>OY998265.1:16502500-17702500 GCA_963922045.1 Persicaria maculosa
TCCTTGGACATGGTGGTCGGACAAGGTATCCTTGGACATGGTGCTCGGACATGGTGACATTCGACATGGTGCTCGGACATGGTGTCCTAGGACTTGGTGCTCGGACATGGTGTCCTTGGACAAGGTGCTCGGACATGGTGTCCTTGGACATGGTGATTGGACATGGTGCTCGGACATGGTGCTCGGAAAAGGTGTCCTTGGACATGGTGCTCGGACATGGTGTCCTTCGACATGGTCCTTGGACATGGTGTCCTTGGACATGGTGCTCGGACATGGTGATCGGACATGTTGTCCTGGGACATGGTGTCTTTGGACATGGTGTCCTTGGACATGGTGCTCGGATATGGTGCTCGGACAGGGTGTCCATGGACATGGTGCTCGGACATGGTGTCCTTGGACATGGTGTCCTTGAACATGGTTCTTGGACAAGGTGCCCGGTCATGGTGTCCTGGGACATGGTGACTTTGGACATGGTCCTCGGACATGGTGTCCATGGACAAGGTTCTCGGACACAGTGTCCTCGGACATGGCGCTCGAACAACGTGTCCTGGGACATGTTGCTCGGACACAATGTCCTTGGACATGGTGCTTGGACATCGTGTCCTTTGACATCGATTTTGGGTACGGTGCTCGGACATGGTGTTATCGGACACGGATGCTCGGAGATGATGCTCGAGCGCCCGAGCGCAAGTGCCCGAGGGCCTGAGCGCAGTGCCCGAGCCGCCGAGCGCAAGTGCCAGAGCGCCCGAGCGCAGTGAGCGAGCGCCCGAGCGTAGCGCCCAAGCGCAAGTGCACAAGCGCTCGAGCAAAGTGCCCGAGCGCCCGAGCGCAAGTGCCCCAGCGTAAGTGCCCGAGCGCCCGAGCGCAAGTGCCCGAGCGTAAGTGCCCCAGCGCCCGAGCGCAAGTGCCCGAGCGCCCGAGCGAAGTGCCCGAGCGCCAGTGCCCGAGCGCCCGAGCACCGTACCCAAGCACCCAAGCGTAAGTCCCCGAGCGCCTGAGCGCAGTGCCCGAGCGCCCGATCGCAGTGCCCGAGCGCCCGAGCGCAAGTGCCCATGCGCCCGAGCGTAGTGCCCGAGCACCCAAGTGCAAGTGCCCGACCGCCCGAGCGCAGTGCCCGAGCGCCCGAGTATAGGTGCCCGAGCGCTCATGCGCAAGTGCCCGGACATCCGAGCGCAGTGCCCAGGTGCCCGAGCGCAGTGCCCGGGCGCCCGAGCGCAAGTGCCCGAGCGCCCGCGCAAAGAGCCCGAGCGCCAGTGCCCGAGCGCCGTACCCAAGCGCCCAAGCGTAAGTCCCCGAGCACCCGAGCGCCCGAGCGCCCGAGCGCCCGAGCGCCCGAGCGCCCGAGCGCCCGAGCGCCCGAGCGCCCGAGCGCCCGAGCGCCCGAGCGCCCGAGCGCCCGAGCGCCTGATCGCAGTGCCCGAGTGCCCGAGCGCAAGTGCCCATGCGCCTGAGCGTAGTGCCCGAGCATCCGAGTGCAAGTGCCCGACCGCCCGAGCGCAGTGCCCGAGCGCCCGAGTATAGGTGCCCGAGCGCAGTGCCCGAGCGCCCGAGTATAGGTGCCCGAGCGCCCATGCGCAAGTGCCCGGGCATCCGAGCGCGGTGCCCGGGCGCCCGAGCCTAGTGCCCGGGCGCCCGAGCGGAGTGCTTGAGTGCTTAGACTCAGCACCTAGCGCCATTTTGTATGATCTGCCTCCCAGGCGCCATTTTGTTTGATTAGCCTCCCAGGCGCCACACCTGGGACATGGTGTCCTTGGACATGGTGTCCTTGAACAAGGTGCTTGGACATGGTGCCTGGTCATGCTGTCCTGGGACATGGTGACTTTGGACATGGTCCTCGGACATGGTGTCCTTGGACATGGTTCTCGGACACGGTGTCCTCGGACATGACGCTCGAACAAGGTGTCCTTGGACATGGTGCTCGGACACACTGTCCTTGGACATGGTGCTCGGACATCGTGTCCTCTGACATCGATCTCGGGTACGGTGCTCGGACATGGTGTTATCGGACATGGATGCTCGGACATGATGCTCGAGCGCCTGAGTGCAAGTGCCCGAGCGCCTGAGCGCAGTGCCCGAGCGCCCGAGCGCAGTGCTCGAGTGCCCGAGCGCAGTGCCCGAGCGCCCGAGCGCAGTGCCCGAGTGCCCGAGCGCTCGAGCAAAATGCCCGAGCGCCGTGCCCGAGCGCCCGAGCGCAAGTGTCCGAGCGCCCGAGCGCAGTGCTCGAGCGCCAAAGCGCAAGTGCCCGAGTGTAAGTGCCCGAGCACCCGAGCGCAAGTGCCCGAGCGTAAGTGCCCGAGCACCCGAGCGTAAGTGCCCGAGCGCCCAAGCGTAGTGCCCGAGCACTAGTGCCCGAGCGCCCGAGCGCCCAATTGTAAATTCCCGAGCGCCGGAGCACAGTGCCCGAGTGCCCGAGCGCAAGTGCCCGTGCGCCTGAGCGCAGTGCCCGAGCACCCGAGTGCAAGTGCCCGAGCGCCCGAGCGCCCGAGCGCAGTGCCCGAGCGCCCGAGTGCAAGTGCCCAAGTGCCCATGCGCAAGTGCCCAGGCGCCCGAGCGCAGTGCCTGAGCGCCTAGACTCAGCGCCTAGCGCCATTTTGTATGATCTGCCTCCCAAGCGCCATTTTGTTTGATCAGCCACCCAGGCGCCATACCTGGGACATGGTGTCTTTGGACATGGTGTCCTTGGTCATAGTGCTCGGACATGGTGTCCATGGAAATGATGCTCGGACATGGCACTCGGACATCGTGTCCTTGGACAAGGTGCTCGGACATGGTATCCTTGGACATGGTGCTCGGAGATGGTGCTCGGACGGTCTCCTTCGACATGGTGCTCGGATTTGGTGTCCTTGGACATGGTGTCCTTGGACAAGGTGCTCGGACATGGTGTCCTTGGACATGGTGCTCGGACAAGGTGTCCTTGGACATGGTGCTTGGACATTGTGTCCTTCGACATCGTGCTCGGACATGGTTTCCTTGGACATGGTGCTCGGACATGGTGTCCTTGGACAAGGTGCTCGGATATGGTGTCCTTCAACATGGTGCTTGGACGTGGTGCTCGGATATGGTGCTCGAACGAGGTGACCTTTGACATGGTGCTCGGACATGGTGTCCTTCGACATGGTCCTTGGACATGGTGCTCGGTCATGGTGTCCTGGGACGTGGTGTCTTTTGACATGGTGTCCTTGGACATGGTGCTCGGACATGGTGCCCGGTCATGGTGTCTTGGGACATGGTGACATTGGACACGGTCCTCGAACATGGTGTCCTTGGACACGGTTCTCAGACACGGTGTCCTCGGACATGGTGCTCGGACAAGGTGTCCTCGGACATTGTGCTCGGACATGGTGTCCTTTGACATTGTGCTCGGACATCGTGTCGTTGGACATCGATCTTGGGTACGATACTCATATATGGTGTCCTCGGACACGGATGCTCGGACATGGTGCTCGAGCGCCCGAGCGCAGTGCCCGAGCGCCAGTGCCCGAGCGCCCGAGGGCATGTGACCAAGCGCCCGTGCACAAGTGCCCGACCGCCCGAGCGCCGGTGCCCGAGTGCCCGAGCGCAGTGCTCGAGCACTCGAGCACAGTGCCCGAGCACCCGAGCGCAGTGCCCGAGTGCAAGTGCCCGAGCGCCCTAGTGCACGTGCCCGAGCGCCCGAGCGTAGTGCCCGAGCACCCGAGCGCAGTGACCGAGCGCCCGAGCGCAAGTGCCCATGTATCCGAGCGCCCGCTCGCAAGTGCCCGAGCGTAGTGGCCGAGCGCCCGAGCGCAAGTGCCCGAGAGCAGTGCCTGAGCGCCCGAGCACAAGTACCCGGGCGTTTGTGCCATGCGTGCCTAGGTGTTTGAAGGATGTCCCTTGGTTTCCTTTGAACACCTAGGTGCCATGAGTGCCTAGGTGTTTGAAGGTTGTCCCTCCTCTGTTTTCACGCTTTGCTTTGCTGGACTAACTTCAAAAGAGTTGCTTTTGGATGACTTTGGTCTGCCAGATGCTAGCTCCTAGGAGTTGGGAAGGCCTCACATGATTGCGTGTGAGTGGTATTCGGTCTATGTGGGATTGTTGGGCTCCATGCTTGCGCATTGAACCCACCACACATAGCCTCTTCATTCTTCTGTGCTTGGGCTGCTTGCCTCAGACAAGGTCGGGTTTCTTGTGTTTCATTCCTAAAGCAAAGGAATTATAGTTGCCTACATCGGTTAAAGCTTCGCTAAACAACCCTTTGGGTTTAGTGGGTGGACATGAAAGCGACGACCGTTGTCCCATGATTGGAGTGATCTCACATTGATGTGGCCAATGGCGTTGTCTGAGATTTTGGGTGGGGAAGGTTAAGGACGCGAGAGGGGTGCTAAGCCCTATGTTGCGATCAGTTAAAAGCGTTTATTCGCTTATCATGGACGGTTGTTCGATAGACACTTTGTCGTTTGTTGGTAGCATCAGCTACCAACAACGGTGTTGTGGTTGTCGGCATTGTTGAAGGATGCTACCTTGTTGATCCTGCCAGTAGTCATATGCTTGTTGATCCTGCCAGTAGTCATATGCTTGTTGAAGGATGCTACCTTGTTGATCCTCCCAGTAGTCATATGCTTGTCTCAAAGATTAAGCCATGCATGTATAAGTATGAACTAACTCAGACTGTGAAACTGCGAATGGCTCATTAAATAAGTTATAGTTTGTTTGATGGTATCTGCTACTCGGATAACCGTACAAATTCTAGAGCTATACGTGCAACAACCCCGACTTCTGGAAGGGATGCCTAGGGATGGCCCAAAAGTCAAGGCAAAACTAAGGAACTAGAGTCCAAACACACAAACAAAAAGAGAGCCAAGAACAAAGTGGGATGCCCAGGCACACAGGCCCAGGCACCAACCCAAATACGAGAAAAGGCCTTGCGCCAAGGCGCACACAGGCGCCATAGGCCACAGGCCAAACCAAAACATAAGGCACCTCCCCAGCGCAAGCAGGCGTCACATGCACGCAGGCCCAAGGACAGCGCCCAAAACCAAAGTCAGGGCACAAGTCAAGCACCCCACAATCAGATACCCTAGATGACCTGACGAAGAGGGAAATAAGCATGAAGGAGCCAGAAGACATGAGAAGCAATGACCCTAACCACCACAGCTTCAGGTATACAATTCTTATCAAATACCCATGCATTTTTAGCATGCCAAATGAAGTACACAACAGCTGAGAAAGAAAAGGACTTGGCCCTAGCACCACAACCCTTCAGCCTAGCATATCTTCTTAGCCACCTTAGGCCCCTCTCAATGTTGGTAACCACATTAGGGATAAAGAAATTTTTCCTTGTAAGCCTGCAGATCTCCTTTGTATATGGGCACTGGAAGAATATATGCTCGTGTGTCTCAAGGATGTCATTATTGCATAACCTACAAGTGTGGTCAATGTCCATGAAATATAATCTATCAAAGGTAGGGAGCTCACCAAGTATAGCCAGCAAGAGGATGAAATTATGCTTGGGGGTATTGCCTTTGGCCCACACCATGCTAGACCAGTTGACCTTTTGCTCCTTGTGCCTGATGTCCTCATAATCCTTTGTGACCAGGAACATGTCATTGTTAGTCTATTTAAAGAAAGCATCCTCTAAATTTGTAAAGAAATGAAGGATATGGTTCTCGGCGCCAATAAGGGCCTTCATGAGGGGAGAGCCCCTCATGTGAGCTTCCCAGTCTTTAACATCTTCCACTGCAAAATATTTGTGATGGACCCATCTAACACAAAGGAAATCCCTTTTTATGTGTAGGCACCATAGATGCTTCATCATGAAAGCTTGGTTCCAGTCTTTGATGTTCAACAGACCCAAACCCCCTTCATTCTTAGGCACACAAACCCTAGACCAAGCCACCCTGGGTATTTTCCAAAGGAAGGAACAACACAAAGCAATCACAGAATTGAGGACTCCCTCAAGAACAGGTAGCACAGAGAGCCAAAAACCTTCCACCCCTTGAAGAACTGAGGAGATGAGTTCCTTCCTTCCACCATAAGATAAGCACTTGCTAGCCCAAAGGTTGAGGTGCTTTCCGATTTTTTCAATGAAGGGTGTATATTCAGCAACTCTAAGCCTATTAGGGCTAATTGGAACTCCAAGGTACCTGAAGGTAAAGGTACCAGGCATGAAGCCTGTCTCTGCATTTATAAGAAGGGCCTCCTGGGGTGGCACTAAGGCAAGAATGATGCTTGACTTCTCTTTGCTAGCAGCTAGACCAAACACCTCCTCAAATTTCCTCAAGCATTTCATGAGCACCCTAACAGAGCTTAGGTCACCTCTACAGAACATCACAATGTCGCCGGCAAAGGCTAGATGGGTGAGCCTCAAAGAGTCACATTGCTGATGGAATTGGAAGCCTGGCTTAATTGTTTCAACCTTCACAAGACAAGTAAAGAAATCCATAGCAATCACAAATAACAAAGCAGAAAGGGGGTCACCTTGGCGAAGGCCTCTCTTGCCCTCAAAGTGCCCATATAGCTCATTATTGACCTTGATAGAGTAAGATGTTGTGGTGATGCATTCCATGATCCAAGCCACAAACTCTTGAGGTAAACTAGCTTCAACTAAGGCAAAATAAATAAAGTTCCATGAGATAGAATCATAAGCCGTAGCTAAATCAATATTTAAAAAACAACGTCTAGTCTCCCTTTAAACGTTGTATCTTTTCAGGAGCTCTTGCACAAGGAAGATGTTGTCAGCCATGAGGCCCCCAGGCATAAAAGCTTTTTGAGCATGGTGTACCAAGTAACCCAGGCACAAGATAATCCTTGTAGTGAGTACTTTTGAGATGACTTTACACAGCACGTTGCAACAGGAAATAGGTCTAAATTGTCCAACTTTCAGGGCCTCCTCCACCTTGGGAATCAAGTTGATGATGGTGTGATTCAATTGCTTAAGCAGCACCTTGCTCTTGAAGAACTCTTTGACAACTGCACATAACTCAGGCCCAGTAGTGTCCTAGGTGGCCTTGAAGAATCCAGAAGAGAAGCCATCAGGCCCTGGCGCCTTGTCCTCACCAATGGACCAAAGGGCAGTTTTTATTTCCTTTATGGACACAGGCACCCCAAGTAGAGCCTTGTCCTCCTCCTTTACTTTGGCGCCTCTAAAAAACATGTTGCCCTCAGGCACCACTTCAGTTCCTGCACAACCAAGCAATTTCATGTAGAAATCCACAAACTCATGTGCTACTTCTTTGTTTGACTTAGTAAAATCTCCATTTTCTTTTTTCAAAGTCACAATATGGTTTTTATGACCATTTTATCTCATTAAAGAATGGAAATATTTTATGCATTGATCCCCTTTAAGAGTATACTTAGCTTTAGCTAATTTTCGGCAGAATGTTAGCTCAGTAGAGTTTAGGCGACAGGCATCTTTCTTGGCACGTGTAAGGGCATCCAGGGAGGCCTCACAATCGGGCCTGTTTCTAGCCCTCTCCATGGCCTCTTTCAGATGTTCATTTGTAGCATTAGCCCTACTAGAAATGTGGCTATACTCCTTATTGTTAAGAGCTTTGAGTGGCTTCTTCAGATTCTTAAGCATAAGGCACAATCTGAATTGGTAGGAGCCTCTGGTAAAGGAGCCCCAATTTTCTTTGACAATGTCTTGGAACTTCTCATGAGCACTCCAAAGGTTTAGGTACTTGAACATGTTCCCTCTCTTTTGGTTCTACCTGCACAAAAACGTAATTGCAGGTGTGTGGTATGAGATTCCCCACATGTTAGGATAGTGTGTATGGCAGAATAGGTTAGCATTAACCCAATCATGGTTACTCAAAACCCTATCAATCATAGTCCACTTGGGCCCATTAAACTAAGTGAACCTGTGCTTGCTAGTGTAGGGTGAGTCTGTGAGCCCAAGGTTCTGGCAGGCCTCAATCATATCCTTGCATTCATACATGGACACTAGTTCACCATTGATTCTTTCATCACTTCTCATGACATTGTTGAAATCGCCTAGAGCCACCCAGTGGAGATGGTGGGCGCCAAGCAGCTTGGACAAAGCTTCCTAGATGCCCCTTGTATGGGCCACTGTATGAAGACCATAAATAAAACAAATACCAACCTTCAAGCTTGAAGATTTGCAAGTTAGAATTCCTCCAAGGTGTTGAACCCCAACACTAAGAATGTCGAGGCTCACAAACTGAGGGTCCCAAAGGACCAACAGGTGCCCCCTATGGTCCAAGTGAAAATTTAAGGCATGAGCCAAGCCAGGGCATTGTGCCCTAATCATTCTATTTAAATCGAAATCAAATTCATCAAGCTTAGTTTCGAAAACACCACATACCTTTGCATTGTTGTTGTAGATGATCTTACCTAAACCACTTCGTTTCAGGGGATGGTTAAGCCCCTTGATGTTCCATGCTATGACTTTCATAAGGAACCCAATGAAGGAGTAACCAGTTCACCAATATCCTTCTTATTGGACCCCTTGGATTTGCCTTTGTCTCTAGGAGGCCACTTCCTGCTTGATTGAAGCCCACAAACTAGCTCACTCTCAGATTTTGCCCTATCCCTCCTCCTCTGAGCCTTGGAGGTAACCTTAGTGATGTGGGAGGAATCGTCGGAATTGTCCTCCACACCACTGTCAAGAGTGTCCTGGCCATCGGTGCCAAAATGCCCTAGGCGCCTGGCCTCCTCATCAAAGGAAGCATCCAAGGCATCCTGTTGGATCTCCAGGCATTTGTCAGACACATCTTCAGGCATTCTCCTTTTACTGCTTTTGTCAACCTGTTTATCATTTATAAACATATTTTGAGAAGGATGGGGGAGGAGTTGCCTTAGTTTGTGGATGCGCCTGGACGCATGCCCTAGGCGCCTGGGTGTCCATGGCCTCTTTCGTGTTTGGGCTCTTGTTTTTCTTTTTCCTTCTTCTTTTCATCGCAGAACTAGAGAGATCTTGCATCATATTGTAGAGAACATAAAATCAGTAGTAGTATTCTCTAAATTGCTTACCTTGTCTTTGCCTTTATCTGTGGTGCCCAAAGGCATCTGAGGAGACTTGGCACTCAGGGCATCACCTTGGTTGGTAGAGACAGGCGCTCTGAAAGATGAGGGCATAGGGTGATCTTGGGAGCCAGGTTTGGTGGGGCAAGTTGGGGGCACCACCTGAGCATTGGGCTGGACATCCTTGGGGGAAGGGTCCTCCATGTTTTTCCGAGTAACCTTACACTCAACATTGTTATGACCAAAAGCACAACAAGACAACCAGAATTTGGGTTCATTTTCAATAAAGAAACTACACTTGTACATCCTTATCATCAAACCTCAGGCTAACCTCCCTTGTGACCGGCTCGACAAAGTTGACTTCAATAAGGGCCCAAGCATAAGATCCCCTCTTCCTCTCTTCAGTTACCTTGTCCATAAAGAGTGGAGTGCCTATATGTGAGCCAACACGAGAAATGATATATGTTCCCAGCAATCTGTTGGAAGCCCAAGGAAGCGCACCCAAAGAGGAATGGTTGCCACATCTCTCCTAGAAAAAGAGAATTTCTCGGGTATATTCTTGAGAATAAGAGGCCTAACATGAATAAAATAAGGCCCACCCTTGACAACTTTGTTAGCATCATCCTCAGAATCAAAAGAAAAGATTATCCATTCAGCTTCAACTCTAAACTTGGACCTAACTCCCCATGTTTTTCTTAGCTCATTGATCATAAATGTGCCAGGGAGGAAGCCAACGTATTGACCAAGCAAGGACCATCCCCACACAGTGTGTCTAGGAATGCCTTCAACAACCTTGATGTTCACCACCCCATTAGTCATTGGTTTGATGAGACCAAGCTTCCCACCAACCCCCTTGTTCATATTCTTAGACCGTGAGGCCCAAGCATTGGGGGGGTTGGAGGACTAGGGGGGAATTAGAGGATGTACCTTTATCTTACTAAGTACCTTTTGTTAGAGAAGAGGAACCATTAGGAGGGATGGGGCCAGAGGTACCCATAATAGAGTCCTTCTTACCATCGCTGGAGCTAGGCGCAGGAACAAGGGTGCTAGGCACCACCGTTGACGCGCTAGGCGCTGGCGCTTGGACGTTGGACACCACCGTAGGGGTGCTAGGCACATGCCCAACAAGACTGGGCGCCAGGGCACTTTGGCTAGGTGTTGAGGCAGAGGCGCTAGGCGGCAGAGGGGAGGCGCCAAATGCTAGGCCATTGGCACCAGGCACAGACATAGTGGCACCAGGCACCAGGACTGAAGGAGCAGGCACCTGGCCTATTTCTTCGGGCATCCTTTCTTATTCTTCAGGCATATGTCTTAGGGGAACAAAGGGGGCCTCCAGGGAGCCAAGCAAGAGGTTAGCCTCCAGTACAGGGTTAGTGTGCCCAAGGGTGCCCGAGGGTACTTGTGCGCTAGAGTAAGAGTCACTCGGCAAATTCAAATTTGAAAAGGAAGATAGAGGGACGGGGGGACTCATCTGGCCAGCCTTTGGACCATCCACATTCACACCCCCAACCGTTGCATTCAATGCAACACTTGGGAATCCGGGGGTGCAATTAAACCTACACGCTCCTAGCATTGAATGCTCCTCCATCGTGTGAACACACACATTGGCATTCCCCGTCAGATCTTCCACGACCACCTGGTCAGCCACCACACTAGCGGCGGCACCGCCTAGAGAACCACCCTTAAACTCCTCGAAGAAGGCACCTTCTAGCTCGGAATCTTCAACCCTGTTCAAGGAGACATTTTCCTCATCCAAAGGAGAAAGAAAAGAGGAGGAACCACTACCTTTATCATTGGGAATCACCATAGCTGAGGAAGAAGATTTCTTCTTCTTGGGGGCTATAACACCATTTGTCTTAGATCCACCATGGTTTCTCACTTTGTTTTTGCTCTTAGCATCCAACAAGGACTTCTCCACACCGGAATCAACATTAGATAACTTTGAACGCCTGGATTTCCTTTTCTCTCCGCCACCACCAATGGAAGACTCAATGGGAGGGGGATCTTCAAGATACTTGGAAGGGTCTCCGGCCTCTCGACCATCAACCACCAAAGATTTCTTGACCATTATCACACCTTAGACAGTCAAAGAAACAAGAAACAAAACGCAGAAAAATCAAATAAAACAAGAATGAAAGAGAGGAAGAGGAGGAAGTAGAAGAGGAGAATAAAACCGAGGGGAGGAACAAGACGAAGAGGGAGAGACACAACCTTACCATCGGAGAGGAGCCTTACCAGGCCATCTACAAAGAAGAGGAGAGGGATCCATGAAGAAAGAAGGAGAAAACTAGGAGGAAACACCCTTATCAGAGCTTGAACAGAGAGGAAGAGAGGCCAAGCCGGAAATCGCCAAAGAAGAGAGAGCGCGGACTGTTCTTACTGAGAGCTCTTTTTTTTTTTGAAGAAGGTAAATTATATTAATAAAGGAGAATACCAAAGAGGAGCAACTTGTTGGTTCATACCCTAAAACAACCAAAGAGAAGGTCTATTAAGCTACAAAGTCAAGTAGCTAAAAATAAGCAAGAAGGACCGAAGATGCCTTATAAATTGGCTACATCATCAAGAGGGAAAGCACTAAATAGGTTTTGAAAAACTTGTTTACATATCAACTTAACAAGGACATTGCAAGGGATGAGGTTATCGTCGAAGGTCCAAGCATTCCTAGCTTTCTAAATAAAATAGGTCGTCCTAAGGAGCGCCAAAACCTTGGCCATGGCTTTCAGGCGCCTGCCCCTGGCCGCTTTGGTGAGAGCTCCAAGCACCAAGGGAAAAGAGACCAAGCTAAGAGCAATGTTGAAATGGGCGCTTACATTGGTCCATACCTCCATGGAATAGGGGCATTCAAAGTACAAGTGCTCATGGGACTCCAGGGCATCTTCACAAAATCGGCAAACGGGTCTTCATTAAGGAAGAGCAACCGGTCATTTGTAGGATGGCGCCTGCGCCTAGCTAGCCAGGGGATGAGGGAGTGCTTGGGAACACCACGTTTCACCCACACAGTATGGGCCCATCTCACTTTGGAGCTCCTGGGTTTCGAAAAGTCATAGGCCTTAGCAACCTTTAAGGTGTCTTCACTGACCCAATTGTTGAGGAGGTCATCAGCCTCGTAGAAGCCCTCTCCTATGGCCACAACGTTGTCTCGAGCGCCAAGCAAGGCCTTGATGAGGCCTGAGTCTCTTCTCCCAGGCATCCACTCCCTAGGTGCAGCAAGTTGTAAGTACCTGTGATGCACCCATCTGACCCAAAGGCTGTCCCTTTCTTCTTGGATGTGCCAGTAGTACTTGGCCATAAAAGCTTAGTTCCAGGTGCCAAGGTTCACCAGGCCCAGGCTACCCTCCTTCTTAGGCAAGCAAACTTTGTCCCAAGCCACTCTAGGGGAGTATCAAAGGAAGGCATGGCTCGTCTTCACTATCTTGTCCTGGATGACCACAGGGATGGGAAGAACGGCCAACCAAAACACTTCAATACCCCTGATGACCGAGGCTAGGAGCTCTCTCCGCGCAGCAAAAGAGAGAGTTCTCTTGGCCCACCCATCCAAGCGCCACGGATCTTGGCCAAGAGAGGTTCATAGTCGACTACTCTAACGTTGTGAGACGTGATAGGGACACCCAACTATCTGAAAGGAAACACCACTTGCTTGAACCCTGTCTCAGCTCTGATGGCCTGGGCCTCATCCTCATGCACCGAGGCTAGGAACACAGAAGACTTGGCGCCATTAACCCTAAGCCCAGACATAAGGTGGAAGCGCTCAAGGCATTTCAAAAGAATCCTCACTGAGGCAATAATGCCCTTGTAGAATAGGACAACATCATCAGCAAAGGCCAAATGGGAGATTCTAAGCTCCCCACATCCCTTGCGAATCTCAAAGGCCGGGCTCAAGGTAGCTTTCCGAATGTTCCTGCTTAGCATTTCCATGACCATGAAAAAGAGCAAAGGTGAGAGAGGGTCCCCTTGCCTCAAGCCCCTCTTTCCTTCAAAGTGCCCATGGAGGTACCCATTAACCTTCACAGAATAGGAAGTTGTGGTCACACACTCCATAACCCAACGCAAGAAGTTGGGAGGCACACACAGGCACTGCATGGCTAGGCGCAAGAAGTCCCATGAGACAGTGTCATAGGCCTTGGCTAGGTCCACGTTGAGGAAGCATCTCTTCACATCTCTCTTGACATTGTAAGCTCTAAGGAGCTCTTGGACAAGGAAGATATTCTCCTGCATCAATCTACCCTTCACAAAGCCTCCTTGTGCATGGTCAATGACATGGGGAAGGCATTCAGCAAGGCGCTTGGTCGTAACCTTAGAGATGACCTTGTACACCACGTTGCAGCATGAGATAGGCCTATATTGGTCCATTATTTGAGGTTGGTCCACCTTAGGAATGAGTGAGATCACTGTGTGGTTCAATTGCCTTATGAGGCGCCCATTCCTGAAGAACTCCTTCACAGCTCCACAAATCAGAGGCCCCGTTGTTCTCAAAGTGGCCTTGAAGAATTTGGATGTGAACCCATCAGGCCCAAGCGCTTTGTCATCCCCAATGGTCCAAAGCGCCTCCTTAATCTCTTGGTCACTCACCTGGACATCCATACTCTCCTGCTGGGCCTCAATGAATCTACCCCTGGATGAAGGCATCTTCAGTGGGGAGAACAATGCTCGAAGAAGTGCCCAAACAATTGGAAAAGTGCCCGACAAAAGCTTCTTCTACTTCCTGTAGTGACAAGGTAGGCCTCCCATCCTGATTCAGGACACTAGGCACTAAGGCTCTCCGGGCATTCCTTTTCATAATGTCATGGAAATAGTTAGTACACCTGTCTGCATTGATCACATACTTAGCCTTGGCTTGTTGAGCAACAAATCTAAATTCAGCTTTAGCAAGCCAAATGGTCCTCTGCTTGGCCTCTTGCTCCTGCACCAGGAGCTCCTTGGAGTTGGGATTCTCCCTGAGCATATGTAACACCTCAGAGTAGGCATCATGAGCTCTCTTGGCTCTAGAGGTAATGTGACTGAAGGGACCCAAAGTTATAAGCACTAAGCAAGGTAAGAGCTGGAGCCTGCAAAAAGGCCCGATGGGGAGCCAAGGTGGAGTCATGGGGCTCCCCGTCAGGAGTTTGGTCCTAGGCACCGGTCAAGACAAGCCAAAAGTAGACCCCTGGCTTGAGTCAAGTGGTCACTACTCGGCTCACAAAAGAGGGGTCCACTGTGATAAAAAAGAAGACGAAGGGGGAAGGTGAGTCAGCACAAGAAGGGGACCTAGAATAGACACGTGGGTGCAAAGAGAAAAGCAGTGGGGCCGGTGGCCAACAATTCAAAGGAGTGTGACAAACAAGCTGAGAGGAGGAGGGGCCCATGCTAGTCTGTCAACCCAAAAGGAAATAATAAAAAAGGAGAAATAAAAGAAAAGGGGTCACATGATGCACTTCACGAAGGAAGTCAGACGGAGTCACATGGGTGGGGAAGGAGACAAACCGGTGGGCCCTAGCTGCAGGACAGCTGGCGTGTTCAGTTAGGAAACCGAGCAAGCCATAGTCCAAGGACTGTTGACCAAATGGAAAGCCGGAGACCAAGAAGGACACGCCAGAAAATGTACGGACCAACGGCGTTGGATAGAAACCACCAGATCAAGGAGGAGGGGGCCCAAAATGGAAGCAACACCCATTAGATCTGATGGGACAGAAGGCGGAACAAGGAAAGACGAATTGGAGGCGGTTTTGGGAGGAGGTGGGAACAACCTCCCACGGCCGCCGGTGGCGCCGACGCCCAGAGAGTAACCAAAACATGAGATCTAAGTTGTTTGAGGGTTGGGAGACAAATTAGTATGGCTAGAGAGAACAGAGGAAGAAGGGAGGTTAAGAAGGGGACAAGGGAAGGTGGCTCGCGGCGGCGCTAGACGTCACTGGAGGAAACTTAGAAGAAACGAACAGAAAAACTAACCCATGAGCTAAACAAATGGGGGAGGAAACAAAAAGGGAAGAAACAAAGGTAGGAAGCGGGAAAGACACCTCAGGGCAGGAGGCAAGCTGAAGATGGGTGGCTCACGCACTGGTGGAGCACCCACCGGCGGAGGAATTCAGGCAAAAACTGAGAGAAAAGCTCACGCCATGGATAAACATGAGTGAATAAACTACCTCACAACACAGCTCAAGACGAACCAGGAAGAAGACAGCAAGGGGGACACTGGGAAACCCAAGGGTCGACGGCCTCCGTTGGAACCGGCCAGGACTTGGGTAAGACCACCAACGCTCAGGCCATTTTGATTATGAACCAAGCAGTCCCGATAACTTGTGTTTAGGCTTTTTGTGGAGTCAAAGTATGAGGGAATCTCAGGACACCATAGCAGAAGGTGTCCGGTTCAGGGGAAGGGAGGTCCGGGGATCACCGGAGTGGGGCCTGTTGCCACCGGACGGCACCGAAAATGGCATGGAAAGGAGCAAACCGAATGAGTTCAGCTCATTTTGTGGGTGGAAGAAGCCAAAAAGTGACTGTGTTTATAAAAATAAAACTCTTGGAATTAAAATCCAAGAAAGCAGGTGTTCATTCAAAGCATGAGATCTGATTAACCAAAAGGAATCATCACTCGAAAAGTTTAATGAGGCCGATTGGAGTCTCACAAGTGGAGGCGAGGAAAATTGGTTTTTTCCTTGAGAGTTTCTCTCTCTTACCACAACTACTGAGAGCTCTTTTTTTTTAAAGAAGGTAAATTATATATAAAGAGAGAAAGATACCAATCAGGAGTGACCTGTTGGTTTATACCCTAAAACAGAAGCTCTAAGAAGCTACAAAGTCAAGAAGCGAAAATAAGCAAAAATGTCGAGGGTGCCTTATAAAATGGCTACATCATCAAGTGGGAAGGCACTAAATACGTTTTGTTGAAAAACCTGTGTACATATCAACCTAACAAGAAAATCACAAGGGATGGGGTTGTCATCAAAGGTCCAAGCATTCCTAACTTTCCAGATGAAATAGGTCATCCCAAGGAGAGCCAAAACCTTGGCCTTGTCTTTTGGGCGCCTGCTCCTAGCTGCTTTGGTGAGAGCTCCAAGTGCCATGGGAAGGGTGACCAAGCCAGGAGTAATGTTGAAGCGGGCACTAACCTTGGTCCAAACCTCCATGGAATAGGGGCATTCAAAGAACAAATGCTCGTGGGATTCAAGGGCATCTTCACAGAAACGGTAGACAGGGTCTTCATTGAGGAAGAGTAGCCGGTCATTTGTGGGAAGGCTCCGGCGCCTAGCAAGCCAGGTGATGAGGGAGTGCTTGGGCACACCACCTTTAACCCATAAAGTTCGGGCCCATCTCACTTTGCTGCTCCTTGGTCTCAAGAAATCATAGGCCTTAGCCACCTTGAAAGTGTCACCACTAACCTAAGTGTTGAGGAGTTCCTCAGGCTCATTGAGGCCCTCTCCTATGGTCACCACTCTGTCTCGGGCGCCCAGCATGGCCTTGATCAGGCCCGAGTCTCATCTCCCAAGCATCAAGTCCCTAGGTGTAGCAACTTGTAAGTACTTGAGATTCACCCATTTGACCCAAAGGTTGTCCCTTTCCTCTTGGATGTGCCAATAGTACTTGGCCATAAAAGCTTGGTTCCAGGCGCCAAGGTTCACAAGGCCCAGGCCACCCTCCTTGTTTGGTAGGCACACCTTGTCCCAAGCCACTCTAGGGGAGTGCCAAAGGAAGGCTCGGCTCATCTTCACTATCTTGTCTTAAATGCCCACGGGAATGGGAAGAACGCCCAACAAAAAGCCTTCAATACCCCTTATGACCGACGCTAGAAGCTCTCTGCGCCTAGCAAAGAAGAGGATTCTCTTGGCCCACCCATCCAGGCGCCCACGGATCTTGGCTAGAAGGGGCTCGTAGTAACCAACTCTTAGGTTGTGGGGGGTGATAGGGACACCCAAATATCTGAAAGGAAACACCCCTTACTTGAACCCTGTCTCGACTCTAATAGCTTGGGCCTCACTCTCGGGCACCGAGGCTAAGAACACAGATGACTTGGCACCATTCACTCTCAACCCAGACATAAGATGGAAGCGCTCAAGGCACTTCAAAAGGATCTTCGCTGAGGCCATAGTGCCCTTGCAGAAGAGGACAATATCATCAGCAAAAGCCAAATGAGAGATCCTAAGCTCCCCACATCCCTTGTGAAACTCAAAGCCCGGGCTCAAGATAGCTTTCCGGATGTGCCTACTGAGCATTTCCATGAACATGACAAAGAGCAAAGGTGAGAGAGGGTCCCCTTGCCTCAAGCCCCTATTTCCTTCAATGTGCCTGTGGAGGCACCCATTGACCTTCATAGAAAAGGAGGTAGAGGTCAAACATTCCATCACCCAGTGCAAGAAGTTGAGAGGCACACCTAGGCACTGCACAGCTAGGCGCAAGGAGTCCCATGAGACAGTGTCATAGGCCTTGGCTAGGTCCACATTGAGGAAGCATCTCTTCAAATCTCTCTTGACATTGTAAGCCCTAAGGAGCACTGGGACGAGGAAGATGTTCTCTTGCATCAATCTTCCTTTCACGAAGCCACCTTGTGCCTGATCAAGGACTTGGGGGAGTAACTCAGCAAGGCGCTTGGTCATAACCTTAGAGATGACCTTGTACACCACGTTTCAACATGAGATAGGCCTGTACTAGTCCATCCTTTGCGGTTGGTCCACCTTGGGAATGAGGGAGATCACCGTGTGGTTCATTTGCCTTAGGAGGCGCCCATTCCTGAAGAACTCCTTTACAGCTCCACAAACGAGAGGTCCCGTCGTCCTCCATATGTCCTTGAAGAATTTGGATGTGAACCCATCTGGGCGAGGCGCTTTGTCATCCCCAATCCACCAGAGTTCCTCCTTGATCTCCTGGTCACTCACTTGGGCATCCAAGCTTTCATGTGGGGAATTATTGAACCTGGCTCCTTGGATGAAGGCATCTTCAGTGACGAGGATGACGCTCGAAGAAGTGCCCAAAAAATCAGTGAAGTGCCCGATAAACGCTTCTCTCACTTCCTGCAGCGACAAGGTAGGCCTCCCATCCTGGTTGAGGACAATGGGCACTAAGGCCGTCCGGGCATTTCTCTTCATAATGCCATGGAAATAGCTAGTACACATGTCTACATTGAGCACATATTTGACCTTGGCTTGTTGAGAAACAAAGCTAAACTCAGCCTTAGCAAGCCATATAGTCCTCTTCTTGGCCTCTCGTGTTTGCGCCTGGAGCTCCTCAGAGTTGGGGTTGTCCCTAAGAACATATAACACTTCAGCATAGGCATCATGGGCTCTATTAGCTCTAGAGGTAATGTGGATGAAGTAAGCCTCATTTAAGGCCCTCAAGGGAGCCTTCAAGCTTTTTAGGAGGCCACAAAGGTGAAACTGCTTAGTCCCCTCAATTCTATGTGCCCATCACCTGGACACCATGTCATGGAAGAGGGGATGAGAAGTCCACATGTTGAGGAATTGGAAAGGTCTAGGCCCCTCCCTTCTTCTATCTTCCACAAGGCTAACCACTGCACACAAGTGGTCAGAGAGGTCCCATTTCTCCAAGAACAAGGCCTTGCACTCCCTGGCCCTAGCAAGCCATATAGTGTTGGCCATGACCCTATCAATTTTGCTCCAAACCACCCCTTTGCGCCAAGTGAAACCATGCCTCGAGTCTGAGTATACATCCTCAAGTCCAAGATGGTGACAACCTTCAACCATGTGTCCTATCTCATACATGGAGACAGGGGCACCATTGATTCTCTCCTCCTCCCTGATGACATTGTTAAAGTCACCAAGGACAAGCCTAGGCATCTCGTGGCTTTCAAAACTCTCCTGAAGCTCCTCCCACATAACTCTCCTACGGGCCACACTATGCAGTCCATACACAAAGCACACACCATAGACCTCCTTAGTTGTCAGGGCCTCCACTTTACAAGCAACAAACTGGGGAGTCATTGCTTCCACAACAATGGTGACCAACTGAGGGTTCCAAAGGACAAGGATTCTAGATTGAGGGTGAAGATGGAAGTTTGAGGTGGCTTTCCATCCCACACCTATCCTTTGAGCAATGGCCTGGACATCATAGTCAATGCCCAACTTAGTTTCAAAAAGCCCACACATATGGGCGTCGTGCCTAGCAACCATCTCCTTAACTCATTTTTCTTTCCGGGACAAGGATAACCCCTAGACATTCCAAGCTATAACAGCCTTGGGGAGGATGAGGACCCTTCCTTCTCCCCCTTCCTATCTTTGGACCTCTTGGAAACTCTCCTACTAGATTGGAGCGCCACCACCATCTCCTTGGTTTTTTCATGGTGTCCTGGTGCCAAGGGAGGCTTGCAATTGACCTTCATCGGGCATTCAATAGGAGCTGCATGTATTTGCCTTGGCACATTGCTATCCACACTTGGGACCTCACAAGAACAACTTATCCTCCCCTGGGCCCGAGTGGAAGTCTTCGTGCTCGAGCCACCCACACTAGGCGCCACATTCGGCTGATATGCACCCTTGGGAGTCTCCTGCCTTTGGTCAGGCACTTGGCTATTTTCCTCGGGCATCTTAGGCATCCTGGATGCCTTCCTCCTTCTAGGCTTGACTTCCATAAATTATGGCTCTTCCTCATCCTCTTCACTCTTCCAATCCTCCACGGAGCCTTCAGGGACTTCCTCCTCACAAGAAGATGCACTGTCTCCACTCTCGGCTGAGTTGCCCGAGCATTCACCCTCCTCCTCATCACTAGAACCTTCCTCCTCCAACGAAAGGACTTGTTGGGACCTAGGCACCTCTTTAGCACTCAAACATTCCGTAGGCTCACTGTGTTTCACTCCCCTTTTCCCTTTGGCCTTGGCTTGGAAATGTGTTTCACTCATCTCCTTAGTGAGAGAAGGTTAATCCTCACCCTCTCTAGTGCTCTCTGTTTCCATTTGAAGGGCATGGAAACGGTTCTCACTCACACTCAAACCCCCCGTGTAGAGGTGCCTTGGCCCTTGGAACCCTCGTTGTTAGAGGAAATGGCTCCCATGGTGGGAGTTTTAGGGCCCTTCTTGGAGCCCCCGGTAGCATCTTGTGTCCCTTGAGTGGCTTCCCTTCTAGGTGGCCTAGCCCTAGTGCCTACACCTTGGCGCTTGTCTTTAAAATAGCATCCCCCACGATCATGCCTAAAGGAGCAACACAGTTTGCAATAGAGTAACTCGTTCTCATATAGAAATTTGCACTCCAAGTTTTCTCCATCATCAAATTTGAGCACAAGCTCCTTACACAAGTCTTTAGCAAAGTTCACCTCCACAAGCACTCTAGCATAGGAGGCTCTCTTTCTTTCCTTCGTGATCTTGTCCATGAAGAGGGGTTTACCACAATGGGAGGCTATGCGCCCAACGATCTCCAGGTACCAATATTCGGTTAGGAGGCCAAACATCCTAATCCATAGAGCAATGATGGCTATATCCTTCCTGTTGAAGGCATACTTCTCAGGGATGGGCTTAAGGATAAGGGGCTTACCAAACATGAAATAAGGCCCTCCCCTCAAGACATTGCTCATGGCTTCTTCAGTTTCAAAGGAGAAGATCATACACCCAGGTTCTTCTCTATACCAAGCATTGAATCCCCATTGCCTCATCATCCCTTGGATGGCTCTAAAACCTGGAAAAAAACCAACAAATTGACCAAGTAAGGAACAACCCCATACTTGGTGCCTAGGGATGGCCTCGGAGAATTTGATGGTCACATGGCTAGAAGTGGGTGCCGTGTACTCTAGCTTTCCTCCTACACCAGTGTTCATGAGTACTCTAGGGGCATGGCCTGTCCAGGCACTTGGAGGCGCCTTCCACTTGGAACCACCAGGGACCCCCAAAGGTGATGGCTTGGTGCCTTGGAGCTTGGGGAAGGCCTTCTCATCATAAAGCTGGACCACAACTTGCTTCCTTTTGTCTTTGTTCGTACATGTGGGCTCATCATTTGGCACCCGGGAGCCATCGTTAGGACCGTCAGTGGCTTGGGGGTCCATGGCAGGAAGGCTGATGCTTGGATTGGTCACCGGGCTTCCATCGCTAGGCACCAAAAAGTTCTTACCAGGCGCAGGGACAGGTGGCGCTTCCGGAGGTGCCAAAAGGACAAAAGGATAAGGCACGTTCTCTGGCGCATACATAGGAGTCAGGACAGGGTCAGGCATAATCACATGGGGAGCAGGCACCAGCTGTATGCCAACTGTAGAGAGGGCGCCAGGCGCAGGGACGTCCTTGGGCCTCGGTGCAGCGCCAGGCGCCAAGGCAGGCGGCGCCACCAATCCTTGCTCTACATCGGGCCTTTGCTTAGCACTCAAGTTAGGGCCTTTATTCTTCTCCAATTCTTCAGGCATAGGACTCCCGGTACCTTTTAGGCTAGGATGCCTAGAGGAAAATGACTGGGCCTCGCCGGGGGCCTTGGTCACATGCTTGAACTTCTTGGTGCCCGAATGGCCGCCGGGCGCAGCAATTGAGCCAACGACGGGGGTGAATTGGCTTCCATCAACATTCCTCGAGCCTTCATCCTTATTCTTGTAGTTCTTCACACCTTGAGAGCTTTTATGACCTTTGAGCTTTGAGCCCCCCTCCAAAGGAGTCATCTTTGGTTTCTTAGCCATGGCTTCCAACCCAAGGGTTAGAACCTACATCTAGGCCACCTCCACTGACTTCCTCCGGCACCAAGGGACACAAGGCACCACTAGGACAAGGGGGATGTAACCAATAAAGAACGAAGACATAAATGGTGAAAAGGTGGAAATGAAGGGGGAGAAGGGGCCAAAATGGTGACTTTCTTCAAGAATCTCCACGTTCTAACAAGGATTGGCTCGTGAGGATGCCAAATCCTTGATTCTCAAGGGAAATTGAGAGGATTCCCTAAGGTTACGTCGGAGGCTCAAATGGGGAAGGAAGTCGCCAAAATCGCCCAAGGGAGGAGAGAGAAGATAGCGTTTTTTACTACTGAGAGCTCTTTCTTACTGAGAGCTCTTTCTTGATTCTATGGGTGATGGTGCATGGCCGTTCTTAGTTGGTGGAGCGATTTATCTGGTTAATTCCAGTAACAAAACAGACTTTAACCTGCTAACTAGCTATGTGGAGTTATCATTCCACAGCTAGCTTCTTAGAGGGACTATGGCCTTCCAGACCATGGAAGTTTGAGGCAATAATAGGTTTGTGATGCCCTTAGATGTTCTGGCCGCATGCGTGCTACACTGATGTATTCAACGAGTCTATCACCTTGGATGACAGGTACGGGTAATCTTTGAAATTTCATCGTGATGGGAATAGATCATTGCAATTGTTGGTCTTTAACGAGGAATTCCTAGTAAGAGCTAGTCATCAGCTCACGTTGACTACATCCCTGCCCTTTGTACACACCGCCCGTCACTCCTACCGATTGAATGGTCTTGTGAAGTGTTCAGATTGTGGAGACGTGGGCGGTTCGCTGCCGATGACGTCACGAGAAGTTCACTAAACCTTATCATTTAGAGAAAGGAGAAGTCGTAACAAGGTTTTCGTAGGTGAACCTGTGGAAGGATCATTGTTGAAAACTGCACAAGCAGAAAGACCCACGAACTCATTTACAAACACCGGGCGGGTGGCGTTCGGCCATAAACCGACGACGTCCCTCGAGCTTGGCAGGATCCTAGCCCCTAGCGAGTCGGTCTCCTCCAAGCACGAATAAACCCGGATGCGGATTGCGCCAAGGACCATGAACAATAGTGCATCCCACGCCCCTCGGTTGCTCGAAGTGCGCATGGGTCTTTGTGTCATTTCTATACATTAGAACGACTCTCGGCAACAGATATCTCAGCTCTCGCATCGATGAAGAACGTAGCGAAATGCGATACTTGTTGTGAATTGCAGAATCCCGTGAACCATCAAGTCTATGAACGCAAGTTGCGCCCAAAGCCTTCGTGCCAAGGGCACCTCTACCTGGGCGTCATGCACCGCATCACCCCCCACCACAAACCACTGGGATTGGGGGCGGACTGTGGCCCCCCATGCGCTCCTCGCTCACGATTGGCCTAAACACAGACCCCGTGGCCTCGAAACGCCGTGACGTTTGGTGGTTCACTTGTGGCCTCGTGCCCCAAGCATCGCATCGTGGCCTTGCCGGCCCACGGGAACTCAAAGGAGCCTGAGGAGGAGGACCGCGTCACCCTCGAGTGGCAAGGAGAACGTCCCTAACCGTTGCGACCCCTGGTCAGGCGGGACTACCCGCTGAGTTTAAGCATATCAATAAGCGAAGAAAAAGAAACTTACAAAGATCCCCCTAGTAACCCAACTTTAGAATTGATCGACCTCATCGTCCAAATTGTAGTCTGGAGAAGCGTCCTCCGTGACGGACCGAGCCCAAGTCCCCTGGAAAGGGGCACCGGAGAGGGTGAGAGCCCCGTCGTGCCCGGACCCTGTCGCACCATAAGGCATTGTCGGCGAGTCGGGTTGTTTGGGAATACAGCCCCAATCGGGCGGTACATTCCGTCCAAGGCTAAATACGGGCGAGAGACCGATAGCGAACAAGTACCAAGAGGGAAAGATGAAAAGGACTTTGAAAAGAGAGTCAAAGAGTGGTTGAAATTTTTGGGAGGGAAGCGGATGGGGGCCGAGGATGCGCCCCGGTCGGATGTGGAATAGCCACAAGCCGGTCCGCCGATCGGCTTGTGGGGCGGCTTAAGCCCGGGTGGTTGATACTTCCGAGGAGCGTCGTCCCAGCGATCGTGAAAGGCAGCGCGCGCCGTCACGACGTGCTTCAACACCTGCGCGCTCCAAGCGTCGGCCTGTGGGCCCCCCATTCGGCCCGTCTTGAAACACCGACCAAGGAGTCTGACATGTGGGCGAGTCATCGGGCGAGTAAACTCGTACGATGCATGGAAGCTAATTGGCGGGATCCCCCTCGCGGGGTGCACCACCGACCGACCTTGATCTTTTGAGAAGGGTTCGAGTGAGAGCATACCTGTCGGGTGACGAGAGGGTTTCTCGACCAAATAAATTTATAGTCAAGACCCCCACTATAGTATAGGGGAGTCAGGTTCGTCCTTAGGAGAGAAGTCAGCGGTTCTAGGTTTAGTTGGTTTTGGGGTTTGGGAGTAGCGGGAAAAGGTGGCGGTCGGTTGCTGTCGATATCGACTGAGACTGGTCGATGTCGAGGGATGGAGATGGGACGGTGGCTGGTGTCGTGTGGCTGCGCAAAAGCTTTGAAATAACAAAAATAGAATAATAAAAGAGGAAATAAGGAGTAGATTGGTAAAAGGCTAAAGGTGGGCAATTTTTTGGCAATGTGGTGCTAATGATCCGGGGAAATGGAGTAATTTCCAAACTTTCATACCACATTCATTCTTCCTTTGATTTCTCACCTTTCTCTCATCGCTCATTGCTTTTTTCAATATTATGCTTTTACCTCTCTAACCTCAGCACTGCCTTCTCACGAGTCGCGAACATGGGTGTCATGAATGGCCCCGGATACTTAGTGCTTCGGACTCCTCACCTTTGTGTCCCATCTCGCCAAACTATTATCTCAGCGAGCAGGGTCGATCTTTGATCGGATTTTCTTTCACTTATTAAATTTTCCATATATTTCAAACATTCCTGCCAAACTTCAATAATGATAATAAAAATACAACAACCATATAACAATCTCCATAATGTAACATCATTCTCAACATAATCCCCGGATGTAAATAAGGTAAAGAATGGACAATATTTAGATCATGTGGAGCAAATATGAAATAAGGCTCAATATGGCTTTTGTAATTGCAAATATGCATAGGTAAGGCTAAGATATGAAATTGAGCATATGTATGGAAATATATAAAGTCCTCAATCATCTTATCATGCATATGTCAAAAGCAACTTCAAATTTTACGTCTCTTTCATGGTTTGCTCTAAAAAATTGCACTTCATTGTGACTTCCCTTAACTAGGCAATTTCATGTTATATCTCTAATGAATCTATTCTTGTATCGTCGAGTTCAATAAAAGCTTCCATGACACTTATTCTTTATTTTCAAAATTTTTTCGATGGGGGTGATTTTTTCTAGACTTTAGTCTTTTTAGACTTTGGATAATAAACATGATAATGAACATTATGAATATAGATAGACTCGATGTATATAGATAGATATATCCAAAGTAACCATGTATGATGCAATTGGAGAAGTATGCATAACTACGCTCAAAATTTTTAAAATATGTTAAAAATGATTAAAAATATGGAAGTAAGCTTTCCCCCCACCCCATACTTAAAGATTACAGTGTCCTCAATGTATAAGAACTAGGGTTAATGAAAAAACTTACTAGACAATAGTGCAGATGCTCAAAATAGGTGCTGTAATACACTTCCAAGAGTCGAAGTCGAGTATGCTTCTAGTTCTCCGAATTACCTAAAGTCATCAAAGGGAAAGAAAACCTTGCACGAAGTAAAGAAAATAAAAGAAAAACAAATTTATTAAAGAAGAAAAATAACAGCGGGTTGCCTCCCGTAAGCACTAAATTTTAAGTCTCTAGCTCGACCTACTTCCCTTTTAGCCTTATCCTCGCTCATCTTTGTCCGGAGGTATAGGTGGATCTGGTGGTTCCTCCGGTGGTGGGAAGCGTGAGATGTCATCCGGGGGCATCGTATGAAAAAGCTTGAATCTCCCCGAGTGAACGCTCCATGGCTCCATCCATTCATCTTCCTTGGCTCCAGCTAGCATGCATAAAGGAAGATATAAAGAAGATCGACATACCTCATTATCATATCTCTTCCGCTTCATTGGTTGATTTGGTTGTGCGTCTCCACTTAAGCAAAACGGTGGAGTGGGAAGAGATATTTCCTCCTCATCCTGTGGAGCTTCGTGCCACTTTGCTAGGACCCCATACTTGAATATGAACATCGGTTGCTCAAAATCGTCGGGGATAGCCTTCACCTTGTAAGGTAAAAGCGACCTAGAAGCACCTTGGGCAACGACATCCGACTTCTTTGTTTCTAGATCTTCCTTTTCTCGGGATCCTTCAAATGGTTCATCAAAGATAGGCAACAAAGATGTAATCGAAATCGGGGAAAGACATACCTGAAATTCTCTGGGACAGTCGATTTCGACTGAAGTACAGTCGATATCGAGTGTTTGGTCGATATCGAGTGAGGTGCACTCGACATCGGCTGATGTCTCTGGATCAGTTCCTCCATAATGCATATACGTCGAGTCCAGGTGGTCGATATCGACTGAAGGGTAGTCGACGTCGACTGGCTCATAGAAGGGGACATTGTCGAGCGAACCTTCTTCTGCTGGAGGTGGATGATAGGAAGCCTCCAGCCTTCGGATCAAGACTTCCAGCCGGGCTATTTCCCTTAATCGTGCCTCCTCCTGTGCGAGCCTATTTCTCCATCTCAAATCTTCGAACCATCTTTCCCGTTCGAGATCGTATACTTCTTGCATCTTTGTACCTAACCTTTGAAATCACAATAAAGAACACAAATTAGTAGCAAAAGCTCGGCACCTAGTGGGTACTGATGAGGTAGGTGGTGGTAGGGTATGTGATAGGGTAAGAAACAAGGGATGGGCTACTCCTAAACTTTAAACAAAACTAAACTAGGCGCGATTGATATCTCCCCGGCAACGGCGCCAATATGACGAGAGGGTTTCTCGACCAAATAAATTTATAGTCAAGACCCCCGCTATAGTATAGGGGAGTCAGGTTCGTCCTTAGGACAGAAGTCAGTGGTTCTAGGTTTATTTGGTTTTGGGGTTTGGGAGTAGCGGGAAAAGGTGGCGGTCGGTTGCTGTCGATATCGACTGAGACTGGTCGATGTCGAGGGATGGAGATGGGACGGTGGTTGGTGTCGTGTGGCTGGGCAAAATCTTTAAAATAACAAAAATAGAATAATAAAAGAGCAAACTTCCAAGGTTAGGGATCACCGCAACAATAAACATATGTGTAGACTATAAATCACATAAAGATGCATGCTTTATATCAAATAACTTTCGTTATTAACAAATAGGAATATAGAGGCTTTCGCAAATAAACCCTAATTGTTACTACCTTTTCTTAATTAGGATTAGTCGGCTCTCGCAGGCAAAACCTAATTACTATCCAAATTTATAATAAGATCGCTTTCGCTTTAATATCATAAATAAAGAATTTCCTCAACTTTTGCAAAGGATTAAACACATAGGTAGATGATGATAAAGACATACAAATTCATAAATTCATAAATCAAACACATATATCTATGTTGGGATCACCCCAACCCTAGAAGAAGGAAATTAGAAACAAAACATAATGAAAGAAACTAACTTTATCATAAAATAAAATCCTAAACTTACAACCATGCAATCGTCTCTTTCCTCCTCTCTCGCCTCTCTCCCTCTCTCCTTGCGCCCGAAGACGACTTTGCTTGAATGAATGAAAATCAGCCCCCTAGGGCTTTATTTATAGGCTCCAATCTAGCTATTCTAGGAAAGGAACAACTATATCTTCTATCTAATTCTATCTATCTATATAAAGATAAAACATGGAAATAAATAATTAAAGGAACTATATCTAAAATAGATAAATCTTCTCCATCTTGATAGAACTTGATAAATATGGAAGGAATCTTCTCTCGAAAATATCTCCATTGGACTTTGGATAGAACTTTGAGTAGAGCTCGGATATGCTCGAAATCGGCTACTGGGCACCAGTCGATATCGACCAACATAGGTCGATATTGACCTCGTCTTCTCAGCTTCAGCTCTGACACTCGATATTGGCCTCTGGAGTGAAAATCGACCAAAGTCAGGTCGATATCGACCAAGTCTGGTCGATATCGACCACCTCTTCAGTTCTCAGCATTCTCTGGTCGATTTCTGGGCTTTCTGGCCGATTTGATCCACTCGATATCGACCAAACGTGGTCGATATCGTCCTCTTCTGCAGTTTCCAGCATGCTGCTCTGTTCTTGAAACGCACTTTCCTGAGTCCTCGTTCGTCGGATTGATGCATATGAGCATGCGTTGGAAAGCTCTTTCCAAGGGCTACAACTCTCATGAAGACTTCAAAGCTTGATTTGGAATGATGAATGGCGAAAGGTGGGCTTTCCTCCAGCTGCACCATCCTTAGCTTCTTCATGACTTTCCTTTAAGCTCCAAAGTGCGTCCGATTTCTGTGAAATATAACAAAAACTTGTTTAGACCTCCATATATTACAAATAAGCATAAACTACACAAATTCTGTGCTATTCTAACCCAAATGTATGAAATGTTTGCAGAAATCGATATAAAAGATAGTAGAAAACATGGCAAATTAGGCTCACATCAAACACCCCATACTTAAGCTTGCTTGTCCTCAAGCAATACTTTCAATGGTCATACAGGGGAAGAAATCAAAACTCTCAACATCTTAGATTCATTGCCATATAACCCAACAATCAATTATCATCCTCGAAAAGGTACTAATGTCACAAATCCATACATGTGCAATAATAAAAGCAACATCTACTCACAAAAGGAGGGTTATGCAAAAACATTCATGTGATAAAGCATTAGTAATCAAGAGGACTTTAATTAAGCTCAAATAAGGAGTAGATTGGTAAAAGGCTATAGGTGGGCAATTTTTTGGCAATGTGGTGCTAATGATCCGGGGAATTTTTGGTAAGCAGAACTAGTTTTGCAGGATGAACCGGAAGCCGACTTACGGTGCCCAACTACGCGCTAACCTAGATCCCACAAAGGGTTTTGGTCGATTAAGACAGCATGACGGTGTTCATGGAAGTCAAAATCCGCTAAGGAGTGTGTAACAACTCACCTGCCGAATAAACTAGCCCCGAAAATGGATGGCGCTTAAGCGCGCGACCTATACCCGGCAGTCGCAGCAAATGCCAGGCCCCGTTGAGTAGGAGGGTGCAGCGGTCGCTGTAAAACCTGTGGCGTGAGTCAGGTCGGAGAGGGCATTGCTGCAGATCTTGGTGGTAGTAGCAAATATTCAAATGAGAACTTTGTAGGCCAAAGAGGGGAAAGGTTCCATGTGAACAACACTTGCACATGGGTTAGTCGATCCTAAGAGTTAGGGGAAGCCTGTCCGATAGCGCGTAAGTGCGAGCTTCGAAAGGGAATCGGGTTAAAATTCCTTAACCGGGACGTGGTGGTTGACGACAACGTTAGGGAGTCCGGAGACGTCGGTGGGGGCCTCGGGAAGAGTTATCTTTTTTTTTGTTTAACAGCATCGCACGTCGCGTGGTGTCCGGTGCGCCCCCGATGCCCCTTGAAAATCCGGAGGACCGAGTGCCGATCACGCCCGGTTGTTCTCATAACCGAATCAAGTCTCCAAGGTGAACAACCTCTGGCCCATGGCGCAATGTAGGCAAGGAAAGTCGGCAAAATGGATCCGTAACCTTGGGAAAAGGATTGGCTCTAAGGGTTGGACACGGGGGTCCCAGTCCTGAACCCATCGACTTTCGGCGGGCTGCTCGAGCTGCTCACGTGGTGAGAGCGGGTCGCCGCGTGCTGGCTGGGGGACAGACTGGGAACGGCTACTTCGCGTGGGCCTTCCCCGGGCGTCGAACAAGGGGAATCCAAGTGTTTAATTAAAACAAAGCATTGCGATGGTCCATGTGGATGCTAACACAATGTGATTTCTGCCTAGTCCTATGAATGTCAAAGTGAAGAAATTCAACCAAGCGCGGGTAAACGGCGGGAGTAACTATGACTCTCTTAAGGTAGCCAAATGCCTCGTGTGGAATAGAAGGGATAACTGGCTTGTGGCAGCCAAACGTTCATAGCGACGTTGCTTTTTGATCCTTCGATGTCGGCTCTTCCTATCATTGTGAAGCAGAATTCACCAAGTGTTGGATTGTTCACCCACCAATAGGGAACGTGAGCTGGGTTTAAACCATCATGAGACATGTTAGTTTTACCCTACTAATGACAGTGTTGCGATGGTAATTCAACCTAGTACGAGAGGAACCGTTGATTCGCACAATTGGTCATCACGCTTGGTTGAAAAGCCAGTGGCGCAAAGCTACCGTGCGTTGAATTATGACTGAACGCCTCTAAGTCAAAATCCGGCCCAGAAGCAACGCATGCGCCCGCCACCCGATTGTCGACCTGTAGTAGGGACCTTGGCCCCCAAGGGCACATGTCATAGGCTAAGCCTGCGCGTTGGATGCGCCGCGTGGGCTGCCTTGAAGCATAATTCCCTCTGAGCGGCGGGTTGAATCCTTTGCAGACAACTTAAATACACGATGGGGTATTGTAAGTGGCAGAGTGGCCTTGCTACCACGATCCACTAAGATTCAGCCCCAGGTCGCTTCGATTCGTCCCCCCCCCCCCAAAATAAACAAACAACACACACAATGAAATACCGGCCCGAGTCCGCGAGGCTAAAACGCATAAAGCCGAAGAGGACCACTTAAGCCGTCCCTTGCGTAAATTTCAGTCCAAGTCGATCTAGAAAACGAGGAAATACAAATATCACGGTGCTTCAAAAAAGTTATATAAATATACTCAAGTCGTCCGTCCCTTGCATAAATTTCAGTCCCTTGCTTAAGTCGATCGGTAATATGAGGGAATACGAGGAATCGAAGGAATATTAATATACTTAAGCCGTCCGTCCCTTGCATACTATTTCAGTCCCTTGCTGAAAGTCCACCGAGAATCCAAGGAATTACAAGTACTTAATCGGCGACCCACGGTGCCATCCGAGTTCAAACAAGTTATATAAATGTACTTAAGTCGCCCGTCCCTTGCGTACTATTTTAGTCCCTTATTTAATTATGTCCACCGAGAATCCAAGGAATTACAAGTACTTAATCAGCGACCCACGGTGCCATCTAGTAATCGGAAATGGTGTCCTTGGAAATGGTGTCCTTGGACACGGTGTCCTTAGACATTGTCCTTCGACATTGTCCTTGGACATGGTGCTCGGACATGGTGTCCTTGGACATGGTGCTCGGACATGGTGTCCTTGGTCATGGTCCTTCGACATGGTGTCCTTTGTCATGGTGTCCTTGGATATGGTCCTTGGACATGGTGCTCGGTCATGGTGTCCGTGGACATGGTCCTTCAACATGTTCCTTGGACATGGTGCTCGGACAAGGTGTCCTTGGACAGCTCGGAAATTGTGTCCTTCGACATGGTGCTCGGATAGGTGTCCTTGGACATGGTGCTTGGACATGGTGTCCTGGGACAAGGTGCTCGGACATGGTGTCCTTGGACATGGTGCTCGGACATGGTGCTCGGACAAGGTTTCCTTGGACATGGTGCTTGGACATGGTCCTTGGACATGGTGTACTTGGACATGGTGCTTGGATATGGTGATAGGACATGGTGCCCAGTCATGGTGTCTTGGGACATGGTGTCTTTGGACATGGTGTCCTTGGACATGGTGCTCGGACATGGTGCTCGGACATGGTGCTCGAACACGGTGTCCTTGGACATGGTGTCCTTCGATATGGTGCTCGGACATGGTGTCCTTGGACATGGTGTCCTTGGATATGGTGCTTGGACATGGTGCCCGGTCATGGTGTCCTGGGACATGGTCCTCGGACATGGTGTCCTTGGTCATGGTTCTCGGACACATTGTCCTCGGACATGGCGCTCGGAAAAGGGGTCCTTGGACATGGTGCTCGGACGCGGTGTCCTTGGACATGGTGCTCGGACATCGTGTCCTTGGACATCGATCTCGGGACGGTGCTCGAACATCGTGTCCTCGGACACGGATGCTCGGACATAGTGCTCTACCGCCCGAGCGGAAGTGCCCGAGCGCCCGAGCGCAATGCCAGAGCACCCGAGCGCCCGAGCGCAGTGCTCGAGCGCCCGAGCGCAAGTGCCCGAGTGCCCGAGTGCAAGTGCCCGAGTGCCCGAGCACAGTGCCCGAGTGCCCGATCGCCCGTGCCCGAGCGCCCGAGCGCCATTTTGTATGATCTTCCTCCCATGAGCCATTTTGTATGATCTGTCTCCCAGGCGCCATATTTGGGACATGGTGTCTTTGGACATGGTGACCTTGGTCACGGTGCTCGTACATGGTGTCCGTGAACATGATGCTCGGACATGGCGCTCGAACATGGTGTCCTTGGACAAGGATCTCAAACATGGTGTCCTTGGACATGGTGCTCGAACATTGTGCTCGGACATGGTGTCCTTGGACACGGTGTACTTCGACATGGTGCTCAGACATGGTGTCCTTGGACAAGGAGCTCGGACATGGTGTCCTTCGACATGGTGCTCGGACATGATGTCCTTCGACATGGTCCTTGGACATGGTGTCCTTAGACACGGTGCTTGGACAAGGTGCTCGACATGGTGCTCATACATGGTGCCCGGTCATGGTGTCCTGGGACATGGTGTCTTTGGACATGGTGCTCGGACATGGTGTCCTTGGACATGGAGCTTGGACATGGTGCTCGGACATGGTGCCCGGTGATGGTGTCCTGGGACATGGTTACTTTGGGCAAGGTCCTCGGCCATGGTGTCCTTCGACAAGGTTCTCGGACATGGTGTCCTCAGACATGGCGCTCAAACTAGTTGTCCTCGAACATTGTGCTCGTACACGGTGTCCTTGTACATGCATGGTGCTCGGACATCGTGTCCTTACACATCGATCTCGGGCAAGGTGCTCGGACATGGTGTCCTTGGACACAGATGCTCGGACATGGTGCTCGACGGCCCAAGCGCAACTGCCCGAGCGCCCGAGCACAAGTGCTTGAGCGCCCGAGCGCAGTGCCCGAGCGCCCGAGCACGAGTGCCCGAGTGCCCGAGCGCAGTGCCCGAGCGCCCGGACGCAAGAGCCCGAGCGCCCGAGCGCCGTACCCGAGCTCCCGAGCGCAAGTGCCCGAGCGCCATTTTGTATGATCTGCCTCCCAGGCGCCATTTTGTATGATCTGCCTCCCAGGGGCCATATTTGGGACATGGTGTCTTTGGACATGGTGTCCTTGGTCATGGTGCTCGTACATGGTGTCCATGGACATGATGCTCGGACATGGCGCGCGGACATGGTGTTCTTGAACAAGGGGCTCGGACATGGTGTCATTGGAAATGGTGCTCGGACATGGTGTCCTTGGACACGGTGTCCTTTGACATGGTGCTCGGACATGGTGTCCTTGGACAAGGTGCTCGGACATGTTGTTCTTGGACAAGGTGCTCAGACATGGTGTCCTTGGACATGGTGCTCGGACAAGGTGTCGTTGGAGATGGTGCTCGGACATTGTATCCTTCGACATTGTGCTGTGACATGGTGTTCTTTGATGTGCGCGCAAATTGTCATATTTTCTATGCGCATATAAGTCCATTTTATCGTTCTTTTGCATGCATATTAATGGGAAAACACGAGATTAGTGTAGTTTATGCTTAAATATCAAATATATGGGTCTGCACGAGTTTTTATGTGATTTCGCAGAAAACAGGACAAAATGGACAGATTTGGAAGAGCGGAAAAAGAACTCGAAGTCTTCTGAAGAGGTCGAAATCGACTAGGGACCTCGACATCGAGTGCAGCAGAGACATAGAAATCGAGCAGAAAAGAGAACAGAGCATGTCGACACCAGAGAGGTCGATATAGACGTTTGAAGGTCGATATCGAGTGGCCAGATCGAGATAGATGATAGAAGTCGAGTGCTAATCCGAGTAGGAGAAGGAGAGCTTGAGATAGAGTTTCACAGAGGTCGATATCGACGTCTGAAGGTCGATATCGATGTTGCCCAGAAGATAAATCCGACTTAGATTTTGATGGAATTCTATCCGAAGCATACACGTCTATCCAAAAGTCAAGATTTCTTATCTTCAACCTCAGATCTATCACATGGGCTAATTTACCATAGCATTTTTAGTTTTTACTTTATTAAGTTTTATCTTAGAGAATAAAGATAAAGTTTCGAGTCTTTGGATAGCAAAGTTCGATATCTATATCTAGAGGCCGTTAGGGCTGAGTTTAGGGATACACACAAATCCACACATGCAGAGAATTCAGTTTTCAATAGAGAGAATTTGTAGAGAGATAGAGAGAGGAGAGTCGAGTGAGTTTGGTGGAAGCGAGAGCGGAGATTTGGCTTGTTTGGTTGTACTTTCTTTCATAGTTTAATTCAAAGTAGTTTTCTTTTAATAATGATGATGAGTTGCATGATGAGAAGCTAGTTGTCAACCCACTTCTAGGATCGGGGTGAGCCCGACGATAGCGATGTAGGGTAAGTGCATCGAAGGTATGACATTTATGCGATTCCGTCTTCTATCCTATGAATGATTCCTTTGCGAAAGTTAGGGAGATTCATCATTTGCATTACTGAAGGGAAAGCCACTCAAATTGTGAACTTGGATTACTCATGAATTGGATAGTAACTCTTAGGAACTATGCGAGAGCCTCTAATCACCTAAGTGTTGGTAACGAATGTTATTTGACGGAAGGGCATTAAATTTCATAACTTTAGCATAAAACTTGCATTGTTATCGTTGTGGCATGAAACCCTGACTTTGGAAGCTTTTTAATTAATTGAATTCATCTAAAAAGTTTAGTTTTGTTTCTGATCATCCTTTTTAACCATTCTACATTCTTCGGACTCTTTTCCGACAATCAGTTACGAATTACAGTTTCTGTGACAAACATTGGAATCTACTGTAAAGGTCGATATCGAGGTCTAACGTCGATATCGAGGTCTGTCTCAACGTTGACTTTCCTGCTTCTATCTTCTGCATGAACTATACTGGAAATCGACCAGAACTGAGGTCGATATCGACCAGACACATTGATATCGAGTGTCTTTTGAGGTCGGAAGCTTGATCGTGATTACAAAAATGGAAGCGCTGACATACCTCCTCGTGGATTCGATCCTGAATTACCCTACCACTACATCGGGAGCCTAGTTGTGTTTATATTGAATATTTGAATCTAACCTCCCACTTTAGTAGCGAATCAATTGGCACCGTTGCCGGGGAGGCAATCAATCGCCACCTAAGATTTCTCACGATCTTTGTAGAGTTTATTTTGCAGGTTTATGCGACGTTCTGATCGCGGACCTATCCTGGAGCCCATCAACGAGCCTGAACGTTTCTACCATCTTCGCAACAAAGCAATTCGCATCATGGCTGACAACGAGATGCAGGCTGAGACCATAGAGCGGTTGAGGAAGGAGATCGAGGACCACAATGCCACAATCACTGTTGAGAGGGCCGCCACTGCTGCAGAGCCAGCCCGTGCTGACAGGGAGGAGGATGCGCGCAGACAAGCCCAAGAGTGGCTCAATCAGTATCTACAGACGGCGATGCAATACATGCATCCGCCGCTTCATGTTCCTGAATCCGCTATTTTAATTCCTCACTCCAATTATGAAATTAAAATTAACTTCCTTTCTGAAATCAAAAGAAATACTTTTGAAGGAAGACCTAATGAATGCCCACTGCAACACATCTCTAATATTATGGATTTATGTGAAACAGTTGCTGATGGATTAAATTTAGAGTATGTGAGACTAAAATCTTTTCGATGGTCTTTGGCAGGGAAGGCATTACAATGGCTTGAGAGTTTGGCTCCACGCTCGTAGAGGACATGGGTGGAGGTGAAGGATGCATTCCTGAATAAGATCTTTCCACCTTCTAAAACGGCGATGTTGCGGCAAAGGATCACGACATTCAAACAAAAGCCAGGTGAAACACTGGCACAGGCGTGGGAGCGATTTAAAGATTTGCTGAGATCATGCCTGATGCATGGGCAACTACCATATGTCATCCAGGAGATATTTTACAATGCCCTTGATGTACCGAATAAGGAGAGGATCAATTCATATACCTCCTATCGGTACATTGAGCTTACACCAACGGAGGCCTTAGAGACCATTGAGAGGCTCGTGAACTTTGATAACACCTATGGGGTTGCTGCGGCCTATGTTGTAAGGCCTGCCCCATCAATGCCACTATATGAGCCTCCAAGGGAGATAGATCCTGATGTGCGGCAACAATTCCACAACGATCAGACACGCCGCCTTCAAAAGCAAGTCAAGTTCCTGAGCAACAATAACACTTGTCAGGAATGTGGCTCAACAAGGCATAACACTAGTGCCTATCCACATACTGAGCAAGTATCCATGGCATAACAACATGAGGAGGACAAGTGGACGAGAGGCTCCTATGGAGGGGGCAATCAACAATATTGGGGCGATCAAAGGTTCTATCAAAGGGATCCACCACCATATAGGGCACCAGGGCACCCTGAGCGGGAGACATGGAAGGATGACCTGCAAATCATTCTTGATGAGATGCGGAGGAACCATGCTGAGTTCAAACAAGCCAAAAACTCCGTACATACTCAGTTGTAGGGCATCAATTCTAGGCTTGGGGAGATCGATGTTTGGAAGCGCAACATCGAGACTCAAATGAGTAAATTGGCGGAAGCAATACCCAAAGCGTCAAGATCATTCCCTGGATCAACTGTGCCCAACAAAAAGGGCAAAACCACTGGAAACATTGCGGCAGTAAACCTAAGAAGTGGGCGTCAATTACAAACGCCCGAGAAAAAAGCGGAGGAAAAGGAGCCAGAACAGACGTCGATATCGACCCCCCTGTCGATATCGACCAAGGTGACGTCGATGTCGACCTTCTAGTCAATGTCGACCCTGATGCTGCGTCACCAAAGAAATCGACTCCTCTAGTCAATGTCGACCCTACTGATGTCGATGTCGACCTAACTACAGCCGCGGAAAGGAAGAAGGTGTTGCCATTCACAACAAGAAAGATGATTAAGGACCCAGCGGAAAAGAAGTTCCAGCGGTTCGTGAAGATGCTTTAGGGACTCAATGTCTCAATACCATTCTGGGAAGTACTTCATGAGATTTCATCCTATGTAAGGTTCTTTAAGGACATATTGGGCAAGAAGCGATCGCTTTTTGAGATCGCGGAGGAATGCAACAGGTTGGAGCTACCACAAAAGCGGGCGGACGCAGGTAAGTTTTCTATCGCTATAGGTTTAGGTCAATTCAAATTTTATCCTTTAGTTGACTTGGGCGCTAGCGTTAGCATGATTCCACAAACCATTTGGTAGAAGGTAAAGATAGGTCCTCTGGAGCCCGGGGATGCAAGGTTATACATGGCAAACAATACGATAGTGATTCCAATAGAGATAGTGACGGATGTGCCAGTACAAGTAGATAAATCCTTTGTCCCCGCTGATTTCTTAGTTGTTGATATAGCAGAGGACCCTGCTTGTCCCATTATTTTAGGTAGGCCATTCCTAGCAACCGTCGATGCCAACATTAGCGTGAAGAAAGGATTGCTCTCATTCACAATTAGTGACGAGGTGATAGAGTATGCCTTCAACAAGACGGTGAACAATCAACGGCCAATGGAGATAAAAGCCATCAATGGTGTCTACATTGCATGTGGAGAAGCCAAGGTAAGGAGTATGACACCGGAAGAGCTTGAAAAGAGGGCCACAGAAGCCCAAGTGGAGGAAGTTGTGGCAATCTTGAACGAAGGAGCCCAACGGAACATTGAAATCGACCCAGGTATGTCGATATCGACTAATAATGTTTAAGATTCTGTGCCAGGTGATAAGTATGGGGTCGACGGAGGAGATAGAGGAACATCAAAATCGGGGTTAAAGGTCGATATCGACCATACCCAGCCAAAATCGACCACCATCAGCACTGAGAAGAGAGGAACGGAGACCTCGATATCAATCTCTGAGGGTCAAAATCGACCTGATCATATCGATCAACCAAAACACTCAAAATCGACTGATCCTCCAGGAGTACAACACTGGTCGATATCGACCTCTGAATATCGAAATCGACCTGAGCCACAGACTGATAAGAAGGTAAGTCAAGGTACGGATTCCTCCTGTTCCATTACAATTAATGATTTATCATTATTTGGAAGAGGTGTGCCTTGGCATGTGCGCTTATTTAGGGTATCCGATGATGATTCGAGCAATTATGAGATAGGAGACAAGGTCTATGTTGCCAAATCCAAGGATCATTGGTTCTCTACAAGGTTTAAAGATAGGAATTTAGGACCATTCATGGTGAATCAGATCCATCCTTGCGGAATGCAGCTGCGGGAAAAGAAAGGAGTTATATTTGAGGCCCAAGCCACATGGGCTTTGTAGATGCCACCTTGAGAAGCGCAAAGGAAGGAGTCGGCCTAGCGACTTAAAAGTCTAGAGCTTGTAACAAAGACTTAGTTTTGGTTTTAGACAGCTATTACTTTGGTTTGAGACACTTTGTTATTTTGCATATTTTGTTTTGGTTTTATTTTTTAACAAGTTCCAGGAAAGAGAAAAGCAAACTTATCAGGAGTGTGGCTCAACAAGGCATAACACTAGTGGACGAGAGGCTCCTATAGAGGGGGGAATCAATAATATTGGGGCGATCAAAGGTTCTATCAAAGGGATCCCCTACCATATAGAGCACCAGGGCACCCTGAGCGGGAGACAAGGAAAGATGACCTGCAAATCATTCTTGATGAGATGCGGAGAAACCATGCTGAGTTCAAACAAGCCAACAACTCCGTCCATACTCAGCTGCAGGGCATCAATTCTAGGTTAGGGAGATCGACGTTTGGAAGCGCAACATGGAGACTCAAATGAGTCAATTGGCATAAGCAATACCCAAAGTGTCAGGATCATTCCCTGGATCGACTGTGCCCATCCAAAAGGGCAAAACCATTGGACATATTGCGGCAGTAAACCTAAGGAGTGGGCGTCAATTACAAACGCCCGAGCAAAAAGCGGAGGAAAAGGAGCCAGAACAAACATCGATATCGACCCCCCGTGTCGATATCGACCAAGGTGATGTCGAAATCGACCTTTCTGTCGATGTCGACCCTGATGCAGCGTCACCACAGAAATCGACTACTCCAATCGTTGTCGATCCTACTGATGTCGATGTCAACCTAACTACAGCCGCGGGAAGGAAGAAGGTGTTGCCATTCCCAACTAGAAAGATGATTAAGGACCCAGCGGAAAAGAAGTTCCAGCGGTTCGTGAAGATGCTCTAGGGACTTAATGTCTCTATACCATTCACATAAGCACTTCAGGAGATGCCATCCTATGTAAGGTTCCTTAAGGACATGTTGGGTAAGAAGCGATCGCTTTCTGAGATCGCAGAGGAGTGCAACAGGTTGGAGCTACAACAAAAGCGGGCAGACCCATGTAAGTTTTCTATCGCTATAGGTCTAGATCCTCTGGAGCCCGTGGATGCAAAGTTATACATGGGAAACAATATGGTAGTGATTCCAACTGGGTTAGTGACGGATGTGCCAGTACAAGTAGGTAAATTCTTTGTCCCTGCTGATTTCTTAGTTGTTGATATAGCGAAGGACCCTGCTTGTCCCATTATTTTAGGTAGGCCATTCCTAGCAACCGTCGATGCCAACATTAGCGTGAAGAAAGGATTGCTCTCATTCACAATTAGTGACGAGGTGATAGAATATGTCTTCAACAAGACGGAGAACAATCAAGGGCCAATGGAGATAAAAGCCATCAATGGTGTCTACATTGCATGTGGAGAAGCCAAGGTAAGGAGTATGACACCGGAAGAGCTTGAAAAGAGGGCCATAGAAGACAAAGTAGAGGAATCTGTGGCAATCTTGAACGAAGGAGCCCAACGGAACATCGAAATCGACCCAGGTAAGTCGATATCGACTAATAATGTTTAAGATTCTGTGCCAGGTCATAAGTATGGGGTCGACGGAGGAGAAAGAGGAAAATCAAAATCGGGGTTAAAGGTCGATATCGACCATACCCAGCCGAAATCGACCACCATCAGCATTGAAATGCTTTTCTTAGCCCAAGCACTAAGACGTCGGCCCAACTGATCAAGAAAAGGTTGGTAATGACGCTGAGCAGGGTGAGGATGACACATATGTTGATCAAGAAGGTATAGAGGGGAGAGAGGTGGTCCTAGGACTCAAATACTGGCCAACCTCAAACCCAGAGAGGATAACCCAAGGTGAGAAAGGGCCTAGCACCCTGATAAGGAGTTCTAAATGATCATAGCCTCCTGGAACATAAGGGGTTTTAGCAGCACCCCCAAACAGAGAGTTGTTAGAGATTTCTTAAAAGAAAAAAATATTGTCTTTTTGGGTATTTTAGAAACTAAAGTAAATGTGAGTAAACTCAATGTCATCACGAATAAAGGTTTCAATCAGTGGAGCTTCATGTATAACTTTGAGTATAGTGAGGCTAGAAGGATTGTGATTTTATGGGATCCTCAAATGGTTGACTTCTCCAACTGCAGAACCACAGAACAGATGATTAGTGGGGTGATCAGATGCAAAGCTACTGGGAAAACATTCAACTTGGCACAAGTTTATGGGTTGCACACAATTGTGAAAAGGAGAGGGCTTTGGAATGAACTCAGAACTGAATTTAATTGTAAATGTGGCCCTTGGCTTGTGCAAGGTGATTTCAATGCCATTATGAGATCCTGCGAGAGGAGGATTGGTGCTGTGTTGACAGCTTATGAAATTTCAGATTTATGGGATATATGTATAGAACTTTATCTCCATGATGCTATGAGTCAAGGACTTGACCATACATGGTTCCAGGGTAGCAAATCCACAAAAATTGATAGAATCATGATTAATGGTATGTGGGACTCTTTAAATTTGCACTGGAAAGCCTCTTTCCTATTGCCTAAATCTTTCCATGATCATGTTCAAGTAGTGGTTGAAGTACTTGACAATCAAGTGAAGAAAAAAGCCCCTTTCAAATACTTTTACATGTGGAGTCAACATGAGAATTTTCAGCAATACATTTCTGAGAATTGGATGTATAATGGTTGTGGCTCTGATCAGTTTCTCCTTTGTAAGCTATTACAAGGCCTAAAGAAACCACTGAAACTCCTAAACAAGTCCCAATTCGCTATCATCAAAGAAAGGGCTTTGACTGCAGAAAAAGAATATGAAACAACTTTTCAAGCTGTAAGAAATGACCCTCACTCTACTGAGCTCCTGCAGATTATGGATACATCTAAAAGGAAAGCTACTAGACTCAAGAAAGCTGAGTATAAGTTCAACTCCCAACTTGCAAAGACAAAGCACACATTTGAAGGGGATAAATGTACTGCATACTTTCATGGGATAATGAAAAAGAACATGAAAAGGAACCATGTCAGTTCTTTGATCAAGGAGAATGGTACTGAAACACTTTCAGAAGTGGAGGTTGCAGTCCAATTTGAGAATTTCTACAAAGCTCTATTGGGAGAAGAGAGAGACACATTGGAAGTTGACAGAAGATACATCATTGATGGTGGCCCCTTACTCAGCAATGAAAAACATGAGCAACTTATTAGACCTGTCACTGATGATGAAATAAAGGACACCTTGTGGACCATTGGTGATGAGAAATCCCCAGGTCCTGATGGCTACACATCAAAATTTTTTAAAGACACATGGGGGATAACTGTTATACAACTCACTAAGGCTATAAAGGAGTTTTTTAGAACAGGAAGAGTGCTCAAGCAATCCAACCATACCTCTATTGCTCTTATTGCTAAATCTGCTAATGCTAACTGTGTGAATGATTTTAGACCTATTTCCTGCTGTAATGTGAACTATAAAATCATAACTAAGATCCTGGCAGCTAGACTTGGTCCTGGCCTTAAAGGTATTATCTCTCCCTCCCAAATTGGGTTCATTGATGAAAACTAATGGGTGAAAACATTATGCTTTTACAAGAACTTCTCAGAAAATATACACGCAAGAGAATCAGTCCTAGATGTATTCTAAATCTAGATCTTAGGAAAGCATATGATACTATTTCTTGGAAATTCATTGCTCAAATGTTTGCTCATCTAAATTTTCCACCTACTTTCATTCACTGGATACTTGAATGTTTATGCTGTCCATCCTTTTTAGTAAATGTTAATGGAAATTTACAGGGTTTCTTCAATGGCAAGAGAGGGTTAAGACAAGGGGATCCCATTTCCCCTCTTGTCTTTGTACTTTCTGTTGATTACCTTTCTCGTGTGCTTAGATGTAAAACAAGACTGCTTGAGTTTAAATTTCATCCTAAATGTGTTCATTTGCAATTATCTCACCTAACATATGCAGATGACATAATCTTAATGTCTAGAGGTGATAAAGAATCAATGGGCATTCTGCTGGACACCTTGGAACATTTCTCTACAGTCTCTGACTTGGAAATAAGTCCTACTAAATCTACATTCTTTACAACAGGGGTTAAGAGGGAAGATATGGAGTATTTGGCCCACATATCTGGTTTCTCCCAGGGTACTTTCCCATTCAGATACCTTGGGATACCCATCTCCTTTGGAAAACTAACCATCTCACATTTTGCTCCTTTTTTAGATAAAATGTTAACAAATATTAGTTATTGGAATGCAAAAACTTTGTCATATGTAGGTAAAGTGGAGCTTATAAGATCTGTCCTTCAAAAATCAGGGTTTTTGGTTCTCTATTCTTCCATCTCCTTCTACTCTCTTTGATAAGATAAATTCCCTTTGTGCAAAATTCTTATGGAAATCTCACAGGATAAGGTGGAAGGATGTTTGCTTACCAAAGGAGGAAGGAGGCTTGGGCTTAAAAGATTTAAGAACTTGGAACACAGCTTTCCTTTCAAGGATCCTCTAGGACATCATTAGGAAAAAAGATAGCTTATGGATAAGATGGGTTCACCATCAATACATCTAGCAAGGGAGTGTGTGGTCTTGGCAAGTGCATCCCAAGAATGACTCCCCTCTTATCAAAAAAATCTTATCTATTCAGGATGCTATACTAACCATTGTAGGTTCAATTATGGAAGCTAATCACCTAATGCAAAACTGGTGTGTTGGAGGAAATTTCAGCATTGGCAGAGCTTACAATTTTTTTAGAAGGAGAGCAATTAAGCCACCTTGGAGCTCTGTTGTGTGGGATCAAAACATATGTCCCAAGCATTCCTTTATCCTTTGGTTGGCGGCAAGAAGGAGATTGGCCAAAAATGATCTCATATAAACAAGGGAAGTGGACTTACTCTGTCACTTTTGTCATCTAACAAATGAATCTCATGAACACATCTACTTTGCTTGTAATTTCTCCTCCTCTGTTTGGTCCCAGGTTAAATCATGGATGGGCATTTGGATAGGAATGAATACCTTGAAGAGTGGGCTGAACTGGCTAAAGAAAGAAGCTCGTGGGAATGGATGGCAATCTAAAGCTAGGAGAGTTGCATTTGCTGCCATTGTGTACTACATTTGGAAGACTCGAAATGAAAAGGCCTTTGATAACACAAGCAAAAGCATTGAGGAAATTGTCCATCTGGTCAAGCTACATGTGTACAAGATGTTACACCATGACTTCTCCCTACACTTTACCTCGTCAACAGAACTGCAGGAAGGCCACATACACATGGATACACAGATGCTGGACTAAGGTTCACAGCTTGAGGACATGACTTAGGGAGTGGGAAGGCCTATGGTTTTTGCTTAGTTGCACAAAGCTTCTATTTTGCTATGCGCCTCTTTTAGTTACTTTCTTATTTACTCCATACTTTAGGGCTTTGTGAGCCTCACATTTTGCTCCTTTGTATTAGATCCTATAGAAAGTCTTGTTAATGGGATCTTAGGTGTGCTAAGGTTGTGATGACTTAAATCTCTTGATGGCCGAGCCAAAGGGAGATTTAAGTTGTCACAATCTTAGGGTGCAGGTCCCATATCTGATAGCTATGGCTTGAAGAAACTAGAGTTGCACCGAACCTTGTGTTCATCACACCTCATGGATTGGAACCACACTAGGTGGTTCCATGATTTTGGTTTATATGCCTACATAGCCTACGGGCTAATAGGCCTCTTTTTGGTAATTTGTAATTATTCCTCTTTCGTTTCAATATATTTACCTTTAAAAAAAAGAGCTCTGAGTAGAGCTCTCAGTAGGGAAGGGTGTTAAAGAGAGAAATAAGAGAGAGAATCTCTCAACGTGGGAGGCTCCATCCTCCTCCTTGCTTCTACATCTCGTTTTGGCCTTTCCCTAGGCTCAAATTGATTTGCCGGCACTGATTTGCCACTATCTCATTCCATTAAAATCAAATATTCCATAAATTTTATATCTTACATGTGTGTTTTTAGTGGAATGGTCAAAATTTTTGCTGATGAATGTTTTATCTCCATTGATGGGTGGCTGGTTTTTTAGCCAAAGCTTTGTTATTTCATGGCTCCCCCGTCATTTCTTGTGAAGTTCAGGCCGCTGCTCTCCAGATCCGGGCGCCATTGTTTCACTTCTTCCAAATCTGGAGCTGTCCAGCTGTACAGTTTGAAGGTGGGGCTCTCTAGCCTCGCAGATCTGGGAACCGAAGCATCTTTCTCCTAGATTTGAGGTCTTTCGACCTCCTTCTCCCTGGATTCAATGTTTTTTATATGTCTTTTTCTCAGATCTGGGAAGTTTTCGGTTCTTCATTGCAAATCTAGGCTCCATGGCCTTTATCTATCTGATTTGAGCTGCAATTTTGAGCTTTAGCTCAGCTTTTCCTCTTCCCGACGGTTCCTTCGTTTATTCCTCATATCTATTGTTTTTGGAGCTCCCATTCTTCAAATCTGGTGGTTCTCTTCGTTGGGTAAGGTCCTAGCTTTCTGTTTCTCTTGAGCTTGTGGTCCTTTTATACGGTTCTTTCTATTTCCGGGGGTTTCCTCCAACTTGAACCTTGGTCTCACATGTTTTCTGTCCATGGGTTCTTCCTGGGTCCTTTTGGGTTAGACGTCGACCTAGTTCTCCTTTCTTTCGTTACCAGCCCTTGTTCCTTCTTGTTAAGGGTGGCAAATGCGCTTCCCTTCCCCCTTGGGTCCATGGGGTTGTTGTTGGGTCTAACCGGGTGGTCTTCCTTATGGAGTCAATGTATCGCTGGCCATCCTCCCTTTTATAGTCAGCTTCGGGTCTTCATAGTTTGTTGGCTGGGCTGTCTTGGGTCTAATTCTTTCATTATCTACCTGAGGGGTCCAAGGATGGGGGCTGATGGGAGGTAATTGAGTACTCTTTGAGCTTGGTCATGGTTTCACGCTATGGCTTCTTCGAGGGTTTCATAGGGGTTATGTTTGTTCAGTTGTCCTCTCCCTTTGTTCTGTTTATGGGGCTATTTCGATTGTTCTTTCGGAGCTCGATCGCTCTCCTTGTGTTCTTTTGATTCAGATGTATGATGGCTTCGAGCTTGCTGCTTGGGGATACTCACTTTGTGATGGCTATGATACTTTTTGGAGCTATTTACGGGGCTGATTTCAAGCCAGTTCATCCGCCACGGGGACTGATTGTTTCATGCTTCGATCGGCAGCAGATCACTCCGCTTTGAGTAGTTCATCACCTTGTGGTTGTGCTCTTACTGTACCCTTGGTATGGGGTTGGTCTATACTCCAAGTGATGTGCTCCTAGTCCTCCTCCTCTGGCCGGAGCCGGCTCGAAGGGACCGTTCAGCTCGAAATGAGCAACCCCCACCACGCATACTTGCTAGCACATCTCAACAATTGCGTACCCCAATTGGTTCTACATTAGGATGTGTTAGAGGGCTGGACTTCATGAAGTGCTCTCTTGGTTCTTTGCTTCGGTTCGGTGGAGATGTGGCTCTGGGCATTTCACTTGGGTTGTGGACTGGTTCGGTCTCATTGGTGCCTTGACTGAGCCCGGGTGGTCCACTCCTTTAGTCGTTTTGTGTGCTACTGTGTAATCGGAGCTACATGGAGGTGTGGCATGGATGCAACCATGGGCGTTCATTTCCTGCTTAATTATTTTTTTACCCATGAAGATGACGTGGGTCAACCATCTTGCCTAAGTTGACTATATGCCCAAGTGGCATCCAAGGTGGCAGGGGTCAAACCGCTTGTTTCATTGACTTATGGCTCACGTGGCAAGCAAGGTGGCGGGTACCCTTGGCCTTTTGAAATTGGCAACGTCCTCATTTCTTTGGCGATTTCAGATTTGAAGTGAAGCATTATTTTAATGCCTTTTATGTGTGCCTGCATCACGGTCAACATCTACCTTTTACTTTAGTTGTTGCAGGCAGCTTTATGGACTTTGTCCTTTAGCTTTGTCCCTACACCTGATTGAAAATAGGTGATAATATTTACACCCACAAAATTTACTATATACACCACACCCTGCCCCTCTTGAGTCACAAACGTGTGACTCAAGAGGCGCAGGGTACTTTATATATAAAATACCCTGCGCCTCTTGAGTCACACGTCTGTGACTCAAAAGGGGCAGCGTCTACTTAAAAAAAATAAAAAAAAGATAGGATGTGTGGTGTATATAGTAAAATTTTGGGTGTAAATAACATTGGCTTTGAAAATTCTTTGTAATATGTGGGACCACTCCTTTTGCGTAGGATAAACTGTTTGGCGCCCTAGCTTAGAAATCGGACCTCAACTCTTTATTATTATTTTTTTTAGAAGGTAAAATTTTGGTTGAGGTCAGGCCCTGCTGGACCACCAACCAAGGGCATCCTTTTGGATGAGAACGCGCAAAATAGAATCGGCAAGTAAATCCTGTGCGGGCGTAGAGTGGGTGAGACGCGCAATCCTATCGGCAGTCAAGTTGACCTCCCGGAAGACATGACCGAAGTGCACCCATTGGCAATGTTGGAGTTGAAGCCGGGCGTTGGAAATCAGCATCTCAATCTCCCACGGGACGTCACAAACCACGTAAGCAGTTGATGACGATCAGGCTGTCACCTTCAATTATGATACTGGGAAGCTGAAGCTCCTTAGCCCTGGCGATGCCCCTTCTGATTGCCAGAGCCTCAGCCGTCAAGGCTGAGATGTGTCCATATTTGAAACCGCCGTGGTCGATGACAGCCCCGTTGTGGTCCCTAATAATGAAACCTACAGAAGCTTCTCCCGAAGGTAGTTTGGATCCGTCAAAATTAATTTTTAAAGATCCCTCATCTGGTTTACTCCATCTCAAATTTCTTCTTCTCCGTGGTTGAGTTGGTCGATTTTTCTAGTGGCGTACTGAAGGTTCCTCATCAACGATTACTTTCGAAGCAGCCCAGTTTTGTAACTGTTGTTTCGTGTAACTTTCCATAGTATGAACGGGTATTGTATTGAGATTGTCAAATATATTTCGATTCCTACTTGTCCATAGGCTCCACCATGTCATTGCCAGTTTTCCTTTTTGCTCAGGTTTAAGTTTAGTAAAAATTTCACATACAATGGTTTTGATCGATTTGTTTCTCGTGTCAACTTCTCGAACCACTTTCCCAATGTTTGGGTCGATGTTGTGAATCAGTTGTAAGGTCTGATGGCATTCGGTAAAGAGATGGGTTGGGCTTTCATCTGTTCGGTCGCATAGAACGCAACTTAGTGGAACATGTATGATTTTTGTTGTAAGTCTAGTTTTCGTGGGGATTCCGTCTAATGTAAGTTTCCAAATGAAGTTTTTAACTTTAGGGGATGTGTATAGGGTCCATATCCATGTCATGTCGCTAGTTTCTTCGATACTTTGCCTTGTGATATGTGCTAGGGCACTTTCCGTGCTGAACCAACCATTTTTGCTTGGTCTCCAATAAAGTCTGTCTTATATTTCGTGTTCTGGTATGTAGATGTTCTCGATCTTGTTGACCACATCCGTGGGAAGGATATTGGATAGTTCATCAATATTCCATTTCTTGTTTATGTTGATGTATTTTTCCGCCTTGTCATTTTCATTAATTGTGATATTGGAATATTGTCTACCTTGCAGTGGTTTTTTGTCTAGCCAGATGTCCTTCCAAAAATTGATTGTTTTTCCATTTCCTATTTGCCATATTAGTTCTTTAAAGAATTCTTCTTTTAGTTCCATTAGTTTGGTCCATTGCCAAGCTGAATTACCTTTTCATTGGTATTCAAGGAGGGAGGTTTCTTTCAGATACTTTTCTCTTATCACCTGGACCCACGGGCTACATGGTTCTGCTAATATTTTCCAAAGCAATTTCATTTGTAGTGCTTGGTTCATATCTTTTGTTTTATGTATTCCTGTACCTCCCAATCGTTTCTGCTTGCAAACCTTGTCCCAACCAATAAGGGGAGAGAAAGATTGATCTTTGTTCCAGAAGAAGCCTCTGTTTATTCGGTCAAGTTCTTTATGAATTGTTGTGGGAAGCATAAAATTTTGCATAATGTAATTTGGTTTGGCTGCCAAGTTGGATCGTATCAGAGTCGGCCTTCCTTCTTGTGAGAGGGAGTTGGCCTTCCATTTCGTGAGTTGTTGCCTAGTTTTGGTTACTATTTTTTCAAATGTGGTACGGTTGACACGCCCATTGATAATAGGGCAACCGAGGTATTTGTCAAGCGCTATCTGGTTTGTTATATGGATCGTACTTTGGATCAGTTGTTTTTATTGTTCGGAACTTTTGGGGTAGTTTGAAAAGTCGATTTGTGGAAGTTGACCTTTTGTCCTGATATGGCACAATATTCATCAATAATGTTCTTTACTACACGACATGAGTCATGATTCGCCTTGGCAAAGATCATCATATCGTCTGCGAAAGATAGGAATGGGATTTTCATTCCCGATCTAGATAATTTGAATCCAATGGATTTGTCTGACTGGTTGGAAACGGGTTGTAGTTTCCTAGCAATCAATTCTACTCCTATGATGAATAGATAAGGTGAGAGTGGGTCTCCTTGCCTGATCCCCCTCCCTGGTATGAAGGGTTCTGTGGGCCTGTCATTAACCAATACCGAGAAAGAAACAGTTTGTACACATTGCGCTATCCAAGTCTGAAATTTTTGACAGAAGCCGAATTTTTCAAGAACTTTAAATGGGAATTCCCATTCTACTCTATCATATGCCTTTTCCATATCTTGTTTAACGGCAATCCATCCTTCTTTTCCGCGTCTATTTTTGAATGAATGGAAAATTTCATGGGCTATTAAGACATTGTCTTGGATAGCCCTTTCAGATACGAATGTCCCTTGGAGGGGGTGAATAATTTTTTTTAACATCGGTTTCATCCTTTCAGCAATGATTTTGGCTATCGCTTTGTAAATCGTTGAGAATAGGCTTATTGGTCTTAAATTGTTTGTAGTTGTCGGGTTGTCGCATTTTGGGATCAGTGTGATAAAAGGGTGGTTGAGTTGTTTTAGGATTCGACTAGAGTGGAAAAATCCTTTGATTGCCTTTATGACTGATGGGTCGATAATATCCCAGTATACCTGGTAAAATTCTGCTGTAATTCCATCAGGTCCTGGGGATTTATCCTTTCCGATAGAGAAAAACACATTTTTGATTTCCTGGTTTGATATCGTTTCAGTTAACTTTGAATTGTCCTCATCAGTGATTTCGGTGTTGATGAGAGAGAGGTAATCATTTAGAAGGTTATGGTTAATGGGCTGCTTTCTGAACCTTTTTTCGAAGTCATTTTTTATTTCTCTTGTAATATTTTCTTCCCCTGTAGTTAGTGAGCCTTCGGCCTTTTGAATTTCCTTTATTACTTTTCTATTTCTCCTTCCTGATGCCATTCGGTGAAAATACCCCGAATTTGTGTCATTTAGCTTAATGTGTTTTGTTTTTGCTAGTTGGCTCCAATACATTTTGTGGTATGATAGTATTTTTTCTCGTTTATGTATTAGTCTATTCTGCTTTTGACTATTGTTTCCATTCTGAGTACTTCCGCTTCTATTTTGTAGATCAATGAGTGCGTCATTTATATCTTTTAATTGACGGAATATGTTTCCAAATGTTTTCTTATTCCAGTCTTTAGTCAGTTGCTTAAGTGTTTGAGTTTTTTTTCACCAGTTTGTACATGTGGGATCCCACAACATTAGATCTCCAAGCCTGTTGGACCACGAGTCTATAGTCTTTTCGTGTAGCCCAAGCCTGCTTTAATTAAAGTTCTGTCAAGTTTTTCCATTATATTGTTGTTGTTGGATCTATTTTTTCTCCATGTAAAAGAGTTTCCAGACGTGGGTATTTCTTGTAGCGAGCATGAATCTTTGAATTCTGTTAATATTCTATATCTATTCGGGTGAGGCTCCAACCCTCTTTCTTTTTATGAACTACTTTGAATTTCATTAAGATGTCCCATGATCATGAATGGGCATTCCAAGGTGAGGGCGTATCGTTGTAATACGGCCCAAAAGAGTGGTTTTCCATTCTCCTGGGGAGGACCGTAGGCGAATATAATGTTGATCATAATGTTTCTATGTTTATTTTCATACCTAATTACTATGAATCTATGATCTGTATGCACCATTTCAATTGATTCATTTCGAAGTGTATGACTTTTCGAAAGAACGCATAACCCACAAGACTTTCCCATTGTCGGGGCCCAAATCATATGATCAAATCCAGCTTTTTTCCAAACTGTCTCCTTTGGTTGTCGTTCTGGTTTTGTTTCCATTAACGCAATGACTTGAATTTTTTCAATTTTACAGAATGAATCTATTTCTGTCCACAGGGTTTTGCGGCCTATCCTGCATATATTCCATGAGCATAACCTCATATTAACCTATTTATTTTTAGGGTTTCTGCTCCATAATATGTTTGTTTGATCAAGGTCCTTGTTCGTAATGCAAATTTAATGTTTCGAGTTAGAATAAGCAAGGGAGAGTAAAATTGGTCAGACCAAATGGTTAACGCTGATAAATCATTGTTGGTCCAGATTGCATCATTCAGATCTTCCCAAAAGGACATGTACATTGGGAGTTCTTTGTTTGCCCACCATAATAGTTTTGTTATTTTCCCATTCATGACGTGTTCCTCGAATACTTCCCGATGTAGGAAGCTCTGTCTATGTTCTTTGGTGAATATACTCATCCTTTTCATTGGTTTGTTGGTAGGGTAGCAGATCAGTAACTCAGTTACTGTACTTCTCGGTTGCAATATAGCAACCAAATCCAAATACCATTTCGAACAATCATCTTTATTTGTCCAGTGTTTACGCAAATACACTTTTATGTGATCGTCTTTATACATTTCAGTCGAGTCAAGAGAGTGAGGGTAATTTTTCATGTAATTCGAAAGGGTCGTGGAACAGGGGTGAAAAAGGATTTCATACTCCCAAAACATATTCCTAGAAAAGCAATAGTGGCCCATCAAGTTCACAAAATGAGCCAGTTCAAGTCCATATGATTGGGAATTAAAGAAAGAACAGAATATTAGATTATGAGGAGAATTAGAAAAATAATCAACTGAGATAAGCATGATTACATGTTCTGTTTCTTGTATCCACTTCTGCCTGGCTAGCAAGTTGTTCTTTATATTCTCTGACTTCTTTTGTGTGGCCTCATTCCTACTTGTATAATTTTCTCGTTGTCCTTTGCATATACATTGAGGTGACATGGTCTGCCAGGTTAATTTTTTCTTATTGTTAGCAGTTTTTTCATTCAGCTCCATAACATCAAAGATGAAATAAAAGCCAAAGGTCAGTCTATATATTCGAGCAAAAGTCTTAAACACTTCTATCAGAAGACAGTCACAAAGGCATTTTATTGATCTGATTATTCTGATCATATTCATCCATTTCAAGGGAATTCTAAAGCAGTAGTAACATAAAACCTTCCGATTTTCATTCCTCATCAAGATGAGACAAACAAAGGTACACATACAAGTCATGAAATGACCACCATCAGACATAAACTTAACATATCAAAGCCACTTAGTTCTACCTCTAATATCTATCTTATCAAAAGCTATCACATGAAATTCAAAAGGTGGTGAGTTCATCACTACATTACAATCGTAGGCAAATTTTTCGTACTTAGTCAAGTAATCCGGTCCAGGGGGAAGGTTCACAATCTTGATGAGGTTTCTAATCATCTAATTCTTCACCTTTTTTGCCTTAGAACCCTTTAGAGCGGAGGTGGCAGTGTCTAAGGCCGCAGCTGCCTCCTTGCGTTTTCCGAAGTCGTTTGTAGAAGAGACCGGGTTCTTCACTTCAATTTTGCTCATCTTAACCACCATGGAGTTATCTAATGCCATGGAGTGGAAGCTCGTGTCGGACATGTTATCAGCCTTCTGTTGGTCAGGGGGTTCAGTCATACCGACGAGCATTTCAGCTTGCTCTTTGGTGATAGTGCCCTCTCCATTGTCACCTTCCTTCATGAGATACTCCTCTATCATTGCGGCGTATTTCCTCGTCTCCTCTTGTGTCAGTTCAGGGGGTGCATCATCATTCTTCACATTGTTGTCTTCCTTTGTTTCCACCTTTGAGTTACTCATATTGACTTCCACCTCCATTTTCTGGCCCTTGTGTTCGTCCATTTTGCTTTCCATCTCCATGGTCTGGTTCTTAGAAAGACTGGATTCCTTGTTGTTGTTGGCTTTGGACGATTGTTCCATAGGCTGCTGTAAGTGCACAACGTCCACATCTTTGCTCTCATTGGTCTTGTCTGGCTTCATTTCCTTTGTCATCTTACTTTCTGCCCTCCTTCGGCCCCAGTTGAGCTTGAATCTTTAGATTTGCGAGACTCAACAGAGGAAGAGTCAGTCACATAGGTAACTGGAGCACCCTTACCCCTTCTATTTTCATTTCCACGACGTCCTTCCTTTCCCGCCTCTGTACCACTCCTTTTTCTCTGGACTGTCTGTCAGCCTTCCTCTTCCCTCTGTTTTGGGGCCTTTTCTGATGATTCATGTTTCCTGAAGGTTCTTGGCTTGCTTGGCATATCACTAGTATTTGTTGTCAACTGGCTTCTCAGAGGGCATTCTTTGAAGAGGTGATCCAGGCTTCCACATTTGCCACATCCCTTAGGATACTCTAAAGAAGTGTGGTTGGGCAAATTCATCCGGAACAACAATCATGTCGTCGATGATCATTTTTTCATCAACATTGATACACATCCTTGGGTATCTGACCTTTTCACCTCTCTCTGTGTATGGATCGAGTTTCACAAGCGGTCCTAGCTTGTTGATCTCAATGATGGTCTTGAGTGCATCAAACCTAATGAATTAAGCAGGGAGTTGGGGTATTCGGATCCACATGTCCACGCAGGATGTGGATTCAGTGATTCGGTTGAAGGTTGTTGACCACCATTTCAAAATCAGCAGCTTGCCGTGGATGTGGAAAGGCCTTCCTCTCCAAATACGCCTTCTATCTTCAGCATTTGCAAACCGGATCTCAAACCACTTGTTAGCTCTTTCCAGGAGTTCAAAGCTTCCTGAGAGGAAACTCCAGTCGTTGTGTAGCTTGATGTTAAGCTTGTCCAGGTCCATCTGATCGCCTCTGAGAAATCCAAACAGGGCGATCTTCTTCACATGTTCAATTGTAGCTTTCACATTTGGCATCTTGTCAAGGAAAGCCTTCATGTCAATCTTCCTCTTTGGTGCAACCTTTCTGTAGTGGAAAGGAGGACCATAGGATTTCATTTCAAAGGGGGATGCCCCATGGGTGGAGGTTTCATTCACTTTTTTCGGTTCAGCATGAGCCCCTGGGTTCCTCTTCTTCTCCTCCTCCTGGGATAAGGCTGAGTTCTCTTTGCATAGAGCTTCTTTGAACGTTTTTCGGTTTTCCATTGGTGCGGGATTTGTTATCATAAGAAAGGGGGGGGAGAGTTACGGAATGAGTTGTGATGAGCTTGGATTGATATCTACTCCTTTTATAGGCCATTATCAAGTCCAAGTTTAGTTTCCAATAAATCTGTTTCAGTTTTCTTACAGCTAGTCGGTTGTCACTGATAAGGGGTTTAGTTTTGTACCTGGTTTCATCATCTTTTTTGTGTGTGATCCTTCTTCCTTTACCTATGCTCCTTTTGTCTCTCTTGCTCGTCCTGTCACTGCTCCTTTTCAGACTTCCAGCAGCGTTTACAGCAACCACCAGGGTGTTCCAAATGCCGGCGACAGAACACAAACGACAGAAACCAGTAGAGGAAGAAGTCAATCCCATCCTGTCGCCCCAAGGACGGGACCGTAGCCAGCACAAAAGACTCCGGCGTAGACCCACACCCCGGAGAAGAAGGTTAAACACCCGAGAAAAACTCATACTCCCGATTGTGTTTCCCAATCACCATCTCATCCCTCTCTCACTTAATCTGCCACCCCAAAAGTGTTTGTCATAGTGTCTCGAATCCTTCAAATCTTCCTCCTTAAACAAATTCTTTTTCTTCTTATCTTTAACCCAGATCCACTTTTTTTCTTTTGATCTGAGTTGAAAACCTCTCTTTTTCCTTCTTTTGTTAGCAGAGCTTCAGAATCTCTTTTGTTGCTCTCCAAGCTGTCTTTGATTGCTTCATTTTGAGCCATGAGATTGAGATTTGATTGATTTCTTTCTTTGCTGGTTGTCAAGACACTCTGATTTTGTATCTTTTGGTAAGTTGTTTGCGGGCGGCGCTTGATAGGGTTTTCTCATGTTCTCTCTTTTCCCTTCTACTCGAGCACGGACCTCAACTCTTTATGTAAAGCTAGGGGCGCCCTCTCTTTTATTTTTATTTTACTTTTTTTTTTGTTTTTTTTTTAACCGAAAAGAATTTGGCCAGAGGACAGAGTCATCTGCCAAGTGCATCCGAAAGGATGATAGAAGCAAAACCTGAGTCATCATAATGAGTGCCGGAGAAAGCATAATTAAGATGTGAGAGGAAGTCCGCCGCTTGGTTTGTTTCTCTGAAAACATGACGAATCTGGGAAGAATGAAAGTACCTAAGGGAGAAAAGAATGTCAGAGATAATCATCTCAACTTCTCCCGGTATAGATCCACTGCCTAAAAGGCAGTTGACGATTGTAAGGTTATCACCTTCAATCACAATATCTGGGATTCTTATGTCAGCAGCTGCATTGAGGCCCATCCACATGGCAAAGGCCTTAGAGCCAATCACTGATTTGATAGGAGATGGGCCAGCTCCCATGATAGTTGGGGTGCCGATGCTGTCACGAATAATGAAACCGAAAGAAGCGACTCCAGAACTGGAGAGGGCTCCATCAAAATTTAGTTTATGGACTCCGGATGGTGGTTTGGTCCATTTTACAATTCTCCTTCTCTTTGCTTTCATTTTTCTTGTTTCTTGTATTGTAGTTTTAGAATCATCTATTTTTGCAGTTTGCCAGTAAATAAGGTTTTGTTTAATGATAGAAGCAATTGATTTGTGATTTGGGTGGATATTTTCAAAGATTGCTTTGTTGCAAAAGAACCAAACACACCACCAACACATTGCATGTTTAGAGAACTTCTCATTTCCCATTTTATTTTTAATTAGTTGAAGTGAATCATTTCTGTCTAGGTCCCAATTTTGTATAGTTTCAAGTGTTTTGAAAATTTTATAATCCGTTATCCTGACTGTTGCAAGCGTGACAGGGCATTTCCAAAGTAAGTGGGGTATGTCCTCATAACAGGAGTTATAGTGAGGGCAATTTGTCGGAATCCCAATCCCGCGGCAGGCGAGGTTAGCAGAAGTAGGGATTCCATTCTTTGTTATTTTCCAAAGAAAATTTTTAACTTTGGGGGTCGTATCTAATCCCCAAATCTAGTTTAGATTTGATTTGACATGTTTTTTCTGGATGTTGATGAGCTCAACAGTCGAGGCTGTCGAGAACCATCCATTTTTACTGTGTTTCCAGTATAAGCGATCCTAATTAATGTGTTTTGGGATGGGTGTGTTGATGATGGTTTGAATAAGATCATTGTTTAGTATGTTTTGCAAATCATATTGTAGTTGTTGGATATTCCAAGTTTTGTTTGTTGTTATGTAGTGATTTACCTTTATTGTTCTGTCGATCAAGTGTGCATTAGTAGCCATTTCGATGAGTGGAAAGGAGTCACACCAGATGTCAGTCTAGAAGTTGACAGATCTCCCGTCACCAATGCCCCATCTAAGTCCTTGTTTAAACAAGTATAAAAGGTTACTCAGTTTCGTCCATTGCCAAGAGGTCGGGCCCTATCTTTTGTAATTTAGGATATGTTGGTCTTTAAGGTATTTATGCTTTATTATCTGTACCCAAGGATTATTTGGTTTTGCTAGGATTTTCCAAAGGAGTTTAAGCTGAAGAGCTTTGTTCATATCTTCGGAATTACGAATACCTAGGCCTCCATTAGTTTTTGTTTTACAAACATCAAACCAGCTGATCAGTGGCCTGTGATGTGTACCCAGATCTTTGTGTATGGCAGAAGGTAACATAAAGCATTGCATGAGGTGAAGAGGTTTTGCAGCTAAAGTGGATATGATGAGGGTACGTCGCCCCGCTTGAGAAAGCAAAGGCGCCTTCCACCTATCAAGTTGGGTTTTGGTTGCCGTGATTAGTTCTTTAAATGAATCCTTGGAGACCTTTTTGAAAAGATAGGGCAACCTAGATAATTTCCTAGGTTATCTGTATGGTTTATTCCAAGCACACTTTGTAGTAATCTGTTGCCATTAGTGTTTACATTATTGGAGGATTGAAATAGAGATTTAGCCTTATTTATCCTTATTTATCCTTTGCCCCCTAAGGGCACAGTACTGGTTAAGGATGTTATTTATGTTATCGCATGCAGTTTTGGTGGATGAAGCGAAGATTATTATGTCATCCGCAATGGCTAGAAAAGGGATTGTTGGTCCACCTCTAGAGATCGAGATCCCGAAATGGCTATAGTGGGTTAGAGATTCTTGTTGTAGAGCTCTTGCGAGGACTTCCGAAATAATAAGGATAAGTGGATAGCGGATCACCCTGTCTAATTCCTTTCGAAGGCTTAAAAACACTAGTAGGTTCATTATTGACTAAAACGGAGTATGTGACAGTGGTAACACACTCTTTTATCCAGTTGATAAATACGTCTGAAAAACCAAACTTATGTAGAATAGCTAGAAGGAAGTCCCAGTCAACCATATCAAAAGCTTTTTCCATATCCAGTTTAATCGCAATCCAGCCCTTTTGTCCTTTTTTCCTCTGAAATGAGAGAAAAATTTCATGAGCGATTAAAATGTTGTCCTGTATTGCACATCCAGAAGAGAAGGCACTTTGAAGGGGATGTATGATTTTAGGCATTATTTTCTTCAGTCTATTGGCAAGAACCTTGGAAATTATTTTATATGTGGTCGTGCAGAGACTTATAGGTCTGTAATGAGCAGTTGTTGTTGGTGTTTCACATTTCGGGATTAGAGCAATGAAAGTATGATTTATTTTACTTGTATGCACGAATATTTTACAATATTTATAAAATTTTTACATTAAAAAAAAGAGCTCTCAGTTTGTCAATCCTTGCTATGTCTGGACCTGGTAAGTTTCCCCGTGTTTAGCCAAATTAAGCCGCAAGCTCCACTCCTGGTGGTGCCCTTTCGTCAATTCCTTTAAGTTTCAGCCTTGCGACCATACTCCCCCCGGAACCCAAAAACTTTGATTTCTCGTAAGGTGACGGCGGTGTCCTTGTAGCAACATCCGCCGATCCCTGGTCGGCATCGTTTATGGTTGAGACTAGGACAGTATCTGATCGTGTTCGAGCCCCCAACTTTCGTTCTTGATTAATGAAAACATCCTTGGCAAATGCTTTCGCAGTTGTTCGTCTTACATAAATCCAAGAATTTCACCTCTGACAATGAAATACGAATGCCCCCGACTGTTCCTGTTAATCATTACTCTGATCCCGAAGGCCAACAGAAGAGGACCGAAATCCTATGATGTTATCCCATGCTAATGTATACAGAGATTAGGCTTGCTTTGAGCATTCTAATTTCATCAAAGTAACAGCGTCGGAGGCACGACCCGGCCAATTAAGGCCAAGAGCGTAATGCCGGCAGAAGGGGGGATACGAAAGGTGCACACCAAAGGCGGACCGGTCGCCCCACCCCAATGTCCAACTACGAGCTTTTTAACTGCAACAACTTAAATATACGCTATTGGAGCTGGAATTACCGTGGCTGCTAGCACCAGACTTGCCCTTCAATGGATCCTCGTTAAGGGATTTAGATTGTACTCATTCCAATTACCACACTCGTGAGAGCCCGGTATTGTTATTTATTGTCACTACCTCCCCGTGTCAGGAATGCGTAATTTGCGCGCCTGTTGCCTTCCTTGGATGTGGTAGCCGTTTCTCAAGCTCCCTCTCCGGAATCGAACCCTAATTCTCCGTCACCCATCACCACCATGGTAGGCCTCTATCCTACCATCAAAAGTTGATAGGGCAGAAATTTGAATGATGCGTCGCCGGCACTAGGCAATGCGATCCGTCGAGTTATCATGAAACATCGGATCAACAGGACGAGCCCGCGTCGACCTTTTATCTAATAAATGCATCCCTTCCAGAAGTCGGGGTTTGTTGCACGTATTAGCTCTATAATTACTACGGTTATCTGAGTAGCAGATACCATCAAACAAACTATAACTGATTTAATGAGCCATTCGCAGTTTCACAGTCTGAGTTAGTTCATACTTACACATGCATGGCTTAATCTTTGAGACAAGCATATGACTATTGGCAGGATCAACCAGGTAGCATCCTTCAACGATGCCGACAACCACAACACCGTTGTTGGTAGCTGATGCTACCAACAAACGACAAAGTGATTGTCGAACAGCCTTCCATGATGAGCGAATAAACGCTTTTAACCGATCGCAACATGGAGTTTAGCACCCCTCTCGCGTCCTTAACCTTCCGCACCCAAAAGCCCAGACAACGCCGTTGGCCACATTGATGTGAGATCACTCCAATCGTGGGACAACGGTCGTCGCTTCCACGTCCACCCACCAACCCCAAAGGTTTTTTAAGCGAAGCTTTAACCGGTGTAGGCAACTATAATTCCTTTTCTTTATGAATGAAACACCGAAAACTCGATGTTGTCCGAGGAAAGCAGCCCAAGGACAGAAGAATAAAGAGGCTATGTGCGGTCGGTTCGATGCGCAAGCATGGAGCCCAACAATCCCACATAGACTGAATACGACTCACACGCAATCACGTGACGCCTTCCCAACTCCTAGGAGCTAGCATCTGGCAGACAAAATTCATCCAAAAGCAACTCCTTCGAAGTTAGTCGAGCAACGCTAAGCGTGAAAATCGGGGAGGGACAACCTTCAAACACCTAGGCACTCATGGCACCTATGTGTTAAAAGGAAATCGAGGGACATACTTTAAACACCTAGGGACGCATGGCACCCAGGCGTTGATAGGCAACCGAGGGAGGAGGGACATTCTTCAAGAACCTAGGCACGCATGGAACCTAGGTGTTCTTAGGCAACCGAGGGACATCGAGGACCAAGGGACCCAAGGGTGCCTTGGTGTGGGGCAGCAACCTTTCGGACATCGAGTGCGAAGGCACCCGAGGGTGCCAAGGTGTCGGGCAACGACAACCTTTCGTACGCCAATGACCCAGGAAGCCGAGTCGCTCAGACACCAATGCACCAGGGAGCCGAGTTGCTCGGACACCAAGGCACCAGGGAGCCCAGGTGCTCAAGCGCCAAGGCACAAGGGAGCCCAGGTGCTCGGGCGCCAAGGCACCGAGGTGCCGAGGTGGTCGTTCGCAGGGGCTCTAGTGTGCCGGGGTGCTCGGGTGCACGGGCTCCGGCGTGCCTTGGTGCTCGGGCGCCTGGGCTCCAGGGTCGCTTCTGCATGGGCGCTTGGGCTTCGGGGTGCTGAGGTGCTTGGGCGCCAAGGGACCGGGTACCGAGGTTCTCGGGCGCCAAAGGACCGGGTTCCGAGGTGCTCGGGTGCCAAGGCTCCGGGGAGCCGAGGCGCTCGGGCGCCAAGGGACTGGGTGCCGAGGTGCTCGGGTGCCAGGGGACCAAGTGCCGAGGTGCTCGGGTGCCAAGGCTCCGGGGAGCCGAGGTGCTCGGGCGCCAAGGGACCGGGTGCCGAGGTGCTCGGGCGCCAAAGGACTGGGTGCCGAGGTGCTCGGGTGCAAAGGCTCCGTGGAGCCGTGGTTCTTGGGCGCCAAGGGGACCGGGTTCCGAGGTGCTCGGGCGCCAAGGGGACCGGGTGCCGAGGCGATCGTGCGCCAAGGGACCGAGTGCCGAGGTTCTCGGGCGTCAGGCTTCCGGGGTGCTCGGGTCATCAGACGTCGAGCACCAAGGCCACTAGGCGCCGAGGTGCTCGCTCAGCCAGGCACCATGGTGCCCAGGCGCTCGGGACATTACGGCAACGGACATTGGACATAGAGCATTTTCATGAGGCATCGAGGGGGGTGCACGACCAAAAAGTGCTCTTGGTGTTTCGAAAGATGCCCCAGAAGCTTCCCCAAGGCACCCAAGCTCATTCTAAAATTTTCAATTTTTTGGAGTGACCCACCCCCCTATAGTGCACTTCTAGCAGTTTTGCCACCAACGCCAACAGATATGGTGCCTTAGAGGCAGATCAAACAAAATTCAAACTTTGATTTTTGGAGTTCTAATGATCCAAATCGCATGGGGTTTTTTCTTTTGCAAGATTAGGATGTTAGGAATCCCCCAAATTTTTTTTATTTGGAACTTTTCTCACAAAAAATACGAAAATATCGTCCAATGCCATAATTGAGCACCGTGAACTGGTGCAACTAGTGACCGGGTGCCTAGGAGCTGCACACCATGGCTCTGGGGTGTCTTGGACATGCCCCAAGGTGCCAAGCTTTGACCCATGAAGTGCCAAGCAAAAACACCCGAAGGTACTCGATCAATATGGAAACAGTGCCTAGGCGCTCGGGCACGGGCGCTCGGGCGCTCGGGCACTTGCGCTCGGACGCTGGGGCACTTGCACTCAGGCACATGGGCACTTCGTTGGGGCACTCGGGCACTTGCGCTTGGGCGCTCGGGCACTCGAGCACTTGGGCTCGGGCGCTCGGGCAATGCGCTCGGGCGCTCGGGCACTTGCGCTCTGGTGCTCGGGAACTAGCGCTCGGGCGCTCAGGCACTATGCTCGCGCGCTCAGGCACTTGCGCTCGGGCGCTCGGGCACTTGCGCTTGGGCGCTCAAGCACCATGTCCGAGAATCCATGTCCGATGACACCATGTCCGAGCACCTTGCCCGAGATCGATCTCCAATAACACGATGTCCGAGCACCATGTCCAAGGACATCGTGTCCGAGCACCATGTCCGATGACACCTTGTCCGAGTGCCATGTCCGAGGACACCGTGTCCGAGAACCATGTTGAAGGACACCATGTCCGAGGACCATGTCCAAAGTCACCATGTCCTAGGACACCATGACTGGGCACCATGTCCGAGCACTATGTCCAAGCACCATGTCCAAGGACACCATGTCCAAGGACACCATGTCCAAGGACACCTTGTCCGAGCACCATGTCGGAGCACCATGTCCAAGGACACCATGTCCCAGGACACCATGACAGGGCACCATGTCCGAGCACCATGTCGAGCACCATATCCGAGCACCATGTCGAGCACCATGTCGAGCACCATGTGCGAGAACCATGTCGAAGGACATCGTGTCCAAGCACCATGTCCAAAGACACCTTGTCCGAGCACCATGTCCATGCACCATGTCCAAGCACCATGTCTAAGGACACCATGTCCGAGTACCTTGTCCAAGGACACCATGTCAGAGCATCATGTCCAAGGTCACAATGTCCGAGCACCATGTCGAAGGACACAATGTCCGAGCATCCAAGGACACCTTGTCCGAGCACCATATCCAAGGACACCATATTTGAGCAGCTTGTCCAAGGACACCATGTCCGAGCACCATGTCGAAGGACACCGTATCCAAGGACACTTTGTCCGAGCACCATGTCCGAGCACCATTTCCAAGGACACCATGTCCAAGCACCTTGTCCAAGGACACCATGTCGGAGCACCATGTTGAAGAACACCGTGTCCAAGGACACCTTGTCCGAGCACCATGTCCGAGCACCATGTCCAAGGACACCATGTCCGAGCACCATGTCGAAGAACACCATGTCCAAGGACACCTTGTCCGAGCACCATGTCCGAGCACGATCTCCAAGGACACCATGGCCGATCACCTTGTCCAAGGACACCATGTCCGAGCACCATGTCCGAGCATCATGTCCACAGACACCATGTGCGAGCACCATGAACATGGACACCATGTCCAAAGACATCATGTCCCAAGTATGGCGCCTGGGAGGCAGATCATACAAAATGGCGCCTGGGAGGCAGATCATATAAAATGGCGCTAGGCGCTGGGTCTAGGCGCTTGGGCATTGCGCTAGGCGCTGCGTCTAGGTGCTCGGGCACGGCGCTCGGGCGCTCGGGCACTTGTGCTCAGGCGCTCAGGCACTTGCTTTCGGGCGCTCGGGCACTTGCATTCGGGCGCTCGGGCACTTGCGCTCAAGCGCTCGGGCACTTGCGCTCAGGCACGGCGCTTGAGCGCTCGGGCACTTGCGCTGAGGTGCTCAGGCACGGTGCTCGGGCGCTCGGGCACTTGCGCTCGGGCGCTCGGGCATTCGGGCACGGCGCTCGAGCGCTCGGGTGCTCGGGCACTTGCGCTCGGGCGCCCGGGTACTTGCGCTCGGGCGCTCGGGCACTGCGCTCGGGCACTTGTACTCGGGCACTCGGGCACGGTGCTCGGGCAGCATGTCCGAGCATTCGTGTCCGAGGACACCATGTCCGAGCACCGTACCCGAGATCGATGTCCAAGGACACCTTGTCCGAGCACCATATCCAAGGACACCATATTTGAGCAGCTTGTCCAAGGACACCATGTCCGAGCACCATGTCGAAGGACACCGTATCCAAGGACACCTTGTCCGAGCACCTTGTCCGAGCACCATTTCCAAGGACACCATGTCCAAGCACCTTGTCCAAGGACACCATGTCGGAGCACCATGTTGAAGAACACCGTGTCCAAGGACACCTTGTCCGAGCACCATGTCCAAGGACACCATGTCCGAGCACCATGTCGAAGAACACCATGTCCAAGGACACCTTGTCCGAGCACCATGTCCGAGCACGATCTCCAAGGACACCATGGCCGATCACATTGTCCAAGGACACCATGTCCGAGCACCATGTCCGAGCATCATGTCCACAGACACCATGTGCGAGCACCATGAACATGGACACCATGTCCAAAGACATCATGTCCCAAGTATGGCGCCTGGGAGGCAGATCATACAAAATGGCGCCTGGGAGGCAGATCATATAAAATGGCGCTAGGCGCTGGGTCTAGGCGCTTGGGCATTGCGCTAGGCGCTGCGTCTAGGCGCTCGGGCACGGCGCTCGGGCGCTCGGGCACTTGTGCTCAGGCGCTCAGGCACTTGCTTTCGGGCGCTCGGGCACTTGCGTTCGGGCGCTCGGGCACTTGCGCTCAAGCGCTCGGGCACTTGCGCTCAGGCACGGCGCTTGGGCGCTCGGGCACTTGCGCTGAGGTGCTCGGGCACGGTGCTCGGGCACTCGGGCACTTGCGCTCGGGCGCTCGGGCATTCGGGCACGGCGCTCGAGCGCTCGGGTGCTCGGGCACTTGCGCTCGGGCGCCCGGGTACTTGCGCTCGGGCGCTCGGGCACTGCGCTCGGGCACTTGTACTCGGGCACTCGGGCACGGTGCTCGGGCAGCATGTCCGAGCATTCGTGTCCGAGGACACCATGTCCGAGCACCGTACCCGAGATCGATGTCCAAGGACACCTTGTCCGAGCACCATATCCAAGGACACCATATTTGAGCAGCTTGTCCAAGGACACCATGTCCGAGCACCATGTCGAAGGACACCGTATCCAAGGACACCTTGTCCGAGCACCTTGTCCGAGCACCATTTCCAAGGACACCATGTCCAAGCACCTTGTCCAAGGACACCATGTCGGAGCACCATGTTGAAGAACACCGTGTCCAAGGACACCTTGTCCGAGCACCATGTCCGAGCACCATGTCCAAGGACACCATGTCCGAGCACCATGTCGAAGAACACCATGTCCAAGGACACCTTGTCCGAGCACCATGTCCGAGCACGATCTCCAAGGACACCATGGACGATCACCTTGTCCAAGGACACCATGTCCGAGCACCATCTCCGAGCATCATGTCCACAGACACCATGTGCGAGCACCATGAACATGGACACCATGTCCAAAGACATCATGTCCCAAGTATGGCGCCTGGGAGGCAGATCATACAAAATGGCGCCTGGGAGGCAGATCATATAAAATGGCGCTAGGCGCTGGGTCTAGGCGCTTGGGCATTGCGCTAGGCGCTGCGTCTAGGCGCTCGGGCACGGCGCTCGGGCGCTCGGGCACTTGTGCTCAGGCGCTCAGGCACTTGCTTTCGGGCGCTCGGGCACTTGCGTTCGGGCGCTCGGGCACTTGCGCTCAAGCGCTCGGGCACTTGCGCTCAGGCACGGCGCTTGGGCGCTCGGGCACTTGCGCTGAGGTGCTCGGGCACGGTGCTCGGGCACTCGGGCACTTGCGCTCGGGCGCTCGGGCATTCGGGCACGGCGCTCGAGCGCTCGGGTGCTCGGGCACTTGCGCTCGTGCGCCCGGGTACTTGCGCTCGGGCGCTCGGGCACTGCGCTCGGGCACTTGTACTCGGGCACTCGGGCACGGTGCTCGGGCAGCATGTCCGAGCATTCGTGTCCGAGGACACCATGTCCGAGCACCGTACCCGAGATCGATGTCCAAGGACACGATGTCCGAGCACCATGTCCAAGGACACCGTGTTCGAGCACCATGTCCGAGGACACCTTGTCCGAGCGCCGTGTCTGAGGACACCGTGTCCGAGAACCATGTCCAAGGACACCATGTCCGAGAACCATGTCCAAGGACACCATGTCTGAGGACCATGTCCAAAGTCGCCATGACCGGGCACCATGTTCGAGGACCATGTCCAAGCCCCATATCCAAGGACACCATGTCCAAGGACACCATGTCCGAGCACCATGTCGAAGGACACCATGTCCAAGGACACCTTGTCCGAGCACCATGTCCGAGCACCATTTCCAAGGACACCATGTCCAAAGACACCATGTCCCAGGACACCATGACCGGGCACCATGTCCGATCACCATGTCAAAGTACCAGGTCCAAGGACACCATGTCCAAGGACCATGTCAAAGGACACCAGGTCCGAGCACCATGTCCAAGGACACCTTGTCCGACAACCATGTCTGAGCACCATGTCCAAGGACACCATGTCCGAGCACCTTGTCCAAGGACACCATCTTCGAGCACCTTGTCCAAGGACACCATGTCCGAGCACCATGTCCAAGGACACCATTTCCGAGCACCATATCGAAGGACACCATGTCCGAGCAGGCACCAAGTTGAAGGACACCATGTCCGAGCACCATTTCCAAGGACACCTTATGCGAGTACTTATAGAGCCTTATTAGAATGGCATAATAGATTACATTTGGCATAGTTTGGGTGTAAATATTGCATATTTTAGTTGCATTTACACGATTACTTGTTGAGTTGGAAGATGCGGAATCTACAAAATGTTTTGGTTTATTTCAAGAATCGCATATTCAAGGTGGAATGAATTTGAGTAGAGTTAAAGAAGTAAAGGAAATTGCATTATCAGCTAGAGGCAATCACGAGAAGAGAAGCAGAATAAATCACTGGCCGCCCCGCGGCCCGAAGACTTCTTGAAGGATTTCGCTGATCGTCAGGCCGCCCGGGTGCATGAGGTCGCCGCCCCGCGGCTCGTTCAGAAACGCCGAATCAGCTATGAACTTTAATTAGGGTTTTTATTATTATTTTTGGTCGATTCTTTGTAGGCCTTTAAAAGACATTTCTCGGTTATTGTACTATTCACCTTATGCACTTTTGAGAATTGTTGAGAGCACGTTGAGAATGAGCAACTAAACTCTCGAAGGTTTCGCCTACAGTTTGGATCTTTGATTGTTGAATTATGAGTTTCTTAATCTAGTTCTTATTCCTATTTGAATGTTTTGACTTCTTTGCGCTTAAATCTTTGAATGTGTTTTATTCTCTCTGGCCTGATCAACTAGTTAGATTAGATTCATTCAATTGCTAGGGTTTTTATATCCCCTTAGGACTCGTAGGACTAATTGGATGTGTAGGAAGTTAAATATATGTTAAATATCGACTCGTAGCTTGATATTGCATATACCTTGGTTATTTAGAGATAAGGATTGTTAGGACTCGTAGGACTAATAATTTACCTAAGATCTGGCAAGGACATTAATAGGGAAAAAAGAACTAGAGGCTGAAACGAGGATCAAATTCATCAATTAAAGTGACATTGTAGATGAACCTATTTCTCTCTACTACATCTCACAACCTTTATTTCCTTGTTTGCTTGTTTTCGCTTTGACAAAAGGCGGATCTTTTTCCCACAAAAACTCTCTTTTTGGTTACAAGCGATTAGATTAGCACTAGAACTTACTAGATTTCCCTGTGGATCGATTTTTTTCTTACCAACTATACTAGTTGATGCGGATCAAGATGGCCTTCTGTGGGTCAAACAATGATCTTGATCCAGGTGAGCTCTCAAGATCGATTCGAGGGCTATTGATGGCAAAGAGTGTCATCATCAAGAGGAAGAAGAAGGCGCCACCATGGCTTGAAGAAAAGATATTTTATTTATTTAATTATTATTATTATTATTAGTTTTTATTTTCATTCCATATTTAGTAACTCCTATGTTAGTTGGAGCTATTTATGGAATATCTTTGAGAAGGCTCAAAGGCGCCACCTTTGGCTTCAACGGCAAGCGGAAATCGAAAAGGAGAGGCGTCGACAACAACTTAAAGCCGAATTTCAAGCCGAACTAGATGCCTATGATGCCAGATCACAGGCAAAGCTCGAGGAGGGCTTGAAGGAATTGGAGAAGGCCATCTCGGATAGAATTTGTTATGCTCTTGCTTTGGCCAACACCCATACTCTAGTGGCTATAGTTGCCTCAACCGACGACGAGGTAATTAAGCCTAAGGAGCCTATAGTTGAATTCGTTGCCCCGGATTCAGCACAGTGCGCCGAAATTTTTTCACATATTCCCGTTGACTCCGACCTCGGAATTGAGTCAACTCAGTCTTGTTGCGAAGCTGACTCGACGAGCTTTCCAACGGTGGGTCACACGCTGCCAGAACCCTCCAGGAAGACCTCCCAATCTACGCTGCAAATGAACTGCAGTGCTGCGCTAGAAGTGTTGGTTGCTTCTGACGACAACGATGAGGACGTTGGGGACATTTCTCCTGAGTTAGCTATTGTACCTCTTGAGAATGTTCTTAATGTTGAGATTTCTGAAGTTCATAGGGTTGTTGAGCCTAATGATATTGTTCCTCTTGATTGCTCAATGTCCCCTATGACCGGTGTTGTTTTTGAGGTTCCTTTACGTCAAATTCTGCTGGCGCCATCTCAAGTTGATTGTCAAGGAAGTTACTTTCTGATTGCTGCTCCTTCCCCACTGCTCTTCAATGACTCGATTCGAGGACGAATCGAAGTTAAGAGGGGGAGAATGATGCTGATCAAGATGGCCTTCTGTGGGTCAAACAATGTTCTTGATCCAGGCGAACTCTCAAGATCGATTCGAGGGCTATTGATGGCAAAGAGTGTCATCATCAAGAGGAAGAAGAAGGCGCCACCATGGCTTCAAGAAAAGATATTTTATTTATTTATTTATTTATTTATTATTATTATTATTAGTTTTTATTTTCTTTCCATATTTAGTAACTCCTATGTTAGTTGGAGCTATTTATGGAATATCTTATTTTTAGTAATACTTAGTTAGGTGAATAAAAGGGAAAAGGAAAGTTTATCTCATCTAGATATTTTCCTTATCCACTAAGTAGGAATATTTATCTATGATTATTATTAGGATTTAATATTTAGTTATCTAAGCCAAAACTCTATCTTTTGCAAAGATAGAATTGGTATAGTTCCCTATTTAAACTCTAGTATTTTCATTGATTTAATTAGATTGGAATTAATATTGAAGAAACCTTTTTGGCTAAAAAGGTTCTTCGATTCCCCAATCCAAAAGCTTTTGCCTTCAAGTTATAGTTCGATCAATCATCCAATACCAAACCCTAATCCCTAAACACAAACACAAAGGAGAAACCCATCATGAGAAACCGTCACTGGATCAGAGAAGCCGTCGCTGAGTCTGCTCAGAACCGTCGCAAGCGTCTGGGCTGCCCCGCGGCTCCCTTGGCCGCCCCGCGGCTATCCCAGCGACCGTCACTGCTACTTTGCTTCCGTCGCTGTTTCCTTTGTTGGTTTTAGTTTTTATTTGTTTGTTTTTTTTTCTTTCACAATAGTTCAAAGTCTTTAGTGTAAGTAATTGTAAACATCGAGAATATAGCAAGGATAATTGCAAGATCGGGCCATCAACAAGTTGGTGTTCTTGATTCCGAGCCCACAGGCGAGGATCGGGGATTCTAAACGTATCAAGTGGTACCAGAGCCGTAGGTTTCGCAAGTTCTTGTTTTTTTTCCTTAATGTTATTTACGATTTGATTCAATGGTTGGCGTTATCTGGGGAGATTGGGATGATGATCCCGATCCCTTGGATAAGTTCTTCGCTTTGGAACGGGCTGCACAACAACGACGCCGCCGAGAGTTGCAGAGACGAGCTTTGCAACAACAACAAGCTTTAGAGCAACAACGAGAGGCTCAAAGGCGCCGCCTTTGGCTTCAACGGCAAGCAGAAATCGAAAAGGAGAGGCGTCGACAACAACTTAAAGCCGAACTTACAGCCGAACTTCAAGCCGAACTAGATGCCTATGATGCCAGATCACAGGCAAAGCTCGAGGAGGGCTTGAAGGAATTGGAGAAGGCCATCTCGGATAGAATTTGTGATGCTCTTGCTTTGGCCAACACCCATACTCTAGTGGCTATAGTTGCCTCAACCGACGACGAGGTAATTAAGCCTAAGGAGCCTGATGTAAGTATTATTGAAAATTTAAATTGCATTAATCAATTTTACTATCTTTACTGCTGTCAGATTGCTAAAGGACTTTAATGATGTCATTTAGGATATTTTAAGAAAGAAACTATCAAACTTGCAGTGGATGTCTGTTATCCTTTTGGGAGTTGGAACCACCACAAGCCAGGTAAGAATGCAGACTATTCTTTTAGTAGCTAAAGCTTTCTTTTAGGTGTTTAGAAGCTAAACAAGAAGAATCTATACTATTCCTTCTTTCCTTTTATTTGTTCCATCTCTCTTTTGTGTTTAAACTTCGACGATTCTTCTTGTTTAGCTTCAGCTGTTCTCTCTCTTTCATTTGGTTTTAGCTAGGGGGAATTGAGTTGATTATATCACATATATAAAGCTTGAAATTTCATTGGATTCATTTGATTTGAAATCCATGTGAACTAATCTCTAAAGAGAGTCATCTAATCTAGCTAGTCTTCTGCTTTTTCTTCTTGTACTTTACCCCTTCGCTTTTTTTTACTAATGAATTGCAGAAAATCAAGAGGCAGATGGAGACTAGATGAGACCAGTTAGCGGAGGCTCTTTATCAGAAAGGGCTTGCACTTAGTGAGCTTTCCACTTTGAAGGTTATTCTCATTCAACTATTAATATTGATAAGGTTACTACATTAGATTCAGTATTAATATGTTCACTTATGGCTTCCTAAATGATCAGTCATCCAAGTGCACAAGTTCTAAAAGTTAAAAGATTTTACTGAAAGTTGACCTTTTTTTATAATCATTTTGCAGAGTATATTAGCACTGAAGGTTCACTTAGACTTCATATTCCCATAATAATTCATGTGAAGAATGTAACATTTGTGTTTAAAAAGATAGAAATAAATATGGCTCTGACTTAAGTGTATGTTGAATGGTATTAAATTCATACTCTATTTTACTTTATGTTACATGGTCTGGACATCAATCAATCTATGATAGTAAGGCATAAGATTGTGTTCCTTAGCGGATCCTATTCTGATGTTACTTTTACATAGCAGCTTGAATGCCTCAAGGAAGCAACCAAATGTCTGGTATTTATTCACGGTGACAACCTTCCGACCAAGTTAGAAATGGAAATAATCGGAGCCAGACAGATTGAATGAATCCGGATCGACATGCTAAGCATTCAACTGAATTGGATCTGAAGCAATATGTTTCTAGTCCATATAGCTAGCAAGGAGAGGACAATCGTACAAAACAAATATTTTTTGGCAGTCTGTTATGTATCATTCTTTCTAAACTAGACAAAGATAGTCTCATGCAACTTCAAACATTATATAAAAAATTGCGGATATTTTTATGGTAAAAGGCTTACTTGGTTAGATTGGACTCTCTAATTTGTTGAAGGAAATGGAATTTAAAATAGTGTTCTAAAATTCAATGGATGAGATGATTCCTCTTTATAGGTTGTCAAACACCAGTTACTTCAAATTCATTCATTTATGAAGTTGATATTCTATTTTTGTCCATGATCATATTCTAACATGTGCTTTTTCTTTTACTAGAAGAATGAAATACCAAAAGATGGATTTGTGAGGCTCATGAGGAGTATTGTCGGGTACGAGAAGCTGAAAATGGCAGTTGTGAAGATGCAATCAAAGGTGAGTTGGCATCAAAGGGATTAGCTTCCATCATCTACTAAAAATTTGTTCATTTGCCTTCTCATAAGAAGATTGCTAGGTTATCTGTTCTTATTATGTTTTCTTATAGCTTTCACCATCAATTATAAATGTTTTACATGATGGTCTCAATATGTCAGGCAGAAGATGTTTAAAGGGCTTGCCTTTAGATTGAATCTGCAGTATTGAGATTAGGGTTTCAATTTAGGGTTTCTTTGTGGGATATATAAACTTTTTCTTTGAGATTCCACCAAGTTTGTGTTTATTACAAGGCATTGGGAGCAAGCTCTTACCTGGGTTCAGTAGCTGGAGGACAATGGTTGACATAGGACACCTAATGCTTACCATTTGACTAGAACTCAGGTAAAAAAACAGTGGCATGAGTGAAGTTTATGAGCTGTGAAGGATATCATTTTTTGGCATAGTTCTTGAGAAAAGTATACCCATTTTTTAATAAGTTAAAAGAGGGGAAAAGGAAAAAAGTTGACTCTAGTCCCTCGTTTATGTTAGGTGTAATGGATAAGTTATAGTTGAGGTTACTTTCAGTCTTATCATTTGAGTCCCTGAAGAAAAACCACAATCATGTAGAAACTGAAATTTCTGAGCTGTGAAGGATAGTCAAACAACCTGTTGGAATTGTGATTTCAATGGAATTTAACTAGTCCCAACTCATGATCAATCAATGCCTGAAATGGGAGTCAATTTGCTCATGAATTACTCTCATAGATTAAAAGCATTTCTTATCTTGAGGATTACTTCTAAAATGTGTAATATGGTCATGCAAGTCCTATTTGTGTCTATGAAAATTTTGCAGGTGCGGCCGGATGAACCAGGTTAAAGCAACCAGAGGCAACTCCATGAACAAAATTGGATGAATGGCAAACTATCACAACTGAACTTTGTTTGGTATTTATCCTTGAAGCTGAAGAGGTGAAGGGCAAGTCTGGATAGACTTGGGGGCAGTATTCATTCGCGAAGGTCCATGGATACCTCAGAGCCTGCTGCTGTGTGAATTACAACTTGAGCGTGTAATTGTTTATTTTCTTTGTTGTATCGACAAAAGCATGTTGTGTATCCAAATAAAAGACATCAGATTATATATGAAAATAGTAGTGTGTTCATACCTTTATCATCAGATCGGTCTATGGAAATAGATGCTAGTATAATTATACACATTAGTTCATTCATTTAAATCAATGTGCAACACTAGTTTGAACATTAAAATGATATATAAACTGATATATATTTATCAAAATAACATCGTTCTTTGTACAATAAATCGATGTGTCATTGCAGCAACAACATCATTTTATTTTGAAAAAACTGATATAAATGTGGGAAACGACATCTTTTGTGTATACAACCACAATAGTGCATTATTTTAGAACAATATAATATCACATATAATGAATATGAAATTAATACACAGATAATGAATACTTTGAATGTGATGTCGATAATATGGAAATACATCAGTTATGCCTATATTTCAAGTGGTCGATGAAACTAAAACAATATAAAATCATAAATTATAGATCATACATGATTATAAATGTGATCACTAAAACAAAAATTATTGTCTATTTTGTCTTAAGACATTACTTATTTTATAAATAAAGATGTAAATGTCACTTTTTTGCTTTAGGAGGACATCTTCACATGTTTTCAAATGACAAATCATGAATATTCATCAACAAGTGAATATGTTATAACAAAAATTTAGGGGTTCTAATTGAGAAAAGACATCTGCTTAAAACCGATGTGAAAGTTTGGATCTTTTACTACACGCACAATAAGATCGAAATTTTTTTTGAAAGACATCTGTTGTCAATAGATGACTATGGAGTTTGATGGAAGAAAGATATAGTTCTCTCTTTTTAATCATGTTAAGCTTTCTCCTGAAAATTCTTTGGATATGCTTGTTGCTAACAACATTGATCGCAACAATGATTTTCGTGATTTGTTAAAGACTTCTAAGGAAAACAGTTTCTTAAAATTTGAGCCAACTAACAAATTGCAATATTTAGGAAAAGAAGACCTCAAAATAGATGTTGAAAGTCATATTGATCCGCTCAAGCCCATACTTTCACCTTATGAGAAACTTATTTCAAATGGGGTGGAAGCTTTTGCGATTTCAGGACAACCCCCAAAATTAGCTCAAGGAGAGAAGCTAATGGTGCTGGATGAATGTTTGGATAGAAAGCTGCATCTTCCGAGGGTGCCCACACTTGTCAATGAGATAACTAGTATAGGTGACCCTAGTGGAGGAACATTGGTCAATTGAGGACCATTACGTCGAGGCAACAACGTGAAACAAAGGCGCTTCTCGGGATGCAACCCGAGGTAAGTCTTTCTTTCTTTTTCATTGAATTTATTTAGTTAGTTTTCATTCCGCTTTGCATTTGTTTGTTTTGGATTTGATCACTAACAAAATAGGAAAAGGGTGGCATTGGACGTGGTGAATATCACTGCACAGTGCAGCGGTCCCCGCAAACAGGCAGCGGTCCCCGCAAACAAGCAGCGGCCGCCGCATCTCAACAGCAGCAACCAACAGAAGCAACGGCCGCCGCCAACGGGCAGCGGCCGACGCACCCTTTTTCTGACCATTTTTTGTTTTATTCTGCCTTTATTTGAAAAAAAAAAAGAAAAACAACACAAAACCGTCTCTTACTCCCCCTACCATCACTTTCTAACCCTACCCATCCAAATGTAAAACACCAGCCGTCCCTTTCCACACATCAAGCCTCCATCATCTCTAACCTCCCATCACCACTCCTCCATCTCCAACATTCATCCTCTCCACACAACCCCCAAATTTCTTCAAACCCACCCTCAACCAGCCTTAATCTCTCCATTTACACCACCCAAGCTTCACCCCGACCCGACATTGCATAATCGGCGGCCACCTTTGTCCACAACGAGCGTCTGGGCCCGGATCCATCCACCATTGCTGACAAAGGAGGAAGGATAAGCTAAAGAAAAGTGCAGCGGCCGCCCCATCTGTGCAGCGGCCGCCGCCTCTCTGCCCGCTGCCACCTACCATTGTCGCGGCCGCCGCATTCCATCCCGCCACTAGGTTCACTGCTTGTTTTTCCTTTTAGGGTTGCTTAGTGGTGTTTTGGTGTTTATTTTGTGATGGATAGCTATTGTTGTTGCTACTTTTGGTTAGGCATGAATTGCTATTATTGTGGTTGAGTGTTGATTGAGTATGGTGCGACAGTTGAGGAACTTATCTAGGCGTGAGAGGGAAGTCTGGAATGGATTTGAGGCGGAGAAGTTTGTGCAAACGAAATTCTTCAATGTCCCGATGTTGCATAGGTTGGGCATGTTAGTTTGTGCTCAGCAGATGTTAACATATGCGGGCTTAGGGAATTTCATCAATTTAAGTGCGCCCACATATCCTGAGTTGGTCCGAGATTTTCTGTCAACATTGGTGGTGTCGGAGGATGAGACTATTAGTTTCCATCTGCTTGATCATGCGTACTCCCTCACGTTTGCTGAGTTGAAGGAGATCTTTGGTATTTTTGAGGAGCCCACCAAGGATTGAGCTGAGCATGGGAATGACCAGATGACCCATGATTTTTGGTATGCAGTGACCGGCGAGGCCTTTGATGGACACAGAGGTGAGTATAACTACAAGTTCGTTCATCCATGTCTGCGTCTGGTTCACAAGGTTCTAGCCATGGCTATCATTGGGCAGGGCGAGGTGAACGAGGTCCCCGCTGCTGATTTGGCTTGGTTATGGGGCTTCTCGCCCCAGTCAGCTGTTATTCCTGATTGGGTTGATTTATTTTTGGAGAGCTGCAAGAGAGCTGCAGTGAAGAGGACATTGAGATTTGGTCTGGGGGGCATGTTCACTCTTATCGCCCAGCGTTTTATTGATCTAGCTCAGGACGGTGCTCGCATATCTGGCGGGTTTACCTATACGGAGGATCAGCTGAGGCGAGCCTATTTGTTGGAGGGCTCCCAGGAGACGGGCTTTGTCTGGAAGGTTGGACCTCAAGCGGTCCACAGATTGAGATTACCTAGGGCCCTCCTTTATGGTCCTATTGATGTTGCCTTCTATATTGAAGGCGATGTGGGTGATGATGATGCTCTTGATGACAATGATGAGGAGGAGTAGGAGGATGCACCTGGGCAGATTCCCCCTGCAGATCATCCCATGCCTGACTACCATGAGGGTGGTGCTCAGTTTGTAGCATGCCCTTCTGCTGGGCCTAGTTCCTCCTATGATGAGTCCACTTGGCGTGAGGACATGTTTGCACAGATGCGCCAGCTTTCTATTCGTCAGGACTCATTTCAGTTCGAGCTCAACGACTTGGGTCGCAATGTTCGTGATATGGCATTTTCTATAGAGGATATGCGGAGGCAGCAGGAGTATTGCTATAGCATGGGGTGGCCCTAGTTTCCGCCCTACCAGCCTCCGCCTCAGTGAGCGGTTAGTTTCCATTACCCTCACCTTGCGTTTATTTGATTTAGTTGTGTTGTCTTTAATGTTTCATTGAGGACAATGAAAGGTTTAAGTGTGAGGGAAGGGAATTTAGTGTATATAGTTGAATTTAGTACATATAGTGCATTTAGTTAGATCATATTTGAATTTATGCACACATTTTATGTTGAAGCATTCCATATTTACATTTTCTGTTTACTTATGCATTGAAGAAAAAAAATCATAAAATCAAAAAAAAAAGATCATGCATTGCATACATATGTGTTACTCAAACACCCATCTAGCTTAGTTGTCCTCTAATTTATTTTCAGCATAATCATATAAACCCCATGGAGTTCTGGATGTGTTAGCCTTTTCTGTATCTTTTGATTTTTTTTTATGTGAAGCATGGCCTGGCAAATATAATTGAGCATGTATGATTGAGCTAAAGTATGATTGAAATCCTACAAAACATGACCCTTGTGAGAATGTTTAGCCTTATTGGATTCATCTATAGTCATCTTGCTTAAATATGTGATTTACTCTCCTTATGTTGCTACCTCTTGATTTTGACTTCAGTATCTATTGTCAAGACCGACGCACATGTTTGTTGCTTGCAGAGTTCATGTTTTTTATTTTGCCTTTAGCTTTTTGTGAGTTTGGAGTGAAATAAAGTGGCAATGGCTGATACACTTAGTAACCGGGTCTACGCATGACACCCATGGGTATGATTCGCGTAAAATGGTGTTGAAAACTATCCACTAAGAAAGAAAGCTTGATCATTGAGTAACCGGGTTCATTCATGACACCCATGTTTGCAACTCGCGTCAAAAGATGTTCAAGTGGACTTCATTCAAGTAAGTTGAGGTGTTGAAAGATACCAAGACCGAAAAAAAATAATAAAAGAAAAATGAAAAAAAAAAGAAAAAAAGAAGAGAATTCTGGAGTTGATTTGCATATTTTCTTTTTTGTTTTCCGCAGGTAATGGCATTTTGGTGGAGACTTGGTGATATTGTGGTCAATGTCTATGAGCTTAGTGCATTTTGGATTGAGTTGAGAGTTGTACTTTAAAGCCTAAACACATGAGAGCATGAGAGAAACACATACTTCTGGTAAGGTTGGATGATTTCTGCTTCTAAGCTTTGATCACTTGAATGCATGCTATAACGTTTGTTTGCTTGGTTTATGTTTGCACTGGCTATGATGTTGCTTTTTGATGAGGTTGAGACTAAAGGGATTTCCTGTGGGGTGCAATGATTTGTGTTCATTCTATCATTGCTTGAGGACAAGCAAAGGTTAAGTGTGGGGGAGTTTGATAATGCATATCTTAGATAGGCACTATAGGCCTTTTTAGGATAGTTAGGTTGATTTAATGCATGATTTGGAGTTTAATTGCATCGTATGATTATTTTGGAAGAGTTCGGATTCTGTGCACAATTGTGGTTATTTTGTAGAGTTCGATTTGAATGCCAAGGAAGGATGCAATGGTCGTGGATTGGACAAAATGAGCAAGTGAAAGAGAATACGAAATGAAGCTGTCTACATATGCGGCGGGTTCTGGAATAGTCGTAGCAACCGCAGGCGGCGATCGCTGCATACAGGCAGCAGCCGCCGCAAGCTCCAAAGCAGAAGTACTAGTGAATACACAGGCAGCGGCCGCCGCATCTGTGCAACGGCCGCCGCATGCCTTGTCAGCAACTGAACACTGCGTTTTAGTTAGTGAACGGTTATTATATTGTTTTTGGCCGACTTTTAGTTAGAAGCACGACTTTAACCTAGTTACGATTGATTTTATTTGATGTTCATCAGACAATTAGAGAGATTGAGTGATTTCTTCCATGAGGAACTAAACTCATTGGTTCTATCTACGATTTGAAGCTTTATTTGGATTGATTTTGAGTTTCTGAATCTCGTTCTTAATTCCTACTTTGAATATTTCAACTTCTTTGCGCTTATTGAATTATTATTTTGTTCTATCTTGTTTGGCCAACTCGTTAGATCAATTTAATTGCAGGGTTTTGTAGATTCCTGATTGTGAACCTTAACCTGAGTAGCAAACTTATCCCTTTAGGGCTGATTGAACTAATTGGATAGGTAGAAAGTTGGATGTGTTGTTAAATCCCTCTTTAGTGACAGCAAATACCTTGGTTAATCTCTGAACTTAAAGCTATCGATTGGGTTAAATCCTTTTCTGAGGGACTGCTCATGAGATAAGGGTTTCTAGGACTGATTGGACTAGTAACTACATTAGGCCAGGACAAGGGCATTCATAGGAAACCTAAAAGAACGAGAGGAAGTTACAATGATCGCTTCAACCAAATAAAGTGGATAATTATAGGTAGAACTACTTCTCACTATTTTCAAAAACAAACTCATTTACTTTTGCTTGCACCATTCCGCTTTGAGAAAAGGCGGATCATTTTACATTCTAACCCCCCCCCCCCCCTTCGGTTACTCAATTGGCATCTTAATCACACTTGAATAACAAATTTCTTTGTGGGATCGACCTCTTGCTTATTGCTATACTAGTTATAAGTTTGAGTTATATTTTGACAGGATCAGCGACAGGTTTTCCTCCCGTCAACATATCTAAAGTAACTATGTATAATGTAATTGGAGAATTATGCATAAATATGAAAAAAAAAATAAGAAATATGCACAAAAATGTATAAAATATGCAAGTAAGCCTTTCCCCCACCCCATACTTAAAGATTACAGTGTCCTCACTCTATAAGAACTAGGGTTAAGAAAGAAACTTACTAGAAATTAGCGAAATTCAAGTCTGCAGGGCTATTCGATATCGGGTGATCCAGTCGATATCGACTAGTTTCACTCGATTCCTAGTGAAATTTAGCTTCAGGGTGATCCTCTATCGATCACAAGCTTTCCAAATCGACTTTCTTAGTCGATATCGAGTATTGTACTCGATATCGAGTCTCTTTTTCGCTTCTTTTTGCTCCAGAAACTCGATAGAAAATAAAAAAAAAAACCAAAACCAAAACCAAAACCAAAACATAAAGTGTCAAAACAAAACCAAAAATATCCAAAACCTAAAAACTATTTGCCTTGTTACAAGCTCTAGACTTTATAGTCGCTAGGCCGACTTCTTCTTTCATGCTCCTAAGGCGGCATCTACAGAGCCCATGTAGCCTGGGCCTCAAATAGTACTCCGTTCTTATCTCGCAGCTGCATCCCGCCTGAATGGATCTTGTTCACTGTGAATGGTCCTATCTTCTTTGTTTTGAACTTGATTGGGAACCAATGATCCTTTGATTTGGAGAAATACACCTTATCTCCTACTTCATAGTTGCTCGGATCATCATCGGATATCCTGCACAAGCGCACATACCAAGGCAAACCTCTCTCATAGCGACTTATCTTTAAGGAGCTTTCCATACATCGGCTTACCTTTAAGGAGCTTTCCTTTTCTGTCCGAGGGTCCAGTCGATATTGACTACTGTCACTCGATAGCGATTTATCTTCTGTTCCTGGTGGTTCAATCGATGTGGGGAAAGTCGACTCGATCTGATCAACTCAACATCGACTTGTTGGTCTTGATATCGAGTGATTCTTTTCTCCTTCAGCTTCTGGTTTAGTCGATGTCGGCTTTGAATTTTGGTCGATTTCGAGTGAGGCACTCGATTTTGAGTGATTTGATTCGACATCGACCCCATACTTAAAACCTGGCACAGAATCTTGAAAATTGTTAGTCGATATCGACTTACCTAGGTCGATTTCGAGTGGTACTTTAGTGCCTTCGTTTAAGATTGCCACGATTTACTCCACTTGGGCTTCTATAGCCCTATTCTCTAACTCTTCGAGGGTAATATTTCTTACCTTAGGTTCCCCGCAAGCAATGTAGACGCCCTTGATTGATTTTACCTCCATGTGCCCTTCATTCCTCTTTACCGTCTTGTTGAAGGCATACTCTATAACTTCATCGCTGATGGTGAATGAGAGTAATCATTTCCTTACGCTTATGTTTGTATCAACGGTTTCCAAGAAGGGCATTTCTAAAATAATTGGACAAGCAGGGTCCTCTACCATATCAACAACTAGAAAATCAGCAGGGACAAAGAACTTACCTACTTGAACCGGGACATCATCTACCATGCGTATTGGAATGACCACCGTGTTGTTCGCCATATAAAGTTTAGCGTCCACAAGCTCTAGGGCAGCCTTTGACCATATTTTTAGTGGCATAATGCTAATACTAGCCCCTAAATCACATAAAGCATTAAATCGGTGTTGACCTAAACCTATAGTGATAGCAAACTTACCTGGGTCTGGCCTCTTCTTTGGTAGCTCCATCTTGCTGCACTCCTCTATTGAATGAAACCAAAACCAAGCAGCTACAAGTACAACTTACCAGATTTGAACTCTGAACAAGGGAGTGAGGAGGACTGAGGAGAGCCGGAGAGGACAGGAGAGGCGAGGCGAGGCGACTGGCAAGTTGTGGGGTTGTGGGCTAGGGCTGGCGCCGGCGAAGAGGCGAGACTAAGGAGAGGAGAGGCGAGCTGTGAATCGGATCTGAACCGAGGTTGTGCATAAAACTCTCAACATTCTAATTTACAATGGGACAAATTAAGCCGCAAGAGCATAGTAAACTAAATCAATCCTCTGAAAAGGAGCAATTATCAAACAAAGCAACACCCGTCGAAGTGTCGAACCATTAAATGAAACCAAAACCAAGCAGCTACAAGTACAACTTACCAGATTTGAACTCTGAACAAGGGAGTGAGGAGGACTGAGGAGAGCCGGAGAGCAGAGGAGAGGCGAGGCGAGGCGACTGGCAAGTTGTGGGGTTGTGGGCTAGGGCTGGCGCCGGCGAAGAGGCGAGACTAAGGAGAGGAGAGGCGAGATGTGAATCGGATCTGAACCGAGGCTCGATTAGGCGAGTGAGAGACGACTCGAGACGAGACTGAGGTGTGAGGAGAGCCGGAGAGGAGGTCGAGTGAGAGAGGGCTGGAACAACAGAGATGGCTCCTGGCGGCGGGTTTGGGAGATTGAGAATGAATGAGAGGGGTAAAGACTATAAGTGAAAGAAGAAGACACGGACGCCTACCCTAGACACTAGACAAAAGAAAGAAAAAAGGCCAAGGAAAAAAAAACTGGAGAACAAGGATTCGAACTCGAGACCACAAGAACCTTTCCCCACACGGGCAGCAACTCCTCACCAACTGGGCTAACATTGTTATTTGATATCGAAAGACATTTATTTTATATGTACTATTATTACAGAATACTAATATTAAACAAATATTATCATGTCATGTCGGATACCCGATAAGGGAAATATGTCGATCCGAACACGACACGATTATTATCGTGTTTTACCGTTTCGTGTCATAATCCTGTTGTATCTTTATCGTTTCGTGTTTTTCGTATCCTTTTACTGCGGTTTCGTGTCTTGTCAACCGTGTCATATTTTTCTACACAACCCTAGTCTTGAGTCATAGGCCACAGTAGTCTCATATGTATTGTCGAAGTTGACAAGCCTCTCAATTGTGTCCCAAGCCTCCGTAGGTGTAAGCTCAATGTATCGATAGGAGGTGTATGAGTTGATTATCTCCTTATTCTGTGCATCGAGGGAGTTGTAAAAGATCTCTTGGATGACGTAAGGTAGTTGCCCATGAGTAGGGCATGATCGCAATAGGTCCTTGAAGCGCTCCCATGCCTACGCCAATGTCTCGGCAGGCTTTTGTTTAAAAGTCGTGATCCTTTATCGCAGCATCGCCTTTTTTATGGAGGAAAGAACTTGTTGAGGAACGCATCCTTCACCTCTGCCCATGTCCTTAGCGAGCGTGGAGCCAAGCTTTCAAACCATTTAGATGCCTTCCCTACAAGAGACCATCGAAAAGATTTCAGTCCAACATATTCTAAATTAGCGCCATCGGCGACTGTCTCACATAAATCCATAAAAGTAGTAATATGTTGCAAGGGGCATTCATTAGTTCTTCCTTCAAAAGTATTGCATTTAATTTCAGAAAGGAAGTTCATTTTGATCTCATAATTAGAAGGAGGTATGATGATCGCATATTCAGGCATGGTGAGCGTAGGGTGCATGTATTGCATCGTCGTCTACTGATATTGATTGAGCCTCTCTTGGGCTTGTCTGCATGCATCCTCCTCTCTATCAGTGCAAGCTCTCTCTGCGGCTGATGTTGCCCTTTCATTGGCAATGGTGGCATTGTGGTCCTCTATCTCCTTCCTCAACCTCTCTATGAGTTGAGCCTGTGTCTCGTTCTCCGCCATGATTCAGATAGCTCTGTTTCAAAAGTGAAAGAAACGTTCGGGCTCGTCAAGACTTTCCAAGATAGGTTCGTGATCGGAGCATCTCATAAACCTACAAAATCAGCACTAGAAAAGAACGTGAGTAAAAGCTTAGGGCGCGAATGATTGCCTCCCCGGCAACGGCGCCAAAATTTGTTAGGAGGGAAACTAGTCGAATAAATATAAATAAACCAACTCCTGTCCAAGCAAATAAATTACAAGAAACCCTCCCGATGCAGTAGTAGGGTATTCAGGACCGAATCCACGAGGAGGTGTGTCAGCAGTTCCTAAGCTTGCAATCACGTTCAATTTCGACTCAGAAGATCACTCGATATTGAGTAGATCAGTCAATATCGACTACAGTTCCAGTCGATTTCCAGCAAACTTCCTGCAAAATAGACAAAGGCAGTCAACGTCGAGTAGGATACTCAATATCGGGACAGTCACTCGATATCGGCCACAGAAGTCGATTTCGAGTCTTCCACAGAAACTATAAAGAGTCACCAAATTGTCGAAAAAGTGTCCGAAGAATATGAGAATGACGTAGGAAGGATGAACAGAAGAAAATAACTGATTTGTATAAGATTCAATAAACTAAAAACCTCCAAGATTGGGGATCTCATGCCATAACGATAACCATATAAGCCTATTCCAAATTCATCAAAGATTATGCCTTTTCATCAAATAACTTTCGTTACTAACAATTAGGTAATTTAGAGGCTCTCGCATAAACCCTAAAAGTGTTACTACCCAATTTCATAATTAATCCAAATTCACAAAAAGGTGGCTTTCGCTACAATCATGCAAATAAGGATCACCTACTACTTTCGTAGAAGAATCATGCATATAGGATAGAAGACGGAATCGCACTAAAATCATACCTTTGATGCATAAACTTATATGGCTATCGTCGGGCTCACCCCGACCCTAGAAAAAAGGAAACTACTCGCGCTTCATAGTCATAAACATCATCATCATGGGAAAATAATAAACTTGAATTGACATTTGCAAACGTCGAATGATTACAACCGAACAAAGCAAACTTCCGATCTCGCTTCTCTCTCCCTTACTCGACCTTCTCTCTCTCTCTACTGAATCATAAACTATTTTTCTTAATTCTTGGATGATGAAAAACTCAGCCATAATAGCCTAATTATAGATTTCAAAACCTCATTATCCAAGGAGAAGAAAATCTATCTTATTCCTAAGATAAAACTAGCTAAAGTAAATAAATAAAATCACTTTAGGTAAATATGAATTCAACCTAAAGGATATAAAGTCTGATAAAAAAAGATAAAATATCTCCGACTTAATGTAGAAGTAAACCACTTCGGATAAGATTTTATCAAAACCGTCGGATCTTTCTGCAGCATCACTCGATATCGACCAGTTTCAGTCGATATCGACCACTCTTCTTCTATCTCGAGCTAGTTGTACTTGATCTCAGATCTGCACTCGATCTCTATCACTTCACTCAATTTGGGGCACTCGGTATCGACCAGCTTAAGTCGATATCGACTAGTCTGTGTCGGGTAGAGTGGTTCTATTCCCGGCTCGATTTCTGATCTTCAGTTCCTACTCGATTTTGAGTCACTTAATCGATTTCGACTCCTCAGTAGACTTTGAGTGATTTTCCAGCTTTTTCGACTCCTCAGTAGACTTTAAGTGATTTTCCAGCTTTCTCTTCTCTTCTCCAAATCGCTCCGATTTTGCCTCGATTTCTGCAAAATAACACAAGAACTCATGTAGACCTCCATAATTGGCAAATAAACATAAACTACACAAATCTTATGTTTCCCCAACCAATATGCATGAAAATATCGACAGAAATTGAAGTAAAAGAAGATGAAAAACATGGTAAATTGAGCGCACATCAAGTATTCTCCTATTTACATACCCTAGGATTTTTATTATTTACCCAATTATTGTTTTATCCCTTTTATTTTAGATATGATTTAGATAAACCTCTTTTACTAGGATTAGAACTCCTCTTCTAGACTAGCTAGGAGTGTTGAGCTATAAATAAAGCCCTTGGGGCTGAGCTTTAGGCATTCCAATTCACACAACACAACAACAATTTACTTTTTAGGAAACTTTAGGGTTTTGGCGCTTGCGAGAGCCGGCATTGAGATTTTGAAGACTTCGGTTTTATTTATGAAAGTTATTTCTTTTCTTTTAATCATGTTCTCTCCTACTATGAGCGAGTAGTCGCTTTTCTCATAGGGTCTGATGTACATATTTGTACCTCTTTTTATTGCATCTTTTGACTTCATATTTCATTCGATTTCCAAAGAAAAGGTTTAAAAGAATATAAACTTGTGTAAGAATGGGCTAAAGTACAAGAAATAGAGTCTGCACGAGTTTTGAGCTAACCATGCAGGAATTCGAGCGAAATCGGAGTCAAAACGAAGAAACCAAGAAGAGCAGAAGAGAGGTCGATATCGACCTTAGAACGTCGACATCGACTACAGTACATCGACACAGAGCTAAGTGTCGAGACAGACCATCACACAGTAGAGAAAAGCACTCGATATCGACCTTACTCATCGATATCGACCTCAACATAGACGTCGAGTGGAGCTGGACAAGTCGAGCAGGAACAGAGACATCGATATCGAACTCCATGGTCGATATCGACCTTATCTCGACAAAAGATAGATCCGATTACGAGACTCGGATTTGGAATTCTATCCTCAAAGGAGCACGAATTATCTTCTACATATAGATAGATAGCAGTGGAATATTTATTTATCTTTTACCTTTATGTTTTATCAAGTTAGTAGAATTTTATCAAAATAAAAGACCTATCCTAATTGTTTGGATAGAGTTCATAGTTTAGATAGAAGTTACAATCCTTGGATAGCAAGGATTAGTAGCCTATAAATAAAGCCCTAGGGGGTTGGCATCCATCCAGAGACACACAATCAATAGCAATAGAGTTAGAGAGAAGTTTTAGGGTTTGGCGTTCGCGAAAGCCGACGTTGAGTTGTAAAGCTTCGGAGTTTATATTTTAATGTAAGTTTATTTCTTTCAATCAAAGATGAGTCCCATCATGAGGTGTGAGTTGTCTCCTAAAGCTCTTAGGGTCGGGGTGAGCCCGACGTTAGCCATGCGTGCTTGAGGTAAGTGTTAGATGTTGATATCATTGTGTCTATATCATCTCCTACGATTCTATGTTTAGTCCTAATCGAAAGAAAAGGGATTCATGCTAACAACTTGAGTTATAAACATAAAATTAGTAGAGACAATTAGGTTTATTTGCAAGAGTAATCCTAAGAGTTGGTGTACAGCGAAAGCTTGTCCCTCGGATGAAATAGCGCAATTATCCATCTTATTTATCTTATCGCATGCATTGGTTAACGTTGTAGTAAACCCTAATCCTAGGAGTTTCTTTTTATATAGTTTATATCCATAAAAACATTGTCTTTATTCTGTTCATCGCTTCCTCATTCATCCTAAAGTCTTCGGCCTTTCTTTGCTGACGAAAAAGCTAACAACTTTGCAGGAGAAGACATCGATAACGACAATAGACATCGATATCGACCACTGAGTTCCGTCGACAGTTTTCTTAGTCGACGACGATCATCGTTGCTGAGTTACTAAACATCGATATCGACCCCTCAACATCGATATCGACCACCTGTGTCGACTGGCAGTCTTCTGAGCCAGTCGATTCCGTCTACTAACATCGATATCGACCTCTCTAGTCGATATCGACTGCTTGTTTTTATCTCTGCAATTCTTCTGTTACAGAAAGGATCGACAGCCGAGGTTGACATCGAGCACCAAGGTCAAAATCGAGGCTTCTAGATGACGTAAGACGTGAGATTTCCGACGCTACTAGGATCCCGCTAACACGCCTCCTCGTGGATCGATCTTGACTACCCTTCTACTACAGCGGGAGGAAGTCTTGTAATTATTTGCATAGGCTAGGATTCGGATTCGCATTTACATATATTTATATTTGTATTTAAGAACTCGACATTCCGTCCTTATTATCAAATTGACGTCGTTGCCGGGGAGGCAATCAATCGCGCTCTAGTAGTCTATCTCACGTTTCTATCTAGTTTGGCTTTGCAGGTGTATGCAACGCGCTGATCGCCCACCTGAATTTGAAGGAGTAGACGACCCTCGGCGCTATTTCCATCTAAGAGCCCAAGCTCAAAGAATCATGGCAGACAACGCGAACTAGGCTGAGTTGATTGAGCAACTAAGGAAGCAGGTGGAGGACTTAACAACTAGAGAGGCGGCACTTAAGGAGCGTGCTGATAGGGAGGAGGAAGGCCAGAGGCAAATAGAAGCCCGAATCAATGCCCTCCCTCGGAATGCCAAGCAATATATGCACCCCGCGCTCATAGTGCCTGAATCGGCGATTCTTATCCCTGCCTCTAATTTTGAAATTAAATCTAACTTCCTTACTGAAATAAGAAGGCATCAATATGAAGGAAAACCTAATGAATGCCCTATGGCACATATATCAACCCTCTTAGACCTCTGTGATACTATTGCTGATGGACAGAGTCTCGAATATGTCCAACTAAAAGATTTTCGTTGGTCCCTTACAGGAAAAGCATTGCAGTGGTTGGAAAGCTTAGCCCCAAGATCGCTCTGCACCTGGAATGAAGTCAATGACGCGTTCCTCAACAAGTTCTTCCCTCCTTCTAAGACGGCGTTGATCCAAAAAAAAATCACGGCTTTCAAACAAAAGCCTGGTGAGGCTCTGGCGACTGTTTGGGAAAGGTTTAAGGACCTACTACGATCATGCCCGACACATGGCCAACCACCGTACTTGATTCAGGAGATTATATACAACGCTCTTGATGCTGGAACCAAGGAGAGGATCAACACCTACACCTCCTATGGCTACCTTGAACTCGCTCCACAAGAGGCTTGGGAGACCATAGAGAGGTTGGTGGAGTTCGACAACACATATGGGACTCCTGAGGCTTCCGACACATCATCATCATCGAGGCCTACCCCATCTATGCCCTTATTTGAACCCTCCAAGGTAATCGATCCGGACGTAAGGGAGCAATTCCATAGAGATCAACTTCGAAAGCTCCAAAAGCAAGTGAGGTTCCTTTCAGCGAACCAAGATTGCATTGAATGCGGATCGCAGAGGCACACCACCATCGAGTGCCCCCATGCTGAACAAGTACAACTAGCGGAGACTCACCAAGAGGCGTGCTACATGAGGGGTCCCAATCACCAATATTGGGGAGACCAAAGGTTCCATCAACCACAAAGGAACCCGGTTAACCCTAGGGACCCCCCGCCTTATAGAGCTCCTGGGCACCCGGAGAGGGACCAAAGGAAGGATGATCTACAACTAGTGTTGGACGAAATTAGGCGGAATTAGGCTAAGAATGATCAATCCAACAATGCAATCCATTCTCAACTCAATCACCTTACCACAAGGATTGGGGAGATGGATATTTGGAAAAAGAATGTAGAGACCCAACTGGGTCAATTGGCGGCACAAATCCCTAGACCGTCGAAACATTCCCTGGGTAACCAACTACCAATCCTAAGGGGCAATCCGGGATGGGCCATGTCGCATCCATGCAATTAAGGAGTGGCAACAAGGTACAAAAGCCACGAACGGAATCGGAGAAAGCAGCAGATCCAGTCGACATCGACAGCCCAGTCGATGTCGAGGAAGATGTCGATATCGACCCCCAGGTCGACGTCGAGGCCACTGCAGAGCCATCAGAGCCACAACAGAGGTCGACATCGACCATCCCGGTCGATATCGACCACGTCCCAGTCGATGTCGATGTCCAGCAGGCCCCTCCGACCACCGTTTTGGCCCCTCCACCAAAGAAGACGTTGTCATTCGTATCCAAAGCATTGGAGGATCCCACCAAAGGTAAGTTTAGGCGCTTTGTAAAGATTCTTAAAGGTCTTAACGTTACCATTCCTCTTACAGAAGCCCTAAGCGAGATGCCCGCCTACGTGCGATTCCTCAAAGACATCCTTAGCAAGAAGAGATCCATGGCAGAGATCGTAGAGGAGTGCTCAAAGATGGACTTCCCTGAGAAGAGGAGTGATCCAGGGAAGTTTGCAATCACCGTGGGACTTGGCTAACATCGCTACAAGGCCCTGTGTGACCTAGGGGCAAGTGTAAGTCTCATGCCTCTTTCAATTTGGCAAAAGGTGAACATTGGCGTACTTGAACCTGTGGACATGAAACTCTATATGGCTGACAACTCATTCGTCAGGCCCACAGGTATAGTTGATGACGTTCTGGTAAAGGTAGGTAAGTTCTTTGTGCCTACTGATTTCATTGTATTGGAAATGCCTGAAGATCCTGTAGTACCTATTATCCTTGGTAGGCCTTTCTTAGCTACTGCTGATGCCAATATCAATGTACGTCGAGGATTACTAACCTTTACTATAGGGAACAAAGTGATAGAATTCTCTTTCAATCCTACCATGAGTGAAACGAAGCATCTGGAGGAAGTTATCCTCTCGCCGGCTATGGAGAAGCTTAGAAAATTTTTATTGGCGAGGACGAAAACAACAAGCAAGGTCGACATCGACTGGAACCAGTCGATATCGACTAACAACATCAAAATCGACCTCTCTTGGTCGAAATCGAGTATGCCAGATTGTTGCCGGGAGCTTAAGTATGGGGTCACAGACGTCGGTATCGACCCCAACAGGTCGACATCGATCAAACCACTCGAAATCGACCCACCTTGGTCGAAATCGACCACCACTCAGCCCAAAGATTTCTGTTTCGGGCCCAAACAGGTAAGCCCAGGTGTGACTCCCAACCCTCCTTTGTCCCTTATTGATAAATCAATTAAACCAATTATTGATAATTCAACTAATGAGAGGGTCAAAGCTCTATGGTTTGCATATATTGCAAAAGTTAGGTCAAGAAAGAGAAGAAAAGCACCCAAAGAAGAACCCAACAATGAAGCCTCGGTAGCCGAACTTAGATGCTACCAGAATGACCTAGATGATCCAGGAGAAGGCTCAAGCTCAAAGGGTCCCTACATAAAAGGCTCGTGAAGAATTGCCGGAGAAGTCGGCCTAGCGACTCAAAACTCTAGAGCATGTATATAAAACCTTTAAATTTTTCATAGATGGTTTTTAGGATTTTTGGTTTTTTTAGAACTTTTAAAACTGAGATAATTCGTGGCTTTATCTATACTTCTAACAAAGATTTCAGTTTTTCTAAGCAAAAAAAAACGATGAAGAAGAAGAGAAGCTTCTGTTGAGGAAGTCGAAATCGACCAGGCCAGTCGAAATCGACCACCCTAGGGTCGAGCCACCTCCTGGAGTCGACATCGAGGACTCGAGAGCGAAAAAAAAGAGGTCGATATCGACCATTATACTCGATATCGACCACCACCTGGCAGCCCTCGACTTCACCTTCTTCCTCGACTTCGACAGATGCAGTCGACATCGACCACTGACATAGATATCGACTGTGAGTTTCTCTCTACCCTTGTTCTTCTTTTTAATACAGTGAGGACACTGTATATTTTAAGTATGGGGTGGGGGAAAGACATGTCTTATGGTCATAACTTGGTTTTCTTCTTCGCATTGCATTCATGTTTAAATTTTTGTTCTTAGTTTTACTTTTATAAAAATGTCAAAAAAATCCAAAAAAATACAAAAATACAAAAAAAATGCATATTTTCTTTTAAGTTTATTTTTAAACCCTACTTAGATGTCCTATGATAAAAACTCAATAGCTGACTTGATCATGTAAATCCTATGGCATATTTGGATGGTTTAGCCTATGTCCTTAAAATTTTTATGTAGATTGTGAACTTGTGATGAAATTGAGCACATATGATCCTAGGCTAAAATGCAAATCCAACAAAAATTGTCCTAGTGAGAATTTTGGCTTATAGGGAGAACATAAAAAATCCCTCTGCTTGTAACACCCCCGTCCCACATCGGATATCATAAGGATGTTGGGAGTGATTTATAAGTGATTCAAGCCCTACCCATGTTACAAGAGCTCTTCCTTTTCAGGCTCCAAGTGAGGACAACGGACCTGAGAGGGCTAGGTGGCATGGGCTGGCGCCTCTTAAGACCCCGGGTCTTACAGATGGTATCAGAGCCGACTCCGGGCTCGGAGGTGCGCCGACAGTATGCTCGGGTACGCTCCTCCCGGAGGGCATGCCTTGGGCCTGACGGGGTCGTCAGTGCTTTAAGTGGGGGAGATTGTAACACCCCCGTCCCACATCGGATATCATAAGGATGTTGGGAGTGATTTATAAGTGATTCAAGCCCTACCCATGTTACAAGAGCTCTTCCTTTTCAGGCTCCAAGTGAGGACAACGGACCTGAGAGGGCTAGGTGGCATGGGCTGGCGCCTCTTAAGACCCCGGGTCTTACACTGCTTTCTTGAGTAAATTTACTCTTCCTATGCATTTCTAAATGTTGTGATAGTTATTCAAAGCCAATACATAAATATGGCTATGTTTACGAGAATTAAATGATGGAGGCATCTTTTAAGCCATTTTTATCTTCTCTTTACCTACCCTGCATTATCTCTGCTTGAAGCCGGAAAATTAGCCTGAGCCTGAAATTGCAAACTCCACAAAATTATCCCTAGCCTAATTGAGCCTGGCCCCCATTTGGGAATTGAGACTTAGATTGGCTGGACTAATGCCTTGTGGAAAGAAAAGTGCATATTGTCCAGTTTTGAGCAAGGAAATTATGGGTTGGTGCATATTTATATCTTGTCATATTTTGTAAAAGGATTTTTGGCTCACCATATAAATGCACGTATTTTTTAGTATTATTTATTTTCGTCAAAAAAAGCAACTCCTAGGATTAGGGTTTACCATAACGTTAACCAATGCATGCGATAAGATAAATAGGACGGACAATTGCGCTATTTCATCCGAGGGACAAGCTTTCGCTGTACACCAACTCTTAGGATTACTCTTGCAAATAAACCTAATTGTCTCTACTAATTTTATGTTTATAACTCAAGTTATTAGCATGAATCCCTTTTCTTTCGATTAGGACTAAACATAGAATCGTAGAAGATGATATAGACACAACGATATCAACATCTAACACTCGACTTAGTAGTTATTTATTATTTTCGTCAAAAAAAATCCGAAAAAAGAGAGAGAAATATATGTATACATAGTGCATGAGCCAAAGTCCTTAAGTCTTTTATTTATTTCATACAAGTGTTATATTTTTTAGAGGCATATTAGAGTTTGAAAGAAGGGTTGATAGTATGGATTACATCTTTTAGTGCATCTTTAGAGCATATTATGGAAAGATGAGTTGGGAAAGAGCATTATGGAGAATTGAGCTTGGAAAGTGCAATATTGAAGAGTTATGGTTTGGATATTACCAGTGTTGAGATTTAGGAGTCTTGATTCCCGAATTATAAAAGCACCACATAGCCAAATAATTCCATACCTTTTATTTCATACCAAGCCCCATTATAACCCCGCCGAATGGAGTCTTCTTTGAAGTCTTCCATTGAGCAAAAGTCCTCCTGATGATTCTTATTGCATTTTCATAATTGGTTGCGAAGTGGATTTTTATAAATTGCAATGTTTATGAGATTGTGTATGGAATTGAGTTGAGAGTTGATCTTCATATCCTAAACACATGAGAGTTAAGTCCAAACACATTATCCCTGTGAGGTTGGATCAAAAATTACATATGCCTCTGGATTGCCTATATATGTGCTATGACGTTAAATTCACTTGCTTTGCTTTGCTACCGCTTATGATGTTGCTTTTGCCAAGGGCAAAGACTTGAAGGAGTGTTGTAGGTGTTGGTTATTACTTGGTTATTGCTTGAGGACAAGCAAGTCTAAGCATGGGGTGTTTTGATGTACATATTTATACCTCTTTTTATTGCATCTTTTGACTTCATATTTCATTCGATTTCCAAAGAAAAGGTTCAAAAGAATATAAACTTGTGTAAGAATGGGCTAAAGTACAAGAAATAGAGTTTGCACAAGTTTTGAGCTAACCATGTAGGAATTCGAGCGAAATCGGAGTCAAAATCAAGAAACCAAGAAGAGCATAAGAGAGGTCGATATCCACCTTAGAACGTCGACATCGACTACAGTACATCGACACAGAGCTGAGTGTCGAGACATACCATCACACAGCACAGAAAAGCACTCGATATCGACCTTACTCATCGATATCGACCTCAACATAGACATCGAGTGGAGCAGGACAAGTCGAGCAAGAACAGAGACATAGATATCGACCTCCATGGTTGATATCGACCTTATCTCGACAGAAGATAGATCCGATTTTGAGACTCTGATTTGGAATTTTATCCTCAAAGCAGCACGAATTATCTTGTACATATAGATAGATAGCACTTGAAGATTTATTTATCTTTTACCTTTAAGTTTTATCAAGTTAGTAGAATTTTATCAAAATAAAAGACTTATCCTAATTGTTTGGATAGAGTTCATAGTTTAGATAGAAATTACAATCCTTGGATAGCAAGGATTAGTAGCCTATAAATAAAGCCCTAGGGGGCTGGCATCCATCCAAAGACACACAATCAATAGCAATAGAGTTAGAGAGAAGTTTTAGGGTTTGGCGTTCGCGAAAGCCGACGTTGAGTTGTAAAGCGTCGGAGTTTATAGTTTAATGCAAGTTTATTTCTTTCAATCAAAGATGAGTCCCATGATGAGGTGTGAGTAGTCTCCTAAAGCTCTTAGGGTCGAGGTGAGCCTGACGTTAGCCATGCGTGCTTGAGGTAAGTGTTAGATGTTGATATCGTTGTGTCTATATCATCTCCTACGATACTATGTTTAGTCCTAATCAAAAGAAAAGGGATTCATGCTAACAACTTGAGTTGTAAACATAAAATTAGTAGAGACAATTAGGTTTATTTGCAAGAGTAATCCTAAGAGTTGGTGTACAGCGAAAGCTTGTCCCTCAGATGAAATAGCGCAATTGTCCATCTTATTTATCTTATCGCATGCATTGGTTAATGTTGTGGTAAACCCTAATCCTAGGAGTTGCTTTTTTATAGTTTATATCCATAAAAACACTGTCTTTATTCTGTTCATCACATCCTCATTCATCCTAAAGTCTTCGGCCTTTCTTTACCGATGAAAAAGCTAACAACTTTGTAGGAGAAGACATCGATATCAACAACAGACATCGATATCGACCACTGAGTTCCGTCGACAGTTTTCTGAGTCGACGACGATCATCCTTGCTGAGTTACTGAACATCGATATCGACCCCTCAACGTCGATATCGACCACCTGTGTCGACTGGAAATCTTCTGAGCCAGTCGATTCCGTCTGCTAACATCGATATCGACCTCTCCAGTCGATATCAACTACTTGTTTTTATCTCTGCAGGTCTTCTGTTGCAGAAAGGATCGACAACATCGAGCACCAAGGTCAAAATCGAGGCTTCTGGACGATGTAAGACGTGCGATTTCCGACGCTACTAGGATCTCGCTAACACGCCTCCTCGTGGATCGATCCTGACTACCCTTCTACTACAACGGGATGAAGTCTTGTAATTATTTGCATAGGCTAGGATTCGGATTTGCATTTACATATCTTTATATTTGTATTTAAGAACTCGACATTCCCTCCTATTATCAGGGTCGGGGTGAGCCCAACGTTAGCCATGCATGCTTGATGTGAGTTTTGATGTTGATATTTGTTATGTCTTGATCATCTCCTACCTTTTTGTGTTTAGCCCTTATTGAAAGAAAAGGAATTTATGCTAACAACTTGGATCAAAAACATAAAATCGGTAGAGATAATTAGGTTTATTTGCGAGAATATATCTACTTGCTGGTAACGACGAAAGCTTATTCCTTTAATGTGATAACATAATTGTCCGTCTTACTCTATCTTATGCATGTGTGGTTAACGTTGTGGTGATCCTTATCCTTAAGAGTTCTTTTTTTTTATCATATTTAGAACCCTTCAATATTGTTACTTTAACCCTTTAATTTTCTGTCCACGTTTTTATTTTCATCCGTACATTTTTCGGCCTTCTTTGCCGACATTTTCTTTTTGTTTTAGTGGTCGATATCGACTGAACAGGTCGACATCGACTGCTTCTGTTATGTTTTCTGTGCAGAAACATCACTCGAGATCGGCAGCCCAATTGACATCAACTGTACCAGTCTACATCGAGAGCTTTTGGTCGACTTATACAAAACGTTTGTGCGAACTACTACGGATGCACTAACATGCCTCCTCGTGGATTGATCCTGACCATTCCACTACAACGGGGGAGTCTTGAATATATTTAAGAGGCTAGGGTTGATTACAATGTTTATCAATTCTCCCCTACATCAGAAGACAAGCTCTCGACCTGAAGTTCCAGTTGTTGAGCACTTGTCGCTTTTAATCCGTGTCCCTGTCAGTGATCATAATCTCCCGTGTCACTTTGCTTTCCCAGAAACCTTTCTTCTCAGATGCAATGGGTAAGTGTATTTTCCATAGTACTTCTCATCTATGGGTAAGTGTATTTTACATTTCTTCTCATCTTTCGTTTCATTTTTAGGGGAAAAGGCTTGGTCTGCATCACTCTCATTTTCGATGGTTGTTGGGTGTTCAAGGGAGGCAGATGGGGTGTTTGCGGGTCCAAACCCGCAAAAGAATGTAGTGATACAAGAGAGAGCTAACTTTGCATCTCTAAAAAACCTGATATGATCAAGGTCGCCGACGGTGTTGTATGTGAAGAGGTGGCGTTATCTTACGTTTCTTATTCTGTAAATCGTATATGTTAGCAATATGAATTGTGCATGTCACTTGTTTGTATGGCCGTGTCACATGAATGGTTTACCGTGTCACTTGTTTGATTTTGAAGTTTCACATTTCTGAGTGTGTTTGTCAATTTGTTTAGGAAATCACCCTTGTCACATGTTTGTATGACCTTGTTACCCGAAAGAGTTACCGTGTCACAGTTCATGATTTCACATTCAATTTGTTGTTGAGATGAACCATGTCACCTGTTTGTATGACCGTGTCACTTAAAGGATTTAACATGTGTGCATTTCTACCGAAACATTTGAAAACCAAGTACGTTTATAAACAAAATTTTGAGTATAAAAGACTAACATTTACTGACCAACCAATGTCATAAAATTCTACAACTACTGATCAACGGAGATCATAAAGAGAACACCTAAGTGCATAAGATGTTCATAAGCGACTAATTTCAAAAGTAAACCTAACTGCATTGGAAGGTTGTTTCCTCGCAGGTGGTCTCTTATCATAGGCAATGTCATAAAATACTACAACTACGGACCAACAGAGATCATAGCATCCTACAAGTTTTGAGAAACAAAGTTCATAAAATACAACCCCAATAAAGTTCATAACAACCTAGTGCAAGGAAAAGTACGCCCTGCCCTACCCACCCCTGCCCATGAAAGCTCCATCATTGTCGAAAACGGATACAAGTCACAGTTGAGTTGCGTCCGTGTTGATGACATCCTCCTTCCCTTTTTCACCTTGTGGTTTCTTCGTAGGGGGGAGGCGTGTGTTCTCCATCACCTTCTGAAGCCTTCCTAGTCGTTTTACCTCGCACGCCTTCCACTTTTGCAGCCTCAGAGATTTGGCAAACGTTTAGAAGGTTAAACTCTCATTCCTAAATTTTGATATCCTGTGTCACCCAACTAAATGATCCCGGGTGGAATAACCGTGTCACATCAATTAATAGCAAACAAATTCATATAATCGAATTTCTAGATTTTGTCATCCCGTGTCACCAAATTAAATAAACCCTATTACCAAACTACATTAAACTTGTCACATAAATTAATAATAAACAAATTCATAATTGACATTCCTAGAATTTTTTTATCTGGTGTAACTTGACCATAAATATCATGTTACCTAACAGAAAGCTTACCACCTCTACATCCTTTTCCGCATCATTTCCAGCTTACCCCATCCTTGATGACCCCTCTCAAGTAACGACACCCAAAAGGTGTCCACAACAACAACCCCGACGTCCAACCTTGTTGCCCCTCTTCGTGATCTGTTTACGCAAAAGATAACATGACTGTTCCATGTGTTGCAGCAATGGGGTTATACTAGTAAGACAACCTCTTAACGATCTCTATTTAAAATTTAAAACCAAATCAAAATCCACTACAAATGCACTAATTACGTCGGGAATGAAAAATCTCAAGTAATAGCAAAGGTTTCAATTCATAGGAGACGGATGACCTTACCTTCATTGTTTCTCCTTATGCGAGATTCTCCCCGCTTTAGTTACTCTCACTAACCACCTCAACATTAACAACCTGTTAAAAAATCAGTCTTTAAACTGGACTCAGATTTCCCGTGTCACCCAAATTTAAACACCATTTCACATAAACTTAAATACTATGCCACCCAAAATGAAACTGCAACCCAGATTTCCTTTCCTTTTTACACTCGCTTTCTTTTTTTTTTCCACATTTCATTCGATTTGGTGTGCATTAAATGTAGCATATTTTTTTTCTTTTTAGTTTTTTAGCATTTAATGCTTTACTTTTTTTTTGAGCGTGTTTACATTAAATGTCCCTGTTTTTTTATTTTTCCCATTTATTCCCTAAAACTAGTGGTTGCAACCGGCTATTTCATGCAATTTTTTGTCCATTCCGGTTACTTTTGCAAATTTTCAAAGGTTAGAGTTAATTTTGCAAAGTTTCCAATTTTTTTTTTTTTAGGTAAGATGGTAAGGCAAGCCTACCCGATAGCATCCTTACAAAGTTTCCAACTTTTTGTTTATTGCCATATTCTCTTTTTATAAAGTTACAAAATAATAATAATAAAAAAAATTTACAGGCCATTGTGCGAAACCTCCCCGATGGCGGAAACACACACGTCAAACAGCTGCCCGAATTAAAACGATCCACTTCACTACCACCCGCCTCCGTCCAAGTAAAAAAATCCTCCGCCGTCGACCGCCAAAGCCACCACGATGCCGGCGAATCCCCGCTTCTAACATCACCCTCACTCCCTCCAACGAATTATACTCGTATACTCCGCCGCGTAGCTCTAGTCCCCTTAAAATCTCTCCTCAGATTGAGAGAAAGCAAAGGGGGGAATGGACATCCTCTTCGCTCAGATCCAGGCCGACCTCCGCTCAAGCGACGCTCTCCGGCAGTCCGGCGCCCTCCTCCAGGCCCTCCAACAGTCCGCCGCCGGCCGTGACATCTCCGTCATCGCCAAGACCGCCGTCGAGGAGATCGTCGCCCAGCCGGCCTCCGCCGTCTGTAAAAAGCTCGCCTTTGACCTCATTCGATCCTCCCGTCTCACCTCCGATCTATGGGACACCGTCTGCATAGGCATCAAGAGCGATCTCGATTTCCCCGATCCCGATGTCAACGCCGCCGCTGTGTCTATCCTCGCCGCTATCCCCTCCTACCGCCTCGGGAAGCTCATCTCCGACTGCAACAAGGAGATCAGCAGCTGCTTCGACTCCTCCAGTGATAATCTCCGGTTCTCCATCACCGAGACTCTAGGCTGTATTTTGGCTCGGGACGATATGGTGACTCTTTGCGAGAACAATGTGAATTTGCTTGATAGGATATCCGGTTGGTGGAGGAGGATCGGGATGAACATGTTGGATCGATCGGATACAGTTTCCAAGGTCGCGTTCGAATCCGTTGGGAGGTTGTTTAAGGAGTTTGATTCGAAGAGGATGAGTAGGCTAGCGGGTGATAAGCTTGTTGACAGTGAGAATTCGGTTGCCATCCGATCCAATTGGGTCTCTTCGATGGTTGATTTCGTTTGGAAGAAGCGGAATTCACTTATGTCGAGGTCTTCGATTCTTCCCGTGGAAAGCTTTCGGGCTACTGTCTTCCCGCTAGTTTATGCTGTCAAGGCAGTGGCTTCTGGTTCTGTAGAGCTGATTCGGAAGCTTTCCAAATCAAGCGGGAACTCAAAGGAGGATCAATTGGTTTCAGGAAATGCAGAGAAGTTAGTGGGGGTCTCGGATTTGGTTACTCATATGCTACCATTCTTGGAATCACTGGATCCGGCTTTGGTGTTCGAGGTTGGAATTAACATGTTATATTTGGCTGATGTGCCAGGAGGGAAGCCTGAATGGGCTTCAGGATCCATCATTGCCATTCTCACACTTTGGGATAGACAAGAGTTTTCTTCTGCGCGGGAGAGTATTGTGAGGGCAGTGGTTACAAATCTCCACTTGCTTGATCTCAGTATGCAGGTTTGTTATGTTAATGCCCACTTTATGAATAAGATGATGCTAGAATTAACGCATGTCAATTCTTAGTGCCCTTGATATCTCATAAAGGAGTCAATCTTTAGGTAATCCATCTAAATAATGTGATGTATAATGTTTGCGGAGTTGATGATACAGAGATGAAATTGTCACCTTGTATTTTAAGCCTGGAACAGTGATCATCAACTGTGAATCTTTGGTTTGTGGGATAGGAGATGATTGTAGAATGAATGCTCTGACCTTGCACTTTTGCCCACTATCAATATCTTAAACTGCTTTGTGTGTTGAGTTCGTCCTTTCATACTGACATTTATTATTCTATGATTATATTATGCTATTACTTGGTCATTGTTGCTTTAAAATTGTTATTTTATGAAGAAGATGGGTAGTTGGAGAATTTATTTTTATAAGATGGGTACTTCGCTATTGTGTTTTACCAAATCCATGGACCCTCTGATATTTATTGATGGATGTGTCTCCCAGAAATTGATGTTTGTGACTTTTATGTTGCTAGGTTTCGTTATTTAAGAGGTTGCTTCTCATGGTGAGGAACTTGAGGGCAGAATCAGATAGAATGCATGCTTTGGCATGCATCTGTCGGACAGCACTTTTAGTTCATCTTTTTGCAAGGGAAAGTGCTAGGCGAGGTCAAAAGCCTCTAGCTGGAACAGACATTGCTTCACTTTTTGAAGATGTGAGAATACGAGAAGATCTTCACAGTCCAACTAGCAAAACCTTGTTCAGGGAGGAATTAGTTGCTACGCTAGTTGAGAGTTGCTTTCAGCTGTCCCTACCATTGCCAGACCAAAAGAATTCCCGCATGCAGAGTAGAGTTATTGGAGCACTTGCATATGGTACTGGCTATGGGGCATTAAATTGGACAGAACCAGCTCTAGAAGTTGTTGAAGTTTGCAGGCCATGTGTTAAATGGGACTGTGAGGGTAGAACTTATGCAATTGATTGTTATCTAAAATTGCTGGTTAGACTTTGCCATATATACGATACTAGAGGTGGAGTTAAAACAGTAAAAGATGGTGCCTCGCAAGATCAGATACTGAATGAAACAAGGTTACAAAATTTGCAGCGTGAGTTGGTGCAGGATCTGCGAGAGGTATATCCACACTCTCTACTTGAAGCATATGGTTTGCTGCCGTTTCTTCTTGCAAAAACATATTTTATTTATGATAAAGTGTACAAACATATTTTTACTTAAATGCTTATTGAGTATGATCAGGTAGATTTTAGGGATGAGAAGTGTCAATTTAGTATGGATTTCCCACACCTTAATCTGGAATTTGCCTCTCTGTATGTTGCTTCACCCTGATCCTGAAATGCAAGTTGAATGTTCCATTCCCTTTTGAACCTGAACTCAAAGTTGTGTGTCCAAAGTTTCATTTATTGTCTAAACTCTACAAGAACCCTCTATTGGAAATGCCCTGTAGAAAAGAAAATGAAGTTAAACTCCTATACAAGTGCTACGGGATTACAAAATTGAATTAATTTTTGTAAAGGGAGCAAGTGTTCATTCAGGCACTTCCAATGCTTGCTGGCCTGGTCATTCACTTGGACCTGATCAAAGGGAGGATTCTATTTTTTTCTTGAACATTTCAATGAATAAACTTTACTGAATTGTCAATACAAGTTAGAATCAATTGGTTAGCAGGAGCAACTTATCCAGCAATAGTATTATGCTGTTCTTCTGATTCATTCTGTTAACTCTGTGATTTGCTTGATCTTGTGCTGTTTGCGTAAAGAACCTGTAGTCTCCTCCTCTCTCCCGAAATCATTTTGAAATTTTGCTTTATTAAATAATTAAAAACCAAAGGGATAGTGTAATCAATTATCCAAGGATTAAGGGATAAAAGGATACATCAGGTTGTAAGTAATGACTAATGGGTACAGTGTAGTGTTGTTGAAAGTGGGAATAGTTATGAGATATAAGATATTGAAGATTAATATTTTTCACATTGATATTAGTATATATTGAGTACTTTGAGGCTTTTTTGTTTTACTTTCTGATCTGGTTATATGTTTGGTGCCGAAGAGTACAGATTCCAGTTACTTTAGCAGTGTTCTTTCTCATTAAACATCTTTACTGTTTTATATGTTATTTACTAATCAACTATACTTTGAGGCCTTTTTGTTTTTTCAAATGAATTGAATGTATTTGGTTGTGTATAGGTGAATACACCCAGGATCTGCGCTCGCCTCATTTGGTCTCTTGCTGAACATATTGACCTTGAGGGATTAGATCCACTTCTGGCTGATGATCCTCACGATCCACTGAATATTATCATTACAAATATCCACAAGGTCTTATTCAACACAGATTCATCTGCAACCACAACAAATAGGCTTCAAGATGTTCAGGCAGTTCTGTTGAGTACTCAGCGATTGGGATCACGTAATGCAAGGGCTGGCCAGTTACTGATTAGAGAACTTGAAGAATTTAGAAATAATGGTATGGCTGATTCTGTTAACAAGCATCAATGTCGTTTTATCTTGCAAAGACTCAAGTATGCAACTGTGCATTCTGAAAACAGGTACAATATACTTTTCCTTATTTTTACAAATATTTTATTGCTGAGAACCAAGTTTTCACAAAACATTTCTTCGATCATTTGAAAGTTCTCAGATAGTGGTCACTGAAGTTTCTTTCTACTTCACTACTTTCCTATACCGATTTTTCAGACAAGAAAGGAGGATATCACTCCTTTCTTAAAGAAGATTGGAGAATGTCATTTAGATAATACGATGGTGTCAACTCCTGTTCCGATACAGCTGCTTGTTCTTGTATGCTAGCAGTATATATGTTGTAATGTGTGTTGTAAGAATACACACGTTATTTGATATTATGCCTTTTTACTCTTTTTTTTTTTTTTACATTTTGAAGTTTGAGAGAATGTGTCCTAGTTGTTTGTTCATGACAAAAAGCTCTGCCATTACTTGGCTTTATTTGTGCTGTTCAAGATGTAATTAGTGATTAAATTAACTACATGGTTGGGAAGAAGTTCTGGCTAATGAGACCAGGCAGAGGCTCAACTAAGATTTTTATCTGTTAGAATTACCAAATTTATGTCTTGTTAGGAGCACCATAAAAGTCATGTACTAGTGTCTGTGCAAGTGGGGAAACGTTATGCAAATGGAACCATGAAGAATTACTAGAATTAATTTGGCTAAGATATTAAGTAGACCAAGCCTAACTGTTAAACAGAGTAAACTAAGATGTTCAGATGAGGCTCAAAGGTACTAATCACAGTGCTTGAAAGTTCCTTGGGGTGTGTAGCTTCACAGCAGATACAGTAAAGTTGAACTGTAGACTCAGCAAGTCCGTGATGGATTGAAGGAATGGAACTTTGATACTTAAGCTGCTAGAACAGCAGTTTTTTATACTGATGTTAAACTGCTAGCTATTGAAAGTATTAAGCAAGTCATTATCTTTTCCATACTTAAGAAGTGGATACTCATTAAGGCTCTCTTTTGGGAATCACTCATTTTATAAAAGGGATTCATATCTTATATTGATGTGGAGGGCAAGTCATCCTCTAAAGAGCATGCTTTTCTGTTGAGCTTATTTGTCACATGACTTGGTGGACGGCATAGAGTATCAATCTTTAAATCATTTTGGCTTTGAGGATATTCACAATCTTGTCAATTGTCATACATGTTTGCAACTTGTACATGCAGTTGAACCCGTGCCTTATTTTTTTCAGATGGGCTGGTGTGACTGAAGCTAGTGGGGACTATCCTTTTAGCCACCACAAATTAACTGTTCAATTTTATGAAGTATCTGCTGCACAGGACAGGAAGTTGGAAGCTTTGGTGCATAAGGCTATTTTAGAGCTGTGGAGGCCAGATCCAAGTGAACTCACTCTCTTGCTTTCACAGACACCCAACTCTATCCTTCTTAAGGTTCCACCTAGAGCACATTCTTTGAGTGGAAGTAGTGATCCGTGTTATGTTGAAGCATATCATTTGACAGATCCTAGAGATGGGAGGATCACTCTTCATTTGAAGGTTGGGTTTGATGATTCTGGATATGCTTGCGAAGTTTATGTGGGACATGATTTAACCAACATATATTGTGCAGGTTCTCAATTTAACTGAACTCGAACTTAACCGAGTGGATATAAGGGTTGGGCTAACAGGCTCCCTTTACTTCATGGACGGGTCTCCACAAGCAGTTCGACAATTACGAAAGCTCGTTTCACAAGTAATCTTTTTTTACTAGTTTAAATTATTTTATTTTATTTATTGTTGCCTGGTATCTATTTCATACATATCTTTTGTGCCTTGATTCAATGATATTCTTATATTTATTTGACTGCCAAGAGACGTTTGTTTACCTATAAACATTTGTAACCTTTTTAATAATCATATTTTGATCCTTCTATTTCTTACAGAATAAATAAGCAATATTTTTAATCCAACCAGCAAGAGACATACGTTTACTTAGAACATTTGTAGAGTATTGTAAGATCCAAGTTTGGTTCAGTGTCTTTAATAGTTTCCCATTTCATTCCTATCCTTTTTGTCAGACAATTAGGTCCTTAAAGTTTGATAGGGATGCTTTTAGGAGTTGTAACTAGCTAGGATATTGGTGAGTCGAAGGGACTGAGCATCCATTTTCATCGAGCTTGGAGTAGTCACTCAATGGAATAAAACATTCAAGTGACTAGAATGGGTTTCCGTAAAAGTTGGCCTATTAGTTTAATTAAGTCAACTGTACCTTGTCCATTGGTGAAAATAGGTAGATTGTTCTATAGCTTGTTTCTATTTTAACATGATTTGGATGGTTTCTTATCAGTTATCAAGTATATTCTTTTAGGAGCCTTATTTTGAATTTCTTCTTGCTTTGCATGCCCAACATAACAGGCTGATCGATTTGTTTAACTTCGTATTAGAACTTTGTAATTTACATATGTTCATATGATGTCGCCATTGTCAATGCTATTATATGTCAAATCCTCATGTTCTCCTTATCTTTATGAGCTATGAAAAGCTTTCTGTCACATTGTGAAGTCTTTTGGAAAGATATAGAGCTCCAAGCTTTCAGAACTCGAATATTTTTTTTTTTGTTCTCGATCTTTTTCTATGTAATGGAAGATTATGGTCCCTTTGTTTTCCCTTCTATACAGTTTGGAATTGTTATTGACACCCTTTATCAAATTTCAAATAGGACCCTGTCAACTGTAGTGTAACGGTTGGTGCTACCCATTTTGAGAGATGTGCTCTCTGGGTTCAAGTCCTGTACTATCCTTTCCATGGAACCGGGCATGTTGATTATGAAGGAGAATATATAGGAGAAGATCCACAAATCATTAGACAGAAGAAGAGTTCCAAAGCAGAATTAGGAGAACCTGTGATTTTGAGGTGCCAACCTTACAAGATTCCACTAACAGAGCTCCTTGTGCCACACAAGATTTCTCCTGTTGAGTATTTCCGGTTATGGCCTAGTTTACCTGCTATAGTAGAGTACACTGGTACATACACATACGAAGGAAGTGGATTTAAGGCAACTGCTGCCCAACAATATGGAGCTTCCCCGTTCTTGAGTGGACTAAAGTCTCTGTCTTCCAAGCCCTTCCATAAAGTTTGCTCACACATCATTCGAACTGTTGCTGGATTCATGGTATTTACGAATTTCTAACTTGCTTTTTTACCAAATCATTACTGAAATTGATTTCCTACCTGGTATATGGGCTCATCATCATGAGATTTAACTTGAAACATATATTAACGAACTGTGTCGGTGAACCAGGTTTGCCTTTCTGCAAAAACGTGGCATGGAGGATTTGTGGGAATGATGATTTTTGGTGCAAGTGAAGTCAGCACAAACGTGGACTTGGGTGATGAGACAACTACCATGATGTGTAAATTTGTGGTTCGGTCTTCTGATGCAGCAATAACAAAGGAAATTGAATCAGACACACAAAGCTGGTTGGATGATCTAACCGACGGCGGCGTGGAGTATATGCCTGATGAAGAAGTGAAATCTACTGCTGCTGAGAGGCTAAAAATTTCGATGGAACGCATAGCCTTGTTAAAGGCTGCCAAACCACAGCCTAAATCGGACTCAGAAGAAGAATCCGAAGAAGAGGAGGAAGTGGAAAAGGCAAATGGAGGGGAGGACGAGAAGAGCAACAAAAAGAAAAAGAAAAAGAGAAAGCAGAAGAAGAAAGATGAAGAAGCCGATGAAAGCAAGGGGCCTACTACCTTGTCCAAGTTAGCAGCCGAGGAGGCAGAGCATCGGGCCCTTCAGTCTGCGGTCATACAAGAGTGGCATATGATATGCAAGGACAGAGGCACCAAAGTCTTCTAGGTTTTTTACCTTAAGCTGCTGACTGTGATGGATTAATATTCGTTTTTTGTACCAAATTCTTATTGTTTTGGTGTGCAAGTTAGGAAGCTGTAAGGGAATTTGGTTTTTATCTTTACATTTCCAGTTGTTTGCTTACAGTTTTCTTGTATGTTGATTATTGAGGATGCCAAGAACTGCGATGGGTTAAAGCAGAAAATATAGCGCTGATTGACCCTAGCCTAAAGATTGTAACGACGACAAAATCTGGAACACTGACAAGCTCAAGGTGTCTCTTAGTAACCACCTAAACCCTAACATCATTACAAACATGCTAAAAACACCTATACCTAAATACATTCACCAAGATAGATTGTACTTGAGATGGAGTTGAAATGGATGGTTTTCAACTTCATCAGCAATTAATTTAATTCAACATGCAAAGCAACACATAAAATCGGAATTTCAATGGAGCTGGAAGTTGGATGTCCCTTCCAAAATTAAAGACTTCATGTGGCATATTACGAAGGATGGAATCCCAACTTCTGACAAGCTTGCCAGTCGGAGGTTGGGTTTCCCTACCATCTGTCCGCTCTGTGACTCCAACTACGACGAGGTGTGCTCGGCAGCTCGGTGTGTCCGGGGCTCTCCTGGGCGGCTCTGGGATCTCGTGGTCATCGGAGGATGTGCTTCGGGGACAGTTGCTCGAAAACCAAGGAAGGAACAGGGGAGGAGATGCGGGTTAGTGGTGCGGTGGGGTTTGAAGGCAAAACAGAGAGTAGAGGGGAGATGCAAGGGAGTTTTGTGGTGGTGGTGGTGGTGTTCTCTGCACAGGAAGGAAGAGCAATGGAGGAGGAGAAAGGTGGAGTATGGTGTCTTGGTGGTGAAATAGAGGTGCTTGGTGGTGCTCGGTTCCTTGCTCACGGAAACATGGAGGCTCGGAAGAGCTATCGGCTTTGGCTCAAAGGGACGAACAATGACGAGGTGGGGAGGTGGTGGTGTTGCTGAGGTGTGGGGTGGCGTTGTGGTGGTATCTAGACGAGAAAGGAGGGGGTTTTGGATCCAAATGAAAGGTGGAAGATGGGGATTATTTTTTAGTTGAATCCAAATGAAAAGGAGAATATGGGTACTCTTCAAGTGCTACTGAGAAAAACAGGAGGGGGGGGGGGGAGAGTGTGTAGCAGTGTAGGTGTCTAACTAGTAAAAGAAAATGGGCAGATGGGGAGTAGCTGTCTGCTACATGCCAAGGAAAAGGAGGGAGACAACTGGTGGTCTGATCAAGGCAAGGAGAAGAAGACAAGGGAGCAGGAAAATATGTTGGTGATTTGTGAAAAGTCATCAATCCATTTGTCTGAAATCATAAATGTTAATTTGAGAATTACTAAGAGCATCACTTGGGCTTAGGGTGTGCGGGAGGCACGGCTCATGTGATCGGCCCTAAGTAATTCTAAGATTTTAAGGGGAAAGGAACTCATGAGGAAAGACTCATGCAATAGTCTCAACACCGACAAAGTTGGTCTCGAGCTTATTCATACGTTTTCCATAAAAGCAAGCAATAGGGGTATGCTCGGCACTTGATCTGATATGGTTATGATCGAGTTATGATCACTTATAGTGAGCTAAACTACTATCTCATGATTCGTAAAGGAAGATATTAAGCTCTAAATCATTGATGCGAAATTTGAGAGCTAACGGAGCTTCGAAACTCTCAAAATGACCTAGCTATAATTTTGAGCTTGATTAGGGTTTTAGCTTCATTGAAGCTTTAGCTTAGTCATTTTAGTTGCATGGTAGCTACACTCAGCTTCGTATAAATGTCACACACATTTTATATTTTATGAGTGACCTAGGTCCACCATGCTAGCTCCGTCTTGCTAGCTTGTCCTTAATTGGGCCGGTTCTTATTGGGCCTTTATTGGGCCAGCGGTTTGGGTTGTTATTGGGTGGTAACCGCTCAACCACCATAACTACCATAATCACCAATAACTACTAATAACTACCCATAACCACCCAAAACTACCACCCCATTTTGCCTATAAAAGGCCTTTGCCATCCACTTGGAAAGGCATGAGTTTTTCGATAGTTTTCTCAATCGGAAAAACAAACACTTGAAACATAAACAAGGTATGTATGTATGCAATAATGAAATGGGATGCCACCCTTTTATTGTATAGGAAACGTTTTATCCCACAACGTTATTGTAGTGCAACCCTTGGCATAAATAGGGGCAATAAACGTTGAAGGAAAACTCGATTTATTTTAGTGACTCGTTGGCCATTATCCAAGACATTTTATATATCTTTTCTAAAGGGCTTAAACACTTAGTTTTGATGCCTAAAAGAATTCGGTGGAGATTGCCTTTTTGGCTTACTCCCTCGGGATTACCTTTGAAGGTCTACCTATGAGATTACCCATTTTGGGTCTACTCAAATTGTCTTGATTATCCGTAAGGATTTACAAGAACCGAATTTAACTTCAACCCATTAAAACAACATTACCTAAAACTAACAAAATACAAAAGTGGTCCCAAAATCACATTTTTAAATACCCGATAATAAAACCCGGAACCTGCTCTTTCTACTTTATCCGACCCAATTCAAAATGATTTTCAAAAATTTCCATACCTGAATTTAATTATGAAATCCGAACATTATTTTCAAATTCTCGGCATATGAAAGCGGAATAAGACATTTTAAATTTTCAATCAAATAATGTTGGAACTCGCTTAAGAAGATTTAAAATAAATATATTGCTCGAGGATGGAATTTTCAAAATTTTTCGAAGTTAGAATTCAACCCGATCATAAATCAATATTTTAATAAAATAATAATTTAAAATTTCCGGTCTTTACAACAAGCGACTCAAGAAGGCGTTCTTAGAAGCATCCATTGAGCGGTCCGGTTCAAATATTTTAAATTGTTTTCTGGTCCGGTTAAGCAATTTTAAATAAATAATAAAAAAGTCCTGGTCCAGTTCATTTTATGAGATCAGTTTTTAGGGGTTTTGGGCCGGGTTCTGAGCCGGATCCGGATCTAATTTTTTGGGTTATGTTGGATCCATTTTTTTAAAGGGATTTGGCCTATTACTTGGGTCGATTTCTGAAAATAAAGGAAAGAGAGGGTTTAGTTGGGATTATATATATGTAAAACGTAAAATTATGTTTAAGACTTATACAAATATTATATTAATAATTGGATATACAATATATAATATTATGGCCTTTGAAATTATTGAGATTTAAAATATATTAATTGGACTTGAATTTGAAAACGATAATTTCTAAATCTATATATATATATATATTCGGTATAATATATATTAATAAATATAATATAGAATATTATATAATATTATTGATTATATTTAAAATATAATATTATTTGAGATTTAAAAATATAATATCATGGAACTTGGATTTTTAAAAAGAGATTCGGAAAAGGTTTTCAAGTTTGGAAATTGATTTAATAAAATTAAAAAGAGGAATTTTGGAAATGCCCTAACCTTGTCGGATTTGTTTTGAAATAATAATAAAATAAGTATGACTTATGAGATGCAATGTTGATATATGCCGTTAAACATGAGATTATGATGTATGTCCCTGTAAATTGGTCAACGATTCGTGGTATGTATGTCCCTGTAAATTGGTCTCCTTAGCATGATAGGATTGCCTCATTGCTTATCATGCCTTCTGTGATAATTAATTCATAGCATGCTCAGCCATCTGGCATCAGTGATGTTTTCTCTCCTACTATGTGGTGTCTTCTCGTGCTTTCATGACCTAATACATCGCATGATCACACACCACGCTATATCCTGAGCTCTTATACGCATGATACATGATTAGTATGTTGAACTCATTCAGACTACCTCGATAGTGCTCATGTCTTGCCCTGTGTTACTAGTGTCATGTATGACCTATGCTTTGTAAATGTGATTCATTGAATGAATATACGCCATACTTACCCTATTATGTGAGCATCGTTGTCATAAAATGAAATAATTCATGATACCCCTCGTACATGTCCTTTTCATTACAAATTAGTCTGATAGTTATGACATACCTCAGCATGCATGCATTTGACTCCGTGATGATATGACCTGCCTATGTGTCTAGCTAGCATGATTAACTGATCATACATGAGATGCTTATGTTGTTTATTCAATCCTGAATAGTCTCGTAACTCGCATGACTACTACTGTATTCCACAAACCTTGTTTAGAATTATCAGGCATATCAACTTACATGAGGTGATAGATTGCTAGCTTGTCTCGCGTGCACATTAGTGCCAAACCTGTTCATGGTCCTTGGAATGAATACCTATGTCGTTATCCTTGGAGATAGGTGCATGTTAGTTTGGAATAATATGACTGAGATACTTCATTATCGATGTGTGTTCTTTTTGCGGCAATTATAACCTCATGGATTTCCATAAGGGCATCATTATCGTTCTAGGGATGGGATATTGTTTCTAGTCTCGCTGTCTTTGGTATTGGTCCATGTTTGAATCCGTAAGGAATTCGGGTTGTCCGCTTTTGTCTCTCCCCTATTCCTGTTAACTTAGAATCCTTGCACTACTTCTGACAAACGACGACATGGAAAAGAGGACGTGTAGCTGGACAGCAGTAGAGCGGTGCAACGAGAGCATGGTCAACCCACAACCCACGGGCCCCATAACCGACGTCATCGGTGGCATTGAAGGAAGAGTATGTTTCAGGGATCGCGGTTACTGACTATGACATGCGTTAGGAAGAAGGAACGTCCTCCTTTTGAGTTTTTGATCCATTCTAAAATGGTTGATGTCGATATTGCGTGATAGACCTAGAATTGACATAACAATGAAGTTGATGTGCTAATGTGTTTTGATATGCTGAATTGGTTATGAATATCGCCTGATTGTTTTTGTCTCTGATGATGTGCTTGGATGCCTTGGAATTCTAATGAGCCATGATGTTTTGATGGGTCGATACTCCGAGTTGCTGAAAATGATTTGAATTCTTTCGCCTATAAGATGTGAACTTCAAATGCTGGAATCCTGATTTGTTTAGTAATGATGTTATGATGAAACTTGATAGATTGACTTGATTTTGTCCATATATGATGTTCTGCAATAATTGTTCAGTGTGATGGTACCCTGAGAATTTATGAAATTTTTGTGATGATTGATGGTGAACAAATAATGTTATAGTTGTGAAATGCTAGTGGATATGATGTAGGGCTTAAGTGTGATGATTTCCATAATTATTTCCTCTTTGAACACGTGGGTTGAGATCTTTTGGTAGGATGGTCGGAGAGTAGAGAAAGGATTTGAGGTGTAAGGTGGATCAATGATAGTGTAAGATAGAGTTCTAAGAAGGAGACGTTGGCTTGGGTAAGATCGAGTGAGTTCTAGGTTTATAAGAGGCATTAGTTAGGGGTTCCAGATGAGCTTCTAGGTAAACATTAGGCGGAGTGTAGCTAGGATGGCAAGGTTCCGAGGAAGAGGTTGTAGTGCAGGCCAGTAGTTTTGGCTGAAGGGTAGGACAGTCTCTTTTGGTTGTCCTCGGAAGGTATGAGTAGACTAGGCATGTTTATCGAGAAATTGTTATAGGGAGGACGTGGTGATTGGGAACGACTTTGGTAAGAACAAGTTGAGGAATTGTTAAGATTGATGAGTATAGGGTTGTTTGAGGAATCATAGATCTTAGGGATTTGAATATTCATGTGATAGCAGGATTGGATGTGAAATGGGTAATTGGGTTTACTCGGGTAGTGTTATGAATGTTGATTGAGGTATTAAGAAATGGAAGATGACCCTTCGAGGTAAGACATGGAGTTAGGTAAGAATATCGTAAGCCTGCTCATATGATTGATTGCTTGATGTTCAAGATGGGAAGGTTTTGAGTAATGAATGAGGAATCTAACCAAGGTGGAAGACTTTGGTAGCTATAGGTAAAGGACTTGTTGAGGATTCGATACGATGTGATGCTTTGGATAATTCGGATGGCATAGAGTTTCTCTGAGAATGATGATTGGTAAATAGAAGACTTAAGCGGTAAGATGTCGTGGTTCGAGGAAATGTGATCTGAGGCAAATTACGAAAATGTGGAATAAGGAACTAGAGTAAGACAGCTTGAGAGTTGCAATTGGTTAAGGTTACGGTGAGGTTCGGAATAGTGATTTGATACAATGAATAAGGTAGATTGCTGATCTTATTAGGATGTGGGGCGATGTGGTTCGGATTAGTTGTGCCTTGATGAGTTAGTTGGGTAGAATGTGATTGTGAGATTTGGGATCGATGCGGGAACTTGATGATTCGTGGTTACGGGCTTAGCACTAGATGGGTCTCTGGTTTAGAATCCGGCGAGTGTAGACGGTTAAGTATTGCGAGCGGAGTGAGATACTTATGTTGTCTTGGGTTATGTAAAAAGAACTTTTGTTGCTTATAGTTGAGGATATAGAATGTAAGAGTGCTCTTGATTGAGGTTGCCAATAGAGGATGATTCTTTAGAGGTGGATTATTAGTGAGAATGTCTAGGGGCATGGGAGGTGAGATTGGAATATTGAGATGATTTAGGATTTTCTCTTTAAGGGATAACGCGCGAATGCAAATTTAAAGGGCATAGAGGTAATGGATGTGCACTCGAGAGGAAATACGAATGTTTGTGAATTTCGGAAGTTGGGCTCTAGCTAGTTGGATGGATAATTGGGACTCGAACTTGAGTGTGAGGTAATTGATCCTTAGGGGGGGGGCTTATTGACCTAATCGTTGAGGTACATAGTGAATGGATTGGGATTAGGCTCGACTCGTGGATGTTATGGAAGAAATTGGAGAGATTGTCTCAAATAAGGATATATAGTTAGCGAGATGTGGCTATGCTAAAGGATATCGTCTAATTTGAGTTGATGGACTTAGATAAGGCTTGTTCCTGACTTGGGAGTTGATGATGAGTTAGTGGTGGTTGTGTTCTATTGTGACTGGTAACTATGTGCGGATTCTCTTGATTATGTGGCCTATTGATGTTTATTGACATAAGCAATACTGTGATGATAATATTCTAACGAAATGATGATATCGACATAGCGGTTTCTCGAGCCTTGATAGGAAGCTGGTATGCGATGATTCATGCTATGACCTTGGCCTGATAATTCTTGGTAGTGGATGGGAGCATGATATTACGTGATTAGATTGCAATGTTACATGATACTACGTTTATATTTATTGCTATATGACTTGGTAGCCTTATATAAGATTTTGAGATGCATGCATGATAAGCCTGATAATGTGTTGACTTGATGGATGATATTGAGTTGGAATCTGGAACCTAGGAAGAGAATATGGGATTACCCCTTAGAGGTGGATGATTCCACCTCTTGAGTTCTGAAATTGCTAGACTAACGTCGGATTTGAAGGATTTTGAACAGTTTTGAAAAGGACCAAGATCGATTGAGTAATCATCAGTTTTTAAGGTTTTCTTTCGGGTTTTTTCTTTCAATTTAAACTCCAGATAAAAAGTAGATAGAATACCAATCTATTTCGAGAAAGAACGCGGGAATTATTTTATAATATTTATCGGGACATTATTAAAAACCTCCTGATATAAATTGACGTTTCTAGTGGGTTAATTATTAACTCATGAGAGAGTATATCCGATTTTTAATTAAAAAAAAAACAACACACTTCTCTGAGGACTTTTTATAAAAAAAACCCTGTCCGAAAATCCTTTTTCAGGAGGTTTATAAAACTCCCGATAAGTTGGTCCTGATCAACGTTAAATCTGTACTAGTGTTCCATAAATGAACAAGAAGTAGAAGATGACATAGTGGTTTGCTGTGCTACAAAGACGTAGGGAATCCAGTCACTCGGTGTTCGATTCCTATTAACCCACTTTTTCCTACTATATTTTCCAACCCTCTGATTTTCCTACTTTCACCTTGGTTTTCAGTTTTTTTTTGCCTCCATATTCTTTCCAAAGTTTGTTTTCTCTTAATTTTGGATATTGTGATAAACCGAAAGAATAGAGAAGAGATGTAGAGAGAAGAGAGGCGAACTCATGTCTTCATTAGGGTTTCAAAGGACCCATTATATAGGAGTATACAAGGGAACTAGGGTTTCTGCTGTTTATCCATCCCAATATAATAATACAAGATATTATTATAACACTCCCCCTTGGATAAACATCCCTAAGTATTACAAAAATTGTTATATTAAAAACCTCGCCTAGAAAACCCAATGGGACCAAAACTAGGAACTAGGAAAAATACAAATGACATGTGATACGCTTTGGTGATACTGCCTCATTAAAAATCTTGTCAGGAAAACCCAGTGGGACAAAACCTGATCGAAGGGAAAAAGAGTGCAGTGCGTATATACTCTCCTTGAATTCAACGTCGTTCTTGTAGTCTTCTCATTCGGGTAAGCTCTTTGAACTTCTTGATGGTGCTAATTGTATGAGCTGCATAGCTGATTCTCAATATTGCCTTTGACGTGTGTAAGTTGAGATGTCTTCATAAATTACAATTAACTTCGAATGATTGACTTTCATTTGCTGGCGTTGAGCTGCTTTCAATGCACAAACATAAGGTACTTCAGGACCTAGTATGCTATTTGATCATGGTGGATCTGGTGTATTAAATGGTGCCTAAGTTGCCTCGTTAAAAACCTTAACTTGGAAAAACCCAATGGGATAAAAACCAAGATCAAGGAAAAGAGTACAACATTGTATGGTACATCGGGACCTAATGCAATGTCACCATTTTCGCAATTATAGGTACTTGTGGTACTCTTATAAGGATCTTTAGTCAATTATGTGACAGGGCTTTGACATTAATGCTTCAGGCATTTTCAGTCGATCTTTTTCATTTATACGTGTATGCAAGTAACACGCCCATCATTTACATTTATATCCAAAATTATATTCACTTCTGGTGAATACCTTCTCCATATAACCTTTGATAGGTTTTTGTGCAATCAACTTGGCTTTATATTTTATTTTGTATGAACACCCACTTAAAACCAATTGATGTTGCACTTTTCGGTGTTGGAACTACAAGTCCAAACCCATCATGCTTAAAGAACTCATTATTGCATGAATTTCCTTTTTTTTAGCTCTTTATCGTCATTTCGATGTCGATGTCCATTATTTGTTTGATGATCATCATATTCTCATAGGCTCTTTCCACTTCTGGGGAATCGTATACCAAGAGCCTAGTGATCTCCAACACTTCTGGTGTACTTGAGAACCACTTGATATTCATTGAGTTGGAGTTACTTTTGGAACTTCCAAATGAGCTAGTATCTATTACTTTGTCACTTTATTGGCCTTTAGTAAATGCTTTCAATGGCATATTTGCTAAACCTTATAATCATTTCATTTATTGAACTTCTGATTCACTTGTATTTATCCGCGGATATGAAATGATAGAGAAGTTGCTTCCGTGCAATCTCTTTCTTAATATTTAGTCTGATTTTCTTCTCCCTCTAAATACCGAGAATTTTATTACCATTATAAAGCTCGAGGTATTTGATATCAATAGGGACTCAAACCCCATGTATCATCCAACTGCTTTGTTGTCTCATTGTAGTTCATTTGGAGGAGGTACATCTCGGAACATATGCTGCTTATTCAAAGCCTTTGAATGGCATGCTCTCTTCTATAGATAATTAGGGAGATGTTATTGTGTCAAATTCAAAATGCAAACTAGCTTGCATGGGCCCATTTGACTAACGACTCTTCTGGGTTGTCGTGATAACAATCTCTACCTGTTTGTTTCATATGACCAAAGTGTCGAGGCATCTATAATATTGGAATTACATTGGTCTATATGGTAGTGTTCCGTAGGTGTCTCATTGTATCCAATCAAGAGACATTAAAGGCTTTGCATTTACTCTCAATATAGATGGTCTTATTGTTGATTTTTCCAAGATGATAGACCATATATGTTCGGTCACCTTATTGAGGATCTACAGGTCCTAGGATTTTCTGGTCCCTCTTAGTGGGTGTTTCTGTGAATTTCAATGATCCCGCACATCATCGATTCACATGAGTGACCGGAAGCCCCAAAGAAAAAATATTTTATCATTAACTAACTTCTGGTTAGTGATGAGTTTCAATGGGATAGATGAGTGTCAAATAAACCATATATATACATTCTCATTTCTATAAGACTTGCTTCTGGCTAGTCATATGAGATATTGGTGTTCAATACCATGTGAGTTCATACATAGGTGTTATTGTTACTTCAGGTAACAAAATCAATGCTCTTCTGGAGCTATATGGTATTCATCTTAGTTTTTTCATTCATGATTGGTTGCGAAAACTTCAGGTTTCTAAATTGTGTGACACTATATAGACTCATAATTAACCCATTGAAATTATATGGCGATCCATTCATTTTATTTAGATACCATTAAGTAGGTATTTTCAGAACTTTCGTTGGTGTCATACTTAAGGTATGAAACTAATTACCAACTATATATATTTAACATTATTCATAATGTTCTTCAAGACATTAGAAATTAACCGTACAAAGATGACCTAGTTATAAGCCACAACAATAACATTGGTTGCGTGCTTAACCATTACCTATTTTACACCCTCTACAAGATGGGCATGCTTCAGGCTATGCTTAGAGGATTGTCAGGAAGTGGCCTTGTAAACCAGATCATATTTTATGGTTATTGATATTGGTTTTACCGACCAAATAAAAATAGTTCTTAATATTTCATAACCCACATTCATTGTACTTCTTCAAGAGTACAAATGACAAAATTAGGATCATATACTCTTCTGGAGTTTGAAAAATCCTTTACTCTTCTAGAGTTTATCAGATTCTTTACTCTTCGGGAGTTAATAAAAATCCATCAATAGAGTCTTCGGGCACTTATGGAGATGACTAATCTCACAATTTGTTTGATTATTTGACTATTATATTTAGAGTCTTCGGGCTCTTATATAGGTGTTAAAAATCATCATAATCTACTGGAGTATGATAATCCTTCCTCCCAAATTGTCCATTTGCCAAACAAAACTTCCTATTAGACACTCATGATAAGTTGTTTCTTCATGAAACACTTTGAGCTTTGAATTACAATAAGTAAAATCATAATAATTTTATTCAATATAAAGGAATGAATAAGAAAACAAATAAGTAAATAAAAGAAATTTGTATTTGTCCACTTTAGGTGGAGCCATGGAGAAACTTTTCAATTTAACATTTTGTTCAAGAAATGATTTTATTCATAAGATGATTCATTTGTCAACTTCGAGTGACAATTAGTCTCTATTATGTATAATTCACGTACTTCAAAAGATAATAAGTTGCATTCCAAAATATAGTAAGTTATCCATAAACTTTAACCATATTCTTCAAGAAATGGTATGATTGATTATTACTCACTTCAGGGAGAAGACAACTTGTATACATCCACTTCAGGGGTTGTATCTATCTTTTAGATCATACACACGACTTCATGGATTATTTGTGCAACTTTAAAATAAAACTTATACACTTCAAGGTATGATTTTAATTCATCTTTCGAACATTATATAAACTTATCATCAATTTAGTTCAAATAATGAATATCGTCACTTCAGAGACAAATATGTATTGATGAGAGAGTGAGACATTTTATGAATTCTCTTTTCATGTACAACTCTTCAGGAGATGATTATCGTTACTGCAGGAATGATTTAGAAGGATTATGTGTTCATCCACTTCAAGGTATGAGTTTATTTATTTTGAGAAATTGTAAAGACTCGGGATTTTATAAATATAATTTTATAAATTAAGAATTAATTTTGATTTAATATTGACTTAATTGGGATTTGAATTATAAGATTTCAAAAAATTTAGAAAATTTTCGTCCTCGGGCAAAATAATTTTATTTTAATTCTTTTGGAACGGGTTTCGGCGTTATTTAATGGAAAATTTTAAATAAATTTTATTCTGCTTCATATGTCGAGTGTTGTGAAATAATATTCGGATTTCATTATTAAATTCGGATTTGGAAATTTATGTTAAATTTGAGTCGGGATTGGGTCGAGTGAGCGGGTTTTGGAATATATTTTCGGGTATTGGAATTCTTATTTTCGGGACCACATTTATTTTGGTCCTTTCCCTCCTACCTTGTCCTTTTCTTCCCAATGAGATTTGAAATCCCAGCCCTTGTGATCCTCCTCTTGTGTGAAATTGAATCAAGAAATTTCCATCCACCTTCCTCCTTACCTCTTTGGGTTAAACACCCCCATTTAACTTTCCCCTTCCCTCCCTCCTGTTTGATTTTAGAACCGCACTCCCTGCACACCTCCCCTCCTTCATTTTGTGGTCCCTCAAATAATCCTCTAACAACACACCCACACAAATGCTACAGCGAAATACAACCTATTCTCTTCCCCTTTGTTGTGTCGTGAGGAGGGCTCCCTTCCTCCTCCTCGATACGCCACCTCTTCACCACGTCTATCCACCACCAGCCTCCACCACCAACAACAACCACCTTCACCTCCATCTTCCTCCCTCACCTCCGTTGAAGCCGTCCAGCCGCACCCCCCATGGTCTCCTCTGTTTTGCCAAGAGCAAGACCCCAACTTCAACCCCTTTTTACCTTCCTCTTCCACCTCGAGCCACCAGTAGCCACCCACACTCCTCCTCCTCAGACGAAGCAGACGACACAACAAGGCTCGAGCACCAAAAGCTGCCCAGGAAGCCGCCGAAGGAGCCTCATCGCTGGGCAGCAACACCTCCTTCCTCATTCGCCCTGTTTTCGGTTTCGAACTCGGTAAGGCATCCTCTCTCTCATTTTTTACCCAATACTCCATAAAGGTCCCCCCTTTATGATCATTTCTTCCATCCTAGGCCACACCGGCGTCGATCCACCTTCGATGAAGCTCGAAGGACCCCCGACGCCGGTTTTTCGGCGAACCTTCGAGACCCTCGGTGAGTAATCGAACCCCTCCCTTCATTGCTTCAATTTTGATTCCTTTCTTTTATTTCTTGTTTAATTGGTCGGGGAGAGGAGATGCTGGGTCAGAGAGAGACGAGAGGGCTCGAGTCGGCGAGGCCTCCATCCTCCTTTTCCTTCTCGTTGTGAACGTCTTGAGGTTGAAGGCGGGTTCATTTGTTTTTTTTTGTTAGGGGGAACCGGCCGGTTTGGGTAAAAATTTCCGGTTCATTAATTCAGCTGGCGGGTTGGCTTCAGTGGGCTCGGGCCGGATCCTTTTTTTTCGGGTTTCAGGTTTGGGTTGGGCTGCTGGGTTTTGGGTTGGGTGTTATGTTTAAGAAATTCTGTTATTGTATTGGTTGTTGTTATATCATACATTATATGTTAGGTTATAGACATATATATATGTTATATTATAAGGTATTTCTAATTTTGGGATAATATATATATTTTCTGAAAATATTATTTATATTGTATAATGGTTTTAAATGTAATAGTATTTGGGATATAGTATGTTATTATATGATGATTTTATATGCGTGTTTAAATATATTAATGTGTTACACTAATGTTAATTTATAGATATGGGTTGTTAAAAATGAAATGATTTAATGATTTATTTTGGTTTAACTATTGTTTTCTAAACTACTTAAAAGCATGTTGAAATCTTCTAAAATGTGTCGAAAGGGTATTTTATAAAACCTAGTTGTTGTTAAGCTATTTTGATGATGATCTTTAAACTTGTATTTTGGAAATGTTCCTCAAAATGATTTGTTGTTTTAAAACCGATATGTCGGGATTATTTTAATAATAATAATAATATAATTTTGGGAAATTGATTTAAGGATTCCTAATGCTTAATGTCGGGATTTGGTTAAGTATGTTTTAAAGGAATTGTTTGACTATTGCGTGACTTATTTTAAGACTAAGGGTTTGGGGAATCTTGGGAAACTGACTTACTTGTCTACCTTGTGTGTATATAAATTATGACATGTTAATATTGCTATGACATGTTATGATATACATAATTTATGGTGATATCTTAATCTAATAAGCATGATGTGAAGTATGCGAAAAAGATATGGGTATATGTGAATTGAAGCATGATTTGATCTGTTAGAATCTTGAATTGAATTATGAAGCATGATGAGATGTTATAGTATATTATGTGATGACATGTGTTGAGATGATATGAGAATAAGGCGATATGAGACGATATGAGTGGATTGAGGGGAATGAATAAGGAAGATGATGAAATGAGTTGAGGTGATAAGGATGAAATGTTAAGATGCGATATTCTATGGTTAGGTGAACTTATGTGCGACAGTTAAGGGCGCCTTGTGTGACTTAGACGTAGACTTATGGACATCTTATATTATATGCTAGGTGATTTGTGACATGATTGTATTGCTTGCCATTGCCGATTATTTCTTGGATTTCGCGCTTCTCCAGGTAAGTTCCTTTATGGGCTTACTCAGATTCGAAAGAGAAATCTCCTGCTTGTGATCATATGACATACTAGGTGCCTCATATGCATTTAAAGCATGCCATGTAGTATCATGCTAGGATTGCACTTGTAATTGAGCATTCGGATACTCTGTGTGTTTGAGAACAGAACGACCGTTATCTGTGAGTCCTAGAGTCTTTGCTAGGGTCATAGGGTAGCCCAGCTTCATCGGGTGCCCTGAGTCAGTATTATCGATATATGAGCATGATGATGAGATAGCCCAACACCATCAGGCATGAGCATGATATATGATATGATGATGAGATATGATATGCTATGATGAGATATGATATGCTATAGGATCGAACTGGCCAGTCTCTGCACTAACGGGAAGGGGTGCAGAGGTAGGAGAGGGATATGCCACTTGCCATTCTTTGGGCGCCTTTACAGTTGTTCTGCATATTCTTCCAACTAGGAGCATGCTAGTGTGATTTAAATTTCAGTACTGCATTAGAGCATCTTTATTATAGGTATAACGTATGTGTATGCTTGCTTGCGGGACAGAGTGCGTTGGGGGGACTCGGTCTGACCCCGCTCGCACAAATTATTTTTAGGTATGCTTGTTTTATGTTCCTATGGCATGGGAATCCCCCCGGGCGAATGCGAAGAACCGGACTAACCCGCTAACTGGGCTAAAGACTTCTTGAATCTATGTTTTATGGATTTGGTTTGACCCGGCCTTGCCGTGGCAAGTTGTACTTTAATTTCGCTTTTGCAATTCCTTTCAAATGCATTTCCGCGACTTCGATTGCTTGGGGTTCGAAATCCCCGCTTTAAATACTGATCCTTAGAGGTTTGAAACCTCGACCCGTACCTGAATTGCAACATCCGAACGAAGGTATCCAACCTTAAAAAAGTATCTCGGATATTTATAACCGGGCCGTTACAAAGTTAATATCAGAGCGAGGTTGTGCAATTCGGGTACGCAAGGGTCGGGTGTATGTTTTGAAGCCGCCCACGAATTTCGAAAGTATTTGAAAGGGTTTTAAAGGGGCAAAATGAACTTAATATGACTAACTCAAATGGACTAAATGTGAACTCTGCCTACTAAGTAAGAGGAATCAAACAATAGGGATCGAGTGGGTAGAATTGCGTTAGATCATCCCTATTGGATGTAGATTGGGAACGGGTAGGTGAAATATAGCTTATTCTTTACAGATGGGCCTGGAAGACTCCAAGGAATTGCACCGAGGTGGTTGGAGTGGCGAGTTAGGTAGAGATCGTGAGGTTTTTGCTCCTCCGGTCAGTCGCTCCTCGAAGAGCGGTATTAGATAGCTTGATGTGCCTTATGTATTAATTGGGCCTAAGAACGATCTCCCTCGAAGGAGATCATTATAATTGTCACTGACTGATTCTGTGTTGAGTGCTATTGTGCTAGAACTAGAAATCTGTTGATATACTTAGACTGAGTGTTGCATCTCTATGTGATTAGGAGAAGCGAGGGAGCCCTTCCTTTTGTATAGTCGGAATTTCTGTCTTATAGAGCAGTCTCCTCCATGATTCACTTGTTGGTGTCCTTCCCTTTCGTTTTGCCTCTGGTTCGACAGGTTTGGTTAAAGGTTGGTGATGGTCGAGAGATGTCTATTCCTTTCGTTATCATTTCCTCCCCTTCTATCTTCTTCCATGTCTCAATTGGTATTCTGATCGAGTCATTCTTTATGGTATCGACGTCTTTTACAGGAAATGGAATTGGGAATCTAATCTTGGTCGGGAATTAGTTTCGGGAACATTGACTACTTGAGTGTGTGATAAGTATGGTACTTGACACCATAGGTCATGCCACGAGATGATCGGTGTGCTAGGATAGAAAACTTTGAATGATTATGAGTCTATGAGATGGGTTGTGGAGTCATCCTCCTTGATTCTCGCAGTGGTCGACTGGTGTCTCCTTGTCATGAACTTTTATACGAACTTTGCCATCTTCTTTCGGGAGTACCTTGAGTACCCTTCTATGTTCTTGAAATGAGTTACACGTATTCCACGGGAAATGAGCTTTTGAGTCTGTGGGGATAAGTCGATATTACCCTTGGAAATCTCTGTCTGGTTATAACGGCAGCCCTATCTGTGTTTGTGTGACTTGATGCATTACTATGTTGAATGACTTGAGATATCATTGTGTTAAATACATGTCGTGTACCGATAATTATTGACTTGCATCTGTGTATATATGAGTGTCACACTATCTTAAGCTCATGTTGTTCCCCGCTATGTTTCTTCCTTGCTTCCATATGATTACGTTATGATTGTCTTGACCTCTTGTATATGTTGTGCTAAGTTGTTTAATGTACATGTATCATATGTTGCACCTCTACGCCTTTCACTGAGACACTAGTATCCTGTAGGACCCGTGACCTGTGGCTTGTGTACCTTTATGCCCTACTTGCTTTATGATATGCTCCTACTTAAAATAGGTCCCCGATAATATCGACATTCGTTTCTTATGTCCTTGGAATATGATTGGTGTTACACCTCGATACTCATTATGCCTTAGGCGATTCCGACTAGTATCATGTCTACCTACTTGTCTCGTGATATTGTTCCTTCATGGCCCATGCCATTCTTTTATGCTTTTAAGAATGAATAGTATGACACCCTACATGTTCACACACCACCTTGTATTTAGATTTCGTCATTTCTATTAGTATCATATAGGACGTATGTCTCCTAAAATGTAACTTATCATGAGAATATGTGCCTTAATTGTCTCCTCTTATGTACGCAAACATTGCATTCATGACATTATGTTGTTCCCTGTATCTTAGTATCTAGTAGCACCTTAGATGATCATCTTGCCATCATTGATCTTATACTCTAACGATCTCAGTACGACCATGATATGTTATATCTCTTGTTACACCCTTCCTCGAGACAATATCTTTACACGTGTGGAGATCTTGACCTTTGCATGAACACACCCACCATGATAGTTGTAAGTTACTCGCATGATTACTTTTATGTATATGAATATAGTTATATATATGAATATAGCGTATTGTTCTCTTGTAATAAGACACTTTAAGAGCATTATCTTGTTCTACATTATGACGTGCGCATGATTCACATGTTGTACTTGTTTGTGTTCCCCTTATATGCATTGATGCTCGTTGTAATGGTAGCCTTCCTTAAGCCTCTATGACTCACCATGCCATTATGTGAAGTTATTCGATGCACTTTATTCTCACCTATCCATGACTTGTCATGCACTATTGTATCATATGAAATCTAAGCCCTTAGAATATGACTTCCATAATCTCATGCTCACTTTGTATCATCGTTCAATTACTCTTGTCATAAGTTGTGATGGCCTTGCTATGTCCCCTTATATGATCCTATGACTATCTAAGCATGTTAGATGTTGCAAATTTAGTTGACCATGCTATGCTTCAACACCCTTGTGTCAAGCTTAATGTGATTAGTCGCATGCTTGTGTGTGTGTGTCTCATATAGGTTGTTGTCTTACCATATGATGCTCTTGTGATGCTTATTGTATTCTAGTAGCTTGTAACTCGTCCGACCATGTGCCCTCTATTATAATTAAAATCATGCCCAAGTACACACATTATAATTTTGCTTAGGAAATAGTGCCAATCTATGCTTATCTTGTTGAGCTCATATAATTGCGAGTCTTATCTTATTTAATAATGGGATGTCACCTCACATGTTACATACTACGACATGATAAAATGCACATATAGATGAAATATGACCTGATGTTGAACTTGCACCTCAATAGTCATCTTTGGTTATACCTATGCCATGTCATGACCGGTTAGAATCATGTAGGACATGCTTTCCGATTACAGCTCATCATATGAATACATGTCATACTTATCATATCATGTAGATCTCGTTGCTCTATGATGTGACAGTTACTATGCCCCCCTTATGTGTTCCTTTTATAGTGCTATGGCATGTCTGAGCATCTTATGATCGGATCCTATATTGATATGACCTATCTATATATGAACCCGATATGAGTAATTAGTTATTATTTGAATGTCTGTTATTAAATCTTGAGGTATTTAAAAATGTGGCTTTAAGGGGTTATCAAATTGTTAGTTGTATTATTATTCGGGATTACTATTTAAATGTTGGTTGAGGTTAGGGAAAGATATTGGAAAGGATGAGAGTAGTGGGAAAGAAAGGGTCGAGTTTAGATCAAAAGCGAGCTCATAGTTACTTGTTTCGCCGCGGTGAAACCATGGTCGCCGCGACAAACAAGGACTAGGAACAACGGAAGAGAATGATGCTTGTCGCATGTAGCGAGAGGCATCACTCGTGAGGGACGAAGAACTGGATTTCGCCGTGGCGAGCAGCCAATTCGCCGCGACGAAAACTAGGTATGGGCTCTTGGCCGGAGCCGGTTCTCTCCTTTCTTTGGGCGTTGGCTCGAGTTGATCAAAACCGGTTTTCGTTATTCTATATATGTGCTTTAAATTCTTATGTGATGCTATATGATTCATAGAAAAGGATTTAAAGACGACTTATGGTTTCGTGATTTATACGGATTTGGGCTTGGATTAGTTATGATGCTAAGTATATAGATATATATATATAATTCGGGTTGTCCGCGTTTGTCTCTTCCCCATCCCTATTAGCATAGAACCTTTGTGCTACTTTCGACGCAGTGAAGAAGAGAACGGTCAGCTGGGTAGTACTTGTGCGACGTAGCGAAAGCGTGGTGGGCCCATAACCCACTGGTCCCAGGACTGGAGGTAGAGGATTATGCGAGAGGCGTACTTCATCGCTATTTAAGAGACTTGGCATGTTTCGAGGCTAGCTGAGGAGTTCATCCGACGGGTTTCGAGGCTCTATTGAGTTCCTAAGAAGATAATTCTCGACAGAGATGGATGGATCACTTCCAGATTCTGACAGCATGTTCACGAGTTCCGAGGCATTGACAAGGGTCGAGATTCTCCTTGATGTGTAAGCCCACGTATGGCTGAGAGTATCACCTCATGAGGGGTCCGGCATTTTGACATCATAGGCAATCCGAGCCCTAGGTTGTTCATCCTTTTGAGATTCTGGAGAGGCAGCTTATCGCTTAGCTTTATCCCGGTCCTTAGCTGGAGTGCACGATGTCGTTCTTGTCTCAGCTTCGTCGATATGTTCCCGATCATAGCCGCATTCTTGACTATTCTGACCTTCATGTTGAGGTCGATCATTACTTGGTAGAGCGTCCCGAGGAGAGTGTTCGGGCTAGTTGTGGAGATGCTTTAGATGAGCTACCCGTGTCTTACGCGGAGCCTAGCGTAGACATTACCTTGACCTTTGACCTAGTGGTGAGTATACCCTAGTGCCTTGTTTTGATATGTGTGCTTTGATGCTTACCTCTATGTCGTAGTGCTTATATGGTTGATAGTTATGTGCAGAATATGTGATGATATAACGTGGTTAGTGATGAGCCTATTTGTATGTGGTGACTTGCTTGCATGATATTGGTATAATAACACCCTTGATATGGTTGTTAGCATGATGAAACTTGATAGCTTGGCTTGATTAGTTTGATATATTTGGGTGTATATATGTATATATGATGTTCTAGGATTTTGTTGAACATGAGTAGTCACCCATGCATGTGATACCCGTTATAATACTATGTTTTGCCTGGCTTGTACCACACCGATTTATTGTTGAATTCATGCATACGTGATTATTAATATGCCGAGCTTGTCTATTACTTGAGGAATGATAAGTGTCTAGATTGTCTCATATGTACGTCCATGCAGAACTCGATCATGTTCCTTATTACCAATATAAGTTGTCGTTGTTCATGGAGATAGGTACATGTTAGTGTGTATTGATGTGACTAGTATGTTCATGATTGAGTGATATGTGTTTTGCTTGACACAATTATAACCTCATAGAATTCCATAAGGGCACCATTGTCATTCTCGGGTTGGGATCTTGTCTTTCAGTCTCATCGTCGTTACTTCTGGTCTATGTTGGTTCCTTATAGAATTCGGGTTGTCCGCGTTTGTCTCTTCCCCATCCCTATTAACATAGAACCTTTGTGCTACTTTCGACGCTGTGAAGAAGAGAACGGTCAGCTGGGTAGTACTTGTGCGACGTAGCGAAAGCGTGGTGGGCCCATAACCCACTGGTCCAAGGACTGGAGGTAGAGGATTATGCGAGAGGCGTACTTCATCGCTATTTAAGAGACTTGGCATGTTTCGAGGCTAGCTGATGAGTTCATCCGACGGGTTTCGAGGCTCTATGGAGTTCCTAAGAAGATAATTCTCGACAGAGATGGATGGATCACTTCGAGTTTCTGACAGCATGTTCACGAGTTCCGAGGCATTGACAAGGGTCGAGATTCTCCTTGATGTGTGAGCCCACGTATGGCTGAGAGTATCACCTCATGAGGGGTCCGGTGTTTTGACATCATAGGCAATCCGAGCCCTAGGTTGTTCATCCTTTTGAGATTCTGGAGAGGCAGCTTATCACTTAGCTTTATCCTGGTCCTTAGCTGGAGTGCACGATGTCGTTCTTGTCTCAGCTTCGTCGATATGTTCCCGATCATAGCCGCATTCTTGACTATTCTGACCTTCATGTTGAGTTCGATCATTCCTTGGTAGAGCGTCCCGAGGAGAGTGTTCGAGCTAGTTGTGGAGATGCTTTAGATGAGCTACCCGTGTCTTACGCAGAGCCTAGCGTAGACATTACCTTGACCTTTGACCCAGTGGTGAGTATACCCTAGTGCCTTGTTTTGATATGTGTGCTTTGATGCTTATCTCTATGTCGTAGTGCTTATATGGTTGATAGTTATGTGCAGAATATGTGATGATATAACGTGGTTAGTGATGAGCCTATTTATATGTGGTGACTTGCTTGCATGATATTGGTATAATAACACCCTTGAAGTGGTTGTTAGCATGATAAAACTTGATAGCTTGGCTTGATTATTTTGATATATGGAATCCTGAGACTTGTTTTGATATGATTGTCGTTGAGCTCGATGATACCTTGAGATTGATAGTTGAAACTGATCTTTGAAAGATGAACCTAGGAAGAGAATAGGGGATTAGCCCTTAGAGGTGGATGATTCCACCTCTTGAGTTCTGAAAACTTGGTTGACTCATATAGGATATAATCGAGTTCGGCTTTTGCATGATTTTGTTTGGTTCTATGTTTTGAAAAGCTTGATCGGTCTTGAAAAGAATTTTTAGTCTCGGGGATGAGACTTGTTTTTAGAGCTGGATGATGTAAAGACTCGGGATTTTTTAAATATTATTTTATAAATTAAGAATTACTTTTGATTTAATATTGACTTAATTGGGATTTGAATTATAAGATTTCGAAAATTTTAGAAAATTTCCATCCACGGGCAAAATAATTTTATTTTAATTCATTTGGAGCGGGTTCCGGCATTATTTAATGGAAAATTTTAAATAAATTTTGTTCTGCTTCATATGTCGAGAGTTGTGAAATAATATTCGGATTTCATTATTAATTTCGGATTTGGAAATTTATGTTAAATTTGAGTCGGGATTGGGTCGAGTGAGCGGGTTTTGGAATATATTTTCGGGTATTGGAATTCTTATTTTCGGGACCACATTTCTTTTGGTCCTTTCCCTCCTACCTTGTCCTTTTCTTCCCAATGAGATCTGAAATCCCAGCCCTTGTGATCCTCCTCTTGTGTGAAATTGAATCAAGAAATTTCCATCCACCTTCCTCCTTACCTCTTTGGGTTAAACACCCCCATTTCACTTTCCCCTTTCCTCGTTCCTGTTTGATTTCAGAACCGCACTCCCTGCACACCTCCCCTCCTTCATTTTGTTGTCCCTCAAACAATCCTCTAACAACATACCCACACAAAACCTACACCCAAACACAACCTATCCTCTTCCCCTTTGTTGTGCAGTGAGGAGGGCTCCCTTCCTCCTCCTCGATGCGCCACGTCTTCACCACGTCACAACACCACCAGCCTCCACCACCAACAGCAACAACCTTCACCACCATCTTCCTCCCTCACCTCCGTTGAAGCCGTCCAGCTGCACCCCCCCCCCCTCCCCCATGGTCTCCTCTGTTTTGCCAAGAGCAAGACCCCAACTTCACCCCCTTTTTGCCTTCCTCCTTCAACTTCGAGCCACCAGTAGCCACCCACACTCCTCCTCCTCAGATGAAGCAGACGACACAACAAGGCTCGAGCACCAAAAGCTGCCCAGGAAGCCGCCGAAGGAGCCTCATCGCCAGGCAGCAACACCTCCTTCCTCATTCGCCCTGTTTTCGGTTTCGAACTCGGTAAGGCATTCTCTCTCTCATTTTCGACCTAATACTCCATAAAGGTCCCCCCTTTATGATAATTTCTTCTGTCCTAGGCCACACCGGCGTCGATCCATCTCCGATGAAGCTCGAAGGACCCCCGACGCCCGTTTTCGGCGAACCTTCGAGACCCTCGGTGAGTAATCGAACCCCTCCCTTCCTTTCTTCAATGATGGGTCAGAGAGAGATGAGAGGGCTCGAGCCGGCGAGGCCTCCATCCTCCTTTTCCTTTTTCGCTGTGAACGTCTTGAGGTCGAAGGCGGGTTCATTTTTTTTAGGGGGAACCGGCCGGTTTGGGTAAAAAATTTCGGTTCATTAATTCATCTGGCGGGTTGGCTTCGGTGGGCTCGGGCCGGATCCTTCTTTTTTGGGTTTCAGATTTGGGTTGGGCACACACACACACATATATGTGTGTGTGTGTATGTGTGTGTGTGTTAGTTATATTATAAGGTATTTCTAATTTTGGGATAATATATATATTTTCTGAAAATATTATTTATATTATACAATGGTTTTAAATGTAATAGTATTTGGGATATAGTATGTTATTATATGATGATTTTATATGCGTGTTTAAATATATTAATGTGATACACTAATGTTAATTTATAGATATGGGTTATTAAAAATGAAATGATTTAATGATTTATTTTGGTTTAACTATTGTTTGCTAAAGTACTTAAAAAGCAGGTTGAAATCTTCTAAAATGTGTCAAAAGGGTATTTTACAAAACCTAGTTGTTGTTAAGCTATTTTGGTGATGATCTTTAAACTTGTATTTTGGAAATGTTTCTCAAAAGGATTTGTTGTTTTAAAACAAATATGTCGGGATTATTTTAATAATAATAATTTAATTTTGGGAAATTGATTTAAGGATTCCAAATGTTTAATGTCGGGATTTGGTTAAGTATGATTTAAAGGAATTGTTTGATTATTGCGTGACTTATTTTGAGACTAAGGGTTTGGGGAATGTTGGGAAACTGACTTACTTGTCTACCTTGTGTGTATATAAATTATGATATGTTAATATTGCTATGACATGTTATGATATACATAATTTATGGTGATATCTTAATCTGATAAGCATGATGTGAAGTATGAGAATAAGATATGGGTATATGTGAATTGAAGCATGATTTGATCTGTTAGAATCTTTAATTGAATTATGAAGCATGATGAGATGTTATATGATATTATGTGATGACATGTGTTGAGATGATATGAGAATAAGGCGATATGTGACGATATGAGCGGATTGAGGGGAATGAATAAGGAAGATGATGAAATGAGTTGAGTTGATAAGGATGAAATGTTAAGATACGATATTCTATAGTTAGGTGAACTTATGTGCGACAGTTAAGGGCGCCTTGTGTGACTTAGACGTAGACTTATACACATCTTATATTATATGCTAGGTGATTTGTGACATGATTGGATTGCTTGCCATTGTCGATTATTTCTTGGATTCTGCGCTTCTCCAGGAAAGTTCCTTTATGGGCTTACTCAGATTCGAAAGGGAAATCTCCTGCTTGTGATCATATGACATACTAGGTGCTTCATATGCATTTAAAGCATGCCATGTAGTATCATGCTAGGATTGCACTTGTGATTGAGCATTCGGATACTCTGTGTGTTTCAGAACAGAACGGCCCTTATCTATGAGTCTTAGAGTCTTTGCTAGGGTCATAGGGTAGCCCAGCTTCATCGAGTGCCCTGAGTCAGTATTATCGATATATGAGCATGATGATGAGATAGCCTATCACCATCGGGCATGAGCATGATATATGATATGATGATGAGATATGATATGCTATAGCATCGAACTGGCCAGTCTCTGCACTAACGGGAAGGGGTGCACATGTGGGAGAGGGATATGCCACTTGGCATTCTTTGGGCGCCTTTACAGTTATTCTGCATATTCTTCCACCTAGGAGCATGCTAGTGTGATTTAAATTTCAGTACTGCATTAGAGCATATTTATTATAGGTATAGCGTGTGTGTATGCTTGCTTGCGGGACAAAGTGCGTTGGGGGGACTCGGTCTGACTCCACTCGCACATATTATTTTTAGGTATGCTTGTTTTATGCTCCTATGGCGTGGGAATCCCCCCGGGTGAATGCGAAGAACCGGACTAACCCGCTAACTGGGCTAAGGACTTCTTGAATCTATGTTTTATGGATTTGGTTTGACCCGGCCTTGCCGTGGCAAGTTGTACTTTAATTCCGCTTTCGCAATTCCTTTCAAATGCATTTCCGCGACTTCGATTGCTTGGGGTTCGAAATCCCCGCTTTAAATACTGGTCTTTAGAGGTTTGAAACCTCGACCCGTACCTGAATTGCAACATCCGAACGAAGGTATCCAACCTTCAAAACGTATCTCGAATATTTATATCCGGGCCATTACAGAAATGATAATAAATGAATAAATAAATAAATATTTGATATAGCTAATAAAACTATAAAAACATAAATATATGAAATAAAATTAACATATTGTCAACTTCTGGTGACAAGAAATTAAACATCCCCACAAATACATGTTCGTCTACTTCCGAAGACTGATAGAGATCGAAACCATCTACTACAGGAGAAAAATTTCATCATGATATAAAAGCTAAAATATTTTATCTTCTTCAGGAGATAAATACGCATTTCATCTTCTTCAAGAGATGTGATATATAAATTGTGTACTTTATCTACTTCAGGAGATAAACTACCAGTTTTGAGATGATATGCAAATTTAACAATTTATATCTACTTCGGGAGATAATGTTTGTCTACTTCTAGAGACAAAAAATAATACAAATTGAAATGAATAATAAAATTAAAATGAATAATAAAACTGAAATGAATAAAATAAATAAAAAATAAGTTAATCACTACAGGGGTGATTTTCGATCGTTCACATCTACTTCAGGAGATGATCCGTTCATCTACTTCGGGAGATGAGGATTAACCAAATATAAATTAAATTAAATTAAATTAAATACATATAAAATAAATAAACATAAATAAGAAATATAATTTCATCACTACAGGGATGAAATTTATCGGCTCGATCATCTCTGCGGGGATGAGATTTATCGTTTCATCACTTCGGGGATGATTTTCAATCGTTCACATCTACTTCAGGAGATGGTCCGTTCATCTACTCCAGGAGATGAGGATTAAACAAATATATTTTTAAATAAATAAAATAAAATAACATACATATAAATTAAATAAACATAAATAATAATAAAAATTCATCACTACGGGGATGAAATTTATCAACTCGATCATCTCTGCGGGGATGAGATTTATAGTTCATCACTACAGGGATGAGATTGGTACATTAATCTTCATCTACCTCTGAAGATGAGATGAGTTCATATTCATCTACTTCGGGAGATGAGATGATTAGTCCATTAGTCTACTTTGGGAGATAAGGTTTTATCGATTGTTCATCACTTCGGGGACGAGATTTAATTTATCGGTTCATCGCTTCGGGGATGAGATTAATCTAGTCATCGCTTTTATCATATCATCACTACGGGGATGAAAATTAATGGATATAAAGTAATATATGTATATATATCCTCTTCGGGGGATGAGACTAATTTATTCAATTGCTTTCAACCACTTCGGGGATTGAAATTCATTCAATTGATTCAACCACTTCAGGGATTGAAATTTGTCCGACTAATTCAACCACTTCGGGGTTGATATAATTTATGTTTACATATCATTTTCGGGGATGTGTTTGTACTTCACACTTCAGAGGGGAAAAATATGCAGCCTTGAAAGTTTAGGCTTCATTATGTAATTATACAAAATGTGCGGACCAATCTGTGAGTTTAAGAAAATCCGGGCCGGTTTTGTAATTAATAAAAAACCTGAAACAATTTAACAAAATACACAATACGCCATCTTCTTCGTTTGGGAATTGCAGATCGGAAGTGGAACCACGGGCCAGTTCAGTTGGTTTTTGGCGTTGAGCACCTCGGATAATTAGAGATGCAAGGATCCCGAATCGGACCAGATCAACGCCGCTACGCAATTGAGCCTCGGTTGCCCACTGTCGGTGGCCGTCCAATAAAAGGTTTGGTGAATTCTTATAGCTCAATTGATTGACCTTAATCAAACCAAACTCAACTAATTAATCAACGGAGAAAAGCATAATAGATTGAATACTTCAAATAAATGGAACAGGAGACTCATCTTTGGGTGAGATTTTGAATCGGGAAGATATACAAGCCATTTTTTCTCTTGACTATGTATAAGCCGATCTTGGGAGCGAGGGAACACGCCGCTCCGACCTCACCGCCGGTGACTCGGACGAAGATGTCGACGACTTGCGAGGGATCGAACTTCAAAGACATGGCGGCGGCGGAGAAGATGAATTAGAGAGGTTGATGGAGGACGATGAACACAAAATTGGGGATGGGCGGCAGATAGGAGAAAAGAAAAACAATTAGGGTTTTAATTTTAGAAACTATCGTGCTGATAACATGTGATAAACCGAAAGAATAAAGAAGAGATGTAGAGAGAAGAGAGGCGAAATCATGTCTTCATTAGGGTTCCAAAAGACTCATTATATAGGAGTATACAAGGGAACTAGGGTTTCTAGTGTTTATCCATCCCAATAAAAATAATACAAGATAATATTATAACAGATATTGAATTATTACCTTATTTTTATATGGCAAACTTAATTTTTACTATAAGGACATTTTGTTCTATACATAAATTAAGAATTTAATATTTTTAAGCATAAGATGTGTTACGAATAATTTTTTTATAGTTTATGAATATAAATATGAATTTACGATCACATAAAAATGTGAAAAAAAATGATAGGGCCTAGTTCTAATCTCGCACCGGGCCTCCGAAATCATTGAGACGGCCCTGCACCAAATAAATAGGAGAGAACAAAAGATTGTAAAATGGAAAAAATCCCAAGATGGTTTTGTGAAACTTAATTTTGATGGAGCGAAAGTTGACTCGAGCCTAGCTGCTTCAGGATTTGTCATTCGTGACTGCCTTGGTGCGGTTCTTGCTTGCGGTACTCAAGGTCATGGTACGGCCTCAATCTTACAAGCCGAGTGCTTTGGGCTCCATGATGGCCTTGGTGAAGCTATTAGGATGGGCTTCTCACACTTGGAAGTGGAGGGCGATTCTTTGTTGATTATCAACGCTTGAAAAGGAATCTGGAAGGTTCCGTGGGAGATCGAGATGTTGGTTTCGGACGTCCTCAGATTATGTAGAGTCTTCCCCGATGTCTCATTTTCTCACATTTACAGGGAAGGAAATGGTGTCGCTGATAGGATGGCTCACATCGGACTGTCGTTGGTACTTTTCGTTTCGTCCCCCCAGCGGAGATAGTTTCTCTCATTCGTCAGGACGCCCTTGGGCGCTGGTTCAACCGTGGTTGACCAAGCCCAAATCTTTGTCTTGTATCTAAAAAAAATAACACACTTAGGCTCGTTTGTTTATATAAGAGGGGAATGGAATGGAAATGTATTAAATTTTACATATAAAATGTATATGATTATCATTTTTTATGAGCTTAGAAAAGAGGGTGGGGGGAATTATTAGATCATCCTAAAATTATTAGTTACCCTACTTAAAATTAAGGAAAGAATGTGAGAAAAAATAACAAATTTTGTGTAAAAAACGGGAGAAGAAGGCGAATAATTAGAATAGTGATAAATGAATATTTTAACTTAAATATAAACTATATTGATAAGATAATCATTATTTTTTTCAAAAATAAACAAATGGGGGGTTAATAAGTAAAATTTGAAACCCCCTTAAAACGTCGAATAATTATAATCTGGGGTACATAAAAATGGCTAGGTAAGTGTCGTTTGGGTTGTAATATTAATTGTTGTGCACTGCAGCGGGAATGTCTTGTTAACATGGATCGATCAAATTCATTCCCATGTTCTCCATATACAGTTTAATATTGGAAATCAGTTTTTCTAATCCTCTCTCTGTCGGATTTTTGTAATACTTCCTAATAATTGTTTTTGAACTATTTATGCACACTTTTTAAAAAGCTAAAAACTATATAAAATATCCATTTTTAATTAATTTTTTTAAATTAGTTCTATACTTATTAGTAATAAGTATAAAACTAATTTAAAAAAATTAATATGAAATGTTGATATTTTATATAGTTTTTAGCTTCTTAAGAAAAGGTGTATAAATAGTTAAAGACAATCATTGTAGCACAGAGTAAACAGTTTTAGAATCTTTGTTATGTCGGTACGTTGTCTCATAAACAATCAATAATTATGAATTAATCGCTACTCCCTGATCCATTTAGTCTTGATCGTTTACCATTTACATATATATACTCCGCATATAGAAAAAGAAATTACTAATAAGTGTAAAATTAAAAACAAATTAGCAGTTTATATAGTATTTATCATTTTTTAAAATATGTTTAATAGAAAGCATCACTTATATATACTCTCTCTGTTAATTAAAATTTGTCGTTTAATATTCATGCATGCTTTTTTAGAATAATAAAAACTATATGAAATATTAATATTTTTTAAACTTGTTTTTATAAATTTATAATTAATAGTAACAAGTATGAAATTATTTAAAAAATATGTTAAAAAAATTAATATTTTATATAGTTTTTAACACCTCAAAAAGAGTACGTGAATAGTAAAATGTCAAGTTTTAATTAAGGGAGGGAGTATATTTTAAAAAAAAACACGGACATATTGTGAAGTAGTGGGCACTGTATGCAACCCACACAACCTACCAGCTAGTTGTCGTAGTCATACAAACAATTCAGTAAATTTTCATTAAAATTTGAACTCTATTGCCCTTTTACCTAGATATTATTATTTTTAACCCTTTTCCAAAAAAATATATATTTTTTTAAATTAGTATATCTTTCTTAATATTTTTGCTACCCTAAAATATATCCACTAGATCACTACACAATGGTAGAACTATTTACAAACTTGATAAGGAAAAAAAAGCAGTTACTTGGTGGTATATCTGGTTATTAAAAAATCAATTCATCTTGAAATTGCAACTCAAATTGCCTCAATCCCTGACGGAAGAGAGAGAAATGCTCCCAAATACGCCCCCAAGAAAAAACCCAATCTCCTTCTAACTGTAGCCCCGATACCTCGCCGTCTCTCCAGCGCCGGCATCTGATCCTCCTTCCCGGCGTCGCCCAGGCGGAGCATCCCACCCACCTTCAGCCTCCCGCTGCGGCCACCAACTCAAGGCTGCTTCCCCGCCACCAGGGCTCGACTACTGTCCGGACCCTTGGCCGTGGTTGGGAACTGCGGTACCAGTAAACCGACTCACACTCATCGTACCCCTGCTGGTTGTTCTTACTCCTTCCTCCCTTGCCATTCTACTCCGATCCTTAAGCTACTCCTCCAAGGCGCCTCCTTTTCATCTCCTCAGCAGCTTGCCGGTGGCGTCACCTACATACCTCGTCCCGGTGATGGCGCTCCCAGGGCTGTTACCGTGATCCCCAGAGACGGAATCGAACCCCTTATCACCGATGATATCGAGAAGTTAATGAATTTTAAAATTGATCAGCTAAAATTGTGGCTTAACAACCAGGGTAACAATATCATGATATGCTGGAATCCAAAATTGTTCAGCTACCCGTTTCTTGTCCTGATAGAGATGTTTAATTCACAAGGCTTAACAGCTATTACAATCTGTATTCTGATTGAAATTCTTCTCTTTTTACAATCTCAATTAAACTCTTTTTTTACAATCTGTATTCTAATTGAAATTGGTATGAGGACTCTGTTAAATTTTTCTCTCAATCCCTTATATGATCGATATCATATCCTATATATCTACTCCATCTTTCAATTTCTTTATTTTAGGAAACCATGGATGCTCTGCTGGAAACTCTATTCTACATATATCATCAATTTGATTGCTTTTAATCAAATTCATAGTATGAACTTGATTTACATTTGGCTACCAAATATATTTTGCACTTACATGATTTACAATTTGTTCAAAATTGCTTCACGTTTTGATACTATTCAGATTTCTTCTCCTTATAATTTTGTTCTTAAATTTGATTTAGGAGACAAAGGCTTTCCTTGGTGCTACATATTCAAATTTGTTTTCGGTTGGTTTGATCTTTCATGTATGCTGGTTGTGATATACTTCATTCGCCGTAGCACTGTAAGGGTTGGATGGATCTGCTTGTTGTTCACTTGTATAGGTATTCCAGTGATTATCCCTTATTTTGTGATTCAAAGGGATTGCATTTTGCCAGCTCGGATAGTAACATAATTTATGTCGACTGCTATTATGTTCTTGGGTATTTATGTTTACTTATATGATACCATGCTCAACAATTGTAATACATTGGCTACTGATTACATTACCATGTCTCCTAAAAAATTTTGGATCAAAATTGAATCTAAACAGCTTAACAGCGATCTCTCTGGGTTAACACCCTTCTTCATTACCTTAACAGAGTTTGAATTCCACTACCGTAAAAATATTTGGATGGGCTACCAAGAGCTGAACAATTATGGTTTCCATATTTACTGGAGCAAAAAATTCGATTTTACTAAAAGATCACCCCAAAACTGTATTCAAAATAGACTTATGTCTAACAACAGGGATGGATTGATTACAAATAGAATTAAGGATAATGACCATGAACCTAATTGTAATATTCATTCCATGCGATTATACAATCTATGGCTCACAAAGCTAGAATATTTAAAATTACTTTTTAAATGACGAACATAACATACTGGAACATTAGAGGGGTTCGAAAAATTAATCTTTGGGAAGACCTAGCTTACATTCGAAAAAGAAATAATCTAGATATGTTAGTTCTCACAGAAACAAAATCAAGTAAAGGACCGAATGAATCACTCTATAAACGAGCAGGCTTCAATAACGCTCATTATATCCCTTCTAATAGAACCAAAGGTGGAATTTGGATCCTAATTAAAAACTCAAAATTTACAGAGTCAATCAAAGAATTAACGAAAACAGATAATTATATTATATACCTTGGTAACATTAGCAACTTTAAATTCATAATCTGTTTTATTTATGCACCCTCCAATCAAACTGAAAAAAACACCTTCTGGACTGAACTAATAACAAATATTCAGAAACAATCTTTACCATGTATGATAATGGGTGACTTCAATGAAATTGAATCTGCTCAAGAAAAAATAGGTTGAGCACCACCACATATTAAAAGATTTCAAAGAATAGAACATATATTAGAGGAATTAGATATCCATACAATTCCATATACTGGAAGCCCAATCACATGGAGAAAAGGAGAAAACTGTATTAATAATACCTATGAACGATTAGATAGAGTTATGATCCATACAGATATCTCAAATCAATGTCAAAATTTATCAGTTCACAACCACCCCTTTACAACCTCTGACCACTCTTTAATATCCATATCTATTGGAACAAATAAATAAAGAGCTGGATCACCCTTCAGATTCGAAATGTCCTGGACCAACAATGACAATTATAACAAATTAGTTAAATCAACTTGGGAAAATAAACTACACAGATCATTCATGTTTACATTACTACAAAAACAAAAACTTCTCAAAAAATACGAAGATTTGGTGCAAATCACACCCTAATAACAATTTCCGTCAAATAAAAGAAATTGAAGATCAACTCCTTCTTTTACAAACAAAAGACACCATCGGAACTTCAACTAACAATACAAATAACAAATATAACAGACTCTTAAACAAACGGGAAGCCCTTATGGAGTTTAATAACACTTTCTAGAAACAAAGAGCTAAATCAAACTTCTTGAAATTTGGAGACAGAAACACCAAATACTATCAATCCATATCAAAAATAAGAAATTCAAAAAACATTACTCGAGATTTTACAAATAAACATGGAATATTAATTGAAGACGAAGATCAAATAAGAGAAGAAATTACCAAATAACTAGCTGAAAGATTTATCTTAAATAACCCGACAAGCAATAATAACACAGACTTTCCTAACTTAATAAATCACACCATTACTAACTCTGAAAACCCTGCCTTAACAAAACCTTTCTCAGATAAAGAAATCAAGGACACCTTATTCTCAATGACAGATGACAAAAGCCCAGGCCCTGATGGCTTTCCACCAGAATTCTACAAAAAGTATTGGAACATTATAGGTAATCTCTTATGTAAGGCTATCAAATCCTTTTTCCATTCCGGAATCCTCCTGAAAGAAGTAAATACAACTTTCATTGCTCTTATTCCTAAAATAGATACACCTTCTAACATTAACCACTATCGACCAATCAGTCTGTGCAATACTATCTATAAAATTATCTTAAAATTACTAGCTAATCGTTTGAAACCGATCTTACCGCGTATCATAAATCCTTTTCAAGAAGCATTTATACAACGTAGAAATATCTAAGACAATATACTAATTGCTCATGAAATTTTCCAGTCTTTCACAACAAAAAAGGAAAATTAGGATGGATGCCCCTAATACTTGACATGGAAAAGCCTATGATAAAATAAACTGGAACTTTTATTGAAACAATCCTAAATAAGGACCGCCGGGTTGGCCACGTGGCAACAAACCGGGTACCCAGCGGGTTTTGCGGGTCGACCCGTCAGATTAATCAATTTTTTTTTAAAAAAATGGTTTTAAACCCAAAATAAAACTCAACCCATCAAGTCTTTCACTACACTTTCGATTTAAGGTTGACAAAACATGGTATGTGGGAAGATATATATAAATACCTTCATTCCACTCCATCATTTCATCGCACTTTAGATGTGGGAAAGAAAAAGTTGGATTGTGGGAATGACAAGTAGGGATATGAGAAGATATATATAGAGAAAATAGAGGTAGATAGTACACTTTCGATGTGGGACAGAAATATGGGATATGAAAGAATGTAACGGCCCAAATATAAATATTCGGGTTACGTTTCGAAGGATTGGATACCTTCGTTCGGATCTTGCAATTCGAGTACGAGTTGAGTTTTAAAACAAAGATTTAGTACTAAAAGGAGGGATTTCGTACCCTAAATTCGCGAGAGGTCCATTTGGGGACCAAAACCTATCCTACTCGACTAAGTCGCTCAAAACCATTTATAGTTCAAAACGTAATGAAAGTAATCAACGATACAACTTGCCTCGGCAGAGCCGAGTCAAAACTAAAATAAACAGGTATAAAACATCCAAAGTGTCAATCTGGTGGTAAATCAGTTTCTCGGTCAACTGAACGTCCCAAAAGAAACCCTCGTCATGGAAGCACGGGACAAGCAAGGATCAATACATGAAACTATAACACGAGTCAAGGTCGAGCCACTCATGCGGGCCCTGAAGACCTCGCTGAGGACATATAATACGCTCTAAGACTAGATGAGAATGATCTAATGCAATACTAGAATATTAAGCACATAAGCATGCTGATAGTTTATATATAATGTCAGAAATGCAGTAAATGGGCCCACACATAATGCCAAGTGGCATGTCCCAATATCTCAAAACCCATGCCTCAGTCGGGGAGTGTATCTCTCTCCTATTCGTACATCAGCCGGGGTCGGATGTCTGCCTCAATCGGGGCCAGACGACTCGGTCGGTACCGTAGTATATCTCATATCTCAGTCCACACCTCAGTCGGGGTGGGACACCCGGTCACCGCCGCAGTCATATATAGAACTCAGTAAATCATGCTCTCAGATGACTCTATCAGGACAAACCCGATGGGGCTGGGTGGTCCTATGACCCTAGCAACGACTCTAGACTCACAACTTACGGCCGTTTCTACCAATCGCATTCAGAATACGTATGCTCATATGTTAATGCAGAACCTAGGGATGCTACTACATGACATGATATTATAATGCCTACATACTATATGACACATCAGGCATGAGGTTCTAACTTGAGTAAGCCCTGGAGGACTAGGCGCCAAACAACAAAGTAAAGCAGCAAGAATAATCTAATCACGTCCGGGATCACCTAACAATATAATCAGAAACAATTATAAGTCTAAGCATAGAAGGACCCATTTACCGCTACACAGAACTAAGTAAAGCTAAAAGAAACTCATTTATCGTCATCAAGCCATATCATCGCATAGTCTCGTCTCATCTCATATTCCAACATCTTCCTCAAGTCGGTCATAATATTATCATCATATTTCATCATAGCTTATCCTATATATCATTTCACATGTATCATCATGCAATATCTCATATAATCTCATAACATCATATGTCCTCTCCTAACAACTTATAACAACATCATATCATATCTCATAACCACTTAAGATTCCATGTATCAATCATGTTGCAACTCATATACACATCATGCTATAACTCACATATATTCATATTCATATCATAACTCCAGTAAATTGGTTCCAAAGTTTCTCAAGTCATTAAATCTCAAGGAAGTCAATTCAATAGTCAAACAATTTATTCTAAATTAATACTTAGCCAATTCCGATATTAAACATTTAAACCTCCTTTTAAATCCATTTCAACAAGTCAAGTCATTAAAATAGTTCCGGCATTTAATTTTAAAATATTTTAAACAACTTAAATAATTCAACTAACCATATAATGCCAAAAATAACTTATTCACATAAATAATTCTCAAACAAATAAAATCAAATCAAATAAATAATAATCCAGAAGTTATAATTAAATAATTCAAAAAATATATACTTAAATAACACAATAAATAATAAAGAGTCATCAAGTCATGGACCATATAATAATCAAGAATGACCTTAAAACAATATGTAACCAATTAAGTAAATACTCAAATAAGTCAGATTTTTAAATAGCTTATAATAAAAATTTCGATTAATTAACAAATAATCAAAATAGAATAAATTAATAAAAATTAAATAAAAATTTATATAACCATTATATAGTATATAAAATAATTAAATAAAACAAATAAGTAATAACAATCGGCCCAGAAAAACCCAAAATGAAGGCCCAAACCCGGATCCGAAAACCGAGCCCAACCCAAAAGCCCATACCCATTTCAGTTTTTAAATGAACCGAAAAAAAGAGCTGAACCGGACTAGGTCAACAGAAAAAAGAAAAAAAGAAAAAGGAGAACCGGGTTGGACTGAACCCGTCTTCAACCCCTTGCCCAGAGCCCTGTTCGGATCCCCGCCCTCACATCCTCACGCTTTCACCCTCCCGCCCTCACTTCGACTCCTCTCGATCTCGCACTAGCCACCCTCCCTCGCTCGCACTCTGGCCCAATGCTCCCTCATCCTTGCTTGCTAGCCCTCGCCCTCGTCGCTCTCACTTCCGACCTCGCCTCTCGCTCGCGATGCTCCTCCCTCGGATTTCCGCTCATCAATGGCGTGTCACCCAGATTCGAAAATGTAGATAAGGATTCTAAGCTATGAAGATGAAATTGGAGGAAAGAGGCTCACCGAGGGTGTGGTTTTGATGGTTCGATCTCCGGTGGTTCGATCTTCGATGTCCACCCGGGGCTTGGTTTGTGGTCACTGGTGGCGCGACTCCGACTGGTGACGTCGGTGTGGAAGGGTCGGAGCTGGGGAGGTGGTGGTGAGCTCGTGCCTGTTCGAAGTTAGAAGGAGAAGGAGGAGGGTGGTGATGGCCCGTGTGTTGCCGCAAGAAATCAGGGGAGGAGGAAGGGAGCCTTGGTGGTGATGATTGTGATGAAAGCAGGAGGTGTGGTGATGATGAAGGAGGGCTAAGAAATGAAGGGGAGGGAGACCGGAGTGATGTGAACAGGTGATGGTGGAGGTGGAGTGCCGAAGGGAGAAGGTAGGAGGAGTGAAGATTGAAAAAAAAAGAAAAGAAAGATGAAGGGTATGAAGGCATGATGTGATGTACACATTTACACCTTCTTTTATTCCACCTTTTGACTTCATATTTCATTCGATTTCCAAAGAAAAGTTTCAAAAGTATATAAACTTTTGTACGAATGAGCTAAAGTATAAGAAATAGAGTCTGCACGAGTTTTGAGCTAACCATGCAGGAATTCGATGAAATCGGAGTCAAAATGAAGAAGCCAAGTGAAGCTGAGCAGAGGTCGATATCGACCTGAAGACATCGATATCGACCCTAGTTTTCGACACGACTTCTGAGTGTCGAGATAGGCCACATGGACCAGACAAGAAGGCATCGATATCGATATACTACCTCGATATCGACCATCGTCACAGACATTGACTCGAGCTGTACAAGTCGAGCAGAAACGCAGATATCGATATCGACCTCTGGTGTAGATATCGACCTTACCTCGACAGAAGATAAATCCGATTTCGAGACTCGGATTGTGAAGTCTATCATTAAAGCCATGAGTTATCTCGTTCTTTTAGATATTAGCAGCTGGTTTATTATCTTTTCCTTTAATGTTTTATCAAAATAAAAGACCTATCCTAATTGTTCGGATAGAGTTCATAGTTTAGATAGAAGTTACAATCCTCGGATAGCGAGGATTAGTAGCCTATAAATAAAGCCCTAGGGGCTGATTTGTTAGATCATCCAAGAAGCAAGACAATAGCAATAGTCAATAGATAGTTAGAGTTTTTGAGCTTTAAAGTTTCAAGCGCTTACGATAGTTGGCGTTGAGATTGTAATGATTCGAAATTTTCCATTTATGCAAGTTTTTTCAATTCAAGACATGTCTACAATCAACATGAGCGAGTAGTCTCCCTTTCTTCTAGGGTCGGGGTGAGCCCGACGATAGCCATGGTGGTAAGGTAAGTATGTCGCTAAAGAATGTATCTTTTTTCTACCTTGTGCTTCATCTTTAAATGCGAATTTAAGGAACTCATGTTGTAAAACATGGGTAGTAATTAGGGTTTCTTACTTCTTCTATCATGGTTGTCGTCGCGGTTGGCTTTGGAAGACTTTTCCTTTATTAAGTTTACATTCAAATTTGCCCGCCGTTCGTTGAGTCATCGAAAAACCCAACACCCTTGCTTATTTCTGATCATTGCTTCCTTCCCATTCTTAAATCTTCGGCCTTTTCTTTGCCGACGGAACAACTAACTCACTGCAGGAAGACATCGATATCGACAACAGAGGTCGATATCGACCACACTGATAGATCGACAATTTTCTGAGTCGATCTCGAGACTCCTGGGAATCTTCTGCAGGCATCGATATCGACCCCGTGGATCGAACCTGATTCCCTACTACTATAGCGGGGAGTCTTGAATTTATTTGAAGAGGCTAAGAGTTTTATTGGTTTATATTTTATTATATATTTCGATTCAATTCTCCCCACGTCAAATTTTGGCGCCGTTGCCGGGGAGGCTATCAATCGCGCCCTAGTAGTTCATTTTCACGGTTCTTTTTAGTGTTATTTTATAGGTGTATGCAACGTACTGGTGACCAACCTGAATTTGAAGGACTAGACGAACCAGAACGCTTTCTCCACCTAAGGGCTCGAGTTCAAAGAATCATTGCGGACAACGAGACCCAGACACAACAAATTGAACGCTTAAGGAAGCAAGTAGAGGGTTTCACTACCAGAGAGGCGGCACTAAGGGAGCGTGCTGACAGGGAGGAGGAAGCCAGGAGAAGATATGAGACTCAAATCAACGCCCTCCCCCGGAATGCAAAGCAATACATGCATCCATCGCTCACAATGCCTAAATCGGCTATTCTATTCCTTACTTCCAATTTTGAAATAAAACCAAATTTTTTAACTGAAATAAGAAGGCATCAATATGAAGGGAAACCCAACGAATGCCCTATGACACACATATCAACCTTCTTAGACCTATGTGATACAATTGCTGATGGACAAAGTCTTGAGTATGTCCAACTAAAAGCCTTTCGCTGGTCTCTTACAGGAAAAGCATTGCAGTGGTTGGAGAGCTTAGCCCCTAAATCGCTCCGCACCTGGAATGAAGTCAAGGACGCGTTCCTCAACAAGTTCTTTCCTCCTTCTAAGACGGCGTTGATCCGACAGAAAATCACGGCTTTCAAACAAAAGCCTGGTGAGGCTCTGGTGACTGTTTGGGAAAGGTTTAAGGACCTACTACGATCATGTCCGACGCATGCCCAACCACCGTACGTAATTCAGGAGATCATATACAATGCTCTTGATGCTGCCACCAAGGAGAGGATAAACACTTACACTGCCTATGGCTATCTTGAACTCGCTCCACAATAGGCTTGGGAAACCATAGAAAGGTTGGTGGAATTTGACAATACATATGGGACTCCTGAGGCTTCCGACGCACCATCATCGTCGAGACCTGCCCCATCTATGCCATTGTACGAACCCTCTAAGGTGATCGATCCGGATGTAAAGGAACAATTTCATAGGGATCAAGTTAGAAAGCTCCAGAAACAAGTAAGATTCCTTTCGGCAAACCAGGATTGCATCGAATGTGGATCGCAGCGACACACTACCATTGAGTGCCCCCATGCTGAGCAAGTGCAACCAGCGGAAACTCATGAGGAAGCCAACTTCATGAGGGGTCCCAATCACCAATATTGGGGAGACCAAAGGTTCCAACAACCACAAAGGAACCAGGTTAACCCCAGGGACCCCCCACTCTATAGAGCTCCTGGGCACCCGGAGAGAGACCAAAAGAAGGATAATCTTCAACTTGTGTTGGACGAGATAAGGCGGAACCAAGCTAAGAATGATCAATCAAACAATGCTATCCACTCTCAACTCAATCACCTTACCACAAGGATTGGGGAGATGGATATTTGGAAGAAGAACGTAGAGACCCAACTGGGTCAATTGGCGGCACAAATCCCTTGACCGTCCGGAACATTCCCTGGGCAACCAACCACCAATCCTAAGGGGCAATCCGGGTCAGGACACATAGCAACCATGCAACTAAGGAGTGGCACCAAAGTTCATAAACCACAAACGGCAACGGAGGAAGAAACAACGGACCCTATCGACATCGACAAACCAGTCGATGTTGACCCTGAGGTCGATATCGACACCCATGTCGACCCTCTGGTCGACGTCAATGACACTGCAGAGCTTGAGAGATCACAACAGAGGTCGAAATCGACCTTACCAGTTGATATCGACCCAACTCCAGTCGACATCGATGTTCAGCAGGCTCCTCCGACCACCGTTTTGGCCTCTCCGCCAAAGAAGACGTTGCCCTTCCCTTCCAAAGCATTGAAGGACCCCACTCAAGGTAACTTTAGGCGCTTTGTAAAGATTCTCCAAGGACTTAACATTACTATCCCTCTTACAGAAGCGCTAACCGAGATGCCCGCCTATGTTCGATTCCTAAAAGACATCCTTAGCAAGAAGCGGTCCATGGCAGAGATCGCAGAGGAGTGCTCAAAGATGGATTTCCCTGAGAAGAGGAGTGATCCAGCGAAGTTTGCAATCACCGTGGGACTTGGCCAACATCCCTACAAAGCCCTATGTGACCTAGGGGCAAGTGTAAGTCTCATGCCTCTCTCTATTTGGCAAAAGGTGAACATCGGGGCACTTGAACCTGTGGATATGAAACTTTATATGGCTGATAATTCATTCGTCAGACCCACAGGTATAGTTGACGACGTTCCTGTAAAGGTAGGTAAATTCTTTGTGCCTACTGATTTTATTGTATTGGACATGCCCGAAGATCCTATTGTACCTATCATCCTTGGTAGGCCTTTCTTAGCTACTGCTGATGCCAATATTAATGTACGTAGAGGATTACTAACCTTTACTATAGGGAACGAAGTAATTGAATTCTCCTTCAACCCCAGAATGAAGGAAGTTAATGGTATGGAAATCAAGTCGGTCTACACTAGCATCATGGATTGCAAAGAACCGACGGAAAGGGCCCTCACTCTTGAGGAGGCCCTAGCCCTAGCTGCAGAGGAGCTTACCGACGCGGACATTGAGGAGTTCCTGGCTACATGCACGAGTGATGAGGAAATATTCGAGGATGCTTTATCTATGGAGCTCGAAGAAGAGGTCGATATCGATGAGGAGAGGTCGACATCGACCAAATCACTCGATATCGAGTGCCCTCAGTCGACATCGACACACTCAGTAAGTCAAGTTCTCTCTTCTTCTCTTACAGGCGAAATCGACCGGCCCATGTCGACTGAAGAGGTAGAAATCGACCAGCCGATATCGACTTCAGAGGTCGAAATCGACCCTTACCACTTGTCGTCAAACAACTCCGAGGCTGAGGTATGTGCTGAACTCTCAGTCGATATTGACTATTCCTACTCGCCCTCGACTTCTTTTCTGCATGAATATTTTGAAGAATCCCAATCAAAGTTGGCATCACTCTATGTTTGGTCCACACCAACCCCTATAGCTGATTTGGGAACTTCAATCAAGAGAATTGAGACGGATTACCTTGGTGAGATTATGAAGACGGAGGAGGTAAAGCCAATACTTATCCCACAAGGCCCTTCTCCAGTGCTTAAGCCTTTACCCGACACACTTAGGTATGAGTTTCTTGGTCCCAATTCTACCTTTCCTGTAATTATCAATGCTTCACTAACCACACACGAAGTAGATAAGCTTATGGAAGTACATCGTGCTCATTGTAAGCCTATTGGATATTCTCTAGAGGACATTAAAGGTATTTCACCCGCTACATGTATGCATAGAATCCTCCTTGAGGATGATCATAAGGCATGTATAGAACACCAACGGAAGCTCAATCCCAACATGAGAGAGGTAGTGAAGAAGGAGATCATGCGCATGATGGATGCAGGAATCATCTATGCCATCTTCGACAGCGAATGGGTGAGCCCAGTCCATGTGGTGCGTAAGAAGGGTGGAATGACCGTTGAGGAAAATGAGAAGGGTGAGCTTGTGCCAAAGCGAATCACAACTAGTTGGTGAATGTGTATTGATTACAGGAAACTCAACAATGCCACTAGAAAGGATCACTTTCCCCTTCCATTCATTGACCAGGTATTAGAGAGACACGCTGAACATGATTATTTTTGTTACCTGGATGGATATTCTGGCTTTTGGCAGGTCCCTATTCATCCTGACGATCAAGAGAAGACCACCTTCACTTGTCCCTATGGGACTTTTGCATAAAGGAGAATGCCATTTGGGCTCTGAAATGCCCCTGCTACCTTTCAAAGATGTATGATGGCCATCTTCTCCGACATGATAGAGGACATCATAGAGGTATTTATGGATGATTTCTCTGTTTATGGAACTACATTCGATGTTTGTCTTGCTAACCTTCGCAGGGTACTTGCACGATGTGAAGAGACAAACTTAGTTCTCAATTGGGAGAAGTGCCACTTTATGGTAAGGGAAGGGATTGTGCTAGGCCATAAAGTCTCTAAACGGGGAATTGAGGTGGACAGGGCAAAAATAGAGCTCATTGAAAAATTGCCACCACCTTCATCAATTAAGGACATAAGAAGCTTCCTTGGTCACGCAGGTTTCTATAGGAGATTTATTCAAGATTTTTCTAAGATTGCCAAACCTTTAACTAACCTACTAATGAAGGATGTTAAGTTTTCATTTTCTAGTGATTGTCTTGAAGCTTTCAATGGGTTGAATGAGGCCCTTATATCCGCCCCTATCATTCAATCGCCCGATTGGTCGCAACCCTTTGAGATCATGTGCGACGCAAGCGATTATGCCGTAGGTGCTGTCCTAGGACAAAGGAAAGACAAAAAGCTTCACGCCATCTACTATGCAAGCAAGACTCTTGATGCCGTTCAAACGAAGTACACCACGACGGAAAAGGAGTTCTTGGCAGTGGTCTTCGCTTTTGAGAAGTTCCGCTCATACCTGGTGGGTTCTAAGGTAATTGTTCATACTGACCATGCAACTCTTAGGTACTTGAGCTTAAAGATAAGAAAGGAACGGAGAACTCCGTAGCCGATCATCTTTCACGGCTACCCATAGGGCTTCTGGATGAGTCACATGACAACATACCAATCAATGACTCCCGCCCTGACGAGCACCTATTGAGGCAAGAGGTAAGAGGGGCAGAAAATATAGTCGATATCGACCCCGACAGGTCGATATCGACTGCCCCGAAAGTAATACTTGCATCGATGTCGACCAATTTTGATCACAGGTTTTCCACTGCAGAGGTCGAAATCGACCTCCAGACGTCGACATCGAGGACCCATATCGAGCAGCCCATATCGACTGAATCTGTCGATGCCGTCCAGTCGATATCGACCCCTACAGGTCGATATCGACCACCTTCAAAACCCTCCGAAGGGGACGAAGAGGGAAGCTCCGGTGAGGATTTCTTCTTTACACCTCGTTCCAGTCCTATTCATGATTTATTTGCTGTAAGAAGGGCGAAGATACCTTGGTATGCGGATTTTGCTAACTATATTGTAGGAGGCGAGATTCCTTCAGGCTTAACTTCGCAACAAAAGAAGAAGTTTTTGCACGACGTCAAACAATACTATTGGGATGAACCCTACTTATTCAAACAGGGGAAAGACCATATCTTTTGACGTTGTATCCCAGAGGAAGAGGTAGAGAGCGTAATCCACCATTGTCATTCTCTCCCTACAGGAGGCCATGCTAAAGGATTCAAGACCGCGGCGAAAATTCTTCAATGTGGTTTTTATTGGCCTAACCTTTTCAAGGATGTGCAAAACTATGTAACCTCTTGTGATGAGTGTCAACGTGCATGTAATATCATATGGAGGAATGAGACACCACTCACAGGCATTCTAGAGGTAGAACTCTTTGATGTATGGGGTATTGACTTCATGGGACCATTCCCTACTTTAGGCCCCTACAAATAAATTCTAGTAGCGGTGGACTATGTCTCTAAATGGGTGGAGGCCGTGGCAACTAGGACCAACGATGCGAAGGTAGTCTCTATGTTTATGAAAACTAACATCTTTCCTCGCTTTGGTGTTCCTAGAGTTCTTATTTCAGATGGTGGCTCGCATTTCATTGAGAGAGGCTTTGAAGCTCTTTTAGCTAAGTATGGGGTAAACCATAGGGTGGCAACACCCTATCACCCTCAAACCAGCGGCCAAGTAGAAGTCTCCAATCGCCAAATCAAAGCCATCTTGGAGAAGACGGTCTCCCGCTCGAGGAAAGATTGGTCATCCAAACTGGATGATGCGCTCTGGGCCTACCGAACGGCCTATAAGACACCACTTCGCATAACTCCCTATAACTTGGTATATGGTAAGTCATGTCATTTGCCCGTCGAACTTGAGCATAAAGCAATGTGGGCTCTTAAGGAGCTTAACATGGATTTCGACGAAGCGGGGAAAAGAAGGTTCATTGACTTACAAGCCTTGGAGGAGTTGCGCCTAAAGGCATATGAGAATGCCGAAATCTACAAGGAGCGCACTAAGAAATGGCATGATAAGAAATTGGCGCCAAAAACATATGAGGTAGGTGACAAAGTCCTTGTTTTTAATTCTAGACTTTGCTTATTTCCAGGGAAACTAAGGACAAGATGGAGCGGACCTTTCAAGGTTCATAAAATATTCCCTCACGGAGCAGTGGACTTACTTTGCGATGACGGATCCACCTTTAAGGTAAATGGCCACCGGGTAAAGAAATATGTCGAGCTAGCGACTTAAACTCAAGCGCTTCCGGGAGGCAACCCGTTCTTTTCCTTTTCTTTCTCTTTTTTTTAGTCTATTTTTATATTTTTTTAGATCATTCGTGGCCATTGTATCTAAAGTAAACAAGGAAATCAAGTCCAGAAGAGAGGTCGATATCGACCTATATGGTCGATATCGACAGGCCGACAAAAGGGGGGTCGATATCGACTATAGCTGGAGGTAGGTGCCAGGTCAGATTTTAATTTCTTTTTCTGTTTTATTTTTTAGGTTTATTTATCCCCTTCTATACCCCGACTTCGACACCCACCCCCCTTTTCGATACCCTACCAGCCGCCATTGTTGCCCTCTCTCCTTCATCTCTCTCCTTCATCTCTCACCCCTCTCCCGTTGCGCTCATGACTGCCGCACCACTACAACTGTCATCCCCACCAGATCCAACCCCGACAGTCCACCATTAGACCCGACAACCCTGTTCTTTCTTTCTCTTCTCGCCATTGCCCTCTCTCTCCCTCGTTTTCAAGCCTCCTCGCCCAGATCTACTCACTTCCGGCCAAGAACCACCAGATCCGGCCACCACAAGCCACCGGAGAGCCCACCGTGACATCAGCAGGCCGACAACATGCCCAAATCCGGTCGATTTCGACCCCAAGCCCCGATATCGACGTCTTGCCTGTTCGACAGACGATTTTCTTTCTTGATTTTTGCGGTTGATTGCCTCCTTCTCCCCTAGTTCCGACACTCTTCTGGTATGATTTCTTACGCTTCATCTATTTTTCAGATTTTCATGATTAGTTAGTTGATTTAGGGAGGAATTTACATATTGGGTGTTTAAGGTTTGAACGATATTTGCGCGAGAAAGAGTAATCATATGTTTTGTGGGGCATGATTCTGATTTTTGTATATGTATATAGGCATGATTCTGATGTTTGTATATATATGGGCATGATTCTGATTTTTATATATATAATGGGGTGAGATCTAATTTTTTTAATTTCCGTGGGGCAAGAATCGGAATTTTACATAAGTATGGGCTATGAATCTGATTTTTTTTACAATATGGGCTGATTCTGAAATTTTTTTTAGTACCTGAAATTCTGAATTTTTTTTTTGAGTTTAAATTCTGATTTTTTTTACAAGCTGAAATTCTGATTTATTTTGGAGTTTAAATGCTGATTTATTTTGGAGTTTAAATTCTGATTTTTTTTAACAAGGGCTGCAATTCTGATTTATTTAGGAGTTTAAATTCTGATTAAAATCTGATTTTTTATATATGGGCCAAAATTCTATAAGTCATTAGGTTCCTTAGTGTTAAAAATTCAAGAAATTATGTTTATATAAATTGCCATCTTTAGGTACTTTCTTTTTAGAACATGTTACCACTCTCACTTAGTCAATTTACCTTTACATAATTTTTAGGATAATATGAAACCTAAGTATGGGGTTCTCCCTATTTTATACAAAGAGAAATTATCTTTGGCAATGGTTTCTTTTGCAGACGATGGTGAGAGCCAAGAACATCCCTCAAGAAACGCTTCGCATTGAGGACGATCAGCAGCGCTCCCTAGCCGAGGATCTGATTACCCGAGCCACCAGGGCTCGATGGTACCATCTCCCTGACATGATCCAGTTGGGATTTCACACGGGCGTTCAGAAGGCATTTGAGAATGTCTCCCTGCACAGGCTGATTGAGCCGCTGGAGGCGCACTACCCCGTTCTGACTGGGGAGTTTATGGCCACACTAGAGGTACCCGAGCGCACCTCGACCAACCGTCGAGTTATCTTCCAGCTCGGCAACCGACGTCACAGACTATCGCTCGAGGAGATGAGCAACATTTTTGGTTTCATCCACACTCCCGCCGCCTTCAGGGTCCAGGACCCCAACGTCATTTGGAGCTACATATCAGGTATACCCTACCCCGCTCCCACAGACTCCTTCACCTCCAGGGTCGTGAGTCCGCTATTCAGGGTCATCTTGCGGGTCCTGGCGAGCACCCTTTGGGCCAGGCCTGAGCTCCGACGCCCCACACACTATGAGCCGGAGACTCTGCGGAGGATGCTCTTTGAGGATGACCCTCTACCATATCTACACACCTGGCTCGAGCATATCCTAGACCGTAGACGCACGGTCTCCACTGATATTATGGACGACGGCATGGTGGCTATCCTCGCCGAGGGTCTAGGCGTCCACACTGAGAGGTACACGGCCTACCAGCTCACATACCTAGACGCTGCAGTATTACGCCAGGGCGGAGTCATCGCGCCAGGGGCACTTGGATGGAGACACCCCTAGACAGGGATGCGTATGCGACATGATTTTATGGATCTCCTGTATATCCCAGATTGGTACCAGTCTTGGACTGGGTAGCCATATCATACGGATATAGATCCGTCTGCTGACCCAACCCTTCGAAGGAGACCCCCACTCTACCACCATGAGCCGGAGGTAGACGCTATGTCTTGGGACGCTGACCCTCATTCAGACGGAGCACAACAGCCCCCAGCCTACCAGGGGGGGATGGATGGCAACGATGGTGATGATGCCAGGGATGATACAGTTGGAGGAGGAGAGGGTCCGCAAGGGTCCCACCACAGCCACCACAGCCATCACAACCACCACATCCACCATAGCTATGTGCCTCCACCTCCTCCTCCATTCCAGCCCGCCTACTCCACTGATTGGTAGGACGACATGACTACCCGCTTTACTAGGCTGGAGCTATCCGTCACTGAGATCCGCGAGGAGTAGCGCCGCTATGGGAGGTTCCTCGAGGGTTTGGGCTCATATATGTGCTTTTCTTTCGATCAGCAGGCTGGCCCTTCCACATTCCCGCAGGGCGCCCCGACCTACTACTCAGGGTCAGCTCCTACACAGGACTGGCCCTTGCTATTGCCACCTCCTCCGCCTCCTGAGCAGTGATGTGTGTTGAGTAAGTGAGCGTGAGTGATTCCTTCCCTCTACTTTACTTTTCTAACTGTGAGGACACTGTAATCTTTAAGTATGGGGTGGGGATTCAAATTGGACATTATAAACTGCTTTATCTGGTTGTGGTAATATTTAAAACATGGCGAACTTGATTTGTATTTTATTTACTTTCTACTCTATTTGTATGCATTGCATCATATTTAAACATTTATGCATTTTAAAGTTTAAGTCCTTTGTCTTTTAGTTTGTTAAATCTATAAAATGTCAAAATAAAAAAAAATAGAAAAATGTCAAAAATACAAAAAAAATGCATGTTTATTTTTAAGTTTATTTTTTTTAACCCTACTTAGATGTCCTATGATGAAAACTCAATAGCTGACTTGATCATGTAAACCCTATGGCATATTTGGATGGTTTAGCCTAAGTCCTTAAAATTTGTATGTAGATTGTAAACTTGTGATGAAATTGAGCACGTATGATCCTAGGCTAAAAAGCAAATCCAACAAAAATTGTCCTTGTGAGAATTTTGGCCTATAGGGAGAATATCAAAAATCCCTCCGCTTTCTTGAAGTGAATTTACTCTTCCTATGCATCTCCAAATGTTGTGATAGTTATTAAATGATGGAGGCATCTTTTAAGCCATTTTATCCTCTCTTTACCTACCCTACATTATCCCTGCTTGAAGCCAAAATATTAGCCTGAGCCTGAAATTACAAACTCCACAAAATTATCCCTAGCCGAATTGATCCTGACCCCTATTTGGGAATTGAGACTTAGATTGGCTGGACTAATGCCTTGTGGAAAGAAAAGAGCATAATGTCCAGTTTTGAGCAAGGAAATTATGGGTTGGTGCATATTTACATTTTGTCATATTTTGTAAAAGGATTTTTTTGGCTCACCATATAAATGCACATATCTTTAGTATTTATTTATTATTTTCGAAAAAAAAATTAATAAAAAAAAATCCGAAAAAATAAAGATATATATATATATATATATATATATATATATATATATATATATATATATATATATATATATATATATATATATATATATATATATATATATATATATATATAGTGCATAAGCCAAAATCCTTAAGTCTTTTATTCAAACAAGTGTTATATTTTTTAGAGGTATATTAGAGTTCAAAAGAAGGGTTGATAGAATGGTTTACATCTTTAGTGCATCTTTAGAGCATATTATATAAAGATGAGTTGGGAAAGAGCATTATAGGAGATTGAGCTTGGAAAGTGCAACATTGAAGAGTTATGGTTTGGGTATTGCAAGTGTTGAAATTTAGGAGTCTTGATTCCCGAATTATAAAAGCACCACATAGCCAAATAATTTATTTCATACCAAGCCCCATTACTACCCCGCCGAATGGAGTCTTCTTTGAAGTCTTCCATTGAGCGAAAGTCCTCCTGATAGTTCTTATTGCAATTTCATAATTGGTTGCGAAGTGGATTTTTATAAATTGCAATGTTTATGAGATTGTATATGGATTTGAGTTGAGAGTTGATCTTCATAGCCTAAACACATGAGAGTTGAGTGCAAACACATTATCCCTGTGAGGTTGGATCAAAATTGCATATGCCTATGGATCGCCAAAATTTGTGCTATGACGTTAAATTCACTTGCTTTGCTTTGCTACCGATTATGATGTTGCTTTTGACAAGGGCAAAGACTTGAAGGGTGTGTTGTAGGTATTGGTTATTGCTTGGTTATTGCTTGAGGACAAGCAAGTCTAAGTATGGGGTGTTTTGATGTACACATTTACACCTTCTTTTATTGCACCTTTTGACTTCATATTTCATTCGATTTCCAAAGAAAAGTTTCAAAAGTATATAAACTTGTGTACGAATGAGCTAAAGTATAAGAAATAGAGTTTGCACGAGTTTTGAGCTAACCATGCAGGAATTCGATGAAATCGAAGTCAAAACGAAGAAGCCAAGTGAAGCTGAGCAAAGGTCGATACCGACCTGAAGACATCGATATCGACCCTAGTTTTCGACACGACTTCTGAGTGTCGAGATAGGCCACATGGACCAGACAAGAAGGCATCGATATCGACATACTACCTCGATATCGACCATCGTCATAGACATCGACTGGAGCTGGACAAGTCGAGCAGAAACGCATACATCGATATCGACCTCTGGTGTCGATATCGACCTTACCTCGATAGAAGATAAATCCGATTTCGAGAATCGGATTGTGAAGTCTATCATCAAAGCCATGAGTTATCTCGTTCTTCTAGATATTAGCAGCTGGTTTGTTATCTTTTCCTTTAAAGTTTTATCAAAATAAAAGACCTATCCTAATTGTTCGAATAGAGTTCATAGTTTAGATAGAAGTTACAATCCTCGGATAACGAGGATTAGTAGCCTATAGCCCTAGGGGCTGATTTGTTAGATCATCCAAGAAGCAAGACAATAGCAATAGGCAATAGATAGTTAGAGTTTTTAAGCTTTAAAGTTTCAAGTGCTTACGATAGTTGGCGTTGAGATTGTAAAGATTCAAAATTTTCCATTTATGCAAGTTATTTCAATTCAAGACATGTCTACAATCAACATGAGCGAGTAGTCTCCCTTTCTTCTAGGGTCGGGGTGAGCCCGACGATAGCCATGGTGGTAAGGTAAGTACGTCACTAAAGAATGTATCTTTTATCTACCTCTACCTTATGCTTCATCTTTAAATGCGAATTTAAGGAACTCATGTTGTAAAACTTGGGTAGTAATTAGGGTTTCTATTCGAAAGATTATAAACTCAATTATGACAAAGGTAGACACAAATTAGGTTAAGTAATTGCAAAATGTCTTTTCCTATTTGTCGTTTTAGGTGAAAGCCTTTTCCTTTATGATGAAAGCATGCATCTTTAGTTGATTCTTACTTCTTCTAGCATGGTTGTCGTCGCGGTAATCCTTGGCTTTGAAAGAATTTTCCTTTATTAAGTTTACATTCAAATTTGCTCGCCGTTCGTTGAGTCATCGAAAAACGCAACACCCTTGCTTATTTCTGATCATTGCTTCCTTCCCATTCTTAAATCTTCGGCCTTTTCTTTGCCGACGGAACAACTAACTCACTGCAGGAAGACATCGATATCGACAACAGAGGTCGATATCGACCAAACTGATAGATCGACAGTTTTCTGAGTCGATCTCGAGACTCCTGGGAAACTTCTGCAAGCATCGATATCGACCCCCTTGTGTCGAAATCGACCCCTCTGTATCGACTGGCAGACTTCTGAGCCAGTCGATTTCGTGGACTAACATCGATATCGACCCCTTCCAGTCGATATCGACTACAGTTTTTGTTTCTGCAGGTCTTCTGTTGCAAAGAACATCGACGGACAAGGTCGACATCGAGGTCTGAGCTCGAGATCGAGGCTTCTGGTCGAACATTAAGGACGTGTCTTCAACTCTACTAGGATCCCGCTGACTCGCTTCCTCGTGGATCGAACCTGATTCCCTACTACTATAGCGGGGAGTCTTGAATTTATTTAAAGAGGCTAAGAGTTGTATTGCTTTATATTTTATTATATATTTCGATTCAATTCTCCCCACGTCATGATGGTGACGGGTGATGAGGGTGAATGAATAGGTTGAGATGGCAAGGCAACCGAGCTAGGAGGATAGGGAATGACTAAGGCATTAATTATGGTGAAAGTCAAGTATTATACCGGAAAATAAATCTTGAAACCCGCTTTTCGACCTCAACCCGACACAATTTAAAATAATTAATCAAATCCGAATTAAATAACGAAACTCGAAGGTATTTTCAAGTCTCGGAAAAATAAAGCGGAATTATTTCATTTCCAAATTAAGTAACAAGCTTATGCCGGGATTTGTTTAAAAGAATTCAAATAAATCGTTTGCTCGAAGACGGAAATATTCAAATATTTTTAAAGTCTTAGAAATCTAAATAAATTTTAAATCGGAATGCAATCTATAATTATAAAGATAATATTTAAAAATCTCGATCTTTACATCATCCACCTCTAAAAACAAGTGTCGTCCTTGAGACTAAAATCTCTTTAAAACAATAAAGCCTCTCGAAATTCAAGTCAGTTCTTCTCATTTTAGTCAATCAGGTTTCAAGAAATCAAGAGGTGGCAACATCCACCTCTAAGGGCTAATCCCATATTTGCTTCCTAGGTTCTTTTCTCGGAGTTTGTTTCAATCTATCAAGCTCAAGATATCATCAAAATCAACGTTAATCATCTTAGAATAACATATACCAACATACCAAAGTCAGTCTATCAAGATTTATCATGCCATTAATCACACAAGAATAACAACCTACCCGATCATAATAATATAACCAATCATCATCTATCGGAATATTAACATAGCTGAATTCGTCATAACAGGGATGTCGTTTTATCAAAAGGGCAATGTAACAACACATCTAATATCACCTTCAGTAGATCATAAAATCAGGGAAATCTGTATATTGTTACTAATCAGAACGGGACACAACCATCATACTCAATTCAGGTTAAATCTCTAAATACAACCATATCTCGCTTCTCTTAAACTAGAATTCGTGGATGCTCTCTTCAATTCTATGCATACAAGTCCATGGATCAAGCCTATCCCAAATTATCCAATATATTCCTCAAGCTCAGGTCAACAACTCTTCTAAGAATCAATTCACTTAAGATATCAAGCTCACAATCCCGACTTCCTACCTAACCAATCAAAGCCCATATATCTGAACTCCTAACTCTCTCTAAGTAATCATGGACCAAGCCTAATACCCCAAACTCTCATCAAAACCTCTATCAAGTGTCTAATCAATCCAAGCGTTTCTTACCCAGTTCACTTGTTCCTCTTATGTCCTTAAGAATCCATCCGATCATTATCTTTACAAGAGAACTGCCAAATTGCTTTCAAACCATGATTTCACTTCTCATACCAATAAGCACACTCACTGCTAATCCACCTTTATAAAACCAACATCTATTCCTATCCTTATACAAGAGCATTCCTGCATCCTATATCCTCAATACGTCGCAAATCAAGGTTAATTCTTAAGCCACCTACGCATCCTAAAACCATAACCACTTCACTCAGCTAAGTAAAAAATTCCTAACAATACTCAATCGCCCGCACTCATCATATTCTAAGCTAGAGAGCTAACTAGCGACAATCCTGAAATCATAATTTCATCAAATTTCTCCTCAACTGCACCTATTCCAAAGCGGTCAAACGCACAAGTGTTACCCAAGCAACTCAGCAGCATATCTCTAAACTGAATCACGTTTTCTCATTTCTCAAAGGTCATAACATTTCCACTTACTCCTACCATTAACTCACCGCTTCAAAATTCCGCTATTTTCCAAAAGCAATCACACTCCCACAAGATGTGTTACCCTAGTTCCTTATTGCCATATACTCCTAACTCGCCTTATACTACAATCTTCAAATGAATACACCTCACCTCTTAATGCCCTTTATTACCAATCATCTGCTGAGAGAATCTCTATGTTATCCTTATCCAATCTTACCCAGACATCATCATTGTATTGAATTTGCCACAATCCCTCAACTATTAGCATTCTCGACATCCTCCCTCTGGACTAGTTCCCATATTCACCACTCACAGTCTTTCTGCCTAGACACCCAAGCAATCAAACTCATAAGTACTTCTAACAATGTCCTTTAATCAGCTTAAGGCTTTTCCTCAAAAACTCATTGTTCATTTCTTAATCACCTCGAAATTTGAATAAATCCCACACATACCAATTTCAATTCTTTCCTATGCTAAATATCTTCCAATCATGCCTCTAGAACTTATTCGATTACAACACTAGTAAGCATCCTCAATATTACTCGAGCAATACCTAAGTACAGATTCACATTATGATGCATATCATAAGAACAACCTAATTTCCAAGATTTACTAATCCTCTACCGTCTTGACCACTCAAACCTTAACGATATACATAATTCATTCCTCACCAAAGTCGTTTTCGCGTATAGTAAGAATAACCTAAGTCCCAAGGTTCCAAACTCCTCAAGCAATCCCATTTATTCAAACCTTTTTGCCATCAAAACTAGTTACTCAAAACATCGCTTCCACCCCTAGTACGACAACCTGTCTATCATCACATCCGCCCTAAGAGAATCCTCAGTCGTACATGCCCTAGTCTACTCATATCCTTCCTCAAAGATACCTAAACGAACTTACCCTGTCCTTCACCAAAAATTTCTCACCTACACTACAATCTCATCTCCGCAATCTGGTCATTCTCATCCTATGCCCCACCTAAGACCTACCTAGAAGGCTCATATGAAAATCCTTAACTACCTTCTCCTATCAGCCTTAGAAATCCGTTCGACCTATCTAAGCCAAGGTCTCCTGCCTATGTTTCTATCTCTCACCATCAATGATCGAAACCTACGACTTCTAGTGCTCATATACACCTCTAATCCTACTGCAAATGGGACCTTAATCCTTAAGAGAAGAAAGTAGAAGAAAAGGGAAGAAAGGAAGAGGAAAGAAAAGAAAAGAGAAGAAGGAAAGATCACCAAGCGTACCCACTACGTCAAAACTTGCTAACACATCAACAACCATCTACTCACTAGCATCAGTAACCCATGTTTCATATGGAAGGGCAACCAGGTCATACTCACCGATAACTCAAATATTAATATAACAACATCAACTCATCAGAATTAGATCACATCTAGGCCTATTACACACAATCCTCATTCTCCATCATCACAAGGGAGGTTAGTAGCTCGAATGGGGAGCGCCCCCTTCCTAAGGCATATCTACGAATCCAATCCGTTGCGCCGCTCTAAGGCTATCCAGTCAGGTGTTCTCTTTCTCATGTCGACACTTCTTTCATAAGATGACACAGGGGTCCTAAGTGAAGAAAGATAGGGGAGAGACAAAAGCGGACAACCTGAATTCCATACGGAGTCAAATACGGACCGAGACTGCGGATAACGAGATTAAAGACAAGGTCTCAAACTCGAGAATGACAATAATATAGGGACACATGTTCAAATCACCAATTAACTAACTGAGTAGGACATGTATTTAGCATAATGAAAGGTCAGGTCACGTGATCACATATTGGACTACAATTATAACCAAACAGAAATCTCCGAGGGTAATGTTAACTCAATGACTCAAGAGCCCATTTCCTGTGGAATGCTTGTATGACTCATTTGGGTAAGGGAAAAGAGCACTCAACTGTTTCCTGAAGAAGGATGGTCACGCTCTGGATAAAGTCTTATGATAAAAAGACACCTGTAAACCTTTATAAAAAAAATGGAAAAGGGGGGCTCTCCAAGAAAACATTCTATAGACTCAAAATCATGTTGAGAATCTTAGATCATTCGAAGTTGATATTCCAATACATTAATTAACTCGTGGCATGACCTATGGCGTCAAGCATCAAACTCCATCACACGCTTAAGTAATAAATGCACCCGAACAGAAATCCTGAATAGGATTAGATTCCGACCCAATTTCCCGTGGAAGACGCTAATATCACAGAGAGAAGACTCAATATGAACATCTATGGAAGAAGATAAAAGAAAGAGAAGAAGAAGAAAAGAATAGCAAAGGAAAGAATAGTAATGAAAGGAAAAAGAAGGAAAAGAAGGAAAAGGAAAGAATCGACAAGACATCATTTAGAGGCATGAGAGATGAGGAAAATGGAATGAAAGGAATACACCATCCGATAATTGTCAACCTTAGAAATCTATTGAACAGAAGGCGAAATGAAAAGAAAATGACACATGCAGTTCAATAATGGTAAATATTGCTTTACAAGTACTGAAATCCCGACTACAAAGTAAGGAATGACTCTCCCGCTATCCCGCTCACATAGAAGTTCAATTTATAGCCAACAGGTATCAAAGAGGTTAACAACAAGATTCTTGCTCAAAGAAGATAACACTCAGCACAGAATCAATCAGCAACAATCAATCTGACCCCCTTCGAGAGGGATTGCCCTCGGGCCCAATTTATATAAAGCTAGAGAGTCTACCTAGAAGCTACCCTTCGAGGGGCAACTGACCGGAGGGGCAACTATCCTCTCGGCCTCTATATCCTAACCCCCCTACTCCAACCACCACGGTGCAAACTCCTTGGAGTCTTCCAGGCCCTCTGTAAATACAAAGCTATGTTTTGCCTACCCTTCTCCAAGTCTACATCCAATAGGGATGGTCTATCGCCTTTCTACCCACTCGATTTCCCATTTATGATTTTCTTTATTTTAAGTCAAGTTTATTAAGCATTGTTCATTAATTTAGCCATATTAAATTCATTTTGCCCTTTAAAAATTCATCAAAATCCTTTAAAATATTGGGCGATTTTTAAAATCATACTTCAACCCATTTGTACTCGAATCGCGCAACCCAAGCTCTGATACCACCTTTGTAATGACCCAAATATAAATATTCGGGTTAGGTTTCGAAGGATTGGATACCTTCATTCGGATCTTGCAATTCGAGTACGAGTTGAGTTTTAAAACAAAGATTTAGTACTAAAAGGAGGGATTTCGTACCCTAAATTCGCGAGAGGTCCATTTGGGGACCATAACCTGTCTTACATGACTAAGTCGCTCAAAACCATTTATAGTTCAAAACGTAATAAAAGGAATCAACTATACAACTTGCCTCGGCAGAGCCGAGTCAAAACTAAAATAAACAAGTATAAAACATCCAAACTGCCAATCTGGTGGTAAATCGGTCTCTCGGTCAACTGAACGTTCAAAAAGAAACCCTCGTCATGGAAGCACGGGACAAGCAAGGATCAATACCTGAAACTATACCACGAGTCAAGGTCAAGCCACTCATGCGGGCCCTAAAGACCTCGCTGAGGACATATAATACGCTCTAAGCCTAGATGAGAATGATCTAATGCAATACTGGAATATTAAGCACACAAGCATGCTGACAGTTATATATAATGACAGAAATGCAGCAAATGGGCCCACACATAATGCCAAGTGGCATGTCCCAATCTCTCAAAACCCATGCCTCGGTCGGGGCGGGTATCTCTCTCATATCCGTACCTCAGCCGGGGTCGGATGTCTGCCTCAATCGGGGCAAGACGACTCGGTCGGTACCGTAGTATATCTCATATCTCAGTCCACACCTCAGCCGGGGTGGGACACCCGGTCACCGCCGCAGTCATATATATAACTCAGTAAATCATGCTCTCAGATGACTCTATCAGGACAAACCCGATGGAGCTGGGTGGTCCTATGACCCTAGCAACGACTCTAGACTCACAACTTACGGCCGTTTCTACCAATCACATTTAGAATACGTATGCTCATATGTTAATGCAGAACGTAGGCATGCTACTACATGACATGATATTATAATGCCTACACACTATATGACACATCAAAAAGAATAATCTAATCACGTCCCGGATCACTTAACAATATAATAAGAAACAATTATAAGTCTAAGCCCAGAAGGACCCATTTACCGCTACACAGAACTAAGTAAAGCTAAAAGAAACTCATTTATCGTCATCAAGCCATATCATCGCATAGTCTCGTCTCATCTCATATTCCAACATCTTCCTCAAGTCGGTCATAATATTATCATCATATTTCATCATAGCTTATCCTATATATCATTTCACATGTATCATCATGCAATATCTCATATAATCTCATTACATCATATGTCCTCTCCTAACAACTTATAACAACATCATATCATATCTCATAACCACTTAAGATTCCATGTATCAATCATGTTGCAACTCATATACACATCATGCTATAACTCACATATATTCATATTCATGTCATAAATCCAGTAAATTGGTTCCGAAGTTTCTCAAGTCATTAAATCTCAAGGAAGTCAATTCAATAGTCAAACAATTTATTCTAAATTAATACTTAGCCAATTCCGATATTAAACATTTAAACCTCCTTTTAAATCCATTTCAACAAGTTAAGTCATTAAAATAGTTCCGGCATTTAGAAATATTTTAAACAACTTAAATAATTCAACTAACCATATAATCCCAAAAATAACTTATTCACATAAATAATTCTCAAACAAATCAAATCAAATAAATAAATAATAATCCAGAAGGTATAATTAAATAATTCAAAAAAATATATACTTAAATAACCCAATAAATAATAAAGAGTCAACAAGTCATGGATCATATAATAATCAAGAATAACCTTAAAAAAATATGTAACCAATTAAGTAAATACTCAAATAAATCATATTTTTAAATAGCTTATAATAAATATTTTAATTAATTAACAAATAATCAAAACAGAATAAATTAATAAAAATTAAATAAAAATTTATATAACCATTATACAGTATATAAAATAATTAAAGAAAACAAACGAAAAAAAGAAAAAGAGCTGAACCGGACCGGGTCAACAGAAAAAAAGACAAAGGAGAACCGGGTTGGACTGAACCCGTCTTTAACCCCTTGCCCAGAGCCCCGTTTGGATCCCCGCCCTAATATCCTCACGCTTTCACCCTCCCGCCCTCACTCCGACTCCTCTCGCACTGGCCACCATCCCTCGCTCGCACTCTGGCTCACTGCTCCCTCGTCCTCGCTTGCTGGCCCTCGCCCTCGTCGCTCTCCCTTCCGACCTCGCCTCTCGCTCGCGATGCTTCTCCCTCGGATTTCCGCTCAGCAATGGCATGTCACCCAGATTCGAAAATGTAGAGAAGGATTCTAAGCTATGAAGATGAAATTGGAGGAAAGAGGCTCACCGAGGGTGCGGTTTCGATGGTTCGATCTCCGGTGGTTCGATCTTCGATGTCCCACCGGGGCTTGGTTTGTGGTCGCTGGCGGCGCGGCTCCGACTTGCGACGTCGGTGAGGGAGGGTCGGAGCTGGGGAGGTGGTGGTGAGTGTAAAGGCTTGAAATTTTAAAATATTATTTTATGAATTATGACTTGATTTCAATATTTAATTTTTGAGATTTCGAAAAATTCTCCGCCTTGTTCATATCCCTTCAAGAGCCCTCAATGCTCAGATCTCTCGATCTGCTTTCACTCTCTCAACCTCCTCGACTAGACCAACGCCGAAGACTCGTCGGAGCACCACCCATGGCTCCTCTTTCTTCTCTTCCTCCTCCGTCGACCTTTCGCACCCCTAATGGAGCTCCGGAGCCACCCCTGTTCGTACCTTGCTGATGTACCTTCGTCCAACCTCGCCCCTGTCTCACTTCTCTCGCACTGTCCTACTGCCGACCCTGGAGTTGACGAATCGCCAAGGTCGAGCTGCCCCTCCGATGACGCGACTTCACTGCTAATATCGCCTCCCTTTTTGACGTTGGAATCCAGCCAGACCCAAAGGGAGCATCCAGGAGCCGACTCATCATGACGTCGTCCCGCGTGCTCGCTGCAATCCTTGTACAGAGCCCTTCCCGAAGATGCCGAGCTCGAGCCCTTGAATTTTAACCTCTCCTTCAATCGACACCAGAAGGGTATATCTCTTGGGCTTTGGGTTCATGGATTAACATTTCTATTCATTTGATTCCTTCCAAATTGTTGTTTTCCTTTGGAAAATTCTTTGACTGTGGAATGAATTCATTCTTCAATGGGTAAGGTCACACGTGATTGAATTGGTGCAGCCCTTGTTTTCACAATTAGTAACTGATTTTTGTTGGTTTAACTAATTAATGAACGAGAGACATTATTATGGACTATATAAGTAATGATTTTTGACTAAATTTCAAAGATAAGTTTAACCTTCGAGTTGTATTGACAATGTACTAGAATAAAAAGGCAATGTCTTTCACCTATTAATTAATTTGGGGTGGCATGACTAATTGAATTTATTTATCTGGAATTGACATTAATGTATTAGACTAGTTAGATATTAACTAAATTAATATGTTTTATAAACGGTTCTAATTTATTTGAGTCGATGACCTTAACTTATATATATATATTATAATCTACAAATGAGGTTAACTTTATCTCTTTTCCATCGGTTGATTAAGGGAAGTAACTTTAGTACATTCCTTAACAAATAGTGGTGGTTGATATATGACATATTGTTTAACCTTGAAGAGTTGTTAACTTATCACCTAGAAGGTCGATAAATTGGATAACCAACTTGAGGTATTATATGGACGAGTTAGTCTAAGTTTTGAGAATGAGAAATGAATCTTCTTAGAGAAATCGGCTTGAGTATAGATATTAGTTGTTATAGAAATCGAGTTTAGTGTGCTGTTTTACCCTTGTGGCTAAGAGAAGTAGCTAAAGTGTATTGGTGTTAACTGTACTATGTTAAAGGTTAGATATTATATTTGAATTGATGACTCAAACACTTACGAAATAGGTATTGAGAAACAAAATGGTTAAGTATCATAAACTTTTATTGTTAAAATGGTATAAGAAGTGCTTTAAGAACTTGTCAAGCTTGTAATCTCATTTGTTTAAATTCATGAGTTGTAATCTTAATTGATTGTGTCTGAGAGGATTTAGTACATGAGAATCCACATGAGCTAAATTGTTGACTTCTTCTGATGGTTGAGAAATTATAGTTTCCTTGAGTTATTTGAGATTTGATAATTTATTACTTACTTGAGTTGACTTGATAATTTGATTAATGAAATTACTTGAGCACTTATGTGAGTTATGATATAAAATATATGAAGTATGTAATTGAGATATGACTATATGAGTTAAAAACATGATTGATACATGCAATCTTGAGTTGATTTATGGAAAAGGCTATGAAAAATGATGAGATGTTATATGATGATATATAATGATGATGATGAATCACTTAAGAAATGTGTAAGGAAAACCTGAGCTTGAATTGAAGTAAGATGTTTTGAGTGATGATATTGGTAAGACTTTGAGCTAAGTTTCATACTTGATGAGAACAAGGTTAATTGGGAATGATGGTCATGATGAGACTGCTAGATTACTTGAATAAAATATTATCTACTTAGTCTTATAATGACTTGGAAACATGCTTGTGTGTTAATTGAATATGTATTGATGAAATGTTCCGTGCTTATTGCTTGCTAGTGTGATTGGATGATTATCTGAGTGGCTTGTTTCCCGATGGATGATTATCTAAGTGGCTTGGTTGCTGATTAATTGGATGTGAAGACTCCAGGTAAGTCCTCCGTGGTTTGCTCAAGTGATTGGACCTCATGCCTGATGTGTTATATAGTATGTAGGTGTTGCATATGCATAAAAGCATGCCATGTAGTATCATGTTTAGGACTTGCACTTATGAATGAGCATCCCTATTATTTATGCGTGTGAAATAGAACGACCGTTATCTGTGATAGTGATAGAGTCTTTGCTAGAGTCATAGGGTAGCCCAGCCTCATCGGGTTGCCCAAAGTCAATCGAGTCGATATGAGCATGATATGATAGCCTAGCACCATCGGGCAAGCGATGAGATGATATGATATGATGATGCCGTGGTTTATGCACCACCACGAGGTAGGAGAGGGATATGTCACTTGGCATTGTCTTGGGCCCTTTACAGTTTTTTCGCATATTATAACTGTCAAAGCATGCTTATGTGATTTAAATCTTGTACTGCATTAGTCATCCTTTATTCTAGGTATAGGCGTATTATATGACCTCAGCGAGGACTTCCGGTCCCGCATGAGTGGCTCGACCTTGACTTGTGGTATAGTTTCAGGTACCCGCTCCCTTTTACTTGCTGATTTGCTTCTATGGCGGGGTTTTCTCACGGGACGAGAGTGTTAAGAAGACTTTACCTATTATAGCTTGACTTTACAAATCTGTTGGTTAAGTCTGTCATTTAGAAACATGTTGTATTTATATTGATTTAAACTCGTTTTATCTCTTTTGAGTTTTGACTAGTTGAATTAGGACAGGTTCACGTGCAACTGCACAAATAATGATTGGATTCTTTGATTGTTTTGAGGGTTCGAAATCCCCTTTTTCTTGAGTTATATCATTAAATCCTTAAAACTAAACAGGGTTATAACTTGAAGTTGATAAATAAGTAGCTTGTACTTGGATTGCAAGATCTGGCAGAGGGATAATTCTTCCCTCTAAACGTAACCCGGATTTGAAAATCTGGGCCGTTAGAGTGAGCTCGTGCCTGTTCGAAGATAGAAGAAGAAGGGGGAGGGTGGTGATGGCTCGTGTGTTGCCGCAAGAAATCAGGGGAGGAGGAAGGGAGCCTTGGTGGTGATGTTGGTGATGAAAACAGGAGGTGTGGTGATGATGAAGGAGGGCTGAGAAATGAAGGGGAGGGAGACCGGAGTGATGTGAACAGGTGATGGTGGAGGTGGAGTGTCGAAGGGAGAAGGTAGGAGGAGTGAAGATTGAAAAAAATAGAAAAGAAAGATGAAGGGTATGAAGGTATGATGGTGACGGGTGATGAGGGTGAATGAATAGGTTGAGATGGCTAGGCAGCCGAGCTTGGGGGATAGGGAATGACTAAGGCATTAATTATGGTGAAAGTCAAGTATTATACCCGAAAATAAATCCTGAAACCTGCTTTTCGACCTCAACCCGACACAATTTAAAATAATTAATCAAATCCGAATTAAATAACGAAACTCGAAGATATTTTCAAGTCTTGGAAAAATAAAGCGGAATTATTTCTTTTCCAAATTAAGTAACAAGCTTATGCCGGGATTTGTTTAAAAGAATTCAAATAAATCGTTTGCTCGAAGACAGAAATATTCAAATATTTTTAGAGTCTTAGAAATCTAAATAAATTTTAAATCGGAATGGAATCTATAATTATAAAGATAATATTTAAAAATCTCGATCTTTACAAAGAAATTGTGAGAAATTGATATTTCGTCGAATCGAATTATATGATGTAAAATGTAATGTAATTAAAGTATTTGGATTATATGGTGGAATATAATGTAATTTAAGTGTTTGGATTATATGATGTAAGATATAATATAATTAAAGTGTTTATCTCTTAGGATTTAATGAAATGAATAACACATGGTGATGAAACATCATGATACAATATATCAAGTTATGTTGCATTAATCTTACTATTTAATTCAATTAATAATTGTGTTGATCCATTAATCAATCATAAGTGTTTTACCCAATATTATATTTCATTCTTGTTCTTGAAAATCCGAAGTTCTATATTATTTTCATAATAACCGAAAACTCGATATTAAGGATACCATACAAGTGTAATATCTTTATCAACAACAATATTTTTATTCTTTGAAATTATATGATAAATACTCCTAACTTAGTATCATATAGAATGATTTCATAGTGGATCCACCAAATAACACAAATGCTTAAGGTCTTGTGTTGAACTTCACACTTTCTTGTTACCCGTTCGTTATTTTAATCTTTCATAATTGATAGGTAAAATATTTTTCCTAAAAATAATATTTATATAAAGTGTAGTACTAGTGTTTGTGTATGATAAAAAATTATAATTATGGATTGACATGAAAAAACCGAATGGTAGAGATTGAAGACATGACTTAGTTTCTACTTGTTTTTGTCCCACATCCAATCCCACATTGAAATTTAGAGGAAAGGGGGAAGGGTAGTAACCCTATAAAACAAGCAAAGGTTGGGTAGGATCTTCACAACATGCAATGCATGGCAATTTACACATTATGAATAAATAAAATTCATAATAATTGTAAATATAAATTCTAGTTTTTTTTAGTAAATTTTTTTTTAAAAAAATTTAATGATCCATTGGGTTAACCCGCCAGGTCACGGGTTATCTTTTCCCCGACCCTAACCCTGACCCTCAACCCGAGCCAACCCTTCTGATGCAGTGCAATTGTTGATGACTCCTGGTGACATTGAGGACAACATGAAGGTTCCATTCGATGATCCTATCATTCGTGCAAGGGCCAAGAGGATTCAAGTGCAACCAAAGCCCTTCTTTTCCGTTACCAAGGAACTATGGAGCAACGGTTCAGGCCCCCTTGGATCACTTTGCTCAGGACTACACCACAGGCACAGGAAGTGAGCTTACGTCCACAAACGGAGCTCATGAAGACTCGTCATCACCCTCTGTGACATAACCATGCTCGGCACCAACATGGGCCACTCGAGGCCATCTCATGTCAATTGGGGCAAGGAGGATGTCGAGTGAAAGGGAGGCCCATGTCGAGTACACCCTTGTGCTTGGGCCGGTCTACACTTTTAATTAATTAAGTTATTATCTTATGTATTTAGATTTAATAAGGTGGAAGAACTATATCCTTTAGATAAATTCTTGTCCAGTAAGTTATTCAAATTCTATCTTATTTAGATTTGAATTATCTTTAGGTTATTTTGATCTATCTGTAACAAACCAAACCTCCACTCCTGCAAGGTGGAATTGGTTCATAGATTTCTATTTAAACATTATAGTTCTTTTGAATTATGTAGATTGAATAGAATTTAGGAAACCCTTTAAGGATTAAGGGTTCTTCGATTTCAATCCCGAAAGCTTCAAGTGCTCTTGTGATCTAAGTTCCATTCGGCCACAATTCACCAAACCCTAATCCACAATCGACCAAACCAAACACAAACTCTAGGCGAGTCCTGTCGCAGAAACCCTAATCCGTCGCAACAAGAGAGATCCAGGCGCGCCCCTTCGTCTCGCGCGGCGCCAGGCGCCCAGGCGCTCGCGCGCTGTCTCGCGCGTCATCGCCCTCGATCAGCGGCTTCCCCCACGCGCTCCACCTCTCGCTCTCGCGTCAATGCTTCTCTCCTAGCGAGCGCTTCGCCCAGGCGTCCGCAGCTATCGCACTCGGTTCCTCGCGTGCCGGCACCTTGCTCGAACGCTTGCTCTCGCTGACTCGCTTTCCCTTTTTCTATCGCTATTGTATTTTTGGAATTTTTATTCTAAGTTATTTCCGTCGCAGTAATTAGTTAATTAATTAGTTTAATTAATTTATTGAATCGGGAGATATTGGAAGAACATTGCAAAATCGGGCAAATATACGGCGTGGTTCTTGATCTTGAGCCCACAGGCGAAGGATCGGGTATCCCAAACGTATCAAGTGGTATCGGATTCTCATGTTTATGCAAGTTCTTTACTCTCTTGATTTCTTTTTGAGTGATTTATTTTCGTGCTATATTTTTCACCATTCCCGCTGCATAAATTTTAGCTCTTTATTATTCACCCAAAAAAAATTTGGCACTTTATTTTAGTTATTTTCTTGTTTGGGTCTTTAATTTGGAAGATATTGAGTTCTTGATTGCAAGTTTTGATTTTTTTTATTCCTTTTTGCTACATATCATGCCTATGAATGTGATTCTTGGATTAAAGCATTATATGAACTTGCACCACTAAAGAACCCTAATTTTCCATATTTCTAGCCTATTGCCCTTATTTTCTTCATTTTTGCTTACTTTTAGATCATCGTAGCTTAAATTTTTTTTTGCTGTTTTTGTCGCATTCCAGCCTTACAGCAGCGTTTCTAGTAAAAAAAACAAAAAAAAAAGTTGAGAGCTTAAAAAAAAACAAGCATTCCTCCTAACTTTTGTTGAGTTAGTAACTCATTGCATCTTGTTCTTTCTTTTAGTAGCTACTTGTTAGATGATCTAATTGGTTTTAAGCATTACAAAAGAAACCCCTTTGTGTGATTTTGTGCTGTGCCGACACAGGAGCCTTGGTCACACCCCTCTTTTTTGGAACCGTGTTGCAACCGTCAGATAATAGTTGACGGAGTGTGTGCACTTGCTTACCCTTATGATTGCATCATGTCTTTTGCTACATATTCCTATATTTTCGAGCATCACATTGTATATTTTATTCTATACACATTAGCCGCTTGTTTATACTTGCTATCCTTGTTATACGACTTGTGGCTGATTTCTTTTGCAATTTAATCTCTACTTGCTATCTTCAATATTGCAAAATTCTGTGTCCAGGGAAGTTTACTTGAAATGAGTGCCTTGTTTTCTCGCCTCTTTGATTTCTAAAACTGAATCACTCTTAGGATCAAAAGGGCTTGCATTACTTGGTTTCCAGTCTTAGCTCCGTTTACTTGTTGCTCTTCTGATATTGTAGGAACATGTCGAACAGAAACGACCCAAACTCTTCCCCTACCCCTCCGGCCCCCTTACTACAGCCAATGTGGAGGCCATTGTTGCAAATGCAATCACCTAGTTGACCAATCGCTTGGCCATTGATATGGCTAAGGATCGTGCTGATTTCTCTTCTCAAATCAACCAGGCAATTGCTCGACAATTCGAGGAGAGGCAGAATGAGGCTTCTGGATCTACACCTCCCTCAGGTGGTAAGCCGCCTCCTACAGGTCATACACCTCCCTCAGGTAATACCCCACCGTCAGGTAATCCACCCCCGTCTGGTCAATTACACTTTAAACTGCGATCTGCTACACCTACCCCTTTTGCAGGAGAGAATGACAATGATCCGTTATCTGGCTTTAACGGTAATGATGTACGCCGAGACCATACCCCCCCCCGGCATCAGCAACATGGACGGTAACAACAACACCAACCACCTCACCAGACTCACGCCAATCCTCTGTTCGTCAAAGCCAATTGGGACGACAGTCGTAGCAATGCTGATCTGAACGACATGCCCTACTTGGAGGACGCTTACCAAGAGGAAGATCCTACCTTTGATGATTTGCCTAATCCTAATTTTGATCGTCCTAGATTTGATAATGCACAGGCTATCCAAAGGCGCGATGTTAAAATAAAATTGAAAACGTTTGATGGTACTAATAATCCTGAAGCTTATCTTGTTTGGGAAGATTATACTAATTATGTTTTGGAACATCTGCGCTATGAGGAAACAAAGAAGTTGGAAGTTGTTATATTATATTTAACAGGTATGGCTCGTACTTGGTGGTTTTGCACTCGTGAAATCCGTCGTCGTCAAGGTAAGCAACCTGTTGAAACTTGGCCCCAACTCCGCTATCTTCTAAAGAAACGACATGTGCCTGAGGAATACACAGAAACAATGAGGATGCGCCTAGCTTCTTGCCTCCAAGCAGCTCGCTCACCCATGGAATACAGAGATGAGCTTGAACGACTCGCTCATCAGGCTAATGTTTATCTTACTGAACGTGCTTTATGTACTCAATTTCTTACTGGGCTTAATATCTCTATTATAAATCCTTTGGTTATTCATTCTATTAGGGATATTAATGTAAAGACTCGGGATTTTAAAATATTATTTTATAAATTAAGAATTAACTTTGATTTAATATTAATTTAATTGGGATTTGAATTATAAGATGTCGAAAAATTTTGAAAATTTAAACGAGTAGTATAATTTATTTTAATTCTTTTGGAGCAGATTTCGGCATAAATTTGATTTAGATTTAAAAACGGATTTTATTCCGCTGTTATACCGAGACTTGGAAATAATTGTCGGATTTCATTATGATTTCGAATTTGAAAAATTATTTTGAATCGATTCGGGATTGGTTCGAGAGAGCGGGTTTTGGTATTTGTTTCGGGTATTTAAACTTGAAGTTGGGGACCACCCTCACCTTACCTCCCTCCTCCTCCTCCTTTTGCACCATCCCCTGTAGTCATGCACTATGAGACGGTAGCAGCAGGAGCAGCTACAACCTTCCCCATATGATCATTTGCAGCAACATCTACCCCATCTCACTCTTACCCCTCCTGGCCACACACAGACCACGCCACTGCAGCACCCCATCGCCCCCTTCTGTTTGATTCAGAAATCAGACCCTCCTACCCTCTTCTTTTATCAATACCACTCTACACTCATATCCCATTCTCCAATTTATTTTCTTTGATTTCATCCCCAAACAACCGACGTTGGGTTTCAAAAATCACACATCCTCCACCTTCCCCTTTCCCTCTTTCTCGGTTCATTCAACATCAGCATCCACCACCTCACCACCTTCTTCTTTGTCCTTGTTAAACCAGCCGAGAGCCCACCCCTTTGCTGCCCTGTTTTCTCGGAGCAAAGACCGCACATTCTTCAACCCCCCCTCCCTTCCACCTCCTTCCTTGACGACTGGTACCTGCGACCTTCTCCACACTCCTCCCTCGACGTCGACGAATAGCCAAGAGCAGCAGCCGAGCGCCGAGCCGCCACCATGGACATCCTCTTCCCCTGTTTCGCGCATACGGTTCGGTAAGGCTCCATTTCTCCTTCTTTTGCTTCAAAATCCTATATACACCCCACCTTTACACCTCTTCCTCCTACCCTATGCCCAGATCCATCCGATTATGACATTGACGAGCCAAATTACGCCTCTAGCGCACCTCTTGTGATATCCCAAGCCCCTCTCGGTAAGATTTTGAATCCCCTACCTTTCTCCGATTTTGGTTTCCTTCTTGCTTCTTTCCCTTGTTTGAATGGTCGGGGTGAGGGGCGAGCTCACGAGCTTCGGAGAGCGAGAGCGGGGTCGGCGGGGGCGGACGAGCGAGTGCGTGAGTGTGTGAGCGACGAGGACGAGCAAGACAAGCACGAGCCAGAGCGCTAATGAGCGGGGTAGGCAGAGAGAGAGAGGTATGAGTTGGAGGTGAGATGAGGAGTGAGGAAGGCGAGGGCATGATGTCGAGGTTGTGCTGAGTGGGACGGCGAGCACGGGATGGATGCAGAGAATGCCTGGGAAAGAAGAAGAAGAACTGGGGCCCGCCTGGCCACATCAGCCGTGTGGGGCCCACGTTCTTTTTTTAATAATGGGAAGAAGAAAGGGAGCTGGTTCGGGCTTTTGGGGTGTGGACCGGATTAGATCCGGTTTGGGTTTGAAGTTCGGATCGGATCTGCTTAATGATTTGGGCCTATTTAATTAAGAAAATTAGATTTGTTTATTTTGAAATTGGGCCGGTTCTATTGGTTATAAAGTTTAAAACTTGCTTATATATCTTATATAAATATTAAATGGACGGATTATATGTATATATATTTATATATATGATAAAATATGTTAAAATGTGAAAAAATGAATATTATGTTTTAAAGGCTTATTTTGGGGTATTTTCGGCTATTTACTTAATTATTAAATAATTGGACTATATATTATATAAATTTATGACTTTTAAAATTGTTGGGATCTAATATATGTTAAATAAATGGGATATTATATATTATATTATATTATTGATGAGATTTAAAAATAGAATATATGATTGAGATTTAAAAATATAATATTATGAGACTTGGAGTTTAAAAAGGGATTTGGGAAAAGGTTTTAAAGATTGGAATTTGATTTGAGAAATGGAATTGGATATAATAAAACTTATAACAGGAATTTCTAGAAATGAACTAACCTTGTCGGATTTATTTTGATAAAATAATAAAATAAGTTGATTTAAAAGGCAATGTTGTAAGGGGGTTTCAGGTCGAGTATGATTTGAGAAAATGGTTTAAAGAATGATTTAGTCTAACTTGAGGTTTAAGAGTTTCGGGAATCTTGGAAAATTGATTTGCTTTATTTAACTTGTGAATGTCTTATGAATCTTATGTGTGAAATGTTGTGAAGCAAATTATGATATGTCATATTGATGTGTAATGTGTTAATTATGAAGTATGCTATGAGGTGTTGTGTTATGATATGATATATAATTATGACGATATCTTAATTTGATAAGCATGATTTCACCTGTTAGAATCTTGAATTGAATTATGAAGCATGATGAGATCTTTTATGATATTATGTGTTGATATATAAGATGAGACATGATGAAATATGACAGTTAAGATAAAATAGAAGGATTAAAATGATATGAGAATAAGGCGATATGTGGCGATATGAACTGATTGATGGAAATGAATAAGGAAGATGATGAGATGAGTTGAGGTGATAAGGATGAAATGTTAAAATGTGATATTATATGGTTATGTGAACATGTGTGCGATAGTTAGGGGCGCCTTGTGTGACTTAGACGTAGGCTTATTCACATCTTATGATATATGCTAGGTGATTTGTAACATGATTGGATTGCTTGCTATTGCTGATTATTTCTTGGATTCTGCGCGCCTCCATGTAAGTTTCCTACGGGAGCTTACTCAGTAACCCGGACCTCATGCCTGATGTGTCATATAGTATGTAGGTGTGGCATATGCATAAAAGCATACCATGCAGTATCATGCTTAGGAATTGCACTTATGAATGAGCATCCCTATTCTTTATGCGTTCGAAAAGAGAACGGCCGTTATCCGTGAGTCTTAGAGTCTTTGTTAGGGTCATAGGGTAGCCCAACTTCATCGGGTGCCCTGAGTCAGTATTGTCGATATATGAGCATGATGATGAGATAGCCCAGCACCATCGGGCATGAGCATGATGATGAGATAGCCCAGCACCATCGGGCATGAGCATGATATATGATATGATGATGAGATATGATATGCTATGATGAGATATGATATAATGATGAGATATGATATGCTATGATGAGATATGATATGCTATAGCATCGAACTGGCCAGTCTCTGCACTAACGGGAAGGGGTGCAGAGGTAGGAGAGGGATATGCCACTTAACATTCTTTGGGCGCCTTTATAGTTCTTTTTTGCATATTATATATACTAGGGGCATGATAGTGTGATTTAAATTCCGTACTGCATTAGAACATCCTTTATTCTAGGTATAGGCGTATTATATGTCCTAAGCGAGGTCTTTAGGGCCCGCATGCGTTTTTGGGCCTGACTTCTTGGATAGACTTAGGTGACCGCCCTTTTGCTGCTTTGTGCTTCTACGGCGAGGGATCCTCCTGGGCAAAAGTGAAGAACCAGACTGACCCGTACCTGAATGGCAAGATCCGAATGAAGGTATCCGACCTTCGAAACGTAACTCGGGTATTTATATCCGGACCGTTACAATTAACACTTTATCTCATAAGGCACAGCTTCTGTATGAGCAGCAGCAGCAGCAACAATAGAGGACCAGGTTCGATCAAGCCTCCCAAGGTCGCAGGTTTGTTTACTTTGCTTCTTCTAGTCAATCCAGACCTTCTACTAACCCTTCTATGCAGCAAAAGGGAGTTTCCAACTCACCTCAACAGGGTTATAAGTTTGAAACTAGAAGAGTTGCTGCACCATCTAAGGAATGCCCCAAAGACATCCGCTGCTTCACTTGTGGTGGTTTTGGGCATGTCTCTCGCGAATGCCCTCATAAAAGGAAGGTTCTTCTCAATGATTTAGGAGACCATTACTATAAGGAGGAGACTATCGAGGACCATGTAATTTCGAGTGAAGTGGAGGAGGACCAGCCGATTGAGCCTAACGACGAAATTGACACCAGCTACTTCCAGGATACTCTTTGTCTTGTCAATCGTCGGGTCCTACACATTCAGGAATTTCCCATGGCTGATCAAAGGGAGAACATCTTCCATACCAAGTGTGTGGTTCGCGAGGCTACCTTGAGCGTCATCGTCGACGGTGGGAGTTGCTGCAACCTCATCAATGAAAAGGTAGTGGACTTCTTACACTTGAGTACTACTCCTAGGGCGACTCACTATGGTTTAAATGGCATAACTGATGATGGATCTCATATTATGGTGACTAAACAATGCTTAGTTTCATTTTCTATTGGGTCATATCATGATAAAGTTTTATGTGATGTTGCTAGAATGGATTGTAGTCATATTTTGCTAGGCCGTCCTTGGTTATATGATTGTTCTGTTATTCATGATGGTCGTGCGAATACATATTCCTTCACCTTTGATGGGAGGAGAGTTACTCTCCTACCCCTTTTGCCTCAAGCTGTTTTGAAGGAACATGTCCGCAAGAAATAACAGCAGGACGCTCAAAAGGAGGCCCAATGGAAGGGGAAGACACATGAGGGCTCGGCTAAGTACACCGCCCCCGCGGCCCAGTTACCCGCGCCCGCGGCCTATACACCCGCACCCACGGCGAACTCGGCACCTACCCCCTCTCCTTCTGCATCGACACATCCCTCTCATACTTCGCTTAAGGGCACTATTGAATGACGCTCATTGGTCTCTCAACCTCAGAAAGAGACTATCACCTGGAATGCTCATAGACCTCATATCCTTTTGATCATGAAAGAGGTATTACTTAATACTGTGGATTTGAGTCATATTCATGCACCTGTTGTTGCTCTTTTGCAGGATTATTTGGATGTCCTTCCAGCTGATCTACCACAAGGATTGCCGCCTTTTCGAGGGATTGAGCATCAGATTGACTTCGTCCCTGGTGCAGCCTTGCCTAACCATGCTGCCTATAGAGCTAGCCCTGGGAAACAAAGGAGCTACAACGTCAAGTCACGGAGCTGCTGAACAAGGGGTTTGTTCGAGAGAGACTGTCCCCTTGTGTCGTGCCTGTCATATTGGTTCCAAAGAAGGATGGCTCTTGGCGCATGTGTGTTGATTGTAGGGTGATCAACCAAATAACAGTTAAGTATCGTCACCCTATTCCTCTTTTAGATGATATGTTTGATGAATTGTACGGCGCATGTATTTTCTATAAAATTGATCTTAGAAGTGGCTATCATCAAATTAGGATGAAAAAGGGAGACGAATGGAAAACAACTTTTAAGACTAAGTATATTTTATATGAATGGTTAGTAATGCCTTTTGGTTTGACAAATGCTCCTTCTACTTTTATGAGGCTTATGAACCATGTGCTTAGACGTTACTTAGGCAAATTTGTCGTTGTTTATTTTGACGATATCTTAATTTATAGAAAGAACATACATGATCACCTTAGTCACTTAAAATTGGTATTTGATTGTCTTAGAAAAGAAAAACTATATGCCAATTTGAAAAAGGGCTCTTTTGCTTCCGCATCTACTATTTTCCTTGGATTTGTTGTTTCTGCTTCTGGTTTAAAAGTAGATAAGGAGAAGGTTCGTGCTATTCAAGAGTGGGCCCAACAACATACCCCCCCTCATGTCCGCTCATTCTTGGGCTTGCTGGCCTCTATCGACGCTTCGTCAAAGACTTCAGCACCATTGCTGCCCCCCTACATGAGCTGACGAATAAGGATGTGACGTTTCACTGGACAAACGCACATCAGAGGGCATTCGACGCTCTCAAGGATCGTCTCACCCATGCCCCAGTGCTGCAACTACCTCTCTTCGCACAACCGTTCGAGCTCGAGTGTGATGCTTCTGGCACTGGCATTGGTGGGGTTCTGCTACAAAATACGCGCCCCATTGCCTATTTCAGCGAGAAGTTGGGCCCCGCTGAGCTCAACTATTCTACCTACGACAAGGAACTGTTCGCCCTCGTTCGATGCTTATAGACATGACAGCACTACCTTTGGCCTAAGGAGTTTGTGATTCATTCGGATCATGAAGCTCTGAAGTACCTCAAAGGTCAGTTAATGCTCAGCTGGCGAATTGCTCGTTGGGTGGAGTTTCTGGAGACCTTTTCCTATGTGGTTCACCATAAGAAGGGAAAGGATAATGTGGTAGCTGACGCGCTATCACGCAGGTATGTCCTCCTAAACCATATGGATGCACATGTTTTGGGTTTTCCTTTGATTAAGGAACTGTATGCTTCTGATGGTTTCTTTATAACTATTTATGCTCAATGTGTGTCCAAAGGTGAAGTTGATTCATATTTTCTTGATAATGGTTATTTGTTTAAGATGGGCAAGCTTTGTATCACATCTTCTTCTATTAGACGATTGTTAACTCAAGAAATTCATGAGTCTAGAGGGCATGGAGGTTTCGAAAAAACATTGGCTGGACTTAAGGAACATTACTTTTGGCCTAAAATGTCTAATTATGTGCTTAGATTCGTCAAAAGTTGTGTCACATGTGCTAGGGCAAAATCGAAAGCAAATGCAAATGGTCTATATCAACCTTTACCTATTTCGAATGCACCCTAGGAAGATGTATCTATGGATTTCATTGTTGGCTTGCCTAGAACTTCTAAGGGTCATGATTCAATTTTTGTTGTTGTAGACAGATTCTCAAAAATGGCTAATTTCATACCATGTCACAAAACTAATGATGCTATTCATGTTGCTCATTTAGTCTTTAAAGATGTTGTTCGCTTACATTGATTGCCATTGTCTATTGTGTCTCATCATGATTCTAAATTTTTAAGCTGTTTTTGGAAAACTTTATGGTCTAAGTTGGGTACAAAGCTATTATTTTCTACTTCTTGTCACCCTCAAACTGTTGGCCAAACTGAGGTTACAAATAGAACTCTTGGGGCTCTCCTAAGAGTCATGCTGCGAACTAACCTCCGGAGGTGGGAAGACTGCCTACCATTTGTTGAGTTTTCTTATAACAGGTCTAGGCACTTAGCAACCAAGAAGACTCCCTTCGAAGTGGTGTATGGCCGAAATCCACTAACCCAAGTGGTAATGATGCTGCGGCCACTTAAGGAGAAGGAGAACATGGATGCAGCTAAGCAAGTGGACTTCATCAAGCGCTTGCATGAGCGAACAAAGGCGCAGCTGGAAAGGAAATATGCGCAATACAAGGCAGCAAAGGAAAAGCATCGCAAGGATGTGCAGTTCAACGTTGGTGATCTTGTGTGGCTGCATCTCAGTAAGGAAAGGTTTCCGCAACAACGGAAATCTAAGCTGGACCCTAGGGGAGATTGACCATTTCGTGCGATTCAGAAGATGGGTCCTAATGCATAAAAGCTGGATCTCCCTGCCGACAAGTACAGTGTTCATTCTACCTTCAACGTCACTGATCTATCTTTGTTCATACCTGACGATGACTCTGACGATGATTTGAGGACAAATCGAAATCAAGTGGAGGAGAATGATGCAGTGCAATTGTCGATGACTCCTGGTGACATTGATGACAACATGAAGGTTTCATTCGATGGTCCTATCACTCGTGCAAGGGCCAAGAGGATTCAAGATGCAACCAAAGCCCTTCTTGTCCGTTACCAAGGAACTATGGAGCAACGGTTCAGGCCACCCTGGATCACTTTGCTCAGGACTACACCACAGGCAGAGGAAGTGAGCTTACGTCCACAAACGGAGCTCATGAGGACTCGTCAGCACCCTCCGTGACATAACCATGCTCGGCACCAACATGGGCCACTCGAGGCCATCTCATGTCAAGTAGGCCAAGGAGGATGTCGAGTGAAAGGGAGGCCCATGTCGAGTACACCCTTGTGCTTGGGCCGGTTTACACTTTTAATTAATTCAGTTATTGCCTTATGTATTTAGATTTAATAAGGTGGAAAAATTATATCGTTTAGATAAATTCTTGTCCACTAAGTTATTCAAATTCTATCTTATTTAGATTTGAATTATCTTTAGGTTATTTTGATCTATCTTTAACAAACCAAACCTACACTCTTGCAAGGTGGAATTGGTTCATAGATTTCTATTTGAACATTATAGTTCTTTTGAATTAAGTACATTGAATAGAATTGAGGAAACCCTTTAAGGATTAAGAGTTCTTCGATTTCAATCCCAAAAGCTTCAAGTGCTCTTGTGATCTAAGTTCCATTCGGCCACAATTCACCAAACCCTAATCCACAATCGACTAAACCAAACATAAACCCTAGGCAAGTCCTGTTGCATAAACCCTAAGCTCGCGCGCTGTCTCGCGCGTCATCGCCCTCGATCAGCGGCTTACCCTGCGCACTCCACGTCTTGCTCCCGCGTCAGCACTTCGCTCCCAGTGAGCGCTTCGCCCAGGCGTCCGCAACTATCGCACTCGGTTCCTCGCATGCATGCACCTTGCTCGTGCGCTTGCTCTCGAGTAAGGTCGGGCAAATATACGGCGTGGTTCTTGATCTTGAGCCCACAGGCGAAGGATCGGGTATCCCAAACGTATCTCCTTCGACCCTTTGACACTGACCCGGCGGGTCATTGACCCGACGGGTCACCGACCCGGCAGGTCACGGGTTGAACCGCCTGACCCGTGACCCGTGGCCATGTCTAAATGGTCCCATGAAGTCAATGCCTCAAACATAAAAAATCTCACAAAATATCATGCGAGTGTGTGGCATCTCATTCCTCTTAGAAAGATTCCCAACTCTCTGACAGTGATCACAGGATTTACAAAAAGCATATGAATCACAAAATATATGTGGCCAAAAGAACCCTGCATCAAGTACCTTCCACGCTGTCTTTTGTGGTCCAAAGTGCCCACCACATTCATGTGAGTGACAGAAATTAAGGACAGATTGTACCTCATCGTCAGGAAGACACCGACGTATCACTTGATCCCCGCAATACTTCCATAGGTATGGATCATCCCAAACATAGAAGCGAGCATCATGGCGTATCTTGTCCTTTTGAGCCTTAGAAAAGTTGGGTGGAAACTCTTGCGATACTAGAAAGTTCACCAAATTAGTGAACCAAGGACGGGGAATAGAACTTACATTTAGAAGATGCTCAATCTCAGATTCCGCATAGGCCATGGGCGGCCAGGGTCAGCCGCGGGGCGGCCGGGAATTGCGAGCAAATTGTTCTCCAAGGACTCGGTCGCGGGGCGGCCTGGGCTGGCCGCGGGGCGGCCTGGGCTGGCCGCGGGACGGCTGGAGACGATGAAGACTTTGAACAATTCTTCATCAGGAAAAATCCCCAGGATATGTGTTTGCTCTTCTTGCCTATCCTTCCCCTGCAATATACGACTTAAATGATCTGCAACAAGGTACTCAGTACCCTTTTTGTCCCTGATTTCGATGTCAAACTCGCTTAAAAGCAAGATCCATCTAATCAATCTTGGCTTAGCTTCTTTCTTCATCAAAAGGTAACGAAGCGCTACATGGTTAGTATACACAATAACTTTTGTACCAATCAAGTAAGATCTAAATTTCTCAAGGGCAAAAACTATAGCAAGAAGTTCCTTCACTGTGGTTGAGTAGTTCCTTTAGGCTCCATTCAACGTCAGAGATGCATAGTAGATCATATGAGAGCTCTTACCCTCTTTTTGTCCAAGCACGGCTCCCACAGTATAGTCACTAGCGTCACATATCAATTTGAAGGGTTGTGACCAATTTGGTGCTTATATAATCGGTGCACTAGTAAGACAAGTCTTAAACTCATCAAAAATCGTCCTCCACTTCTCATCAAAAGCAAAGGTGACCTCGTTCTTCAGCAGCTCGCACAAGGGTGAGGTGATCTTTGAGAAATCCTTAATGAACCTGTGGTAGAATCCTGCATGGCCTAAAAAGGAATGCATTTCACGCACATTAGTAGGATAAGGAAATGATTAAATGATGTCAACCTTTGCCTTATCAACCTCAATCCCTTTATGGGAAACATTGTGACCTAAAACAATTCTCTCCTCAACAATAAAGTGACACTTTTCTGAATTGAGCACTAAGTTAGTGTCAACACATCTTCTAAGCACAAGTGCCAAATGGTTTAAGCAAGCATCAAAACTATCACCATGTACAGTAAAGTCATCCATAAAAACCTCAATGAATTGCTCTATATATTCAGAAAAAATACTCACCATACATCGTTGGAATGTCCCAGGGGTGTTGCACAAGCGAAAAGGCATCCTGCGATATGCAAAAGTGCCAAACGGATAAGTGAATGTCGTCTTTTGTTGATCCTCTAGTGCAATGGCTATCTAAAAGTACCCTGAATATCCATCTAAAAAGCAATAATATGGACGACCAGCGAGTCGTTCAAGCATCTGATCAATAAAAGGTAAGGGAAAGTGATCTTTTCGAGTTACCGCATTGAGCTTGCGATAATCGATACAAACTCTCCAGCCTGATTAGACTCTGGTGGGGACCAACTCACCCTCTTTGTTCTCAACCATTGTTATGCCTCCCTTCTTTGGTACTACCTGCGTTAGACTAACCCATTGACTATCAGAGATGGGATAGATCATACCTGCCTGAAGGAGTTTCAACACCTCCTTCTTTACTACCTCCATCATAGGTGGGTTGAGTCTCCGTTGAGGTTGCCTTGAAGGTTTGGCTCCCTCTTCTAACAAGATTCTGTGCATGCAAGTAGTTGGGCTGATTCCCTTGATGTCCACTATGGTCCATCCTAAAGCGGTCTTATGTTCTTTGAGCACCGCTACCAACCTATCATCTTGTTCCTTAGTAAGCTTGTTAGAGATGATGACAGGCAAGATATCACCTTCCCCCACGAATGCATACTTCAAATGCTCAGGAAGTGGCTTGAGCTCAACAACAGGTGCCTGCACAACAGAAGGTAAAAGCTTCTCGCTCGAACCGGTTAGTGCCATAGGGGTACCTACTTGTGAATGAGTAGGGAGGGTGGAAAAGTCTTATGGTCTCCTGCAGGTTAGTAGACAAAGCATAATTCAATGACAACTCCTCAGTAGGAGCTTCTATAGCAACCTGTAAGTCATCTACACAATTCATATCAAAAGTATCCTGCATACATGTATCAATGGCATCCTTAAAGCATAAGGAAGGATCATCAGAAGGGAATTTCATTGCATCATTTATATTGTATTCAACCTTCTCACCATCGAATTCCATAGTCAATGAGCCAGAATACACATCAATTTTTGTCCTAGCAGTCTTTAAAAAGGGCCTTCCTAAGAGAATAGGGGCCTCTTGCTTAGTATGCTACATGTCTAAGACAAAAAAGCCAGCAGGGTAGATCAAGGTGTCAACCATGACCAAAACATCCTCTACTATGCCTCTAGGATAAGCATTTGAGCGGTCGGCTAGTTGGATCACCACTCTAGTCTCATGCAAAGGCCTTAAGCCTAATGATTCATACAGAGAATAAGGTAAGACATCAATAGATGCACCTAAGTCTAACAAAGCTTTATCAAATTTAGTCTCACCTATCACACATGAGATTGTAAACATGCTAGGGTCACTACATTTCTTAGGCATACGCTTTTGGAACACAGTAGACACATGTTCGCTTACCTTAATCTTCTGCTTCCCCTTCAACTTCTGATTCCTCTTTACGGTGCATAGCTTCTTAAGAAATTTAGCATAACGAGGAATACTTTTAATCAATTTAAGTAAGGAAATGTTTACCTCGCACTTACTGAACATCTCAAAGATCTCTTTATCATTCTCAGGCCTCCTTGTGTCTCTAAGGGCTTCAGGAAAAGGTGGAATAGGTTTGTAAGAATTGAGAGGAGGAAATTCAGGCCTTACATAAGAATCGGAGGGGTGATCAGGAGCAAGGCCACGGGGCGGCTTGCTGAAATCTGCACCTTCAGAATCCCCTTGGCGGCGGGGCGGCCCAGGGGAGCCGCGGGGCGGCTGACGATTTCAAAGCTCTTCTTCCTCTTCTTCCTTACATGGATCAGATTCCCCATGGTTTTCGTCATCCTGGTAAGTGGTAATCAGTTCCTTACCACTTCCTAGTGTTATTGCGCTAACGTTCTCCTTATGATTCACCGCCGTTTGAGATGGTAGCTTTCCTGAGTCCTTAGCCTGCAATTCGCTCAGCGATTGAGCCAATTGGCCCATTTGCTTCTCAAGATTCTTGGAGTGCTGAACCTGGCTCATGAGTATCCTAGTGAGGGTCTTGATAGGGTCCTCAGTTGGTGTCCCCCTTGTGGATTGAAAGGGGCCTGGTAATTACCATAGTCATACCCCTGATAACCTGCATTATAATTGTTATTGAATTGATTGGGGTTACCATAATTACCATACCTGGGCTTCTGCGGAACAAAGTTTCCCATGACGTTAAGCTCAACATTAGGCTCCTGAAGTAGTGGGCACATATCGTTTTGATGTGGGGATCAGTGTTAATAGGAGGAATGTCGAATTCAAAACAAATATATAAAATATATGCAAACCGAATCCTAGCCTATACAAATAATTACAAGACTTCCTCTACTTGTAGTAGAAGCGTAGTCAAGATCGATCCATGAGGAAGCATGTCAGCAGAATCCTAGATAGTCTTGGAAAGCTCACAGCTTTTGTCGACCAGAAGCCTCGATCTCGACCAAAGAACTCGACGTCGACCTTGGCTGTCGATTTCCACTGCAACAGAAAACCTGCAGACACAAAAATGGCTGTCGATGTCGACTAGGGTGATCGATATCGATGTCAGTGACATAAATCGACTGGCTTAGAAAACTACCAGTCGACACAGGGTAGTCGATATGGAGTATATCACTCGAAATCGACCTTAGACAACAACTGCAAGATGATCGGGATCGACTTAGAAGACCGTTGATCTAGGGCAAACTTGGTCGATATCGACGAGTATGGTCGATTTCGACTACTCCTGAAGACGAATAGGATGAAGAGGGAAATATGAACAGAAAAGATAGATTTTTATGATTCAAATAAGATATAAAAGGTAACTCCTAGGGCTAGGGTTTACCACAACGTTAACCGATGCATGCGATAAGGCAAATAAGACGGACAATTGCGCTATCTCACCCGGGGGACAAGCTTTCTCTGTACACCAACTCTTAGGAATACTCTTGCAAATAAACCTAATTGTCTCTACCAATTTTATTTTTATAACTTAAGTTGTTAGCATGAATCCCTTTTCTTTCGATTAGGACTTAAACATAGAATCGTAGGAGATGATATAGACACAACGATATCAACATCAAATACTTACCTTAGGCACGCATGGCTAATGTCGGGCTCACCCCGACCCTAGAAGCTTTGGAAAACTACTCGCTCTTCATTGCATGAAACACCATTGATGGAAAAGGGAAAAATTGCATTAAATTGAACTCCGAAACCTTACAGTCCAACGTCGGCTCTCGCAAACGGCAAACCCTAAAGCATCTCTCTAACTTTCTACTTCTCTAGCTATTTTTGTTGTGTGATTGAATGAATAAAGACAAGCCCCTAGGGCTTTATTTATAGGCTACTAATCCTTGCTATCCAGGGAAAGTAGATCCCACCTTCTTTCTAAACTCTATCCAAACAAGTAGGATAGATCTTTTATTTAAGGTAAATATCTAAAATCACTAAGTAAACCTTTAGGGTAAAAAGGAAATATCCCCAAGGTATATTCTATCTAAATAAGATGATAATCTGTGGCTTATGTGATAAAACTTCAAATCTGAGTCTCAAAAAGCGCGTCCAACCCGCGTCGAAGTCCAGTCGATATCGACCACTCTGTTTCTTCTCGACGAGCTTCATTCCACTCAATTTCTGGGGCATAGTCAATGTCGACACCCTCACTCGATATCGAGTGCTCTTCAGTGTTGGTCTTTGGGGTCTATCTCGACACTCAGAGTCCATGTTGAGATCTTTAGTCGATATCGACCAGTCCTGTCGATATCGACCACTTTTTAGCTTCTCTTGGCTTCTTCGTTTTGAGTCCAATTCCACTCTGATTCCTACATATTTAGACCAATACTTGTGCAGACTCTATTTCTTGCACGTTTGCTTATTCTACACATATTTGCATTATTTTCAACCTTTATTTTTGGAATTGAATGAAATATGAAGTCAAAACTTGCAATAAAAAGGGTACTAAATATGTATATCAATCAGCACAGAGCCCACATGCTTTGAGTTCTTGAGGTGTCCCTTTGTGCATCATCCTCCTCATCATCTCATTCATCTCCATCATATCAACTTGCGAATTGGAGCTTGAAGAATCTACAGCCAGTGCTCCACGGGGGGTTGCCGTCTTACTATATTGTCTAGACCCCTCAGCAAGCTCTGAGAACAACTCCATAGCATCATTTGGGGTCTTGTTGAGAATGTTACCCCCACTAGCGGCATTCACCATTTGACGCTCACCATCAAGCAAACCTCCATGCAAATAAAGCACCAAATCCTGTTGAGAGTAACCATGCTAGTGGCAACTGGAGAAGAGCTTTTTGAATCGCTCCACATACTCATACAGGGTCTCAGTTGTTGATTGCTCGATGTTGCTGATGGCCTTTTTGAGAAAATTCAGTTTTGTAGCAGGGAAGTACTTTTCTAAGAACAACCTTTTCATCTCTGTCTAGGTAGTAATGCTCCCTGTAGGAAAATAGTAAAACCAATCATTAGCTGAATCTTTTAATGTGAAAGGAGAAGCTCGCAGCTTGATTTGGTCCGTTATGACATATGCGGGCCTCATGCTCTCAATGATGGCATGGAACTCTGCCAAATGTTTGTTGGGATCCTCGCCACTCAACCCATGGAACTTAGGTAGAAATTGGATCCACTGAGCCTTGAACTCGAACTTGGTCCCATCAGTAAGCGCTGGAAACTGCACCACCAATGGTTGTGTTTGTAGATTCGGTGCGGTGAGTTGCCTTAAGGTTTGGTTCGCGTTATCCAACATGTTTTCACCCATCTCTACAGTCCCTTCGGCTTCTTGATCGAAAGGTAATTTGCTAAAGTTATTGCGAACCTCCTGCCTTAGGTTGGAAAGAGTCTCTCGATCTCTGAATCAAAAGGAAGTAAAGATGAATTAGTAGCACGGGTGCAGACCATAAACGTGGTCCATACCAAGGATAGCGATTAAACAACACAAGAAATTAAAAAGATATTCCCCGGCAATAACGCCAAATTTGACAAGAGGAAAACCTATCGTTGTTCCTGCCAAAGAATACTCAAACCTACAACTAGTATAGTTGGTAAGAAAGAGGTCGATCCATAGGGAAATCTAATGAATTCTAGTTTTAATCTAATCGCAAGTAATCGAAAAGAGAGTTTTTGTGAGAAAAAAGATCCGTTTTTGGTCAAAGCGGAAAGAAGCAAACAAAATAAAGTTAGCTGTAAAATGCAATGGAGAGAATTAGGTTCACCTACAATTTTTCACTTCAATTGATGAATTTGATCCTTGTTTCGGCCTCTAGTTCTTTTCTTTTTCTATGAATGTCCTTGTCCAGATCTTAGGTAAATTACTAGTCCTACAAGACCTAGTAATTCTTATCTCTGAATAACCCTAACATGGTTAAGATTTAACCTAGAGATAGCATTAAGAATATGAATTACCAAGGTATATCCAATATCAAGCTACGAGTCGATATTTAACATATATTCAACTTCCTACACATCCAATTACTCCTACGAGTCCTAAAGGGATATGATTTCCACTTGGGTTAATGTTCGCTATGAGGAATCTACAAAACCCTAGCAATTGAATGAATCTACAAAACAAATTCAAGGAAGTAAGTGCAAAGAAGTCAAAACATTCGAATAGGAATAAGAACTAGATTAAGAAACTCACAATTCAACAATCAAAGATCCAAACTGTAGGCGAAACCTTGAGAGTTTAGTTGCTCATGCTCAAACATGCTCTCAATAATCTCTAAAGTGCATAAGGTGAATAGTAGAATAACATAGAAATGTCTTTTCAAAGCCTACAAAGAGTCTGCCAAAAATAAAAAATACAAACCCTAATTAAAGTTCAGATCTGATTCGGCAATTCTGCACGAGCCGCGGGGCGGCCAAGCGATCAGTTAAATCCTTCTACAGGTCTTCGGGGTCGCGGGGCGGCTAGCTCGGCCGCGGGGCGGCCAGCGATTTCTTCAGCATACCATTGTGTAGCTTCCGCCTCTTCAAACTGAACAAGTGATCATGTAAATGCAACTAAAATATGCCATATTTACACCCAAACTATGCTAAATGTAATCTATTATGCAATACTAATCATGCTCTGTAACGGCCCACAATTATGATTCCCAGGTTACGTTTCGAGGGATGAAACCCCTCGTTAGGATCTTGCGCCCCGAGTACAGGTTGAAGGTTTGAAATCAACAACTTTGCTTTTAAAGTGGGATTTCGCACCCAAAACCGAGAGGGACTGCTGGAATCCCTAGGGTAAGTCCCTTGTACCTGCCCTATGGCCTAAGTCGCGAAATTCGTTGATCATACAACCAATAAGATTCCAAATTCATACATAAGATTGCCACGACGGAGCATTGTCAAATTGTGATCAAAACATCCAAAACCAAACCGTTAATAAATTAGTCAAGTCAGAGTATCGATTCTCTCTTTCCACCATGTTAGACCCCGCGGTCATGCAGCCAAACCAGCCTCAATAGTGATAAGCATAATGGATACCTAAAAACGTTAATAGTGGGGGGGATCAGATCGATGCCTACTTGGGCCTGTTCCTTCATTAAGGGTGCTACCCCCACCCTACATACACACATAGGCTATACCTAATAATCATGCTTCTAGATGCAAGGCGGAATATGAACACACTAGCATGCCCTTGAGATCAAGTGCTTATAATAATAATAAGGCCTTATCACAAAATACCAAATGGTATATCCCTCTCCTACCTCCACCCCCTTCCGATAGGGCGGAGAATGGCCTGCTCATGAATGCATTCCACTCCATCATAATCGAAACGGCCCGCAGGCCCAACCCGTAATCATATATAAAGCCCACAGGCAAATCTCATAATCATGCTCATAATATAAGTAAAGGAAGTTCCATATTACTCAATTGACTCAGGACGGGACCCGATGGGACTAGGTCGTCCTATTACCCTAACAAAGACTCTAGTTACTTCACAGATAATGGCCGTTCTATTTACATACGCATAAAGAAATAGGATGATCAACGATTAATGCAACCTAGAAGGATACTACATGGCATACTGATCATGAATGCAAGCACCTAGTATATCATGCACATAAGGCAGAGAATATCTATTCGATATGAGTAAGCTCTGTAGAGACTTACCTGGAGGTGCAGAACAACATTAATGTAGCACTACGACAGTTTAAGATCACCTAGTAATCACAATGAGTATATAAATCTATATTTAATCACACAAGCACAATCATTCTACATAATTTCACAAAATCGAAAGCCTCATCATCAAATTCTATATCATCATCATTCATCTTATCTTATTTTTCCTCGCAAAGTCTCTATATAACATATCAAGTACCATCTCAACTCATCATCTCAACATCTCATCATTCTTTCATATACATCAACACATCATAATATCATTTTAAGGACATTTATCAACATTTCATCTCATAATTCACATTCAACAAGTACGTCGACATCGTATCATAGCAATATTGGCATATCATAATTTATACTCATACTTAGCGTATATGTCACTTCATCATCATAAGTAACTAGCATATAACCTTTCATAATACATCATCACAATACCATGATATTATTCATACAATCATATCATCATGCTAGTTAGTCGTCGAACAAGTCGGATTCCCAAGTTAGTTCCCAATCCATTTCAATGTTCGAGTCAATTCGCTAGAAATTCCGATTCTTGAAAACATTTGTCAAATTCCTTTTTGTTTTAATCCGATAACTTATTTTTAAGTTCCAATCTTTTATAAAGTCATAAAATAATATCTTTTAATTCTCAAAATAATATTTATATCTCTTAAATCTCAAAATAATATTTATATCTTTTAAATCTCAATTAATATAATATAATATTTCAAATACCGTTTTCTTTAAAACAGTTTGAAATAATATTTCAAAACCTTAAAGTAACTAATCATTTTATTTAATTAGCCAAAACAGCCCACATATTTTATAAAAATATACAACCGACCCCTCTTTTATTCATATACCAAACCGAACCCATTTTTATTTAATAACCCAAAATCGAAACCCATTTTATTTACCCAAAATTTCCGGCCCCAATCCATAACCCCAACCCAGATTCCACTTTCTAAAAAAAATAAGCCCAATCTCCTTCTAAAAAAAAAGGTTCGGCCCAATCAAACAACCCATTCTTCCACCCATTCAAATCTGAAGCCAGAAGGAAAAGAAAGGGGAGTGGGGCCGGGTTTGCTAGCATGGCAAGGTGGGCCCCCTTTTCTTCTTCTTCCTTCTGAAGGTTGCTTCCCGTGCCGGCGACCTCGCTCCCCAGCTCTCACTCACGCCCTCACTCAAAATTCTCCTGCCTCTACGCTTACTCGCACCTCACCCTATTCCCCATCATCCTCGCGGTTAGCCCTCTAGCTCGCTCACACTGCTCTCGCCCTTGCCCTGACTCGCCCGCTCTCGTTTTCCTGGTTTTCCAGCGATCTCCCTCGCTCGCCGACTCGCTTACACGACTCTCGCTCCCCGATACTCTCTCTCACAGTTAGTTCAAAAGAAAGGACGAGTCACACCCAGAGAGCGGACAAGAAGGAGGAGAGATAGGTGCTCACCGAGGGGCTCGAAAAACCGTCGAAAAAATTCGATTGGTGCCCGTCTGACTTCGTCGGAGATGGATCCTCATCGGAGACTGCCTAAGAAGGGTGGGAGGGGTTTAAAGGTGGCCTTTTATATGGTCTTAAAGTCAAAGAGAATGAGGAAGAGAGCTTACCAAGCTCGATCCACGAACAGGGGACAAAGGGAGGCGGCGGCTGCGCTCGGGGACCTCCGGGATGCTATTGCTGCTGCTTGGATGTCTAGGGGGAGTGATGGAAACGTCGCTAGTACTGGTCAGTGAAGAAGAAGGAGAAAGGATGAGAGGTGACTGCTCGTTTGTTCTTGCGGAAACAAGGCTCGGTGCTCATATTTGCGGCTTCAATAGAGGTCGACGACGACGAGGAACCTGTGGAGGTGGGGTAGCTGAGGTGTGGTGTTTTTGGGGGAAAGAACATAGAGATGGAGAAGATAAGGAAAGGAGGGGGATGTGGGCTGGTGTGTGTTTTAATAAAGGAAATAGAAGGTGAAAGGAGGAGGTTGGGGTTGTCTGAAAATTGGCCTTGAAATAGGGGAGAGGGTCAGTTTGGTGCTAGGCTGCTGCTGCAATCGGACAAGGAGGTTCAGACAATATTTGGAACCTTTGCCTCAAATGGGAGAACAAGGTAAGTGAGGGGTGTGATGTTGTAAGGCTTCTATCGACACAAAAATGGGGAGGAAAGAAAAGCTGAATTTGAAATTGGTCAAAGGAGGAGTGAGGGGACCAATGTTGAGGTTTGGATAAGCATGGATGAATGAAGACGGGAATTGTGGCCCCGAGTCGGAAATTTGAATTTCCGACGTTTGGTTTCCCAAATCACACTCTCTCGATAAATTAGTTTTAAAAGTCGGAAGAATATTGTTATCCGAAGAAAATTTTTAGATTCCGAGATAAAAGATGAAACCGATCTTAAAAGTTTCAAGATTGGTCCGGAATTCATTTTATCAATCTCGAGTTCGGTTTATTAAACTAAAGATGAGTTTATTATTATTATTTATTATTATTATTATTATTATTATTATTATTATTATTATTATTAGTATTATTATTATTATTATTATTATTATTATTATTATTATTATTATTATTATTATTATTATTATTATTATATTTTTTATTTTATTTTATTTTTTTTTAAACAAAACCTGATCAAATCCGTTCTAAGTTTATTTTTGATTTCCTTTTTCCAAAAATCAAGATTTTAAGAAAAATCCAGGCCTTTACATCATCCACCTCTAAAAACAAGTTTGAAATGGGTGAGTCCAAGGATCGTGTCATTGATCCCGTAAGTACCTCATAAGTGCCCTTATGAGATCTCACAGTACCGTCGTCATGATCATAATACTCCCAATCGGTCATAGCAAGAATGTGGTATGGGCCCCTACCACATCTTCACTCCGACTTCTCGGTCATATCATAAATCGAAAAGCATCATAGCATCCCCACTAGGTCTTAGCAAGCGGTCTATAAGGGCCCCTATAAAATGCTCGTATCCACTTCGTAGGACGTTATAATGCAAGCTCGGGTCCAAAAAGTTTCAAAAGGGTTACTCGATTTGACTAAGATTGGTTCCGAAATCGTTGAAATTCTCAGTCGCGTTCGTTCTTTCAAAATCCAAGTTAGTCCTTTTTATTACTGTTTAAAATCCTTCAAATCTGACGTTAGTCAAGCTATTTCAGTACTCAGGTGGTGGAATCATCCACCTCTAAGGGCTAATCCCATATCCTCTTCCTATGTTCCAAATCATAATCAAGTTTTATCAATTCAGTCTCTATCATTCTAACAATTTTGATTCAAGGCATCTCATAACACAACAATCATGTAGCGTATCCAATAGCATGCTAAGTTATATCGAGAGTAATCACACCCCATAACGCATCTAGTATAGCATCACACATAGTAGGATTCATCACAATCAATGGGTCACATCATCAAGAACCTGCATATAGCTACCGATCATAACAGAATACAACCACCACTCATCCATCATCAACTCTCAAGTCAAGATCAACCTCATCTACTTCTACCAACCCAAATTCGATAATAGTCCTAAGTACAAGTGCATCTAGCTTATCATATATTTCACTCATAGACAACCTCTCTAGCCTCATTAACATCCGCACTTCAAAGCCTAATTCCCAAACCAATTACTAGGTATTTCCAAGCTTAGGTCATCAAGTCATCTAAGGATCAACTATACGCAATAGTTCGAGCTTGAGCCCTAACATTCCAACTAACCATCTAGAACCCACATCCCGGAATTCATAACCGTCCAATTTCCTATTTCGACAAGCTCATCATCTCAATCATCTACCAAGATTCTTTATCAAGTACATCCTCGTCCTAGGTATGTCCCACCAATTTCATCCATTTCCTTTTATGTCTTTCAAATTTCGTCCGATCGTTACCCCTCAACAAGGAATCCTAAGTCACCTCGATACTCGAATATTATGTCCGATATCTCTAAGCATTCCCCCTACTAATCCACCTCTAAAGATCAGACTCCTACTGATAGCCTTACAAACGACTTCATACTATGTCCTCAATAGTTAACACAAGGTTCATTTTCCTAAACGGCTTACACATCCCAAAACAACACAAGGCCCTTACCTCGATATAAATACCCAACCACCTACTTTCGACAATCGCTAACTCAGAGAACCTTCTAGTGCTAACTCATAATCGCCGATTACCAAATTCCTTCTTACCCGTATCGATCCTAATAACCAACACACATCCTACCCAACTAAACCATCAACACCCAACTGATCCGAACCATAGCGTTTCATTTCTCAAAACGATTAGGGCAAGCCACATGTTCATCACACTAATTTCCCATTCCGATCCTCACTAACCCTAACCAATCGCGATTTCTCAAGTCGTCCTACTCTAGTTCCTCATTTTCGCATATTCTTAATTGCCCAATTTTCCATTCCTCAAACCTAGACATATTACCGCTTAAGCCCCTATTTACTAAATCATCATTCCCATATAATTTCCATATCATTCTTACACAAGTTACCCCAAAGTATCACAACTAGATTGAATCTTCCCCAATGTCCAACCATTAGTATTCTAAATCTCCTCTACCTTGCCTAGCTCCCTCATTCATTACTCAAAACCTTCCTATCTTGAACCTCAAGCAATTAGTCCTGCAATAACCTCAACGACATTCTCACCTTGGTGACCTTACTCAAACGTCCATCTTTCGTTCCCTAATACATCAATAGCTACAACAACTCCTACACATCAATTCTGATTTCCGTTTCTTTATGCTGATATTTGCCAATCAAGTCCCTTCGATCAAAATTCCGTCAAGCATCCTCAACATTGCCTGAACAACCCCAATTTATATATTTCTCATCAAGTCCTGTTAACATATGATCACCCTAATTCCTAAGGTTACGATTTCTCAAGAAGTTCCCAACTCATTTCTCACCAAGGTCGTTCCTTAATTATAACACCTATAACTTAGTCCCGATTTCTACGATTCCTTAGCAGTTCTTAGTGGATCAACCTTACGTCATCCAAGATTCGCTCCTAGAAAACCTAACCTACTCCTAGTGCACTAACCCATCTATCAACACTTCCGCCATAAGCTTGATCAACTCTTAGCCTACCTATCCCTACCTAGAACTATCATAACTACCTATATCACACCAACTCTCAAGATTACCCTAACGAACTACCCTAGTCCTCATCGAACTACCCTCCTATGCTACCCGCATACACCAACACCTCTCGCTCAAAATCCTGTCATCCTAATCCCACTTCTCTCCTAAGGCCTACCTAGAAGCTCGTCTGAAATCCACTAATCACTATTTCCTATCAATCCTGGAACTCGCTCTGTCTCATCTAAGCTAACATCGCCTCCCTACGTCTGTAGTTCATACTATCATCGATCAATCGTACAACTCAAATCCTCTCACTGCTCTCCGATCATCCGACCCAAGGTCATCAACCCACATAATCAAGCAGAACAACCATGAAGTCATCACACATATCCTACGTCATACGTACTAACACCCTATATGTATAACATCATCAGTACAACGTCAGTCATATCATATAACTCAAGGCACCCCTATGCTCAATCATATAGATATAATCTAGTCAAATAATCGAGTTGCCTCATGCTAATGACCACAACAAGGATGACATCATATCTCATTATAATGCTTCATCATCATACACTAACCGAGCCTATCATCTGTCATTTCATATCACTAGATCAGGATTCCAACAATTGAGATTCACATTTTATAGGTAAAGTATTCAAGCAATAACGTTAACTCAGAATGTCAACATGTCATATTATCATTGCATATCAGAACACCAAGCCATCGAGTAATATTTACTGTCATCCAATCTATCGATGTCAGCACATCAAAATTCATCCTCGTGTTAATTCTAGGACTATCGCACATGATTCCAAGTCAACGGCGATAGGGAGAGGACAAGGGCGGATAATCCAGATTCCTAACAACCTCGAACACGGACCCAGGCTAAGGACGATAAGACTAGAGACAAGGTTCCAACCCGAGAATGACAACGATGCCCTTATGGACGTCTATGAGGTTATAAATGCGGCAAACAAGCATGCATTTATTATGGAGCATATCAGTCATATTAACTCACACTAGCATGTTCCTATCTGAAAGAAGAACAACGTATGCATTCATAACATGTACATGTAATCAAATTCTACATGGGTGTGCTTGCGAGACAACTAGCAACTTATCACCTCATGTAAGTCGATATGCCTGACGATTCTATACAAGGTATGCGGAATACAGTAGTAATCATGCGAGTTATGAAACTATTCAGGATTGAATAAACATCATAAGCATATCATGTATGATCAGTTATTCATGTTAGTTAGACACATAGGCAGGTCATATCATCACGGAGTCGAATGCAGGCATGCTGGGGTATGTCATAAATATCAGACTAATTTGGAATGAAATGACACGTACGAGGGGTATCATGCATTATCTCATTTTATGACAACGATGCTCACATAATAGGGTAAGTATGACATATAGTCATTCAATGCATCGCAACTGGAAAGCATAGATCCTACATGACACTATTAAAACCGGGCAAAACATGAGCACTGTCGAGGTAGTCTCAATAAGTTCAACATATTAATCATGTATCATGTGTATAAGAGCTCAACATATAGCGTGGTGTGTGATCATGTGATGTGTCAGGTCATAGGTTCATGAAAGCACGAGAAGACACCATATCGTAGGAGAGAAACATCACAGATGTCGGATGGGTTAGCATACTATGAGTTAATTGTCATAGAAGGCATAATAAGTAATGAGGGAAATACTAACATGCTAAGGAGACCAATTTACATGGACACACATACAACGATCTTGCAATCATAGAGAAAGCCACCATTATAATCAGACAGAAATCCCTAAGGGCAATCGCCGACTCATCCCAACCGACTTATCACCCCGTTTCCCATGGGACATTAGTATGACTCATTTTAGTAACATCGAAGGACACTCATATTACTTTCTGAATGAGGATGGTAGAGTTTGTGTTTAGAATCTTGTGACAAGAAGACACGGTTCGACCATTTCAAAAATCGAGAAGGATGACTCCCTAAGGCAACTCACCCTCTAGACTCAGAATCATGACTCATTTCCCATCACACACTCAAGTAACCTTGTACCCGATTAAACTTCCGACGCAATCAGCTTATCATCAGATAGACGAGCTCGACATGAGCATCAAGGTTCTGGACAAGGAATACGAATTAGGACAAAAACGAATGGACAATCTTCAACCCTTATTAACACACCTAAACATTTTCGTGGGATGGACAACGGAATTAGGATCATTAAGGAGGTTTGAACAATAAAACGACTGTTTCGATCACCCAAAACTGGAAACCCGGCTATATAGGAATAAGGTTTCTCCCGCTACCTCATTTGCACAAACATTCAACATATGTTTCCCAGTCAGGACATACCAATCAGACTTCTAGCCTAATCATGCAGCACTCAACACAAAAGCAACCAACGAGTTTGATATGATCTCTTTGAAGTTTATAAAGCACAGAGACGATCTATGCTACCCTTCGAGGGGCAGCTGACCGGAGGGGGCAACTACCTCACGGCCTCCTAAGCCGTGCTACTCCAACCCTCGATCTCCTTGGAGTCTTCAAAACCCGTCTGTAAAAGAAAGCTAGTATTTTGCCTACGTTTCCCCGAATTCTACATCTATAAGGGATGTCTACCGCTTGGGTCTCTACCCACATGTTTGATCCTAAAGGTCGATTAGTCTAGGGTTAGGTGCAACTAAATTCATTTTGCCCTTTTGAAAACATTTTCCAAAACCATTTGAAATCTTTGGGCCATTTTAAAGACCACTTCAACCTATCATACTTGAATTGCAAAACCTCGCTCTGATACCATCTTTGCAACGGCTCGGGATTATCATTCCCATGTTACGTTTCGAGGGATGAAACCCCTCGTTAGGATTTTGCACCCCGAGTACAGGTTGAAGGTTTGAAATCAACAACATTGCTTTTAAAGTGGGATTTCGCACCCAAAACCGAGAGGGACCGTTGGAATCCCCGGGGTAAGTCCCCTGTAACTACCCTATGGCCTAAGTCACGAAATTCGTTGATCATACAACCAATAAGATTCGAAATTCATACATAAGATTGCCACGACGGAGCCCTGTCAAATTGTGATCAAAACATCCAAAACCAAACCATTAATAAATTGGTCAAGTCAGAGTCTCGATTCTCTCTTTCCGCCATGTTAGACCCCACGGTCTTACAGCCAAACCAGCCTCAATAGTGATAAGCATAATGGATACCTAAAAATGTTAATAGTTGGCGGGATTAGATCGATGCCCACTTGGGTCTGTCCCTTCATTAAGGGTGCTGCCCCCACCATATGTACACACAAACGCTATACCTAATAATCATGCTTCTAGATGCAAGGCGAAATATGAACACACTAGCATGCCCCTAAGATCAAGTGCTTATAATAATAATAAGGCCTTATCACAAAATACCAAATGGTACATCCCTCTCCTACCTCCACCCCCTTCCGATAGGGCGGAGACTGGCCAGCTCATGAATGCATTCCATTCCATCATAATCGAATTGGCCCGTAGGCCCGACCCATAATCATATATAAAGCCCGCAGGCAAATCTCGTAATCATGCTCATAATAGAAGTAAAAGGAGTTCCATATGACTCGATTGACTCAGGACGGGACCCGTTGGGACTGGGTCGTCCTATGACCCTAGCAAAGACTCTAGTTACTTCACAGATAACGATCGTTCTGTTTACAAATGCATAAAGAAATAGGATGCTCAACGATTAATGCCACCTAGCAGGATACTACATGACATGCTGATCATGAATGCAAACACCTAGTATGTCATGCACATAACGGAGAGAATATCTATTCGATCTGAGTAAGCTCCGTGGAGACTTACCTCGAGGTGCAGAACAACATTAATGTAGCACTAAGACAGTTTAATATCACCTAGTAATCACAATGAGTATATAAGTCTATATTCAATCACACAAGCACAATCATTCTACATAATTTTACACAATCGAAAGCCTCATCATCACATTCTATATCATCATCATTTAACTTATCTCATTTTTCCTCGCAAAGTCTCTATATAACTTATCAAGTACCATCTCAACTCATCATCTCAACATCTCATCATGCTTTCATATACATCAACACATCATAATATCATTTTAAGGACATTTATCAACATTTCATCTCATAATTCACATTCAACAAATACGTCGACATCGTATCATAGTAATATTGGCATATCATAATTTATACTTATACTTAGCATATATGTCACTTCATCATCATAAGTAACTAGCATATAACCTTTCATAACACATCATCACAATATCATGCTATTAGTCATACAATCATATCATCATGTTAGTTAGTCGTCGAACAAGTCGGATTCCCAAGTTAGTTCCCAATCCATTTCAAAGTTCGAGTCAATTCGCTAGAAATTCCGATTCTTGAAAACATTTGTCAAATTCCTTTTTGTTTTAATCCGATAACATATTTTTAAGTTCCAATCTTTTATAAGGTCATAAAATAATATCTTTTAATTCTCAAAATAATATTTATATCTCTTAAATCTCAAAATAATATTTATATCTTTTAAATCTCAATTAATATAATATAATATTTCAAATACCATTTTCTTTAAAACACTTTCAAATAATATTTTCAAAACCTTAAAGTAACTAACCATTTTATTTAATTAGCCAAAACAACCCATATATTTTATAAAAATATACAACCGACCCCTCTTTTATTCATATACCAAACCGAACACATTTTTATTTAATAACCCAAAACCGAAACCCATTTTATTTACCCAAAATTTCCGGCCCCAATCCACAACCCCAACCCAGATTCCACTTTCTAAAAAAAATAAGCCCAATCTCCGTCTAAAAAAAGGTTCGGTCCATTTAATCAGCCCATTCTTCCCCCATTCAAATCTGAAGCCAGAAGGAAAAGAAAGGGGAGTGGGGCCAGGTCTGCTGGCATGGCAAGGTGGGCACCTGTTTCTTCTTCTTCTTCCTTCTAAAGGTTGCTTCCTGTGCCAGCGACCTCGCTCCCCAGCTCTCACTCACGCCCTCACTCCAAACTCTCCTGCCTCTACGCTCACTCCCACCTCACCCTATTCCCCATCATCCTCGCGGTTAGCCCTCTCACTCGCTCACACTGCTCTCGCCCTTGCTCTGACTCGCTCGCTCTCATTTTCCTGGTTTTCCAGCAGTCTCCCTCGCTCGCCGGCTCGCTTACACGACGCTCGCTCCCCGATACTCTCTCTCGCAATTAGTTCAAAAGCAATGACGAGACACACCCAGAGAGCGGACAAGAAGGAGGAGAGATAGGTGCTCACAGAGGGGCTCGAAAAACCATCGAAATAGTTCAATTGGTGCTCGTCTGACTTCGTCGAAGATGGATCCTTTTAGGAGACTGCCTAGGAAGGGTGGGAGAGGTTTAAAGGTGGCCTTTTATATGGTTTTGGAGTCAAAGAGAATGAGGAAGAGAGCTTACCAAGCTCGATCCGCGAACAGGGGAAAAGGGAGGCGGCGGCTGCGCTCGGGGATATCCGAGATGCTGCTGCTGCTGCTTGGATCTCTACGGGGAGTGATGGAAACGTCTCTGCTACTGGTCATTGAAGAAGAAGGAGAAAGGAGGAGAGGTGGCTGCTCGTTTGGTCATGCGGAAACAAGGCTCGGAGCTCCTATTTGCGGCTTCAATGGAGCTGGACGATGACGAGGAACCTGTGGAGGTGGGGTAGCTGAGGTGTGGTGTTTTTAAGGGAAAGAACACAGAGATGGAAAAGATAAGGAAAGGATGGGGATGTAGGTTGGTGTGTGTTTGAATCAAGGAAAGAGAAGGTGAAAGGAGGAGGTTGGGGTTGTTTGAAAATTGGCCTTGAAATAGGGGAGAGGGTCAGTTTGGTGCTAGGCTGCTGATGCAATCGGACCAGGAGGTTCAGACAGTATTTGGAACCTTTGCCTCAAATGGGAGAACAAGGTAAGTGAGGTGTGTGATGTTGTAAGGCTTCTATCGACACAAAAATAGGGAGGAAAGAAAAGCTGAATTTGAAATTGGTCGAAGGAGGAGTGAGGGGACCAATGTTGAGGTTTGGATAAGCATGGATGAAAGAAGACGGGAATTGTGGTCCCGAGTCGGAAATTTGAATTTCCGACGTTTGGTTTCCCGAATCCCGCTCTCTCAATAAATTAGTTTTAAAAGCCGGAAGAATATCGTTATCCAAAGAAAATTTTTAGATTCCGAGATAAAAGATGGAATCGATCTTAGAAGGTTTAAGATTGGGCCGAAATTCGTTTTATGAATCTCGAGTTCGGTTTATTAAACCAAAGATGAGTTCATTATTTTATTATTATTATTATTATTATCATTATTATATTTTTTATTTTTTATTTTATTTTATTTTATTTAAAACAAAAACTAATCAAATCCTTTCTAATTTTATTTTTGATTTCCTTTTTCCGAAAATCAAGATTTTAAGAAAAATCCGGGCCTTTACATGCTCTATCAACTGCTTTTGTGCTGAGTGTTCTATGCTTAGGCCAGAAGTTTGATTGGTATGTCGTGACTATGAAACATGTATTGAATGTTTGTGCAAACGGGATAGTGGGAGAAACCTTATGTAGTCGGGTCTTCAGTCCTGGTGGAATGATTCTTTCCGTGGTTCAACCCTCTTTGATAATCCCAATTCCATCATCCGTTCTACAAAACATCTAGGCATGTTAGTCAAGGTCGAAAAGATTTTGTTCTCCTCATCCTAAGTCCCATTTCATATCCCAACCATTGACGTTCCTATCAAGTCTCCTACTTGTGTCAACGTTCACTATGGGGAATTGGATCGGTCAAGCCAACTACTTTCAGGGATTATGTTCGGATGTGAGGGTTACTTTATTATGTGAGGGAGGGTGGTTATTGACATGATCCTAAGTCTAAAAGTGAGTGGTCTTATGGAGTCATCCATCTCCATTTCGTAATGTTCAATCGGCGTCTTCTTGCCACAAGAGTCTAAACACGAACTCTACCATCTTCTCTCGGGAAATAGTGTGAATATCCTTGTGTTCTACCAAATGAGTCATACAAGCATCTCACAGAAGAAACGGGGTGATGAGTCGATGATTGCCCTTGGGGAATTCTGTATGGTTATAATGGTAACCCTCCTTGTGATTGCATGACATGATGTGTTAGTATATGTTCAGCATGACATACCTGACTTCTTGCATTATCGCGCTTACGAATGAGTGTATGTGCTGCATGTATGAATTCACATGACTACTATCGCCCCTTGAACTAGGTTCATGATAGTGTGGTCAACTCTATTTGAATGTATACCCCGTATAATGATCTCCTTAGCATGATTAGTTGTTGATGCCCTCGATGCTTATTGTTCGCTAGGAGGAGGGTTTGTGCAATTCAAATATAATTAACAACTATGCTAACTCCCTGTCCCAAACAACTAATACAAGAATCCCTTCCGATGTAGTGGTAGGGTAATTCAGGATCGAATCCACGAGGAGGTATGTCAGCGCTTCCCTTGTTGCAATCACGATCAAGCTTTCGACCTCAGAAGACACTCGATATCGATGCGTCTGGTCGATATCGACCTCAGTTCTGGTCGATTTCCAGTAGAGTTCATGTAGAAGACAAAAGCAGCAAAGTCGACTTTGAGAGAGACCTCGATATTGATGTTAGACCTCGATAGAGTAAACTTAGAGTATGTGTGATTAAAATCTTTTCGATGGTCTTTGGCAGGGAAGGCATTACAGTGGCTTGAAAGTTTGGCTCCACGCTTGCTGAGGACATGGGCGGAGGTGAAAGATGCATTCTTGAACAAATGCTCCCCACCTTCTAAAACGGCGATGCTGCGACAAAGGATCACGGCTTTCAAACAAAAGCCAGGTGAAATCTAGCACAGGCGTGGGAGCGATTTAAAGACTTGCTGAGATTATGCCCAACGCATGGGCAACTTCCATATGTCATCTAGGAGATCTTTTACAACACCCTTGATGCGCCGAATAAGGAGATGATCAATTCATATACCTCCTATCGGTACATTCAGCTTACACCAACGGAGGCATGGGAGACCATTGAGAGGCTCGTGAACTTTGATAACACTTATGGGGCTGCTGCGGCCTATGTTGCAAGGACTGCCCCATCAATGCCACTATATGAGCCTCCAAGAGAGATAGATCCTGATGTACGGCAACAATTCCATAACGATCAAACACGATGCCTTCAAACGCAAGTCAGGTTCCTGAGCAACAATCAAACTTGTCAGGAGTGTGGCTCAACAAGGCATAACACTAATGCCTGTCAACATACTGAGCAAGTACCCATGGCGGAACAACATGAGGAGGTTAAGTGGACGAGAGGCTCCTATGGAGGAGGCAATCAACAATATTGGGGTGATCAAAGGTTCTATCAACAAAGGGATCCCCCACCATATAGAGAACCAGGGCACCCTGAGCGGGAAACAAGGAAGGATGACCTGCAAATCATTCTTGATGAGATGCGAAGGAACCATGTTGAGTTCAAACAAGCCAATAACTCCGTCCATAGTCAGCTGCAGGGCATCAATTCTAGACTTGGGGAGATTGATGTTTGGAAGCGCAACATGGAGACTCAAATGAGTCAATTAGCAGAAGCAATGCCCAAAGCGTCAGGATTATTCCCTGGATCCACTATGCCCAACCAAAAGGGCAAAACCACTGGTCATATTGTGGCAGCGAACCTAAGAGGTGGGCGTCAATTACAAACGCCCGAGCAAAAAGCGGAGGAGAAGGAGCCAGAACAGACGTCGATATCGACCCCCCTGTCGATATCGACCAAGGCGACGTCGAAATCGACCCTCTAGTCAATGTCGACCCTGATGCTGTGTCACCACAGAAATTGACTCCTCCAGTCGATATCGACCCTACTGATTTCGATGTCGACCTCACTGCAGTCGCGGGAAAGAAAAAGGTGTTGCCATTCCCAACTAGAAAGATGATTAAGGACCCAACGGAAAAGAAGTTCCGACGGTTCGTGAAGATGCTCCAAGGACTTAATGTCTCTATACCATTCACAGAGGCACTTCACGAGATGCCATCTTATGTAAGGTTTCTTAAAGACATCTTAGGTAAGAAGCGATCGCTCTCTGAGATCGCAGAGGAGTGCAACAGGTTGGAGCTACCACAAAAGCGGGCGAACCCAGGTAAGTTTTCTATCGCTATAGGTCTAGGTCAATTCAAATTTAATGCTTTAGTTGAATTGGGCGCTAGCGTTAGCATGATGCCACTAACCATATGGCACAAGGTAAAGATAGGTCCTCTGGAGCCTGTGGATGCAAGGTTGTACATGGCTAACAATACGGTAGTTATTCCAACGGGGATAGTGATGGATGTGCCAGTACAAGTAGGTAAATTCTTTGTCCCTGCTGATTTCCTAGTTGTTGATATAGCGGAGGACCCTGCTTGTCCAATTATTTTAGGTTGGCCATTCCTGACAACCGTCGATGCCAACATCAATGTAAAGAAAGGATTGCTCTCATTCACAATTAGTGACGAAGTGATAGAGTATGCCTTCAACAAGACGGTTAAAAATCAAGGGCCAATGGAGATAAAAGCCATCAATGGTGTCTACATTGCATATGGAGAGGCAAAGGTAAGAAGTATGACACCGGAGGAGCTAGAAAAAAGGGCCATAGAGGCCCAAGTGGAGGAAGTTGTGGCAATCTTGAACGAAGGAGCCCAACAGAACATCGAAATCGACCCAGGTAAGTCAATATCGACCACTAATGTTCAAGATTTTGTGCCAGGTCATAAGTATGGGGTCGACAGAGGAGGAAAGGAAACATCGAAATCGAGGTCAAGGGTCGATATCGACCACACCCAACCGAAATCGACCACCATCAGCGCTGAAAAGGGAGGAAAGGACCCCTCAATATTGATCTCTGAGGGTCGAAATCGACCTGATCATATCGAACCAAAACTCTCCAAATCGACTGATCCTCCAGGAGTACAACAGGGGTCGATATCGACCTCTGAACATTGACATCGACCTGAGCCACAGACTGAGAAAAAGGTAAGTCAAGGTACATATTCCTCTTGTTCCATTTCAATTAAGGATTTATCATTATTTGGAAGAGGTGTGCCTTGGCATGTGCGCTTGTGTAGGGTATCTGATGATGATTCAAGCCAATATGAGATAGGAGATAAGGTCTTTGTTGCCAAATCTAAGGACCATTGGTTCCCTACAAGATTCAAGGATAAGAATTTAGGACCATTCACGGTAAATCAGATCCATCCCGGCGGAATGCAGCTGCGTGACAAGAAAGGAGTCATATTTGAGGTCCAAGCCAAATGGGCTCTGCAAATGCCGCCTTGAAAAGCGCAAAGGAAGAAGTCGGCCTAGCGACTTAAAAATCTAGAGCTTGTAAGAAAGACTTAATTTTGGTTTCAGACACTTAGTTTTGGTTTTAGACAACTTTTTCTTTGGTTTTGGACATTTTATTGTTTTGCATATTTGGTTTTATGTTTATTAACAAGTTGCAGGAGAGAGAAAAAGCACACCGAGAAGACGTCAAAATCGATGTCTAAGCTCGACATCGACCTTATGGTCGACCTAGATAGGGTTTGTGGTCGAGGCCGGATCACCCTTAAGCCTGAGCCAGAAATCGATATGAAACATCGATATCGATATTAAGGGTCGATATCGACCCTACCTGCTGTCTTCTTCGACTCCTGAAATTTGTGACGGTGGGGGAAGGGCTTACTTGCATATTCATACTTAGTTTAGATTTGCATATTTATTTTAATGCATATTTAGTTTTTATTTCGAAAAAAAAATAAGAAAAGACCCCCATCAAAAATTTTGAAAATAGAAGAAAGAGTCATGGAAGTATAAAAAAGAGCTCTATGATGCAAAATTATATTCATTAGAGATATAACATGAAATTGCCTAGTTAAGGGAAGTCCCAATGAAGTGCAAAAAGAAAAAAAACATAAAGGAGATGAAAAATTTGAAGTTGCTTTTGACATGTGCATGATAAGATGATGGAGGACTTTTTATGAAATTTCCATACAAATATACAAGTTCATATCCTACCCTTACCTATGCATATTTGCAAAAGTCACAAAGCCATATATGAGCCTTATCATGATTATTATTGCTCCACATATATACATATTGCCCATTTTATACCTTATACCCTATCCGGGGACAGGTTTGAGAATGGATGTCATCTTTGGAGTTATATGGAGTTGTGCATTATTATGAAGTTGTTGGCAGGAATGAAAGAATTATAAATTATGGAAAATTTAATGAGCGAGAAAAAATCCGATCACCTCAGGAGATAAAGGTAGGTCGACCCTGCTCGTTGAGATGTTAGTTCAGCGAGATGGGACACAAGGTGAGGAGTTCGAAGTACTAAGTATCCGGGGCCATTCATGACACCCATGTTTGCCACTCGCGAGAAGGCAGTGCTAAGGTTAGAGAGGTAAAAGCATTATATTGAATAAAAGCATTGAGCGATGACCATTAAAGGTATTGCTTGGGGACAAGCAAGCTTAAGTATGGGGTGTTTGATGTGCGCACAAATTGCCATATTTTCTATGCACATGAAAGTCCATTTTTTCGTCTTTTGCATGCATAGTAATGGGAAAACATGGGATTAGTGTTGTTTACGCTTAAATGTCAAAAATATGGGTCTGCACGAGTTTCTATGTGATTTCGCAGAAAACAGGATAAAAATGGACGGATTTGGAATGGCAGAAAAAGAACTCGAAGTCTTCTGAAGAGGTTGAAATCGACTAGGGACCTCGACATCGAGTGCAGCAGAGACATAGGAATCGAGTAGGAAATGAAACAGAGCATGTCGACACAGAGGGGTCGATATCGACGTCTGGAGGTCGATATCGATGTTGCCAGATCGGGCTAAATGATAGAAGTCGAGTGCCAGTTCGAGTAGGAGAAGGAAAGCTCGAGATAAAGTTTTGAAGGGGTCGATATCGATGTTTAAGGTCGATATCGACCATGACAGTAGAGGACTCCGACTCAGATTTTTGATAGAATTTTATCTGAAGCTTGCACCATAGAGTTTTAGTTTTACTTTTTTTTAAGTTTTATCTTAGAGAATAAAGATAAAGTTTCGAGTCTTTATCGACATCTATAAATAGAGGCCAATAGGGCTGAGTTTAGGCATTAGATTTCAAATCCAATAACATTCAATTTCAGTAGTTCAAACACATATACACGCAGAGAATTAGTAGAGAGAGAAGGCCGAGTGAAGTTTGTAAAGCGAGAGCGGAGTGGCTTGTTCGGTTGTACTTTCTTTCGAAGTTTTAATTCAAAGTAGCTTTCTTTCAATAACAATGATGATGATGTGCATGATGAGGAGCGAGTAGTCAACCCACTTCTAGGGTCGGGGTGAGCCTGACGATAGCAAGGTGAGGTAAGTGCGTCAAAGGTATGACTTTTATGCGATTCCGTCTTCTACCCCATGCATGATCCTTTGCGAAAGTTAGGGAGATTCATTATTTGCATTATTGAAGTGAAAGCCACTCATATTGTGAACTTGAATTACTCATGAATTGGATAGTAACTCTTAGGAACTATGCGAGAGCCTCTAATCACCTAAGTGTTGATAACGAAAGTTATTTGACGGAAAGGCATTCAATTTCATAACTTTAGCATAAAACTTGCATTGTTATCATTGTGGCATGAAACCCCGACTTTGGAAGCTTTTTAATTAATTGAAATCAACATAAAAGTTTAAGTTTTGTTTTTGATCATCCTCCTTTCCCATTCTATTTTCTTCGTACTCTTTTTCGACAAATTGGTTACGAAAACAGTTTATGTGACAAGCGTCGAAATCGACTGTAAGGGCCGATATCGAGGTCTAATGTCGATATCGAGGTCTCTGCTCGACGTCGACTTTGCTGCTTTTGTCTTCTGCAGGAACTGCACTAGGAAATCGACCAGAACTAGGGTCAATATCGACCAGATTACTCGATATCGAGTGTCTTCTGAGGTCGAAAGCTTTGATCGTGAGTATAACAAGGGATGCGCTGACATACCTCCTCGTGGATTCGATCCTGAATTACCCTACTACTACAAGGGAGGGGATTCTTGTATTGTTTGTTTGGAACAAGGAGTTAGCCTAGTTGTACATTGTTATATTTGATTTATTTGAATCCCTACAGACCCCCCTGCGAACAACCGCCTTCATCTGCCACTGCCGTTTGCCCATGGCCTCCGCGTCCGTTCATCGTTGTCGGGGGACCTTGCCACCGTCGCCTCCATCTCCGTCCACACCCACACCGCGGCCTCCATCTGCCGCTGCCGGTCGTCCTCTCACGTTTCTTCTGATCAATAGGCTTGTCCAGATTCCCAGCCTTCATCTCCAATCTTCATTTGATTAGTGCTGGTAAGCTTGTTCTCTTTACCCTAATCCGCTCACTATTTATTTTTCCATTGTTGAATACTCGTTTTCTCATTCTTTCTTCTTTTAAGTTGGATGTTGTACCTGTTTGCATAACTGTATGAAAAATGGTTTCAGGTTTTGAAATATTGGCATTTCCCTACAATCAATGCCTGAAGCAAGAGCCGGGAACAAGTGAAGAGGCTGAACAATTTGCTTGTACCAGATACAAGGCTGAGTATCCGATTTTTCAAAAGGTGAACGATAATCCTTTATTACTTGGCTCGTAGTTAGCTTAAAGTCTAGACAATGCATTTCAGCTTTCTCTTTCAAGTATAAACAAATGGAACAACTCCTGTAAAAGCCAAAGGTCGTTAAAATTCACCATCAAACACGACCTAACTATCGAGGCCTTTTAAAATGTTGATCACCTTAGTGTGGGGTCTCTCCGACTTTTTAGCCCTTTCCATGTATGTTAGTCGAATACAAAAGCTTCGGTGCAGGTGCGCGTCAATGGGGCCAAAGCAGCACCTATTTACAAGTTCCTAAAAGCAAACAAGGGTGGGGGCATTTTGGGGAATAGCATCAAGTGGAACTTCACAAAGTTTCTGGTTGATAAGGACGGACAAGTAATCAATCGATAGAACTAACCCTTTGTCGATTCAGGTGCCTGACTCAATCATCTCTTTGGTTCTGTTGCCTTCTCTTCGCTTTCATTTTATTTCTCCGCAGAGGTTCTCATTTGCAGTATCTTTAATGCAGTCCGACATCAGCAAGATGCTAGAAGGCGCATAACAACGAGCCATCTCCAAGCAATGGAACGTATTTGTAGCCACGAAATCCACAAAGGTTGTACAATCGAACGATGTGAATGTTATTTGTTGATTGATTGTTGTTTTTGTAAATGTGAAAAGCCCTAACCTTTCTTTGTACCCGTGTTTTATAATGTAGCACCATCTTCAAACCTTTAAGAAGTACACAGAAATAAGGTAGATTCGTGTGTGTTTTTTTTGCCATAGGCATGATCAATTTGTGATAAAATTTTATGCATAAAAGTGCAATTGACAACATCTGAAGTTGGATGATTAGATACAGAAGAGTTGCTTGCAACTGTGATTCAACTTGCTGATGTTGTGGTTAATGAATCCTTATTTGTTGAATAAGCTTTAAAAGCCTATTAGCTCAATGGTAGAGTAATGTGCTTATGCGCAGAGAAGTGGGTTGGACTCCTACATAGTTTGTATTATTTTCTGATAAAAGTGCAATTCATAGTCTTAATTGTGCATTTCATGATCTTATTCTTGCACTTTATCATTTTATTTATGCACTTTATGATCTTAATTGTGCACTTCATAATCTAATTCATACACTTCATCATTTTGTTCTTTCACTTTATAATCTTAATTGTGCACTTCACAATCTTATTCATGCACTTCATATTTTTATTTATATACCATCATTTTATTCTTGCACTTATCATTTTATTTGTGCAACATAATATTATATTTGCACAACATAATATTATATTTACACAACACAATATTATATTTGCACACCATAATGTTATATATGCACTTTATCATCTTATTTGTGCACGTTATCATTTTATTTGCACAACATAATATTATATTTGCACAAAACAATATTATATTTGCACACTATAATGTTATATATGCACTTTATCATCTTATTTGTGCACGTTATCATTTTATTATTGCACTTTATAATCTTATTCATGAACGGGAACAAAAAGAAGACAACCATAAATAGCTTATGCGGGATTTAGAACTCGAACCTTTGTGCATGAGCACATTGCTATACCATTTTTAATTGAGGTAATAGACTTTTAATGACACATGTCACATTAAAGCACAAACCCGCTATAAAAATAGTAGCCCATAAAGAAAATATTTGGTAGGAAACTTGCTTTACATTAGGAAAATGCACATTTGTTAATAATAATCTTTATTGTATTATTTGTTCACTTTATATTTTGTAATCTCATATTTTTTTACTTTTTAAAATAAAGACAAGAAATGTGATGTAGCATATTTTTTTGCATTTTTTAATCTTATAGATGCACCTTATAATATTATTTCAAATAAAATTATGGGCTAAAATCTGTAATTTTTATAATTGAAATAAGAGCGATATTGGTAGAAATAGAAAGTATGGGAGAGGTGGTGACATTTATCTCATAATTAGGGTCATTTACCCATTTACACCATAAAATTAGGGTCATTTACACATTAATTAGGCTCATTTATCTATTACTTATTTAATTAGGCCCATTTACCATTAAATGAGGCCCATTTACCTTCAAATTGGACCATTTTCATTTTAAGAGTGATTTTCATTTTAAGAACCATTTTCATTTCAACCATTACCTATATATATATATATGATGTGATACATGATTACTAAAAATGTTATATGATACAATAATGAGTTAAAGCATGATGAAACATTGAGATGAGATATTGATATGATGAGTTGAGATAATACATTAAGATGATGAGGTATATTGAGATATTAGATGAACGGATGTGGATGAGGAAATGATAATGATGAGACATGTGGATTGTATGAATTTGTGTGTGATATTATATGTTTTAAGTAACATTATAAGTAGACTCATTTAAATTACTTATATATGTGTTAGGTGATCATCTGTGACGTGTTGGCTTTCTATATACCTAGTTGTTGCCTTTTGATGTTCTGCACTTCCAGGTAAGTCTCTTCGGAGCTTACTCAGATTGAAAGATAGACTATCCCTGCTTATATACACATGATGTACTAGGTGCTTCATTTCATACTAGCATGCCATGTAGTATCATGCTAGCTTGCACTAACGTTTGAGCATACTTATTCTTTATTCGTTTGTAGATAAAACGACCATGATAGGTGTTATGGGATGGGACTTTTTTCTTCATTCTTGTCGTCTTAGTTGGTGCTTATTATAGAAAGTTGCTTGCACTCGATGATGCGGTAGGCTTTTTGGTAGTAACTGCCGTAGGATCTTAGAGCTGTAACGGCCCAGATTATGAAATCCAAGTTACCTTTAGAGGGAAGAAGTATCCCTCTGCCAGATCTTAGCAATCCAAGTATGAGTTGTTTATTTGTTCTCTTCAAGTTATAACTCTGATTAAGTCTTAAGGATTTAATGTTATAATTCGAGAAAAATGGGATTTCAAACCCTCAAAACAGTCAAATAATCCAATCATATTTTGTGCTTCTGCATGAGAACTGTCCTAGTTCAACTAGCCCAACTCAAGAGAGACGACAACGAGTTTAAATCAAGATAAATACACATTTCTTCTATAAGTCCAACTAAACCAAAACATTTGTAAAGTCGATTTGTAAGATGTACGATGTCTTCTTAACACTCTCATCCCATAAGAAAACCCCGTCATAGAAGCAGTCAACAAGCAAAAGGGAGCGGGTACCTGAAATTATACCACAAGTCAAGGTCGAGTCACTCATGCGGGACTGGAAGTCCTCGCTGAGGCCATTAAATATTCCTATACCTAGAATAAAGGATGTTCTAATGCAGTATTGGAATTAAATCACACAAGCATGCTGACATGTTATATAATGCAGAAAGCGATAAATTTGGATCCACACAGAATGCCAAGTGGCATATCCCCAATCTCCCAATCTGTGCCCACTCCAGGGTTATACATGTCCGCACCCAACTCCGAGGTGGGACGCTCGGTCGATGCCGCATCCATCATATGTCCGTACCCAACTCCGAGGTAGGACGCTCGGTCACCGCCGCAGCCATATTTATAATATAGGACTCGACTGGTATTGAAGCGATATGAACCAAGAATGCCCCATTGGCCCTAGCAACGACTCTAAAGACTCACAGATAACGACCGTTCTCTTTTCAAACGCATAAAGAATAGGGATGCTCATTCATAAGTGCAAGTCCTAAGCATGATACTACAGGACATGCTTTTATGCATATGCAACACCTACCTACTATATGACACATCAGGCATGAGGCCCAATCACTTGAGCAAGCCCCGGAGGACTTACTTGGAGTCTTCACATCCAATTAGCCAGCAAACAAGTCACTCAAAGAATCATCCATCGGCAACAAGCCACTCAGAGAATCATCCAATTACACTAGTAAGTAATAAGAAAGGAATTGCTCATCAAATACAAATTTAATCAACACACAAGCAAACTGTCAAGTCAACATAGGACTAAATAATATTTTATTCAACTAGCATTCTTAACATGCCTATCATATTCCATCTCGTATCCCTTCTTGACGAGAGGGTTTCTCGACCAAATAAATTTATATTCAAGACCCCCGCTATATTATAGGGGAGTCAGGTTCGTACTCAGGAGAGAAGTCAGCAGTTCTAGGTTTAGTTGGTTTCAGGGTTCGAGAGTAGCGGGAAAAGGTGGCGGTCGGTTGCTGTCGATATCGACTGAGACTAGTCGATGTAGAAAGATGGAGAGGGGATGGTGGTTGGTGTCGAGTAGAATCTCTACGAGATTTAAATAATAAAATAAAATAGTAAAAGTGAAAACTTCAAAGCTAAGGGATCACCACAACAATAAACATATGTATAAATCATGAATAACATAAAAGAGCATGCTTTACGTCAAAGAATCAACTTTTGCTAATTCCAACAATTTAGGTAAATCAACTCTTGAAAATAAACCTAATTGTTTCTACCTTTTCTTAATTAGGATTAATAAACTCGCGAATAAAAACCCTAATTACTATCCAAGTTTGCAACATGAATTCCTTGAACTTTCATCCAAGGGTTAAGCATAGAGGTAGATGATGATAGAAACACACAATTATGAATTCATCGATTAAGAACACATGTCTATCATTGGGCTCACCCCAACCCTAGAAGAGGGGAATTAGAAACAAAACATGAAAAATAAAAAACTAACTTTAAATTAAAACTAGAACTTACAAAACCATCAATCTTCACTCTAGGCTCTCCTCCGAACTACTTGCATCCGAAGACGACTTGACTTGAATGATTGAAAAACCAAGCCCTAGGGCTTTATTTATAGGGCTCAATCCTAACTATTCTAAGAGAGCAATCTATCTAAATCTATCTACAGATAAACTTCTAGATAAAAGGAAATAAATCTAAATTAGTAAAATAGATAAATCCTTAGGGTAATTAATTGTTCAACCCTTTAGGATAGAAAGTAGATAAAATAGATACAATATCTTCTCCTTCATGTGCAAGTTTCCTCCACTCGGATTATGACTCGGTATGTCTTGAAATCGGCTTCTGGGGTTCACTCGATATCGACCATGTTCAGTTGATATCGACCTGTCTTCTCAGCTTCACTCGATCTCGGCCTCTGAAGGTGATTTCGACCATGTCTTGACTCGATATCGACCAAAGGTGGTCGATATCAACCTATTCTGTGCAGCTTCCAAGTGATGAGTCAATTTCTGGCATTTCTGGTCGACGTGCTCCACTCGATATCGACCAGTTAAGGTCGATATCGACCTTCTTGACAGTTCTCAGCATTCTGCATCCGTCTTGAAACGCACTTTCCCGAGTCCTCGTTCGTCCGATTGACACATATGAATATGCATTGGAAAGATCTTTTCGAGGGCTACAACATTACTATACCTTCCCTATTTATTAGACATCAGAACTTGATTCAAAATAACTCTATTGAAAAGTGGCATTTTCTCCAGCTGCACCATCCTGTGCTCTTCCTTAGCTTCTCCAACCTCTTCATGACTTTCCTTTAAGCTCGAAAGTGCGTTCGATTTCTGAAAAATGTAACAGAAACTTGTGTAGACCTCAATATATTGCAAATAAGCATAAACTATACAAATCTCATGCTTTCCCAACCCAAAAACATAAAATATGGACAAAAATCGAAATAGATGTAAGCGAAAAATATGAAAAATTGAGCGCACATCACTTCTCAATATGTCATATCTCATATATCATTTGATATAGATATATCTAAATCATCATCTCATCATCCTCATATATCATTTCATTTTTCATCAAGTGAGTCAATTTCTCATGTTTTCCCAAAAACCCTTACATCTCAAGTCCAAATTGTATACTAGTACATCTTAAAATCTCAACAACTTTATGTTCATAAAGCTCACTTAACATATACTCATATCCATCAACGTATAAAACATTCAACATCAAACACTCCTTAGGTAATTTTAATAATAAAAGTTGATGATACTACTCTCAATCTATTAACACAATTATAACAACTGTTTACTTAATTGGTTCATTCTTAAAACAATCACATCACACTATTCATATTTTAGAGAGTAAACAAGGATACATCCACTTATAGCAAAATCATTTTAGCAAGGTCAACTCATAAGGACCACAAATCACTTTTATATCTTATTAATCAAACAAAAGGTTAGTAAGAAATATCCATATCAATTATCTAAGTAACCATCAAGTTTAAGGTAATCAGTCCTACATCCAACCATGGAGTTATAATCAACCCACTTGAGTATTAAGGCCTTAACCATTTCAATCGAAGTAAGTTAACAAGTCCAATTATGAGAACTACTTAGCAACAAACACTACAATCAATCTCAAAAGCACATGAGTATAAGAATTTGTAAAAAATCTTTTACATAGTGCTACTAACCAAATTCATAACTTTATAAACACAGCCACAAGCTACAAGTATAATAAGTTCCCGAGATTTCTTTTATGTCTATTCATAGACTCTAATTAGAGCAACTAAATGTTGAAGTCCAATTCCACTAAACCACGCATGATTCATCAATCAAGTGCAACCGAAATTACTTTATTACTCCCTCCGTCTCAAAATTTAGGTCGTTTTAGCCCTTAATTCTTGTATCAAAATTTAGGTCATTTTAGATTTTCTAGGTAGGGGATAGTAATGATTTATATCGATTTGTGTGTTGTTGATTTTTTTATAGATTTTGATTGGTTAAAAAATATAGTGGGTGTTAAAAAATAATAAAATTTATGAAAAAGTTAATGGAATGATGATGTTGATTGAGATGTGAGTATTTTATTAAAACTTGTGCAAAATCCTAAAATGACTTAAAATTTGAGACGGAGGGAGTACTATTTTCGAGTTAACTAACAAACCAAGACAAATTTTGATCTTGAGATAGGTTATTCCCATAGTTTAGAATCCCCATTTAAACCGCACATAATAGGCGAATACACAAATTCAACCTAAGTAATTCGACAATCACACTCAGCCAAACCGAAATCCCTTTAATTGTAACCATCACCTCGTAATTTCAATGGTCAATTCGGCCGAGTATTTGATTAGCGTAAAATCATATTATTATACTCCCTCTGTCCCACAATAATTGTCTTTGGACTATTTATACACGCTTTTTAAGGAGCTAAAACCTATATAAAATATTATTTTTTAATTAATTTTTTAAAAGAATTCTATACTTATTAGTAATATGTATGATATTAATTAAAAATATTTAATAAAATGTTGATATTTTATATAGTTTTTAGCTTCTTAAGAAAACATGCATGAATAGTTAAAGACAATTATTGTGGGACGGAGGGAGTAATAATTTAACCCAATGAATTAAGCTTCAATAAGTGGAGAGAGATTTGTTCAACAATCAGTAATAAGGCAAACAACCAAGACCCACAGCCCAAGAAATATACCCATTCTGGAGTTCAAGACGAGGAGGAGAAAGGGTCAGTTGTGGCTGGCAATGGTGCGGGATCGAGGTTGGCATCTAGCTCACAGCTACCTCATCAAGAAGGAGAGAGAGAGAGAGATGAAGATGGTCACCGACGTCATGAAGAAGGCAACTTGACCTTGGCCCTGGCAGGTCATTGACTCCGACATCGGCTCCGGCTGCCTAAGGTAAGCGAGAATGCGAGAGGAAAGAGCGAGGTTGGCCTCAGCAAGGTTGGGAGGGAGAATGTCGGACAGCGGGACACCGTCGAGAGGAGAAGAGGGCGGAGGCTCTGCATGGGCTCCGTCCCGTCGTCGATGGTATACAAGTTTCGGCGAGGTCGTTTGAGAGAGAAGGTCGGACAGAGAGAACGAAGGTCAGGCACGAGGAAGAGCGAGAGGATAAGGAGTCAAGAGCGGATGAAGGAGAGAGCACGAGAGATATCGAGTGGCAGAGAGTAAGCTCTGAGGAGGTCCTCCAATAGCGGATGAAACTAGGCAATGAGGAGGAGGGATGAACGGAGGGGAGGCGGCTCAGATCTGATGAAATGAAGGAGGAAGCAGCGGCTCCTTTTGGGGCAAAATGAGGAGTATGAAGCATTTATTTATATGGGTTCCCTAGGGTTAGGTTAGCTTATGAAAAATTATAAAATAAATCCGCTATTTCTGATTTATAAGAATTATACCCCTATAAAATTATAGAATTCATCCCGATAAATTTTATTTAAATTAAAAGCACCTCAATATCAATCTCTGTATTAATAAAGTCAGTTCTCCCTATGTTAGCCAACTAGATTTTCAAGGATTCAAGAAGCAGTTTATCCACCTCTAAGGGTTAATCCTAGATTTCACTTCTTAAGTTCATTCCTCATGATCTGTCTCAACATCAACTCAAATATTAACATATCCAACATATCAGATCTCAACATTTCTAGCTCAAGGTATCAACACATCAGGATTCGTCATACTATGAAATCCCATCGTCATCAAATCAAATCATCAGCATATCATTTAATCACATAAATCTACACAAGGGTAACGCAAGACTTAAGTTTGGACCGAAGGAAAGAGACACTAAGGGATTCGATGGACTCCTGACATGAGGGTAGACTGAGATAGTATCTGGTAAGACTCAACACGGGAAACCCTTAAGGTCACGATCGCATCACTCAAATCATCATGTAACACATCAAGTCATAAAACACACAACGTGGTAATCTGTCACCCGAGTATACTAAATAGATTCAGTACATGCTTGAGGGAATCCTATATGCCACTATGAGAGAAGAGAACTAAACAAAACAAGTATGTAATAGTATCAACATGTCTTAAAAGTCACGAAAGAACATCATATATTTTACTAGTAAGGACAAGTGTAAGTGTGTGCTTCATGAAATTTTCTCACCAAGGGATACATCAACACATATTTCATATCACTATAACCTCAACATGGTAGATAGTATAATATAAACAATTCCTAAGTAAAATACGGTGCATAAACATGCAAATGCAATTTAAACTATTTGGGTGGACGTGCGAGCATACGAGGCTTAAAACTATTAATGCACAACGAGCATAGACAAACATCATGTAGTAGGTAAAGGTGAGCATTTGCAATATTATGACCCACGCATGGTACTACCCATGTAAAATAGAGTATGATGGTGCCAAAAGATAACAAGATTGCTCCAATGATAATATTCAAAATTGTGTAGGCAATCATAATCTCATAAAATCATATAACAAGGGCAAATATGCACGATAGGTATACTACCAAAACTCTATTAAACGAACGATCATACAGATAGTGTAAATAGTGCAAAGAGTCATATACCATGTCGTTGAGGCAAAAGTTTTACATATTATCGATAACACATGACAAGGGGAAAGTATATTTTAAAATACACTTTAACAACAAATAAGATGATACACAATAAGTCGACCCACCCGTATCATAAGAGTGATCATATAAATAATACAGAGAGTGCAATAAATCACATACTCATTTTCTCAAATACGTAATTACCAAATAGTATTTAATAACATATGGCAAGGTGTGAACATACGTAGTTATGGCCTAACCACTAACATGATGATTCACAACCAGTCAAAACAACTATATAACCACACAACGTGAATATAGGTGAAGTGTAATCGAGAGCGATGTAAACCTAAAACGGTGATTACCAAACATGGATCTATAGAGTATAATGACATAGATATGCATACCAACTAAGGTGCATAGAGAAAAGGTACGGCCGAGCTACCATAACTCATGTAATAATAGTAATCTATCAATTTTATGATTAGAGCATAAACAGATAATCATTTCTTTTAAAACATAGATCATGTAAGGGGTACTAGTAGCACACAACATAATAGGAGTGCATAGAAGTAGCGTATGACAACATATATGACAACAACACATACAAGCCAAAATAATCATGCGAAAGCCTAACGAGAGCATGAGAGATGTGAAAAAGGGAATAATATAACCATAAGACAGTAGCGACTCTCTGTAGTTACACAAAACGTTGGGTATGCATATACATGCCAATGAATGCATGAATATTACAAGTAACTAAGTATAATGTCATATCAAGTAATGGATGCCCAAGTGTGGCTATCATAAAAATCAGATAACTTTTCCAAGGGCAGTATACTATAAGAGAATAACACGTCGGATATGTCGAAAGACCATCACTTAAATTTACATAGCTATCGTGGTGTGTGGACATGCGATGTGTAAGATCATTAAAGCGTGACAATCATAGGGTTATAGCATGGATTAACAAGAGACTATGATGAGAGATACATAGTTAAATCAGACGTTAACCACATAAGGCATGAAATCATAACATAGCTAAATCAGTATCATTTATCAAGTATAAGCAGAAAAAGATCAAACGATCATATGACAAGAACAAACAAGCAGGATGACTATTCAACTATGAACCAGCGATAGAAATAATAAAGGCATGATGCACATGGGGCATACAGGCACAACATAACTAATTCAATTATACCTAACATTGTTAAGCATCCAAAAGGGCAAGCGGTAACATGGAAGAATGAAAAGGCTATCCTGAGACTATGCTGAAGAGTAATAAGCAATAATATGGAGAATAAGGTCACGTAATTCACAAGTCATGTATCATATGTGACATTAGCAACACCAGATGAGCTACGTGTTCATAAACATAGGATATACATGTATAGGGGATAACATGGCAATGCATCGAAAATCAAACAAATCATATAACAAGGCGAGGGAAACAAAAAATGAGTACTATGAAAGGTAATACGATCCTAAGATAAGGTATATAAGACATGGATGGATCAAGTGCAGTAAGAAGATATACATATTAACGTAGGTGCAAATAGAACAAACATATATCATAATAATACATCAAAACAAGGAAACACAAATAAGACTACCAGCATAACCAAACATAAGTTTCTCAGGAAAACACCGACTCATCCTCACTGACTCCAAAACCCATTCCGAAAAGAAGCCTAGTTGTTTCTTAGGGAGAAAGTATACTTTTGGGTGAACCCCAACCATAAAGAAGACCTTCAAACAATTTTCCCCGAATGAACAAAGACTTCAAAAGAATTCTCGATACAAAAGATGACATCCAACAGATTTCTAAGAGTCGCTCATCAAGACCCCTTTTTGGTATTGTACTCCCTCAAGGCAATCAACACTCTAACTTATATACCAATTCGCAACAAATTAGACCCATACGTTTTGGAACATAGTGACCAACATGAAAGGAATTAAGAAGGAACCGGAGCGGCTAGGTAAAAGAAGAGTAACGAAGAGAGACAAGGAGTTGTCATGACAATTTACAGAGGTTCTCAAAGAGTGCAAGGAAAACTTCACCAAGAATCTAAGGAGGTCAATCAATAGGTCCACTTGCTATCTTATCGAGTCTCACCATTAACAAGTTAGCTCGAATGTAGAATCTCTTCCCTAACCAAGTAGACAAGCAAGAATAACATCATCTTATTGGAACAAGAGACATGTAAGGTATCATTTATACACGTCAGACAATTATATGATGACGAGTAGCCACATAGGCAATATATCATAATTAACCATCAACGTTCATAAAACAAGATAGAGGTGCATGACATAACTTCACCAAATCTCATAAAGTCAAAACATATGAACGATAACACGTGGAGAGTAGGAGGGACAATGTCATATCAATCACATAAATCCTATTTTACGAATAAGCAATTCATGTCTATTCATTTATTCACATACATTTTAGTCGAGTTGTATACACATGATCTTCTTTTGAACAAATTTCGCATATAAGAGCAATATCATTTGAATTCATCATGTAAGGGATTACTAAATAGATCATAGAACAATATCATGCCAAAGCACCTCAATTAAGCATATAAGTAATGCATTTTGTGATCCCTACAAGTATTCCATAGGCGTCCTCATGAAATATTTGTACAAGTATCATAAAATCGTCAAAATGTTCTCACTAGGTCCGACCAACTACTTTACAAGTGTCCCTGTAAAGTACTTGTGTCGACTTTGTGAAAACATTATCGCTAAGTAAGAATCGACAATTCATATCAAGAATCTGAATTTCACAACTATTTCATATCAAGTCACTATGAACTCTTATAGTCATAATATCATGGCTCTCAAATCAACAAAAAAATTTCTCAATTCTCAAAACCATAAGTTTTCTCATCAACTAGAGTAAGATTCTCAAGCTTGAGCTCATAAGCTTCCACTAACCAATACGAAATATCAACCATAACCTTGTAAATCCTCATAATCTCATATCATGTCCTCATTAAACCAAGGCCGAAAGGCACCAATAATTTCCATCATAAGTGATATATGTAGCAAAACAAATAGGTATAAGTCAAACACATCAAGAATGGCAACAATTGTCCAATCCAAGTCATCAAGTATCATACATTATATGCGCATAACAAGATCAAAGCATGTTATAAAAATTACGTCAGATGTCATAACGAGGGAAACTCATATAAACAAATATCATACCAAGTCATCAAGAATAACACACATGAATCACCAAACTTCTCCCCCAAATTTACATATTTCTAAAATCAAGTTTACGAATTACTCAAACAAGATTTTACATATACCCTCCATGCCCATCCATAAAGTATAAAGCTAATGGTCTCTACCAATCCCAATCTATAACCGTAAGGGATAGCTATCGCCATGACTACCCAATCAAGTCTCGATTCTCACTTCTCAAGGTGGTTATCTTACTTATTGACGGAGGGAAAACCTGTCGTTGATTCCGCCAAAGAAAACTCAAACCTATAGCAAGTATAGCAATAAGCAAGAGGTCGATCCACAGGGAAAATTATAACTCAAGTGCAATTCAGGTGTCAATTAAAGTAACCAGTTTGGGGGTTTTTTATGTGAAAGTTTCGCTTTTTATCAAAGCGAAGTAAAGAAAGCAAAGTAAAGGAATTTGTTTTAGACAATTTAGGAGAAGCAATTCTACCTATAATTTTCCACTTTATTGGATTGAAGCGATCCTTGTAACTTTTTCTCGTCCTATTACGTTTCCTATGAATGCCCTTGTCCCGACCTAATATAGTTACTAGTCCAACCAGTCCTAGCAACCCTTATCAATCGAACAGTCCCTAAAGATGGATTTAACCCAATTGATAGCTTTAAGTTCAGAGATTAGCCAAGGTATTTGTAGTCCCTAAAGAGGGATTTAACAACATATTCAACTTCCTACTCATTCAATTAGTTCAACCAGCCCTAAAGGAACAAGTTTGCCACTTAGGTCAAGGTTCACAACCAGGAATCTACAAAACCTTAGCGATTGAATTGATCTAACAAGTTGGCCAGACAAGATAGAACAAATCAATAATCTATCAAGCACAAAGAAGTTGAAACATTCAAATATAGGAAACAAGGAGCGAGAATTAGAAACTCACAATCAATCCGAATAAAGCTTCAAATTGCAGGCAGAATAGATGAGTTTAGTTCCTCATGGAAGACATCGCTCAAATCTCTAAAGTGTCTAATGAAAGAATAGAATAGAAGAAGTGCTGTAAAAATAACTAAAAGTCGGCCTTTAAAACACCCAAGTCGGCCCTCAAACAAAATAAGAACATCTAGGGTTTTTTTTTAATCAAAACGACGCGTATCGCTGACGACCACTGCTGCAGGCGCAGCATATATGCTGCGGCCGCAGCACACTGTTTCTTCATACCCCGCTGCAAATTGATTGGCGGCGCCCGCGGCATACATGCTGCGGCCGCAGCCAGGGGCTTTTCACGGAAAATATATCCCGAATTTGCTCTTCTTGTCAACAGGAAAGTTGTAGTTCTCTGAAAGAGCTTTCCAACGCATGGTCATAATAGTCAATCGGACAACCGAGGCCTCCAGAAAGTGCAAAACAAGTTCAGCATGTCTGACGACAACTTCTGCAGACTTGTTCTTCGTTTAGGTCCGCTTCTTCTTCTCAAGACCTCTTGAGATCTTCATGTAAGCTTCTCCGATCAACTAGACATTCTCATCTAATGCGTTAACAACTCCTGTCTCATCATCGGATCCACGATTACCTGAAATAATCAATAAAAGTGTGTAGATTCCGACTCCACTAACATAGAGAACTAATATGCAAATCGTAATTAAATCATGCAGGAAATGCATCTTAACTAAGCTGAATGCAACCTATTATGCCTACCTAAATGCATGCTATCAAACTCCCCCACACTTAACCTTTGCTTGTCCTCAAGCAATGATAGAATGAACATGAATCAACGCATCCCACAGGAAATCCCTTCGAGTTTCAACCTCATCAAAAAGCAACATCATAGCAGGTGAAAACATAAACCAAGCAAACAAACGTCATAGCATGTATTTCAGTGATCAAAGCTTAGAAGTAGACATTATCCAACCTCACCAGAAATATGTGTTTCACTCATGTGTTTAGGCTTTAAGATACAACTCTCAACTCAAACCAATCATGCACTAAGCTCATAGACATTGACCACCATCTCACCAATTCTCTACCGAAATGTCATTACTTGCGGAACACAATAAAGAAGATAAAATGCGACACTTTTTTTTTCTTTTGTTTTCTTTTTTATTATTTTTTTTTATTTTTCTTTTTTCTTGTCTTGGTGCTTTCCTTACGCGAAGCGCAAACATGGGTGTCATCAATGGCCCCGGTCTATCAACACATCAACCTACTAATATGAAGTCTACTTGAACATCTTTTGACGCAAGTTGCAAACATGGGTGTCATGAATGAACCTGGTTACTCAATGATCAAGCTTTCTTTCCTAGTGGATAGTTTTCAACACCTTTTTGCGCGAATCATACCCATGGGTGTCATGCATAGATCCGGTTACTAAGTGCATCAACCATTGCCACCTTATTCACTAAATATGCACAAATTCAAACAAAAGACTCAAAATATAAACATAAACTCCGCAAGCAACAAACATGTGAGTCGGTCTTTAAAAATAGATACTGCAGTCAATGCCAAGAGGTAGCAACACAAGGAGAGTAATTCACACAATTGAGCAAAAGAATTCAAATAAGGCCAAACATTCTCACATGGTCATGTTTTTAGGATTCAATCATACTTTAGCTCAATCATACATGCTCAATTATATTTGCTAGCTCATGTTCCACAAAAATCAAATAAAGACAAAATCAAAACATCCAGAACTCCATAGGATTTATATGATCATGCTTGAAATTTAAATTAGAGGACAAACTAAGCTAGATGGGTATTTGAATAACACATATGTATGCAATGCATGCTTATTTTTGGATTTTTCGATTTTTTTTTTAATACGAAAATTTAAAATTAAAAATTAACTAAACTAAACAGAAATTACAGAAATTAAATATGATGCAAAAAATTAAATATGATCTCCTATATGCATCTATATATACAGAATTCCTCTCCCCCACACTTAAAGTTTTCATTGTCCTCAATGAAACAATAAAGACAAGAAAAGTAAATCAAATATAATCAGGGTGAAGGAAAAGAAAAAGGAAAAAGAAAGAAAAACTTACCTCGGGTTGCCTCCCGAGAAGCGCCTTGTTTCATGTCGTTGGCTCGACGTAATGTTGAAGCTCAAGACACTAATCAGACATAGTCAAAGCTCTCATCAACCTGTCAAACTCTTGTGCACAACTAACAAACAGACATGCACTACATACAAATAAATTGAAACTAAATATTAATACATTTAAGAACCATTTCAACTTATTGTATTCATGAGCTTGACAACCCACAGATGGTATATAGTACCACCAATTTAGTTCTATTGGTGGTTTGTCAAAGTAGCAGTCAAATGGATCAATGTATCCACCAATATTCTCTCTAGTGCAGGAGACAACCTTTACTTGCTCTGTAGCCTCAGCAGTAGGCTCTAGATCAGATTCATCAATGGGGGAGCTAGGGATGATCTCGTCAGATGGAGTGTGGTCTTCCTCTACCTTCTCAATGTGATTTTCCACCATGACCTCAAGAGGTGCAACAGATGTCTCAACGATTTGAGATACTAGAGGAAGTGACTCGTTCTGCGCACATTGATGATCCATGTAGCAGAAAAATTCCCACATCTCCGAGAGTCCCATATCTAATAAACCTCCATCACTCATGCGCTCAGCAAGACTTCGTGTCTCAGAAGTCATGCCATCAAAGATGCATAGAAGCACTTCCCTTATACTAGCTTGATATCCCCATGAATAAACATCGTTAATGTACTCCTGCAGTCTGATGAAGTATTGATGAAAACTCTCTCCATCTAACTGCAATAACCTCACCTTCAACATATGTTAGTAGCACGAGTGCGGACCAAGTAAGTGGTCCACACCAAAAATCAGCACTAAAAACACACAAGAATCAATAAATTTCCCCGGCAACGGCGCCAAATTTGACGGAGGGAAAACCTGTCGTTGATTCCGCCAAAGAAAACTCAAACCTATAGCAAGTATAGCAATAAGCAAGAGGTCGATCCACAGGGAAAATTATAACTCAAGTGTAATTCAGGTGTCAATTAAAGTAACCGGTTTGGGGGTTTTTTATGTGAAAGTTTCACTTTTTATCAAAGCGAAGTAAAGAAAGCAAAGTAAAGGAATTTGTTTTAGACAATTTAGGAGAAGCAATTCTACCTACAATTTTCCACTTTATTGGATTGAAGCGATCCTTGTAACTTTTTCTCGTCCTATTACGTTTCCTATGAATGCCCTTGTCCCGACCTAATATAGTTACTAGTCCAACCATTCCTAGCAACCCTTATCAATCGAACAGTCCCTAAAGAAGGATTTAACCCAATTCATAGCTTTAAGTTCAGAGATTAGCCAAGGTATTTGCAGTCCCTAAAGAGGGATTTAACAACATATTCAACTTCCTACTCATTCAATTAGTTCAACCAGCCCTAAAGGAACAAGCTTGCCACTTAGGTTAAGGTTCACAACCAGGAATCTACAAAACCTTAGCGATTGAATTGATCTAACAAGTTGGCCAGACAAGATAGAACAAATCAATAATCTATCAAGCACAAAGAAGTTGAAACATTCAAATATAGGAAACAAGGAGCGAGAATTAGAAACTCACAATCAATCCGAATAAAGCTTCAAATTGCAGGCAGAATAGATGAGTTTAGTTCCTCATGGAAGACATCGCTCAAATCTCTAAAGTGTCTGATGAAAGAATAGAATAGAAGAAGTGCTGTAAAAATAACTAAAAGTCGGCCTTTAAAACACCCAAGTCGGCCCTCAAACAAAATAAGAACATCTAGGGTTTTTTTTTAATCAAAACGACGCATATCGCTGACGACCACTGCTGCGGGCGCAGCATATATGCTGCGGCCGCAGCACACTGTTTCTTCGTACCCCGCTGCAAATTGATAGGCGGCGCCCGCGGCATACATGCTGCGGCCGCAGCCAGGGGCTTTTCACGGAAAATATATCCCGAATTTGCTCTTCTTGTCAACAGGAAAGTTGTAGTTCTCTGAAAGAGCTTTCCAACGCATGGTCATAATAGTCAATCGGACAACCGAGGCCTCCAGAAAGTGCAAAACAAGTTCAGCATGTCTGACGACAACTTCTGCAGACTTGTTCTTCGTTTAGGTCCGCTTCTTCTTCTCAGGACCTCTTGAGATCTTCATGTAAGCTTCTCCGATCAACTAGACATTCTCATCTAATGCGTTAACAACTCCTGTCTCATCATCGGATCCACGATTACCTGAAATAATCAATAAAAGTGTGTAGATTCCGACTCCACTAACATAGAGAACTAATATGCAAATCGTAATTAAATCATGCAGGAAATGCATCTTAACTAAGCTAAATGCAACCTATTATGCCTACCTAAATGCATGCTATCACTTATCCATATTAAAATCATTTTGCCCTTTGAAAACATTCAAAACTCGTGAAAACCTTTGGGACATTTTATTTCCAAACTTCAAAATCACCAATAGTTTTATAACTCATTTGTAATCGGATTGCACAACCTGGCTCTGATACCAACTTTGTAACGGCCCAAATTATGAAATCTAGGTTACGTTTAGAGGGAAGAAGTATCCCTCTGCCAAATCTTAGCAATCCATGTACGAGTTGTTTATTTGTTCTCTTCAAGTTATAACTCTGATTAAGTCTTAAGGATTTAATGTTATAATTCGAGAAAAATGGGATTTCAAACCCTTAAAACAGTCAAATAATCCAATCATATTTTGTGCTTCTGCACAAGAACCTATCCTAGTTCAACTAGCCAAACTCAAGAGAAACGACAACGGGTTTAAATGAAGATAAATATACATTGCTTCTATAAGTCCAACTAAACCAAAACATTTGTAAAGTCGAGTTGTAAGATGTACGAAGTCTTTTAAACACTCTCATCCCATGAGAAAACCCCGTCATAGAAGCAATCAGCAAGTAAAAGGGAGCGGGTACCAAAAACTATACCACAAGTCAAGGTCGAGCCACTCATGCGGGAACGAAAGTCCTCGCCGAGGCCATATAATAAGCATATAGCTAGATTAAAGGATGTTCTAATGCAGTACTGGAATTTAAATCACACAAGCATGCTGACAATTTATATAATGCAGAAAGCGATAAATTTGGATCCACACAGAATGCCAAGTGGCATATCCCCAATCTCCCAATATATGCCCACTCCGGGGTTATACATGTCCGCACCCAACTCCGAGGTAGGACGCTCGGTTGGTGCCGCAACCATCATATGTTCATACCCAACTCCGAGGTAGGACGCTCGGTCACCGCCGCAGCCATATCATAATATAGGCCTCGACTGGGACCAAAACGATATGAAACACGAATGCCCCAATGACCCTAGCAACGACTCTAAGGACTCACAGATAACGACCGTTCTCTTTTCAAATTCATAAAGAATAGTAATGCTCATTCATAAGTGCAAGTCCTAAGCATGATACTACATGGCATGCTTTTATGCATATGCAACACCTACATACTATATGACATATCAGGCATGAGGTCCAATCACTTGAGCAAGCCCCGGAGGACTTACTTGGAGTCTTCACATCCAATTAGCCAACAAATAAGTCACTCAAAGAATCATCCATCGGCAACAAGCCACTCGGGGAATCATCCAATCACACTAGTAAGAATTAAGAAAGGAATTGCTCATCAATACATATTTAATCAACACACAAGCAAACTGTCAAGTCAACACGGGACTAAATAATATTTTATCAAGTAACTAGCATCCTTAACATGCCCATCATATACCATCTCACATCCTTTCTCAATATGTCATAACTCATATATCATTTCATATAGATATATCTAAATCATCATCTCATCATCCTCATATATCATTTCATTTTTCATCAAGTGGGTCAATTTCTCAAGTTTTCCCAAAAACCCTTACATATCAAGTCCAAATTGCATACTAGAGCATCTTGAAATCATAACAACTTTATTGTCATAAAGCTCACTTAACATATACTCATATCAATCAACATATAAAACATTCAACATCAAACACTCCTTATGTCATTTTAATAATAAAAGTTGATGATACTACTCTCAATTTATTAACACAATTATAACAAGTGTTTACTCAATTGGTTCATTCTTAAAACGATCACATCACACTATTCATATTTTAGAGAGTAAACAAGGATACATCCACTTATAGCAAAATCATTTTAGCAAGGTCAACTCATAAGGACCACAAATCACTTTTATATCTTATTAATCAAACAAAAGCTTAGTAAAAAACATCCATATCAATTATCTAAGTAACCATCAAGTTGAAGGTAATCAGACTTACATCCAACCATGGAGTTATAATCAACCCACTTGAGTATTAAGGCCTTAACCATTTCAATCCAAGTAAGTTAACAAGTCCAATTATGAGAACTACTTAGCAACAAACACTACAATCAATCTCAAAAGCAAATGAGTATAAGAATTCGTAAAACGTCTTTTACATAGTGCTACTAACCAAATTCATAACTTTATAAAAACAACCACAACCTACAAGTATAATAAGTTATCGAGATGTCTTTTATGTCTATTCATAGATTCTACTTAGAGCAAATAAATGTTGAAGTCCAATTCCACTTAACCACTCATGGTTCGTCAATCAAGTGCAACCTAAATTAGTTTATTACTATTTTTTAGTTAACTAACAAACCAAGACAAATTTTAATCTTGAGATAGGTTATTCCCATAGTTTAGAATCCCCATATAAATCGCACATAATAGGCGAATACACACATTCAACCTAAGTAATTCAGCAATCCACACTCAACCAAACCGAAATAACTTTAATTGCAACCATCACCACGTAATTTCAATGGTCAATTCGGGCGAGTATTTGAATAGCGTAAAATCATATTATTATAATAAGTTAACCCAATGAATTGAACTTCAATAAGTGGGGAGAGATTTTTTCAATAATCAGTAACAAGGCAAACAACCAAGACCCACAATCCAAGAAATATACCCATTCTGGAGTTCAAGACGAGGAGGAAAGAGGGTCAGTTGTGGTTGGCTATGGTGTGGGATCGAGGTTGGCGTCTAGCTCGTAGCTACCTCGTCAAGCAGGAGAGAGAGAGATGATGATGGTCGTCGGCGTCACGAAGAAGGCAGCTCGACCTTCGCTCTGGCGGTTCATTGACTCCGACATCAGCTCCGGCTGCCCAAGGTAAGCGAGAATGCGAATGGAAAGAGCGAGATTGGTCTCACCAAGGTCGGGAAGGAGTATGTCGGACAGCGGGACTCTGTCGAGAGGAGAAGAGGGTGGCGGCTCTGCGTGGGCTCCGTCCTGTCGTTGATGGTATACAAGTTTCGGCGAGGTCGGGTGAGAGAGAAGGCCGGACAGAGAGAACGAAGGTCAGCCACGAGGAAGAGAGAGAGGGTGAGGAGTCAAGAGTGGATGAAGGAGAGAGCGCGAGAGATATCGAGTGGCAGAGAGTAAGCTCCGAGGAGGTCCTCCAATGGCGGACGAAACCAGGAAATTAGGAGGAGGGATGAACGGAGGGGAGGCGGCTCAAATCTAATGAATGAAGGAGGAAGCAGCGACTCCTTTTGGGGGAAAATGAGGAGTATGAAGCATTTATATGGGTTCTCTAGGATAAGGTTAGCTTATGAAAAATTATAAAATGAATATGTTATTTCTGATTTATAAGAATTATATCCCTATAAAATTATAGAATTCATCCTAGTAAATTTTATTTAAATTAAAACCACCACAATATCAATCTCTGTATTAATAAAGTAAATAAAATAATTTAATGAAAGTATTTTTTCTTTTATTCAAAATTTTCGACATCTCAGAACTTTAATTAAATCATGGTTCATAAAATAATATTTTTAAAATTTTGAATCTTTACAAGAGCCTTAGGCCTTGTATAGTTGTCCTTGCTTGTCTCCCCTTCATAGTTAGTAGGCTCATTACGTGGGGTTGGCCTACTTAGAATTTAAATAGTGAGTTACCATGATGTGAGGTAGCTTCTTTGATAGTGAGTTGCTATAGGATTACTCAGGAGCCTAGAGGGACCTGCCACTTAGCATTTTGTGTGGGCTCATTTATCGCTTTTTGCATTTATATATAACTGCTAGCATGCTTGCGTGATTTTAAAATATCATCCTGCATTAGAAGCAAGATATTAGGACTAACGTATATGTGTGCTTATATGTGGGGTGCAGCTAAGTGCGCATCGATCTGATCCCACCAACTATATATTTTTTTAGGTATTTCATTTTCAGTGATTACTGATGTTGATTGCCTTCTTAAGCGGGTTATTTTGCATGGGATAGAGTGAGAGCTTGAGACATCTGACTTCACCAGACTAGTACTTTTGGGATTTTCGTACTTTATACACTGTTTTGACCCGGCTCTGCCGAGGCACACTATGTATTTCATCCCTCGAAACCTAACCTGGGAATCTTAATCTCGGACCGTTACATGTTTGGGTTTAAAACAATTTTGGTTCGGTTTATGTTTTGCTTAGCTATTTACTTATTTGTTATTTATTATTATTATTATTTATTTACTAGCTTATTTATTTTATTATTTTATTATTTAAATTGTTTCGGGTTATTCATTATTTAGGTAATTAATTGATTGGTTATTTGTTGATATTTAAATGGTTAGATTAAAATATTTATTATTTGAAGTATTTATCAAGCGTCGAAATTTATTTAAAATATTAGAATAAAGGTTTTGAAATAAACTAACTTATGCCGGATTATTTTATAAAATATTGTGAAGTTGGGTTAAAGATTTAAATGTTTTAATAATATGACATTGTGAAGAGATTTAAAGGATCCAAATGTTTTCTATTTGGAATTTGAATAGGTATGATTTTTGAATCAATTATTTTGACTAGCGACTTAAACTTATTTTGAGATCAATGACTTTTGGAAACTTCTGAACCGATGTGCTTATAACTTGACTTAGTAAATTGATGAACTTGCTTGAGAATTTATATGAGTTGAGATATGGATAAATATGAATTAACAGCATGATTTGAGATGTTGGCATTTTGAGATAATTGATGGAAATGAGTTAAGGAAATTGACGATATGAGATAATATGAGATGATATGAGAATGAGATGAAATGAGATGGATGAAATGATGATGATGATGATGATGATGATGATGATGATTATGATGATGATGATGATGATGATGATGATATAATAATGAGTTCTTCTACTTATATGAAATATGTGTAGTAGTAGATGGCCACTGTATGCAGTAAACTTAGACTTATACATGTTACTTAATATTTGCTAGGTGATCTGTGACATGTTGGACTTTCTTGCTTGTTTATTGCTGTTTTGCTCATTTCAGGTAAGTTCTCCGGGACATACTCAAGAATTCGGACCTCATGTCTGGTGTTGTAAAGGCTCGGATTTTAAATCCTATATATTTTGGAAAAAGGGAATTAAAAATGAAATTTAATCGGATTTTAAACTCTTTAAGCGGATTCCGACCCAAATTCAATTTTTGACGATCGATTTCCATCCTAAAGTGCGGAATAGACAGATATAAAGAACGAGAATACTCTAGAAGGGGGGGTTAAACAAAGTATGGTAACTTTTCGCAAAACAAAACTGTAAGACCTTACTGCTGAAAGTAAGACCTTATCTGCAAAACAGAAGTTAGTTAAACCGAGATAATGAATAAGATCAAATGAGAGAACAAGCAATAAAGTAAACGACATAAAGAAAAGAACACGATACTTGTTAACGAGGTTCGGCACAACCGCCTACGCCCCCACCTAGGGTTATCCAACCCGTAGGATTCAACACACTTTATTTCACTTTATCTTATGAGCCCTAGATACAACCTCGAGAAGACCTTCCCTCTTCTATACTAACTTCCTATCTAGCAACCCAAGCACACTAGTGAAATAAAGCTTCTATGGATACCGAAGTACCCTATACGTTTGGGTAAAGAACCCTTAGTATAACACTAAATGAATTGTACTATAAAGCTCGAATGAAACCTCACACACTGAAAGTAAATACAACAATTAGAGAAGAGAGCGATGTGAGATCGAATGCTTGAGGAAGATGCACTTGCAGAACGTCGATGAGCACAGTCAATGATATGTTCTTCTGCAGCCACTTCCTTTTCCGTTATATAGGCCAGCTCATTGAACGTTTGAATCTTCTTATTTGAATTTCAAAACGTCAAAAACATTGCTCCAAGATCGTAGAGTTTGTTGAGCCGGATCTTCTTAGCCGTTTAACAAATCATGACAGAAGCTTTGCACGAGCCTTTGCAACGGAATGAGCTATGTACTGAACGTTGAATACTTCATCAAATCCCTAAAAAAACTCAACTACCAAATCTTGTAAAGAATAAGATAGACTTTATCAACTCTATCTCAATTAAATCAACCGTACAAAAATACTAGGCCCAATTGAAATAGACCTTCATAAGTTTTAGGTCCAATACTTAGCCCAACCTGAGATGGAAGACTTATTAAGAAATAGGCCCATTAGAAATAAGCCCAATTACACTAAATACGAGTCATCCAATTTCAGAAGCTTTTGTAACTCTTTGAGGTCATTTGGTAAGATCTTACCAAGGCCTGGAAACCAGAACTTTTGGCTTTAATCAACCAAGACTTTAATCTTCCTTAAGCCAGTCTTATCATCAAGGTGGAGTTAACAATCTCCCCCTTGATGAAAGACAAAACTTGTAACAATGCGCACCTGTTTCCTGTGGGAGAAAAATAATATGCAGCATATATAAACATAGTGCAAATGTTGGATCAAAGAGTTTTAAAACCTAAAACAGTAAGGCCAGCAAAGCAAAAGTAAGGCCTTACAACCCAGTGCAAAGTGCAACTGAAAATACACAGCATAGTGCAACACAGATCTCCCCCTTTTTGTCTTTCAACAAGAAGGAAAGAGACACTTTTCAAGAGTAATCAAAAGAGTTTTCAAGAGGACAGATTAAGGCCAGCAAAAGATAGGACTTCAGAGATCTTCATTCATCGTCGGAGATCTCCACCACCTCCTCGTACCATTCACCATACTTGGGATGCACATCCTCTGGGGCTCGGCGTCCTCTGTAAATCTTCTCACGCCATCGATTCTTTGCATTTGTCACATGATGAACCTTCCACATCTCGGCCTGCCTCTTTGCTTCCTCATCCCTCCATTTCTTCACAATGCCATACTCTTTCACAATGAGGACAGTTGGCTCTAGGAAGAGAGGTCTAAGGATGAAGCGCTTGAGGATCTTGCGCTCACAGTTGAGAAGAACGTTTTTGGCCACTTCCTCGACATGCGTGACAGAGTCTTCATCCAAAGGCATGATGGAGGTGGTAGCCCTATAGTTCATTCCAGTGAGCAGCAGGAGTTGGTTCAGCTTCTCGTCAACGATCGACAGCCTCTAGTGGGTGTCATCCTGTCGGTCCACAATGTCAGCTCTGGCGGCATTCAAGTCTTTCCGAAGAGCATCAACCTCTGCCTCCAGCTCCTCAATCCTCTGCTCAAGTTTGAACGAAGAGCCCTGAGCCGGAGATGGTGTCTTCAGAATCCAGCCACCGGCCAGAGTCTGCTCAATACCCAAGCGTTTCCAACAATCTTCGTCAATTCGGTCGGGATGAGTAACTTGCTCTTCTCCCTCAGTGTCAATCTCAAAGAACTCAAAAATCTTGGGAAAGAGATTAGCATAAGGGAGAGGGGCTGTCATGGGGGTATTGATGGAGTGTAACATGTAAGAAAGAATGAGATCAGGCACATCAATTTCATGCCTTGACAGAACCAAATAGAGGAGATGAAGAAGGTTGTCTGTGATAAGCTCGCGGGAATTTTTACGGGGAAGGATACAGCGAGCAAGGATAGTAAAGACAATTTTTGCCTCGAGAGATAGGATGTTATGGGTTTGTTTAGGCTTGGGTTTGAAGGAATCACCAGTAGCAACAGGGCGCACAAACCACTCCTTCTGAGGTTGGTGAATGCAGTAGTTCTTGGAGGGGTGATCTTGAGTGTTTACCTCCTCTAGAATGCCGAGTATGAGGGCCAAAGATGAGGGTGAAGGGGTAATCCGTTTCTGCTTGATTTGGGTTTTGAGGGTGAGAATTGTAAAGACCGAATGTATTTTATATTATTATATTATTATATTTGAGTAAATAAATGATTATTTTATTCAATCGGTAGAAATGTGAGAAAACCCGTCCTCGAGTGTAAGTTTTGACTTTAAAGTCATTCCGGCATCGTTTCGAGAAATTAGATTATAGCGGATTTGATTCCGCCTCCGAGCTCCGAGTTTTGATAAAATTAATTTAATTCCATTTATCTTGAAATTTAATTGAAATTTGATTTAATTTAATTTTGTCGGGATTCGATCGGGCGAGCGGGTTCCGAGTCTATTCCGCTAAATTGAATTCTTTTGTGGGGACCTCTTTTATTTCCTATTTTCCTTTTTCTTCTCTCTCTCTCTCTCTCTCTCTCTCTCTCTCTCTCTCTCTCTCTCCCCTTCGGTCCCCCCTTCCTCACATACTCTGCAATTCACACAGCACACATAGTTGTCTTCTTCCTTCAAGCACCTTGCCTACACCCGGAATTCACACATCATACACGCCTCTCTTTACCTCACAAATTCAGAAATTGTTGTTTTTGTGCCCCATTTCTCTCTGCCCTCCTTCTCACCCACCACAAAACCTCAACCCAAAAACCCACAAGACAACCCCATTTATCCCTGAAATTTCCGAGCCCCAGCCACCACCACTGTTACTTCCCTTCTTGCCGTCCAAGCCACCATCATTCTTCCTCCTCGTCTCCGATCAGTCACCAGTGAACATCACCATCACCATTGTAGCTCTCCTCCTCCCAGCTGCTCCACCATCACCCATATCCTCGTCGTTGCCCTTGAAACCAAGCTCCAACAGCTTCTACTTCCTTCTCCTTCCTCCGACTAGTAGTAGCAGCATCCAGGAGCCTCGACGAACCCCAGGAGCCACCCAGGAGGCCGGAGCCACATCCCTCGGAGCCGCCAAAGCCGCAAATCGCTCTGTTTTTCCATTTAGGTTGGTTTTTTTTGGATTTCATTTCGTTTTGAGTTCAAACCCTTCAGTCGCGCTCGTAATCACCCCTTATCTCCTCCTTGGCCCTCAAGCGACTTCGTCACGACCTCTCGCAGTTGGAGGAGCCACCATCGAAGCTCGGAGACCCCCCCTAGAGGTGCGCTCTAAGTACTCTAATTTCTCCCTCCTCCCTTGCGTCGTTCCTCTCTTGTTGGTTGGGTCTTGGTCGGAATGGGGAGTCGAGCACATGGGTAGAATTTGGGGCGGAGAGGGTCGCCGGAGAAGCCTGCGCTTCACCTCCCTCCTTCGTCTTTTCTTTCCGTCAGAGCAGAGGTGGGAGACGGGTTCGGGGGGCCGGTTCAGCGCCCTTTTCTTTCTTTTTCCAATTTGTCCGGTTCAAGCATTGTCCCGGTTCACTTACTCCAAAAATTCGTATCCGTTTCTGGATACCCTTCCGGGTTTGGGGTTTCCATTGGGCGGGTCTTCTTCTTTCGGCCTTTTCTCTTCGGGCTGGGCCTATATCCGGATTGATATGGGTTGTTTCTTTGGGCTGATTAGTTATTTAAAATTTATGTTACACATTTAGGTTATATATATATGTGTGTTATATGTTTTTATTTTCTGATTTTGGGAAAATAAATAAATATATATATATATATTTATTTATTTATATGTTCTGAAATTATTAATATTTATATTTAAAAAGGTTTTAAAAGTGATATGATTTGATATGGGGTTATAAATATATTTATGGTTATTGTTTTGAGACTTTATGAATATTAAGTGTTAAATTATTTTGATATTAGAATTATTTTGGGATTTGGTTATAATTATAATATTCTGGAAATTTATCCTTATATATTGTTTATTGTTTAAAAATAATATTGATTGGATTATTTAATTGATGCACCTTATGAGGATTTAAACATGTGAGTTAGGAATTTTTAAAGTGAATTGTTGGTTTTGATTTATAAATATGAGGAGTTATGAGGATTTAAATATGACTTTTGGAAATTGATTTCAAGGTTTAAATGTTTAATGTCGGGATTTAGATAAGCGATTTTAAAAGAGTGGTTTGATTTTCTAAGTTGAGTTCCTTGAGAGGTTGTTTTGAAAATGAGATGATGAGATGAGATGAACATGAAATGAGATATGGTTTGTGATGAAATGAGATAGAATAATCTGAAATGGGATATGAGCCGAGATATGAATGATAGTTAGGGGCGCCTTGTGTGAAATAGGTAGACTTATGCATTTATATGTTATTAGGTGTTTGTGAATGTTGGACGTTGCTTGCTATCGGTGATTCATTTCATGGATTCTGCTCTGCCTTGTTCTCTACTGTTCGGCTTATTCAGGTAAGTTCCTTTATGGGCTTACTCAGATTCGAAAGAGATTACCGGCTTGTGAATGTATGACATACTAGGTGTTGCATAAGCATTAAAGCATGCCATGTAGTATGATGCTAGGTTGCACTTGTGATTGAGCATTCTATTTCTTTACGCGTATGAAACAGAGCGGTCGTTATCTGTGATAGTCCTAGAGTCTTTGCTAGGGTCATAGGGTAGCCCAGCCCCATCGGGTGCCCTGAGTCTATCGAGTCGAGATGAGCATGATGATAGCCCAGCACCATCGGGCATGTTTATTTTAATTTTTGTTATGATGATGAGACATGATATGATGATGAGATATGATATGCTATAGCATGGAACTGGCCAGTCTCTGCACTAACGGAAAGGGGTGCAGAGGTAGGAGAGGGACATGCCACTTGGTATTCTTTGGGCGCCTTTACAGTTATTTCTCGCATATTGTAAGTTAGGATCATGTTAATGTGATTTAATCTCCGCATCTGCATCATCTTTATTATTAGCGTATGTGTATGTTCGCTTGCTGGACAGGGTGTGTTGGGGCCTCGGTCTGATCCCGCTCGCACCAATTGTTTTTAGGTATGATTGCTCCCTGTTTATATGGCGTGGGAATGTCCCCCGACGATTGCAAAGAAATCTGTCTAACCCCTCTAATCTGGCCATACGACTTTAGAATTTTGTTTTGGTTTTGACCCGGCCTTGCCGTGGCTTTTGTATCTAAATCGTATTTCCGCTTTACTTTCGTTTAAACTGAATTTATGAAAACTTCGACTGATTAGAGGTTTGAAACCTCGACCCGTACTTGAATTGCAACATCCGAATGAAGGTATCCGACCTTCGAAACGTATCCCAGATATTTATATCCGGGCCGTTACATAGTTGGTATCAGATCCAGGTTGTGCAATTCGGGTACGCAAGGGTCGAGTGTATGTTTTGGAAAACCGCCCATGGATTTCGAAAGATTTGAAAGCGTTTTAAAGGGGCAAAATGAACTTAATATGTCTAACTCAATTGGACTAAATATGAACTTGGCTTATAATAAAAGAGGAGAACCAACTAAGAAGGGATCGAGGGGGTAGAAAGGGCGCTAGATCATCCCTATTGGATGTAGTCGGGAATGGGTAGGCGAAATACTAGCTTGTTCTTTACAGATGGGTCGGGAAGACTCCAAGGAGGTCGTTATAATTGCCATTAACTGATTCTATGTTGAGTGCTTGATATGTTAAAGATTTGATTGGTATGACCTAATTATTGAATGAATATTGGACGATCTGTGCGAACGGGATAGCGGGAGTACCCTTCTTCTTCTTATATGGTCAAGCTCAGCTTTTGGGGAACCGTCCCTTTCCTTATGAACCCTTTTGACAATTCAATCGAGTCCTCCCTTCGAATATCGGTCTTCCACGGGAATTGGGTTGGTAAACACATGGTGTCGGGAATCATGATTGAATATAGAGGTTTTCCGAGAGACTATTGGAAGATGGTCCTTGATGAAATTTCGAGCTAGAGAGTGAGATGTTTACGAGGCTGTCGTTATCAATTCTTATGACGATCCATCAGTGTCCTCTTGTCACGAAAAATTCGTATCCGAGTCCCACGGGAAAGAGGGGTAATGAGTCAGTTGGGAAGAGTCAATGTTGCCCTTATGGACTTCTATCGGGTTATCTTGATCGCTCTGTCCATGATTATGCGATTCTATATGCATTACTCCTTGATCAACAGTTGACCCTTAGTTGAAATTGTGCTTATGTGCCTTAATGTTCATAATGACTATTGTATGGGTTCGAGCTACATTTATCATACCCAAATCATCCCGACATGATTTACTTAGTATATTGCATCGTCATACTAGGGCACGAATAAATATGTCATATGCTAGGATGTCGTCTAATTGATGTCCTTCCTGTGAATAGGTCCATGATAGTGTGATTGTTCAGTTCTAGTATCATGATAGAGTGAGTCCCTTACTTGATGGATACGTGTTATGATTTGATGTCAACGTGCCTTATATGCTACGTAATTCCCGGTACACGTTATGATGATGATCTTTAATGTGAATTCGTAGTTATATAACATTCTGTACCCATGCTTGTCTCATTGCTTAGGTCTCGTGTTATGCCTTACTTTCTATCATGGTTATAGGTTGTCATAGCATGTCTACTTGGCCTATTGTATTGCTCGTATGATTGATTAGAAACATGAACCACACGATATGAGTCTATATGGTTTTACTTTTTCTAAATTAGGTCCATGATAGTGTGATCGACCCTTCTTTATATGAATGCCTCATAAGATGTGCTCCTTAGCATGCTCGCCGATGATGCCTCGATGCTTATCATTCATCTTGTGACAAGAATCTATGGCATGCCCACCTATTTTGTATTTCTCATATTTACTATTGTTGATGATTTTGCAAATGAGTATTGTTATGTGTTAATTGTGCTAAGGTGAGAATATGATAGTGTAAGCGAGTCTTGATAAATACATGTTCTATCCTAGTATACATCAATTTGAACTCATGTCCTCATATTCTAGCCATGTTGCTTAGACCTGCTCTATACCTCGTTGCGTTTTCTCTCGTGCTACTATGTCGTTGAGATGTGATTGAATGAACTCTTGCATACCGTCGTATTAACCAGTCAAGTGCATGTATGTACTATATGATATATTGAACCACTAGTAACATGTTGGGCCCTTGGTTGTGACTTGTGTGAATTCTACTTTGCATACGTTATAGTTGATTCTCTCTTGAGCTAGTGATGTACATAATTGTACTATTATTTATTGCATCTTTTGACTTCATATTTCATTTGATTTCCGAACAAAAGTTTCAAAAGCATATGATCTCGTGTAAGAATGAGCTAAAGTGAAAGAAATAGAGTCCACACGAGTTTTGAGCTAACCATGCAGGAATTCGATGAAATCGGAGTCAAAACGGGCAAGCCAAGTGAAGCTGAGAAGAGGTCGATATCGACTGGAGACATCGATATCGACCATGGATTTCGACACGACTTCTGAGTGTCGAGATAACCACACAAACCAGACTAGAAGCCTCGATATCGACACACATGTATCGATATCGACCATCATCATAGACATCGACTGGAGTGGGACAAGTCGAGCAGAAACACAAGCCTCGATATCGACCTCTTGTGTCGATATCGACCCTACATCGACAGAAGATAAATCCGATTTTGAGGCTCGGATTTTGAAGTCTATCAACGAAGCCATGAGTTATCTCGTTCTTTTAGATATTAGCAGTTGTTTGTTATCTTTTCCTTTAAGTTTTATCAGAATAAAAGACCTATCCTAGTTGTTCGGATAGAGTTATTAGTTTAGATAGAAGTTACAATCCTCGGATAGCGAGGATTAGTAGCCTATAAATAAAGCCTTAGGGGCTGATTTGTTAATGATCGAATCATAGAATCATCAAAGACAAGAACAAAAGACAATAGATAGTTAGTTTATTTTGAGCTTTAAAGTTTCAAGCGCTTACGAAAGTTGGCGTTGAGATTGTAAAGATTCGAAATTTTCCATTTATGCAAGTTATTTCAATTCAAGACATGTCTACGATCAACATGAGTGAGTAGTTCCCCTTTCTTCTAGGGTCGGGGTGAGCCTGACGATAGCCATGATGGTAAGGTAAGTGTGTCGTTAAAGAATGTATCTTTTATCTCCTTCTACCTTGTTCTTCATCTTTAAATGCGAATTTAAGGAACTCATGTTGTAAAACTTGGGTAGTAATTAGGGTTTCTTTTCGAAAGATTATAGACTCAATTATGACTAAGGTAGACACCAACTAGGTTAAGTAATTGAAAAATCTCTTTTCTTATTGGTCGGTTTAGGTGAAAGCCTTTTCCTTTATGATAAAAGCATGCATCTTTAGTTGATCCTTATTTCTACTATCATGGTTGTCGTCGCGGTTACCCTTGACTTTGGAAGTCTTTTTCCTTTGAGTTTACATTAAAATTTGCCCGCCGTTCGTTGAGTCATCGAAAAACCCAACACCTTTGCTTATTTCTGATCATTGCTTCCTTCCCATCCTTGATTCTTCGGTCTTTTCTTTGCCGACAAAACCACTAACCCACTGCAGGAAAGACATCGATATCGACAGCAGAAGTCGATATCGACCAAAACTGATAGATCGACGGTTTTCTGAGTCGATCTCGAGACTCCTGGGAACTTCTGCAAGCATCGATATCGACCACTTTGTGTCGAAATCGACCCCCTGTATCGACTGGCAGACTTCTGAGCCATTCGATTTCGTGAACTAACCTCGATATCGACCCCCACCAGTCGATATCGACTACCGTTTTTGTTTCTGCAGGTTTTCTGTTGCAGACGACATCGACAGCCAAGGTCGACATCGAGGTCTGACATCGAGATCGAGGCTTCTGGTCGAATAGAAAGGACGTGTCTTCAACGCTACTAGGATCCCGCTGACTCGCTTTCTCGTGGATCGAACCTGATTCCCTACTACTATAGCGGGGAGTCTTGAATTTATTTGAAGAGGCTAAGAGTTGTATTGGTTTATATTTTATTATATATTTCGATTCAATTCTCCCCACGTCAAATTTTGGCGCCGTTGCCGGGGAAGCTATCAATCGCGCCCTAGTAGTTTATTTTCACGGTTCTTTTTAGTGTTATTTTATAGGTGTATGCGACGTACTGGTGACCAACCTGAATTTGAAGGACTAGACGAACCAGAACGCTTTCTCCACCTAAGATCTCGAGTCCAAAGAATCATGGCGGACAACGAGACCCAGGCACAACAAATTGAACGCTTAAGGAAGCAAGTAGAGGATTACGCTACCAGAGAAGCGGCACTAAGAGAGCGTGCTGACAGGGAGGAGGAAGCCAGGAGACGATATGAGATTCAAATCAACGCCCTCCCCCGGAATGCTAAGCAATACTTGCACCCATCGCTCACAGTGCCTGAATCGGCTATTCTAATCCCTACTTCTTATTTTGAAATTAAGCCAAACTTTTTAACTGAAATAAGAAGGCATCAATATGAAGGGAAACCTAACGAATGCCCTATGGCACATATATCAACCTTCTTAGACCTCTGTGATACAATTGCTGATGGACAAAGTCTTGAGTATGTTCAACTGAAAGCATTTCGCTGGTCTCTTACAGGAAAAGCATTGCAGTGGTTGGAGAGCTTAGCCCCAAGATCGCTCCGCACCTGAAATGAAGTCAAGGACGCGTTTCTCAACAAGTTCTTTCCTCCTTCTAAGACGGCGCTGATCCGACAGAAAATCACGGCTTTCAAACAAAAGCCTGGTGAGGCTCTGGCAACTGTTTGGGAGAGGTATAAGGACCTCCTACGATCATGCCCGACGCATGGCCAACCACCGTACGTCATCCAGGAGATCATATACAATGCTCTTGACGCTGCAACTAAGGAGAGGATCAACACATACACCGCTTATGGCTACCTTGAACTCGCTCCTCAAGAGGCTTGGGAAACCATTGAAAGGTTGGTGGAATTTGACAATACATATGGGACTCCTGAGGCTTCCGACGCACCATCATCGTCGAGGCCTGCCCCATCTATGCCATTGTACGAACCCTCTAAGGTGATCGATCCGGATGTAAAAGAACAATTTCATAGGGATCAACTTAGAAAGCTCCAGAAACAAGTGAGATTCCTATCGGCAAACCAGGATTGCATCGAATGTGGATCACAGCGACATACTACCATTGAGTGTCCCCATGCTGAGCAAGTGCAACTAGCGGAGACTCATGAGGAAGCCAACTTCATGAGGGGTCCCAATCGCCAATATTGGGGAGACCAAAGGTTCTAACTACCACAACGGAACCAGGTTAACCCTAGGGACCCCCCACTTTATAGAGCTCCTGGACACCCTGAGAGAGACCAAAAGAAGGATGATCTTCAACTTGTATTGGACGAGATAAGGCGAAACCAAGCTAAGAATGATCAATCCAACCATGCTATCCACTCTCAACTCAATCACCTTACCACAAGGATTGGAGAGATGGACATTTGGAAGAAGAACGTAGAGACCCAACTGGGTCAATTGGCGGCGCAAATCCCCAGGCCGTCCAGAACATTCCCTGGGCAACCAACTACCAATCCTAAGGGGCAATCCGGGTCAGGACACATTGCAGCCATGCAACTAAGGAGTGGCGCCAAAGTTCATAAGCCACAAAAGGCGACGGAGGAAGAAGTAACAGAGCATGTCGACATCGACAAACCAGTCGATGTCGACCCTGAGGTCGATATCGACACCACTGTCGACCCCTTCGCCGACGTCGATGACACTGCAGCACCTAAGAGAGAACAACATAGGTCAAAATCGACCCCACCGGTCGATATCGACCACCCTCCTGTCGACATCGAGGTTCAGCAGGCTCCTCCGACCACCGTTTTGACTTCTCCGCCAAAGAAGACGCTACCCTTCCCTTCCAAAGCATTGAAGGACCCCACTCAAAGCAAGTTTAGGCGCTTTGTAAAGATTCTCCAAGGACTGAACATTACTATCCCTCTTACAGAAGCCCTAAGCGAGATGCCCGCCTATGTTCGATTCTTAAAAGACATCCTTAGCAAGAAGCGATCCATGGCAGAGATCGCAGAGGAATGCTCCAAGATGGATTTCCCCGAGAAGAGGAGCGATCCAGGGAAATTTGCAATCACCGTGGGACTTGGCCAACATCGCTACAAAGCCCTATGTGACCTAGGGGCAAGTGTAAGTCTCATGCCTCTCTCTATTTGGCAAAAGGTGAGCATTGGAGCACTTGAACCTGTGGATATGAAACTTTATATGGCTGATAATTCATTCGTCAGACCCACAGGTATAGTTGATGACGTCCCTGTAAAGGTAGGTAAATTCTTTGTGCCTACTGATTTCATTGTATTGGACATGCCTGAAGATCCTATTGTACCTATCATCCTTGGTAGGCCTTTCTTAGCTACTGCGGATGCCAATATTAATGTACGTAGAGGATTACTAACCTTTACTATAGGGAACGAAGTCATTAAATTCTCCTTCAACCCCACAATGAAGGAAGTTAATGGTATGGAAATCAAGTCGGTCTACACTAGCATCATGGATTGCAAAGAACCGACGGAAAGGGCCCTAACTCCTGAAGAGGCCCTAGCCCTAGCTGCAGAGGAGCTTACCGACGAGGATATTGAAGAGTTCCTGGCTACATGCACGAGTGATGAGGAAATATTCGACGATGCTCTATCCATGGAGCTCGAAGACGAAGTCGATATCGATGAAGACAGGTCGACATCGACCAATCCACTCGATATCGAGTGCCCTCAGTCGACATCGACACACTCAGTAAGTCAAGTTCTCCCTTCTTCTCTTACAGGCGAAATCGACCAGCCCATGTCGACAGAAGTGGCCAAAATCGACCAGCCGAAATCGACAGAAGAGGTCGAAATCGACCAGCCGATATCGACATCAGAAGTCGAAATCGACCTTTACCACTTGACGCCAAACAGCTCCGAAGCCGAGGTATGTGCTGAACTCTCAGTCGATATTGATTATTCTTACTCGCCCTCGACCTTCTTTCTGCAGGAATATTTTGAAGAGTCAAAATCAAAGTTAGCATCACTCTATGTTTGGTCCACACCGACTCCTATAACTGATTTAGGAACTTCTATCAAGAGAATTGAGACGGATTACCTTGGTGAGATTATGAAGACGGAAGAGGTAGAGCCAATCCTTATCCCACAAGGCCCCTCTCCGGTGCTTAAGCCTCTACCCAACACACTTAGGTATGAGTTTCTTGGTGCAAATTCTACTTTCCCTGTAATTATCAATGCTTCACTAACCACACAGGAAGTAGATAAGCTTATGGAAGTACTTCGTGCTCATCGTAAGGCTATTGGATACTCTCTTGAGGACATAAAAGGTATTTCACCTACTACTTGTATGCATAAAATCCTCCTTGAGGATGATCATAAGGCATCTATAGAACACCAACGGAAGCTCAACCCCAACATGAGAGAGGTGGTGAAGAAGGAGATCATGCGCATGCTGGATGCAGGAATCATCTATGCCATCTCCGACAGCGAATGGGTGAGCCCAGTCCATGTGGTGCCTAAAAAGGGCGGAATGACCATTGAGGAGAATGAGAAAGGCGAGCTTGTGCCAAAGCGAATCACAACTAGTTGGCGAATGTGCATTGACTACAGGAAACTCAACAATGCCACTAGAAAGGATCACTTTTCCCTTCCATTTATTGATCAAGTATTAGAGAGACTTGCCGAACATGATTATTTTTGTTACCTGGACGGATATTCTGGTTTTTGGCAGGTCCCTATTCATCCTGACGATCAAGAAAAGACCACCTTCACTTGTCCCTATGGGACTTTTGCATATAGGAGAATGCCATTTGGGCTCTGCAATGCCCCTGCTACCTTTCAAAGATGTATGATGGCTATCTTCTCCGACATGATTGAGGACATCGTGGAGGTATTTATGGATGACTTCTCGGTTTATGGCACTACTTTCGATATTTGTCTTGCTAACCTTCGCAGGGTACTTGCACGATGTGAAGAGACAAACTTGGTTCTCAATTGGGAGAAGTGCCACTTTATGGTAAGGGAAGGGATTGTGCTAGGCCACAAAGTCTCTAAACGGGGAATTGAGGTAGACAGGGCAAAAATAGAACTCATTGAAAAATTACCACCACCTTCATCAATTAAAGACATAAGAAGCTTCCTTGGTCACGCAGGTTTCTATAGGAGGTTTATTCAAGATTTTTCTAAAATTGCCAAACCATTAACTAACCTACTAATGAAGGATGTTAAGTTTTCATTTTCTAGTGATTGTCTTGAAGCTTTCAACAGGTTGAAGGAGGCCCTCATATCCGCCCCAATCATTCAATCACCCGATTGGTCGCAACCTTTTGAGATCATGTGCGACGCAAGCGATTATGCCGTAGGTGCTGTCCTAGGACAAAGGAGAGACAAAAAGCTTCATGCCATCTACTATGCAAGCAAGACTCTGGATGCCGTTCAAACAAAGTACACCACGACGGAAAAGGAGTTCTTGGCGGTGGTCTTCGCTTTTGAGAAGTTCCGCTCATACCTAGTGGGCTCTAAGGTTATTGTTCATACTGACCATGCAGCTCTTAGGTACTTAATGGCAAAGAAGGATGCTAAACCTAGACTCCTACGATGGGTGCTCTTACTACAAGAGTTCGACGTTGAGCTTAAAGATAAGAAAGGAACGGAGAACTCCGTAGCCGATCATCTTTCCCGGCTACCCATAGGGCTTCTGGAAGAGTCACATGACAACATACCAATCAATGACTCCCGCCCTGATGAGCACTTAATGAGGCAAGAGGTAAGACGGGCAGAAGAACCACTCGATATCGACCCCAGCAGGTCGATATCGACTGCCCCAAAGGTAAATCTTGCATCGATGCCGACCAGCCGATATCGACCCCAGCAAGTCGATATCGACCACCTACAAAGCCCTCCGAAAGTGACGAAAAGGTAAGCCTCGGTGAGGATTTCTTCTTTACACCTCCTTCTAGTCCTTTACATGATCTATTTGCTGTAAGAAGGGCGAAGGTACCTTGGTATGCGGATTTTGCTAACTATATTGTAGGAGGCGAGATTCCTTCAAACTTAACTTCGCAACAAAGGAAGAAGTTTTTGCACGACGTCAAACAATATTATTGGGATGAACCCTATTTATTCAAAAAAGGGAAAGACCATATCTTTCGACGTTGTATCCCGGAGGACGAGGTAGAGAGCGTGATTCACCATTGTCATTCTCTCCCTACAGGAGGTCATGCTAAGGGATTCAAGACCGCGGCGAAAATTCTTCAATGTGGTTTTTATTGGCCTAACCTTTTCAAGGATGTGCAAAACTATGTAACCTCTTGTGATGAGTGTCAACGTGCAGGTAATATCACATGGAGGAATGAGACACCACTCACAGGCATTTTAGAGGTCGAACTCTTTGATGTATGGGGCATTGACTTCATGGGACCCTTCCCTGCTTCAGGCCCCTACAAATACATTCTAGTAGCGGTGGACTATGTCTCTAAATGGGTGGAGGCTGTAGCAACTAGGACCAACGACGCGAAGGTAGTCTCTAAGTTTATGAAAACTAACATCTTTCCTCGTTTTGGTGTTCCTAGAGTCCTTATTTCAGATGGTGGCTCGCATTTCATTGAGAGAGGCTTTGAAGCTCTTTTAGCTAAGTATGGGGTAAACCATAGGGTGGCAACACCCTATCACCCTCAAACTAGCGGTCAAGTAGAGGTCTCCAATCGCCAAATCAAAGCCATCTTGGAAAAGACGGTTTCCCGCTCAAGGAATGATTGGTCGTCCAAACTGGATGATGCGCTCTGGGCCTACCGAACGGCCTATAAAACACCGCTTTGCACAACTCCCTATAACTTGGTATATGGTAAGTCATGTCACATGCCCATTGAACTTGAGCATAAAGCAATGTGGGCTCTTAAGGAGCTTAACATGGATTTCGACGAAGGGGAAAGAGGAGGTTCATTGACTTACAAGCCTTGGAAGAGTTGCGCCTAAAGGCATATGAGAATGCCGAAATCTACAAAGAGCGCACTAAGAAATGGCATGATAGGAAGTTGGTGCCAAAAACATATGAGGTAGGTGACAAAGTCCTTGTTTTCAATTCTAGGCTTCGCTTATTTCTAGGGAAACTATGGACAAGATGGAGCGGACCTTTCAAGGTTCATAAAGTATTCCCTCATGGAGCGGTGGAGTTATTTTGCGACGATGGATCAACGTTTAAGGTAAATGGCCACCGAGTAAAGAAATATTATGACAAGGAGGACCCGGAAGAAGAGATTCGCGCCACCTTGGCGTTGAACTAACGCAAAACGGGAAATATGTCGAGCTAGCGACTTAAACTCAAGCGCTTCCGGGAGGCAACCCGTTCTTTTCCTTTTTCTTTCTTTTTTAGTTTTTTATTTATTTTATATTTTTGAGATCATTCGTGGCTAATTTTATCTAAAGTCAACAAAGAAATCCAGCCCAGAAGAGAGGTCGATATCGACCTATATGGTCGATATCGATCAGCCGACAGAAGGAGTAACAGGACGTGTTAAACAGATGCAGAAGGGGGGTCGATATCGACCTTTAAGGTCGATATCGACTACAGATGGAGGTAAGCCAGGTCAGAATTTAATTTCTTTCAGTTTTTATTTTTTGGGGTTTTCATCCCCTTTAAACACCCCGACTTCGACACCCTCCTCCCATCTTCGACACCCTAGCCGCCCCTCTTCCTCTTCATCCCTCTCCCTCCGATCACCCTCCCCACAGCCTCCCATTGCCGCAACCACCACACCCACCCACTGTCACCACACCCTTCCTCGTCCTGTGCAGCAACACCCACAGCCGCAAGGTCTCCTCCTCTCTTCCTCGACCTAGCCCCCTCTCTCTCCCTCGTTTTCAAGCCTCTTCGCCCAGATCTACACGTCTCCGGCCAAGAATCGCCAGATCCGGCCGCCCCACGCCACCGGAGGTCCCACCACAGCCACCACAGTCACCATAGCCACCACAGCTATGTACCTCCACCTCCTCCTCCCTTCCAGCCTGCCTACACCACTGATTGGCAGGAAGACATGTCTGCCCGCTTTACTAGGCTGGAGCTCTCCGTCTCTGAGATGCGCGAGGAGCAGCGACGCTATGGGAGGTTCCTCGAGGGTTTGGGCTCATATATGGGCTTTTCCTTCGATCAGCAGGCTGGACCTTCCACTTTCCCACAGGCCGCCCCGACAGACTACTCAGGGGCAGCTCCTACACAGGGCTAGCCCTTGCTGTTGCCACCTCCCCCGCCCCCTGAGCAGTGATATACATCTAGCGTAAGTGAGTGTGAGTGATCCTTCCCTTTACTTTATTTTTCTAACAGTGAGGACACTGTAATCTTTAAGTATGGGGTGGGGATTGAAATTGGACATTATAAACTGCTTTATCTGGTTGTGGTAGGGTTTAAAATTTGGCAAACTTGGCGTGTATTTTATTTACATTCTACTTGTATGCATTGCATCATATTTAACATTTATGCATTTTAATGTTTAAGTTCTCAACCTTTTAGTTTGATTTTGTTGAGTCTATAAAATGTCAAAAATCCAAAAAAAAAATAGAAAAATGTCAAAAATACAAAAAATGCATGTTTATTTAAAGTTTGTTTTTTTAACCCTACTTAGATGTCCTATGATGAAAACTCAATAGCTGACTTGATCATGTAAACCCTATGGCATATTTGGATGGTTTAGCCTAAGTCTTTAAATTTTTATGTAGATTGTGAACTTGTGATGAAATTGAGCACATATGATCCTAGGCTAAAAAGCAAATCCAACAAAAATTGTCCTTGTGAGAATTTTGACCTATAGGGAGAACATCAAAAATCCCTCCGCTTTCTTGAGTGAATTTACTCTTCCTATGCATCTCTAAATGTTGTGATAGTTATTCAAAACCAATGCATATATATGTTTATGTTTACGACAATTAAATGATGGAGGCATCTTTTAAGCCAATTTTATCCTCTCTTTACCTACCCTGCATTATCCCTGCTTGAAGCTAGAACATTAGCCTGAGCCTGAATTGCAAACTCCACAAAATTATCCCTAGCCGAATTGAGCCTGACCCCCATTTGGGAATTGAGACTTAGATTGGTTGGACTAATGCCTTGTGGAAAGAAAAGAGCATAATGTCTAGTTGTAAGCAAGGAAATTATAGGATGGTACATATTTACATTTTGTCATATTTTGTAAAAGGATGTTTTTGCTCACCATATAAATGCACATAGTTTTAGTATTATGTTCGAAAAAAAAAAATCCGAAAAAAATATATGTATATATATATAAAGTGCATGAGCCAAAATCCTTAAGTTTTTTATTCATACGAATGTTATATTTTTGAGAGGTGTATTAGAACTTGGAAGAAGGGTTGATGGAATGCATCTTTAAGAGCATTATATTGAAGAGTTATGGTTTGGGTAATGCAAGTGTTGAGATTTAGGAGTCTTGATTCCCGAATTTGAAAAGCATCACATAGCCAAATAATTCCATACCCTTTATTTCATACCAAGCCCCATTACAACCCCGCTGAATGGAGTCTTCTATGAAGTCTTCCATTGAGCGAAAGCCCTCCTGATGATTCTTATTGCATTTTCATAATTGGTTGCGAAGTGGATTTTAATAAATTGCAATGTTTATGAGATTGTATATGGAATTGAGTTGAGAGTGATCTTCATAGCCTAAACACATGAGAGTTGAGTGCAAACACATTATCCCTGTGAGGTTGGATTAAAATTGCATATGCCTATGGATCGCCAAAATATGTGCTATGACGTTAAATTCACTTGCTTTACTTTGCTACCGCTTATGATGTTGCTTTTGACAAAGGCAAAGACTTGAAGGGTGTGTTGTAGGTGTTGGTTAGTGCTTGGTTATTGCTTGAGGACAAGCAAGTCTAAGTATGGGGTGTTTTGATGTACATAATTGTACTATTGTTTATTGCATCTTTTGACTTCATATTTCATTTGATTTCCGAACAAAAGTTTCAAAAGCATATGATCTCGTGTAAGAATGAGCTAAAGTGAAAGAAATAGAGTCTACACGAGTTTTGAGCTAACCATGCAGGAATTCGATGAAATCGGAGTCAAAACGGGCAAGCCAAGTGAAGCTGAGAAGAGGTCGATATCGACTGGAGACATCGATATCGACCATGGATTTCGACACGACTTCTGAGTGTCGAGATAACCACACAAACCAGACTAGAAGCCTCGATATCGACACACATGTATCGATATCGACCATCATCATAGACATCGACTGGAGTGGGACAAGTCGAGCAGAAACACAAGCCTCGATATCGACCTCTTGTGTCGATATCGACCCTACATCGACAGAAGATAAATCCGATTTTGAGGCTCGGATTTTGAAGTCTATCAACGAAGCCATGAGTTATCTCGTTCTTTTAGATATTAGCAGTTGTTTGTTATCTTTTCCTTTAAGTTTTATCAGAATAAAAGACCTATCCTAGTTGTTCGGATAGAGTTATTAGTTTAGATAGAAGTTACAATCCTCGGATAGCGAGGATTAGTAGCCTATAAATAAAGCCTTAGGGGCTGATTTGTTAATGATCAAATCATAGAATCATCAAAGACAAGAACAATAGACAATAGATAGTTAGTTTATTTTGAGCTTTAAAGTTTCAAGCGCTTACGAAAGTTGGCGTTGAGATTGTAAAGATTCGAAATTTTCCATTTATGCAAGTTATTTCAATTCAAGACATGTCTACGATCAACATGAGTGAGTAGTTCCCCTTTCTTCTAGGGTCGGGGTGAGCCCGACGATAGCCATGATGGTAAGGTAAGTGTGTCGTTAAAGAATGTATCTTTTATCTCCTTCTACCTTGTTCTTCATCTTTAAATGCGAATTTAAGGAACTCATGTTGTAAAACTTGGGTAGTAATTAGGGTTTCTTTTCGAAAGATTATAGACTCAATTATGACTAAGGTAGACACCAACTAGGTTAAGTAATTGAAAAATCTCTTTTCTTATTGGTCGGTTTAGGTGAAAGCCTTTTCCTTTATGATAAAAGCATGCATCTTTAGTTGATCCTTATTTCTACTATCATGGTTGTCGTCGCGGTTACCCTTGACTTTGGAAGTCTTTTTCCTTTGAGTTTACATTAAAATTTGCCCGCCGTTCGTTGAGTCATCGAAAAACCCAACACCTTTGCTTATTTCTGATCATTGCTTCCTTCCCATCCTTGATTCTTCGGTCTTTTCTTTGCCGACAAAACCACTAACCCACTGCAGGAAAGACATCGATATCGACAGCAGAAGTCGATATCGACCAAAACTGATAGATCGACGGTTTTCTGAGTCGATCTCGAGACTCCTGGGAACTTCTGCAAGCATCGATATCGACCACTTTGTGTCGAAATCGACCCCCTGTATCGACTGGCAGACTTCTGAGCCAGTCGATTTCGTGAACTAACCTCGATATCGACCCCCACCAGTCGATATCGACTACCGTTTTTGTTTCTGTAGGTTTTCTGTTGCAGACGACATCGACAGCCAAGGTCGACATCGAGGTCTGACATCGAGATCGAGGCTTCTGGTTGAATAGAAAGGACGTGTCTTCAACGCTACTAGGATCCCGCTGACTCGCTTTCTCGTGGATCGAACCTGATTCCCTACTACTATAGCGGGGAGTCTTGAATTTATTTGAAGAGGCTAAGAGTTGTATTGGTTTATATTTTATTATATATTTCGATTCAATTCTCCCCACGTCAGCTAGGTACCTGATAGTGTGGTTCTTTCCTCTTCCGGTTCTCTTAACATGTTTCACTCGTTCTGATTAGTTTAATGCTGAATTCGATGATTGACTAGCTTTCCGTGATGATCAAACCTAACATGCTTACATGGTAAAGATGTCTATTACTCTATGATGGCTCCTCGTGCTTGCATGAACCTATGACTTGACTCCTCACTTGATCGCACACCACTCTATATCCTGATTTTGCATACACATGACGCATGAATACCGTAATGAATCTAGTTGAATTACTTTAATTCTACTCATGTTCGATGTGTGCTATTAGTATAATGTAGGGCTTATGATTTCCAATATGACCCGCTAAATGATCACGTGATGTACTTGCTCTATGATGTGACAACTATTGTACCATATATGTACTCTATGATGGTTCGTATTTAGCATGATTGTAATCTAGCACCCATGATATCCTTCTTGTACTTTTGATGATGCCTCATTGTTCGTGAATATTATGTTGAACTCCTCTAAATGACTCTTGACTATGCTTGTATCACATTATATATCGCTAGTATCATGTAAGACCCATGCTCTCTAGATGTATCTTGTCATATGATTCCGAGCCATGCTTGACCTAACATATGATCATTGTGAGATAATTGCTATGCTACTCTTATGTGTTCTCGTATGACGCTTCATCTGATTGTTATAATATACATTGCCATGATATATTTGGACTCAATTGTTGATGTGTATACCCTGTTCCTACATTGTTCATATACATGATGCTCGTTATCTTCATTAAATTCCGCATGACTTCAAATCATATATGATCATTGCTGGTTCCGTCTATCTTGCTTGAAGAATGCTAGGCATATCTGTTTCCATGGAATACTAGAATGTTAGCTTGTTTTACAAACATCAGCGTAGGACTTGATTGTGTCCTTGATATGAATACGAATGTTGCCCCGAGATAGGTACATGTTAGTGTGGATTGACGTGATTGATATGCTCCATAATGAATTCGTGCATGTTTGTCAAAATCGTAACCTAATAGACTTTCTTAAGGGCATCGTTACTATTCCCGAGTCGGAGTCTTGTCTCTAGTCATGTCGTCTTTAGCGTTGGTCTATTCCGTCTCCGAAAGAAACATTGGGTCGTCCGCCCTTGTCCCTCCCCTATCTCCGCTAACTTGAACTCCTACGCGTTACGTTGGACGAGCGACCGCATGGAAAAGGGATCGGGAAGTCGAATAGCGATAGAGCAGCGCAGCGGAAGTGTGGGCCCATAACCCACGGGCCTCAGGATCGATAATGTCGATGGGATAAGCTCGCATCGAGGATTACGATTGTTGAGTACGATAGGACTTGCAGGTGAGAGTGTCCTCTATTCGAATTGCTAACCCTTTCTGAGTTGTTGATGATGATATTGCACTGACTTGATGTTGAAAGCTGCTTGTTGATGTGATGATTGTTGCTTGATTGTCCATTCACTATGATGATATGATTCGATACCTTACAATCCTAATGTGCCTTGATGACTTAATGTGATGCTACTCTGAGATGCCAAGCATGATCTAAATTCCTTGCCTATAATGTGAACTGCAAATGCTGAGAATCTGAACTGTTTATTTGATGTGGCTATGATGAGATGTGCTAGCTTGACTTGATTAGGTTCATATAAGATGTTTTGCAATACTTATGGAGCATGACAGTAGATTGAGACTTCAAAAACACAGTTGCAATGCTTAATGATGAGCTAATGATGCTATTGATAAATGCTGATTGATATGATGTAGTCCTTCTGTGTACTAATGTTAATGATTGCTTCTTCTTGAAACATGTGAGTGAGGTCCCTTGGTAGAATGGTTAGAGAGGGGTTAAGGAAATTGAGTGATTGGTATGATGTGAGGGTCTTCATGATTATGTGATTTGTTAATATGTACTGGCATGATGTTATATAGCAACCATGATAAACCTGTATGGCATGATATTACATGTTGATATGCAATATTGAGTTAAAATTGGTAGTGACAACTATGATCATGATATAATAATGATTTGCTATCCTACTATACTGTCCTAGAAGCATGTTAGATGTGTTGTAGGAATCATGAGATGATGATGCGTTGTTATGTGAAAGCATGATGTTATCCTATATGGTTGATAAACCTGATTATGAATAGGTAAGTGATGAATATGACTTGGAGCATAGATACGACCTATGTGCATATATGAGATGATGGTGCATGACTGCTATTAATCGTTATATGACATTGTGATGAGCTAAGATGATGTCTGGAAAGCATGATGACATTTTGATGTTGATATACTGTTGATCTTCCCTTTTTGGTTGAATCTTAATAGCATGATTTTGTGGGATTGATGTGATAATATGTTATGATAATGCTGGATAGAGATTGGATAGGATGACTATGTAAATTTATGCTTTACATGAGATCACTTGTTATGACTGGTTCCACTAGTGTGCGATGTTGAGATGCGATTGTGAGATTTGACTAGAAGTAGTGTACTGACTCCATGACACCTAACCTCTTTGATCTCTTGACATGTGTGCTTGCGTGATTTATGAGAATTCGATGATGCACTTGTGATGCCTTCGGTATGAGGTAGATATACTTTATGGCTTATGGTATGATTTATTTTATGGGTAATCATGTTACACGGTAGAGATGTCGATTGGTTGAGATTATCAAGATTGATGTTGAGGATTGCCATATGAGAGGCGGTTGATGATGTTATGAGTTGATGAGTTGGTTTACTTTTGTTCATGTTGAGTTGTGAATGATGATGGAATGATTTTGGAACCTAGGAAGAGAATATGGGATTAGCCCTTAGAGGTGGATGACTCCACCTCCTACCTTCTGAATTTGAATGATTGGGCTTGCAGAACTGATTTGGTTTTTAGGAGATTTTGTCGAATCTTGATTTGGGAGGATTTGATTTAATTTTGGTGTAAAGTTGCTTGATTAAAAATTGAATTTGAAAATTTTGAACGGTTTTGAAAATGGTCAACTTTGGGTTTTAAAGAAGTTGAGAGTTTCAATGATTTGTATGACAACCTTTCCATTTGCAAACGCTTTGAGAATTTACGAACTGGGATTACATTATGACGTCTCACGAAGTGGATACAAGCATTGTATAGGGGCGCTTATAGATTGCTTGCTAAGACCTAGTCGGATGCTATAATTCTTTTAGAGTTGTGATACTTCCGAAAAGTCGAAGCGAGAATGTGATAAGGGCACTTATTATACACTTGACAAGACCAATTGGAGATGTCACGGCCGTGACTAGGATGTTGTGAGAATCTCGGAAGACGCAACCGAGACGATAACAAGGTCCTTGGACATGGTCCTCGAACTCACCGATTTTAAAACTTCATCCCCTTTGCTTTAAAATGATTTTAGTCTCGGGGACGAGACTTTTTTTTAGAGGTGGATAAATGTAAAGACCGAATGTATTTTATATTATTATATTATTATATTTGAGTAAATAAATGATTATTTTATTCAATCGGTATAAATGTGAGAAAACCCGTCCTCGAGTGTAAGTTTTGACTTTAAAGTCATTCCGGCATCGTTTTGAGAAATTAGATTATAGCGGATTTGATTCCGCCTCCAAGCTCCGAGTTTTGATAAAATTAATTTAATTCCGTTTATCTTGAAATTTAATTGAAATTTCATTTAATTTAATTTTGTCGGGATTCGATCGGGCGAGCGGGTTCCGAGTCTATTCCGCTAAATTGAATTCTTTTGTGGGGACCTCTTTTATTTCCTATTTTCCTTTCTCTTCTCTCTCTCTCTCTTTCCCCTTCGGTCCCCCCTTCCTCACATACTCTGCAATTCACACAGCACACACACAGTTGTCTTCTTCCTTCAAGCACCTTGCCTACACCCGGAATTCACACAGCACACACGCCTCTCTTTCCCTCATAAATTCAGAAATTGTTGTTTTTGTGCCCCATTTCTCTCTGCCCTCCTTCTCACCCACCCCAAAACCTCAACCCAAAAACCCACAAGACAACCCCATTTATCCCTGAAATTTCTGAGCCCCAGCCACCACCACTGTTACTTCCCTTCTTGCCGTCCAAGCCACCATCATTCTTCCTCTTCGTCTCCGATCAGTCACCAGTGAACACCACCATCACCATTGTAGCTCTCCTCCTCCCAGCTGCTCCACCATCACCCATATCCTCGTCGTCGCACTTGAAACCAAGCTCCAACAGCTTCCACTCCCTCCTCCTTCCTCCGAGCAGTAGCTGCAGCATCCAGGAGCCTCGACGAACCCCAGGAGCCACCCAGGAGGCCGGAGCCACATCCCTCGGAGCCGCCAAAGCCGCAAATCGCTCTGTTTTTCCATTTAGGTTGGTTTTTTTTGGATTTCATTTCGTTTTGAGTTCAAACCCTTCAGTCGCGCTCGTAATCACCCCTTATCTCCTCCTTGGCCCTCAAGCGACTTCATCACGACCTCTCGCAGTTGGAGGAGCCACCATCGAAGCTTGGAGACCCCCCCCCCCGGAGGTGCGCTGTAAGTACTCTAATTTCTCCCTCCTCCCTTGCGTCGTTCCTCTCTTGTTGGTTGGGTCTTGGTCGGAATGGGGAGTCGAGCACCTGGGTAGAATTTGGGGCGGAGAGGGTCGCCGGAGAAGCCTGCGCTTCACCTCCCTCCATCGTCTTTTCTTTCCGTCAGAGCAGAGGTGGGAGACGGGTTCGGGGGGCCTGTTCAGCGCCCTTTTCTTTCTTTTTCCAATTTGTCCGGTTCAAGCATTGTCCCGGTTCACTTACTCCAAAAATTCGTATCCGTTTCTGGATACCCTTCCGGGTTTGGGGTTTCCATTGGGCGGGTCTTCTTCTTTGGGCCTTTTCTCTTCGGGCTGGGCCTATATCCGGATTGGTATGGGTTGTTTCTTTGGGCTGATTAGTTATTTTAAATTTATGTTACACATTTAGGTTATATATATATATATATATATATATATATATATATATATATATGTTATATGTTTTTATTTTCTGATTTTGGGAAATCAAATATATATATATATATATTTATTTATTTATTTATATGTTCTGAAATTAGTAATATTTATATTTAAAAAGGTTTTAAAAGTGATATGATTTGATATGGGGTTATAAATATATTTATGGTTATTGTTTTGAGACTTTATGAATATTAAGTGTTAAATTATTTTGATATTAGAATTATTTTGGGATTTGGTTATAATTATAATATTCTGGAAATTTATCCTTATATATTGTTTATTGTTTAAAAAATTATATTGATTGGATTATTTAATTGATGCACCTTATGAGGATTTAAACATGTGAGTTAGGAATTTTTAAAGTGAATTGTTGGTTTTGATTTATAAATATGAGGAGTTATGAGGATTTAAATATGACTTTTGGAAATTGATTTCAAGGTTTAAATGTTTAATGTCGGGATTTAGATAAGCGATTTTAAAAGAGTTGTTTGATTTTCTAAGTTGAGTTCCTTGAGAGGTTGTTTTGAAAATGAGATGATGAGATGAGATGAACATGAAATGAGATATGGTTTGTGATGAAATGAGATGGAATAATCTGAAATGGGATATGAGCCGAGATATGAATGATAGTTAGGGGCGCCTTGTGTGAAATAGGTAGACTTATGCATTTATATGTTGTTAGGTGTTTGTGAATGTTGGACGTTGCTTGCTATCGGTGATTCGTTTCATGGATTCTGCTCTGCCTTGTTCTCTGCTATTCGGCTTATTCAGGTAAGTTCCTTTATGGGCTTACTCAGATTCGAAAGAGATTACCGGCTTGTGAATTTATGACATACTAGGTGTTGCATAAGCATTAAAGAATGCCATGTAGTATCATGCTAGGTTGCAGTTGTGATTGAGCATTCTATTTCTTTACGCGTATGAAACAGAGCGGTCGTTATCTGTGATAGTCCTAGAGTCTTTGCTAGGGTCATAGGGTAGCCCAGCCCCATCGGGTGCCCTGAGTCTATCGAGTCGAGATGAGCATGATGATAGCCCAGCACCATCGGGGCATGTTTATTTTAATTTATGTTATGATGATGAGACATGATATGATGATGAGATATGATATGATGATGAGATATGATATGCTATAACATCGAACTGGCCAGTCTCTGCACTAACGGAAAGGGGTGCAGAGGTAGGAGAGGGACATGCCACTTGGCATTCTTTGGGCGCCTTTACAATTATTTCTTGCATATTGTAAGTTAGGATCATGTTAGTGTGATTTAATCTCCGCATCTGCATCATCTTTATTATTAGCGTATGTGTATGTTAGCTTGCTGGACAGGGTGTGTTGTGGCCTCGGTCTGATCCCGCTCGCACCAATTGTTTTTAGGTATGATTGCTCCCTGTTTATATGGCGTGGGAATGTCCCCCGGCGATTGCAAAGAAATATGTCTAACCCCGCTAATCTGGCCATACGACTTTAGAATTTTGTTTTGGTTTTGACCCGGCCTTGCCGTGGCTTTTGTATCTAAATCGTATTTCCGCTTTACTTTCGTTTAAACTGAATTTATGAAAACTTCGACTGATTAGAGGTTTGAAACCTCGACCCGTACCTGAATTGCAACATCCGAACGAAGGTATCCGACCTTCGAAACATATCCCGGATATTTATATCCGGGCCGTTACAAGAATTCCCTTCTCTCGGTGAGCAGAAAGGTTGACAAAAAAATAAGCGAGTGAGGCGAGGATAGGCGACATTACCAGGGTTGAGAAGAGACCAAAGATTTGAGTTCTTGAGAAAATTGACACAAGGAAGCCCCATAGATTCCAGAAATTCTAGATCCACGGGTTCGCAGAAATTCATGGGTCGATTAGCGAACCCATCTTTCCACTTCCCTGCCTTAGTGTGGTTTCCAAACCAGGAGAGAGGAGCTTCAGAGATTACCTCAAAATTGGTCGGAGTTCGAAGCCGATGTTGGGGCGGAACCGTCTTCAGAGCAGGTGGGGTTCACTTGTCGGGGATGATTACGTGGAGGAGGATGACTTTCCCTCTTGATTATTCTCCGTTGGCCATATGTCATCTCTCCTTCGCATTCCGACTCAGTTTCCAGTTGCATGAGAGTGGCTTTCCCTTTGTATTCTTCTTCGATGGCTTTTCCTTTGTATGCCGAGGATCGGAGTCGCTTTGAACCAGACCCGGACCCAAGGGAGGAGGTGGAGTTTCTCTTTGGAGCCATGAAAAAGACGAAGAATTGATTGATTTTGGAAGAGAAAAACAGAGAGAGAGAGAGAGTCGGAGGAGAGAAAGTGAAGGGGTGATTTGACAAGGGAGAAAGAGGGGGATATAAATAGGGGAGAGAAAGCCCCTTGAGCTTCCAAAGTAAAATCCCGAGTAAGTAGGGATTCTCAACGGTTTTTAAAATCTCTTCAAGATTTGTCCAAATCCAAAGCATGCAGTAATCAATTTTCAAAATTTAAACAAAATCGGATATACATAATAAATGAAGTTAAAAAAAATCTTAACCGAAAATGAAATCAGAAATCCGAATAAAATTCTTTTTGGTAATTTATCTAAAGAGATAATACCTAAAAGATTTGATAAATAAAATCCCGACACTTTAGAAATGCAGTTTTAAAAGGAAATTTGTTCAAAAGATAACTCTTCTTTTAGTTAAATATCTATAAAGATATTAACTAAGAGATCTGATCCATAATACAGTATTATGAAAAATTGATTCATGACCTTACTATGGATTAGTAAGGTCTTGAAATCTTTTTCAAGACCAGGACGTAGGGAATGTGATCTTATAAGATTGCTCCCCCTACGTTGATGCTTCCTTATTAAGCATTCCAAGTTCTAGCCTGATGAAATTGAATCTCTCTTCGGGTAAGGGTTTTGTGAAAATATCTGCAAACTGTAGTTCAGTAGAGATGAATGTCAAAGACACCTCTCCTTTTTCTACATGATCTCGAATGAAGTGGTGTCTCACATCAATGTGTTTCGTTCTTGAATGTTGTACATGATTTTTGGAAATAGAAATAGCACTTGTGTTGTCACATTTTTTGGGTATGTCCTTATAGTTGATTCCAAGATCTTGGAGTTGTTGTGCAATCCATAAGATTTGAGCACAACAAGCTCCAGCAGCAATATATTCAGCTTCGGCCGTTGAAAGGGCCAGTAAATTTTGCTTCTTGGAGTGCCAACTTATAAGAGATGACCCAAGAAATTGACAACATCCGGAGGTGCTTTTCCTATCCACTTTATATCCTGCAAAATCAGCATCGGAGTATCCGACAAGATTGAAACTAGATTGAGTGGGATACCATAATCCGAGATCCTTAGTACCATTTAGATATCTCAAAATCCTCTTTACCGCTATAAGATGTGATTCTTTCGGGTTAGCTTGGAATCTAGCACAAATGCAAACATTGAACATAATGTCAGGTCTACTGGCAGTAAGATAAAGAAGAGAGCTGATCATACCTCGATATTCTTTCTGATTTACCTGTTTTCCGATAAGATCTTGATCCAAAGAAAGAGTAGAGCTCATTGGAGTTTTAGCCACTTTGGATTCACTCATCTTGTACTTCTTGAGAAGTTCTCGAGTGTATTTTCTTTGATTAAGGAATATACCTTTAGAACTTTGATGAACATGTCGACCAATAAAGAAATTTAGCTCCCTCATCATACTCATCTCGAATTCCTTGCACATCATATATGAAAATTCCTTGCACAAAGATTCGTTAATAGCTCCAAACAATATATCATCCACATAGATTTGTACAACAAGGATATCATTACCTTGGGTTTTGATGAATAGAGTTTTATCAATTAACCCCCTTTTGAAATTATTTTCCAAAAGATATTTTGAAAGTCGCTCATACCAAGCTCTTGGGGCTTGCTTCAAGCCATAAAGAGCTTTGTCGAGCTTATAAACATGATCTGGAAATTCATCGTTTTTAAAACCGGGAGGTTGAGCGACATAAACCTCTTCATCTAAGAAACCATTCAAAAAGGCGCATTTAACGTCCATTTGAAAGAGTTTGATGCTCATGAATGAAGCAAAGGCAAGGAGCATACGAATAGCTTCTAGTCTGGCTACGGGAGCAAAAGTCTCCTCGTAGTCAATACCTTCCTCTTGATTGTATCCTTGAGCAACCAGACGAGCCTTGTTTCGAATGATGTTTCCTCCTTCATCAAGCTTGTTTCGAAATAGCCAACGAGTTCCAATAATAGATTTACCCTTTGGCCTTGCCGTAAGGGTCCATACTTTATTTCGTTCAAACTCGTTAAGCTCATTCTGCATAGCTATAATCCAATCAGGTTCTTGAAGAGCTTCGGTATACTTCTTGGGTTCTACAAGAGAAACAAATGCGTGAAAAGCACATAAATTTCTAACTTTAGAATGTGTTTGAACACCAGATGAAGGGTCAGAAATGATATCCAAAGTAGAGTGAGATGAGGCATGTTTGAATCTTCTTCTTGCAGATCCTTGGCTAAGAGTAGGATCACTGGAAGTGTAAGGATATGGCTCCTGAGGTTCAGGAGGATTCGTAGGATAAGGGCCTTGAGGTTCCGGAGGAGGCCCATCTTCAAGACTGGCTTCATTTGTAAGGCCTTGAGACATAGTTTCAAGACCTTGTGACAACTCAGTAGGATCTTGAAATGGTTCCTGCATATTTCTAGATTTGCTCTTTTCAGGATGATTGCCTTCTCCATCTGAATCATCTCCCTCATGAGTATTCAAGTTCAAATCTGCAAATCCTTCACTCAAGATACTGTTGTCACTTTCATCAAATAATACATGGATGCTTTCTTCGACGATTTTGGTACGTTTATTGAATACTTGATAAGCCTTGCTTTGAGTCGAGTATCCAAGAAATATACCTTCGTCGCTGCATGCATCAAATTTCCCAAGATTATCCTTACCATTGTTATGCACGTAACACGTACATCCAAATGGTTTAAAATATGATATGCTTGGTTTTCTTCCTTTAAAAAGCTCATAAGGAGTTTTCTTTAAAATTGATCTAATTAAACATCTATTGAGAATATAATTTGTTGTATTCACAGCTTCTGCCCAGTATGACTTTGGCAGATTATTCTCCAATAGCATAGTCCTGGACATTTCCTCTAGGGTGCGGTTCTTTCATTCCACAACACCATTCTGTTGAGGTGTCCTAGGAGCCGAAAAATTGTGAGAAATACCATATTTCGCACAAAATAAATCAAAGTTTAATTGATCAAATTCTATACCATGATCACTTCTAATAGAAACGATAGGTAGGTTTTTCAAAGTTTGTAACTCCTTACAAAGTTTAGAAAAATAAAACAGAGTTTCTGATTTATCTTTGAGAAAGAAAACCCAAGTAAATCGAGAATAATCATCAACAATAACAAATATGTATTGTTTACCTTTGGGAGATTTAACACGCATAGGTCCGCAAAGATCCATGTGTAGGAGCTCCAAAGGTCTAGTAGTACTAACGACCAGCTTCTTTTTGAATGGACTACTGGTATGTTTACCTCTTGAGCAGGCTTTGCAAAGATCATTCACATTGAAGTTTAAATCAGGAAGGCCTCGAACAAGGTCCTTTGAAAGGAGTTTGCTGAGAGTATGCATACTTATTAGGGATGGCAATGGGTCGGGTGATGGGTGGATGATCTACTTCCGTCACCCGACCCACCTCCCAAAACCCTTCACCCTACCCGACCCATTACCCACCAAATATTTCACCCGCTCCGTCCACCCATCACCCACCGGGTGATCGGGTGGATCGGGTGATAATTCGGGTGAAATACAAGACATTAAATTCATCAAAAAAAATTATTGAAAAACATACGTCGAACACATCGACGAATAAACGTTAATTAGGAGTTCATTGCATTCACGTTTCCATTTTAATTAGGAGCCAATTGCATTGCATATCTTCAAATAAAAATTGCATAACTTACTTTATGACAAGATATTTTCATTTTAATCGTTTGATAGGTATCTTGAATTAGGGTTTAGGGGGTATATTGGTAATTTCACATATAAAATATAGTTATATAATACAAGTCGGGTGACGGGTCGGGTGACGGATCGGGTGATGGGTCGGGTGACGGGTGGGGAATGTCTTCACCCGAATCCGACCCGATCCATCACCCGTTCACCCATCACCCACTTAATATCCGCTTTGTTTCGGATTTTCACCCACTTTTTTGGGTCGGGTGAGATGGATATCCGTCGGGTGCGGGTGAAATTGCCATCCCTAATACTTATATGTCCAAGTCTCCTATGCCAAACCCTTAGATCTTCTGATAAGGCCTTAAGATATTTCAGATTGGAGCCTGCAATACGATTAGTGTTAAGAGCATAAATGTTAGAGTCCCTGTATGCAGTAAGAACAATTTCTCCAGTCTCTTCATCTTGTACGACACACTTCTTCTTGTTGAAGCTAACAAGATTTCCCTTATCACAAAGCTGCGAAACACTAAGAAGATTATATTTCAAGCCATCAACAAGATATACATCATTGATAGAATTATTTGAATCAACACCAATGTTACCAATACTGACGATGTTACATTTTGCTTTATCACCAAGAGTAATAGTTCCACCGGATTGCTTCTTTAGATTGTGAAAAAGAGATTCTTTTCAATCATATGTCTTGAGCAACCGCTATCCATTATCCATTTTTTATCCTTGGTCTTGGTGATATCCTGCAAAACACAAAATCAACCTTTTCGGCTAGACCAATAAACTGATTTGGATCCATTGTGGGAGTAAACCATGTTTGGTAACCTTGTCCCTTTTGGAACCCAAATCTGTCTTATCCGCTCATTTAACCGAACAGGAAAAGTGTTCCTAATAATGTAAGGATCTGCTCTCCTATAAGGACACGTTTCCTTTACATGACCTTTCTTACAACAAAAGAATCAAGTTGGAGATTGCCAACTTCCTTTAGCCTTAACGAACTTGGTAGTAGGCTTGCAAGGAAAATTCCTGTTGTATCCTATACCACTTCGATTTAAGGAGAGTTGTTGTTCTCCAAGCATCTTGTCAAGAGTTGCCTTAGATCAAGTGAATTGCACAAGGGTTGTTTGTTGATCTTGACATTTTTTAGAAAGCTTCACATTTTCATTCTTAAGATCATTATTATGATTCTTAAGAGAAGAGACGTTTGCCTTCAGTTCAGAAATTTCTGATCGTAAGGTCTTACTCTCTATGATAACCTCAGAATTTTGGCTGTCAAGATCTTGCAATTTCTGCGACATCTTCCTTATGCATATTTCTTGATCCTGTACTTTCTCTTTCAAGTAGCTGATTTCTTTGTTGTAAGTTTCTTCATTTGAAATCATATTCTCAAGAATTCAGATAAAACATTGATAGGGCTAGAGAGAAGATTCCTTACAACTTCATCTAAGTGTTGATCCTTGGTCTCGTCGGATTTTGCCATAAGGCATAGGTTTGCATGCTCCTCTTCAGCATCTGAGTCACTTGAACAATCTGAGTCACTCCAAGCAGCCATCACTTTCTTGTTGGACTCCTTTTTCTTCGCTTTTTTCTTCTTCTTTATAGGACATTCTTTGACGAGATGATCTGTTTCACCACATTCATAACAAGTAAGAACTCGACTCTTCTTAGAAGAGTTAGAGGGCTTACCTTTGGCGAATTGCTTTTTCATTTTCAATATGCGTGCTAATCCACGAGTGATTAGAGCAAAAGGATCTTCATCGCCGTCGCTAACAGAATCTTTTGATGGTTCTTCTTTCTTGACCTTAAGAGCAAGGTTTTTGAGATTGGTAGGAAGTTCCCCATCGTCCTCATTGAGGATCATTTCCTGGGTTATTAACTTTCCTAGTAGATCATCAAGAGCCAATGTGCTAAGATCTTGAGCTTCTTCTATGGCCGTCACTTTAGGACCCCATTTAGCTTTAGGTAAGCACCTTAGTATCTTTCTAACCTTTTCTTCATTCAAAAAGGTTTTACCTAATGAGTCAAGGTTATTTATGATTTCCGTAAAACGGGTAAACATAGCTTTAACCGATTCATCAGGGTTCATTTTAAATAGTTCATACTGTCTAAGAAAGATACTGATTTTTGTCTCTTTGACCTGGCAGTAACCACCAATTTGTCCCAGATTTCTTTTGCTGTTCTGCACGAAGAGATACGGTTGAACTCATCCGTACTTAGACCATCGTACAACAGATTTATGGCTTCGAAATTCTTAGCCACACTTTCTAAATCAGTCTGGGTGTACTCATCCTCTGATTTGTCCACCCTTGTTCCATTGGGACCTTCTTTCTTGGGGATATTTGGTCCTCGCATAATGATATGCCAGAGTTCCAAATCTTGGTCAATAACAAACATTTGCATTAGAGATTTCCAATGCATGAAGTTATTTCCAACAAAGAGTGGTGGACGAGAGATAGATCTTCCTTGGCCGAAACCACCTTGCCCTTCACCTGCCATGGTTAGACTCACAAATAATGATATCTAAGGTACGTGAGTTAGGCTCTGATACCAATTGAAGTGCGGAATAGGCAGATATAAAGCACGAGAATAATCTAGAAGGGGGGGTTGAATAGAGTATGGCAACTTTTCGCAAAACAAAACTGTAAGACCTTACTGCTGAAAGTAAGACCTTATCTGCAAAACAGAATTTAGTTAAACCGAGATAATGAATATAATCAAACGAGAGAACAAACAATAAAGTAAACGACGGAAAGAAAAGAACACAATACTTGTTAACAAGGTTCGGCACAACCGCCAACCTCCCCGCCTAGGGTTATCCAACCCGTAGGATTTAACACACTTTATTTCACTTTATCTTATGAGCCCTAGATACAACCTCTAGAAGACCTTCCCTCTTCTAGACTAACTTCTTATCTAGTAACCCAAGCACACTGGTGAAATAAAGCTTCTATGGATACCGAAGTACCCTATACGTTTGGGTAAAGAACCCTTAGTATAACCCTAAATGAATTGTACTATAAAGCTCGAATGAAACCTCACACACTCAAAGTAAATACAACACTAAGAGAAGAGAGCGATGTGAGATCGAATGCTTGAGGAAGATGAACTTGCAGAACGTCGATGAGCGCAGTCAATGATATGTTCTTCTGCAGCCACTTCCTTTTCCTTTATATAGGCCAGCTCATTGAACGTTTGAATCTTCTGATTTGAATTTCAAAACGTCAGAAACTTTGCTCCAAGATCGTAGAGTTTGTTTAGCCGGATCTTCCCAGCCGTTTAGCAAATCTTGACAGAAGCTTTGCACGAGCCTTTGCAACGGAAGGAGCTATGTACTGAACGTTGAATACTTCATCAAATCCCTGAAAAAACTCAACTACCAAATCTTGTAAAGAATAAGATAGACTTTATCAACTCTATCTCAATTAAATCAATCGTACAAAAATACTAGGCCCAATTGAAATAGACCTTCATAAGTTTTAGGCCCAATACTTAGCCCAACCTGAGATGGAAGACTTAGTAAGAAATAGGCCCATTAGAATTAAGCCCAATTACACTAAATACGAGTCATCCAATTTCAGGAGCTTTTGTAACTCTTTGAGGTCTTTTGGTAAGATCTTACCAAGCCCTGGAAACCAGAACTTCTGGCTTTCATCAACCAAGACTTTAATCTTCCTTAATCCAGTCTTATCATCAAGGTGGAGTTAACACATCATTTCACCTCGAGATTTAAAATAATTATCGGATGGCGATATCCTTTTCGAGTCTTAGCATCTGACCGATCGAGTAGCGGGATTCAGGAACTAACCTCGGGATTTCGATTTCGAATATTCGGGATTTTAAATTTCGGATAATCTTTTAACCAAGTCAACACTCCACCATCACATCACTCTTTTCACCTTTAAATCACATCAACAATTGTCATTTTTACATCACATAATTTCCCCAATGTTGCTTCCTTTACACACCACCCCCAGTTTTTAATTTCCACAAGCCACCACGGTCGCCTTCACCTCCCACTAGCTCCCTCTTCCCTCTTCACCTCCTTCCCTTGTTCCTCCTTGTTCTGATTAGCAACAACGACTAGCCCCACATCCGACGTCTCACCGCGGCTCCATCGACACCTCCTCGGAGCCACCAGCAGCAGCCACAACATCCCTCGGAGCCACCAGCAGCAGCGAAGCCACCACCGGAGCCACCACGAAGCCACCGCAGCCCCATTCCTTCTAATCTTCGATCGATCGCGAACAAAACTTTCGGTGAGTAGTTCTCCTTCGTTTTCGATCAAAATCACTCCTGGACTTCACCATCGCACTCACCCATGTCCCACGCAGGTCCAACGAGCCATCGCGAACTCCGATGATGCTCAGACCTCCGATCGAGAGCTCCGAAGTTGCGAACTTCCTCGGTGAACTCCGCCTTCTCTTTCCTCTGTTTTTGGTTTCGATTTCTGACTTGTGTCGGTTGTGGGCGAGTGTCGAGGGTGAGTGAGGTGAGTGGGGGCTGTGTGTAAGGGTCGGGTGAGGCTCGAGAGCTCCGGCGATCATCGATGACGCAAAGAGCAACCGGCGAGAACGAGCTAGGCACGAGAGCGGGCTGGGCTATGCGCGAGAGCTGAGCTGAGCAGCAGCTTGGCACAGCGCAGCGGGAGCGAAGAGCCAGTGGGCGCAGGTGAGAGGAGGCCAGCGGGAGCACCGGCGAGAGCACACGCGGGCGCGGGCGAGCAGGGGCGCGGGCGCGGGCACACGCGGAGGCCTCCATTTGAATTTTGGAGGAAGGAGCTGAACTATTGTAACGTGGGGGCCCCAATCTTTTATATATATGTGTGTTATTTGATTTAAACCGGTTTGGGTTTTAAAAAAAATGGGTTCAGTTCGGTTCGGTTCGGGTTTGTGCATTTATTTATTTAATTATTTAAGGGTATATTATATGTTAGAAAATATTATTTGAGGTTTTAAAATATAAAATATTATTTTGTGAGATTTATAAAGGATTGGTTTATTAAATAGAAATGGGTTGGAATTATTTTATAAAGGATTTAGAGATGTATTTGTAAAAGTGTTTGTTAAATGGTGTTTTAAACTATAACATAAAATCATTTGGGTTTTAAATAACTTATTAGATGGGTCGATTTAAAAGTAAGAAATTGGAAAAGAATTTCAAGGTTGGACAATGATTTAGTAAATAATTAAAAAAGAAGTTTTGCTAATATTTTCAAGGATCGGATTCTAACTCAGAGTTGAACAGATTTGATCTAACTTTAAAATCTGACTTGATCGGTGACTGACTAGCATGATGAGTTGATATGTGAGACTAATAGCATGACTTGCGATGATTGAATATAAGAGGTTACATGCTAGATATTATGATACTGATGATATATATATATATATATATATATATATATATATATATATATATATATATATATATATATATATATATATATGTATGATAAGTGTGAGTATGAAATGGTAAGATGTGAATTTGAGTTAATGAGGATGAGGTTATGACCAAATTGAGAAAGATGTGGATTTATGAGATTTGATGAGACAAAAAGAGAATTGGAGATGAAATGATAATGATAATAATGACACGGTCGAGTTGTTATATGTATGTGTGTCTTATATGATTCATATGTGACTTGTGTGCCTTGAGTAATTTAGACTTAGACTGATTGTGTTATTCATGGGATTAATAGGTGATCTCTGATCTGTTGGATTGCTTGCCATTGCTGATCATTGTTTGCATGCTGCTGTTCGCAGCGGGGGGTGTTAGTACGGATTCAAATAATTTAAAATAAATAATGCACAACTAGGCTAACTCCCTGTCCTAAACAAATTATACAAGAATCCCCTCCCTTGTAGTAGTAGGGTAATTCAGGATCGAATCCATGAGGAGATATGTAAGCGCTTCCTTTGTTATGCTCACGATCAAAGCTTTTGACCTCAGCAGACACTCGATATCGAGTAATCTGGTCGATATCGACCTCAGTTCTGGTCGATTTCCTAGCGCATTTCCTACAGAAGACAAAAGCAGCAAAGTCGACGTCGAGCAGAGACCTCGATATCAATGTTAGACCTCGATATCGACCCATACAGTCGATTTCGACGCTTGTAACAGAATGTGTTTTCGTAACCAATTTGTCGGAAATGAGTCTGAAGAAAATAGAAATGGGAAAGGAGGATGATCAGAAGCAAAACTAAAACTTTTATGTTGATTTTAATTAATTAAAAAAGCTTCCAAAGTCGGGGTTTCATGCCACAACGATAACAATGCTAGTTTTATGCTAAAGTTATGAAATTTAATGCCTTTCCGTCAAATCACTTTCGTTATCAACACTTAGGTGATTAGAGGCTCTCGCATAGTTCCTAAGAGTTACTATCCAATTCATGAGTAATTCAAGTTCACAATATGAGTGGATTTCGCTTCAATAATGCAAATAATGAATCTCCCTAACTTTCGCAAAGGATCATGCATGGGGTAGAAGACAGAATCGCATAAAAGTCATACCTTTGATGCACTTACCTCACATTGCTATCGTCGGGCTCACCCTGACTCTAGAAGTGGGTTGACTACTCACTCCTCATCATGCACATCATCATCATTATTGTTGAAAGAAAGTTACTTTGAATTAAAACTTCGAAAGAAAGTACAACCGAACAAGCCACTCCGCTCTCGCTTTACAAACTTCACTCGACCTTCTCTCTCTCTCTCTAACTCGTTACTACTGTAATTGGAACTGAATTGTATGTCAAATTGAATTCCTAAACTCAGCCCTACTGACCTCTATTTATAGATGCCGATAAAGACTCGAAACTTTATCTTTATTCTCTAAGATAAAACTTAAATAAAAGTAAAAACTAAAACTCTATGGTAAATCAGCCTTCTCATGATAAAACTGGTGTTGAAGATAAGAAATCTCGACTTTTGGATAGACGTGCAAGCTTCGGATAGAATTCTATCAAAAATCTGAGTCGGATTCTTCTGCTGGCATGGTCGATATCGACCTTCAGACATCGATATCGACCCCTGCAAAATTTATCTCGAGCTTTCCTTCTCCTACTCGAACTAGCACTCGACTTCTATCTTTTAGCTCGATCTAGCAACATTGATATCGACCTCCAGACGTCGATATCGACCCCTCTGTGTCGACATGCTCTATTTCATTTTCTGCTCGATTCCTATGTCCCTGATGCACTCGATGTCGAGGTCCCAGTCGATTTTGACCTCTTCAGAAGACTTCGAGTTCTTTTTCCACTCTTTCCAAATTCATCCATTTTTATCCTGTTTTCTGCGAAATCACAATTTACTAAACCGTCACAAATTTCAGGAGTCGAAGAAGACAGCAGGGATGGTCGATATCGACCCTTAACATCGATATCGATGTTTATATCGATTTCTGGCTCAGGCTTCAGGGTGATCCGGCCTCGACCATAAACCCCTCCATATCGACCTTGAGGTCGATGTCGATGTCTGACATCGATTTCGATGTCTTTTGTGTGTGCCTTTCTCTCTCCTGCAACTTGTTAATAAACCAAAACAAAATATGCAAAACAATAAAATGTCGAAAACCAAAACAAAAGTGTCTAAAAATAAAAACTAATTCTTTGTTACAAGCTCTAGATTTTTATGTCGCTAGGCCAACTTCTTCCTTTGCGCTTCTCAAGGCGGCATCTGCAGAGCCCATGTGGCTTGGGCCTCAAATATGACTCCTTTCTTGTCACGCATCTGCATTCCGCCGGGATTGATTTGATTCACCGTGAATGGTCCTAAATTCTTATCCTTGAATCTTGTAGGAAACCAATGGTCCTTGGATTTGGCAACATAGACCTTGTCTCCTATCTCATATTGGATCGAATCATCATCGGATACCCTACACAAACGCACATGCCAAGGCACACCTCTTCCAAATAATGATAAATCCTTAATCGAAATGGAACAACAGGAATCCGTACCTTCACATACCTTTTTCTCTATCCGTGGCTCAGGTCGATGTCGATGTTTAGAGGTCGATATCGACCCCTGTTGTACTCTTGGAGGATCAGACGATTTGGAGAGTTTTGGCTCGATATGATCAGGTCGATTTCGACCCTCAGAGATCGATATCGAGGTCTCCTTTCCTCCCTTCTCAGCACTGATGGTGGTCGATTTCGGTAGGGTATGGTCGATATCGACCCTTGACCCTGATTTCGATGTTTCCTCTTCTCCTCTATCGACCCCATACATATGACCTGGCACAGATTCTTGAACATTAGTAGTCAATATCGACTTACCTGGGTCGATTTCAATGTTCTGTTGGGCTCCTTCGTTCAAGATTGCCACAACTTCCTCTACTTGGGCTTCTATGGCCCTTTTTTCAAGCTCCTCTGCTGTCATACTTCTTACCTTTGCCTCTCCACATGCAATGTAGACACCTTTGATGGCTTTTATCTCCATTGGCCCTTGATTTTTCACCGTCTTGTTGAAGGCATACTCTATTATCTCGTCACTAATTATGAATGAGAGCAATCCTTTCTTTACGCTAATGTTGGCATCGACGGTTGCTAGAAACGGCCTACCTAAAATAATTGCACAAGCAGGGTCCTCCGCTATATCAACAACTAGGAAATCAGCAGGGACAAAGAATTTACCTACTTGTACTGGTACATCCGTCACTATCCCAGTTGGAATCACTACCGTATTGTTAGCCATGTACAATCTTGCATCCACGGGTTCCAGAGGACCTATCTTTACCTTGTGCCAAGTGGTTAGTGGCATCATGCTAACGCTGGCTCCCAAGTCAACTAAAGCATTGAATTTGAATTGACCTAGACCTGTAGAGATAGAAAACTTACCTAGGTCCGCCCGCTTTTGTGGTAGCTCCAACCTGTTGCACTCCTCTGCGATCTCAGAGAGCGATCGCTTCTTACCCAAGATGTCTTTAAGGAACCTTACATAAGATGGCATCTCGTGAAGTGCCTCTGTGAATGATATAGAGACATTAAGTCCTTGGAGCATCTTCACGAACCGCTGGAACTTCTTTTCCGCTGGGTCCTTAATCTCCTTTCTAGTTGGGAATGGCAACACTTTCTTCCTTCCCGCGGCTGAAGTGAGGTCGACATCGACATTAGTAGGGTCGATATCGACTGGAGGAGTCGATTTCTGTGGTGACACAGTATCAGGGTCGACATCAACTGGAGGGTCGATTTCGACGTCACCTTGGTCGATATCGACAGGGGGGTCGATATCGACGTCTGTTCTGGCTCCTTCTCCTCCGCTTTTTGTTCGGGCATTTGTAATTGATGCCCACTCCTTAGGTTCATCGCCGCAATATGACCAGTGGTTTGGTCTTTTGGTTGGGCACAGTGGATCCAAGGAATGATCCTGACGCCTTGGGCATTGCTTCCGCCAATTGACTCATTTGAGTCTCCATGTTGCGCTTCCAAATGTCGATCTCCCCAAGTCTAGAATTGATGCCCTGCAGCTGAGTATGTACGAAATTGTTGGCTTGTTTGAACTCAGCGTGGTTCCTCCGCATCTCATCAAGAATGATTTGCAGGTCATCCTTCCTTGTCTCCCCCTCAGGGTGCCCTGGTGCCCTATATGGCGGGGGATCCCTTTGTTGATAGAACCTTTGATCACCCCAATATTGTTGATTGCCCCCTCCATAGGAGCCTCTCGTCCACTTCACCTCCTCATGTTGTTCCGCCATGGATACTTGCTCAGTATGTGGACAGGCATTAGTGTTGTGCCTTCTTGAGCCTCACTCCTGACAAGTTTGATTGTTGCTCAGGAACCTGACTTGCTTTTGATGGCGGCGTGTTTGATCGTTATGGAATTATTGCCGCATATCAGGATCTATCTCTTTTAGAGGCTCATATAGGGGCATAGATGGGGCAGGCCTTGCATCATACGCCGCAGCAGCCCCATAAGTGTTATCAAAGTTCACGAGCCTCTCAATGGTCTCTCATGCCTCCGTTGGTGTAAGCTCAATGTACCGATAAGAGGTATATGAATTTATCCTCTCCTTATTTGGCGCATCAAGGGCTTTGTAAAAGATCTCCTGGATGACATATGGAAGTGGCCCGTGCGTTGGGCATGATCTCAACAAGTCCTTAAATTGCTCCCACGCCTATGCTAGGGTTTCACCTGGCTTTTGTTTGAAAGTCGTGATCGTTTGTCGCAGCATCGCCTTTTTAGAAGGTGGGAAGAATTTGTTCAAGAATGCATCTTTCACCTCCGCCCATGTCCTCAGCGAGCGTGGAGCAAAACTTTCAAGCCATTGTAATGCCTTCCCTGCCAAGGACCATCGAAAAGATTTTAATCGCACATACTCTAAATTCACTCCATCAGCAACTGTCTCACATAAGTCCATAAAAGTAGAGATGTGTTGCAGGGGGCATTCATTAGGTCTTCCTTTAAAAGTATTTCTTTTTATCTCAGATAGGAAGTTAATTTTTATTTCATAGTTGGAGTGAGGAATTAAAATCGCGGATTCAGGAACATGAAGCGGCGGATGCATGTATTGCATCGCCGTTTGTGGATACTGATTTAGCCGCTCTTTGGCTTGTCTGCGCGCATCCTCCTCCCTATCAGCACGGGCTCGCTCTACAGCAGTGGCGGCCCTTTCAGCAGCGATTGTATCATTGTGGTCCTCGATTTCTTTCCTCAACCGCTCTATGGTTTCGGCCTGCGTTTCATTGTCAGCCATGATGCGAATTGCTTTGTTGCGAAGATGGTAGAAATGTTCAGGCTCGTTGATTGGTTCCAGGATAGGTCCGCGATCAGAACGTCACATAAACCTGCAAAATATGCACAAAAGATCGTGATTAACTTAGGTGGCGATTGATTGCCTCCCCGGCAACGGCGCCAATTTGTTCGCAGCGGGGGGTGTTAGTAGGGATTCAAATAATTTAAAATAAATAATGCACAACTAGGCTAACTCCCTGTCCTAAACAAATTATACAAGAATCCCCTCCCTTGTAGTAGTAGGGTAATTCAGGATCGAATCCATGAGGAGATATGTAAGCGCTTCCTTTGTTATACTCACGATCAAAGCTTTCGACCTCAGCAGACACTCGATATCGAGTAATCTGGTCGATATAGACCTCAGTTCTGGTAGATTTCCTAGCGCATTTCCTACAGAAGACAAAAGCAGCAAAGTCGACGTCGAGCAGAGACCTCGATATCGATGTTAGACCTCGATATCGACCCATACAGTCGATTTCGACGCTTGTAATAGAATATGTTTTCGTAACCAATTTGTCGGAAAAGAGTCCGAAGAAAATAGAAATGGGAAATGAGAATGATCAGAAGCAAAACTAAAACTTTTATGTTGATTTTAATTAATTAAAAAAGCTTCCAAAGTCGGGGTTTCATGCCACAATGATAACAATGCAAGTTTTATGCTAAAGTTATTAAATTTAATGCCTTTCCGTCAAATAACTTTCGTTATCAACACTTAGGTGATTAGAGGCTCTCGCATAGTTCCTAAGAGTTACTATCCAATTCATGAGTAATTCAAGTTCATAATATGAGTAGCTTTCGCTTCAATAATGCAAATAATGAATCTCCCTCACTTTCGCAAAGGATCATGCATGGAGTAGAAGACAGAATCGCATAAAAGTCATACCTTTGATGCACTTACCTCACATTGCTATCGTCGGGCTCACCCCGACCCTAGAAGTGGGTTGACTACTCGCTCCTCATCATGCACATCATCATCATTATTGTTGAAAGAAAGCTACTTTGAATTAAAACTTCAAAAGAAAGTAGAACCGAACAAGCCACTCCGCTCTCGCTTTACAAACTTCACTCGGCCTTCTCTCTCTCTCTCTCTAACTGGTTACTACTGTAATTGGAACTGAATTGTATGTCAAATTGAATGCCTAAACTCAGCCCTATTGGCCTCTATTTATAGATGTCGATAAAGACTCAAAACTTTATCTTTATTCTCTAAGATATAACTTAAATAAAATTAAAAACTAAAACTCTATGGTAAATCAGCCTTCTCATGATAGAAATGGTGTTGAAGATAAGAAATCTCGACTTTTGGATAGACGTGAAAGCTTCGGATAGAATTCTATCAAAAATCTTAGTCGGATTCTTCTGCTGGCATGGTCGATATCGACCTTCAGACATCGATATCGACCCCTGCAAAACTTTATCTCGATCTTTCCTTCTCCTACTCGAACTAGCACTCGACTTCTATCTTTTAGCTCGATCTGGCAACATCGATATTGACCTCCAGACGTCGATATCGACCCCTCTGTGTCGACATGCTCTATTTCATTTTCTGCTCAATTTCTATGTCCCTGATGCACTCGATGTCGAGGTCCCCAGTCGATTTCGACCTCTTCAGAAGACTTCGAGTTCTTTTTCCGCTCTTTCCAAATCCGTCCATTTTTATCCTGTTTTCTGCGAAATCATATAGAAACTCGTGCAGACCCATATATTTGACATTTAAGTATAAAATACACTAATCCCATGTTTTCCCATTAATATGCATGCAAAAAATGATAAAATGGATTCATATGTGCATAGAAAATATGTATATTTGCGCGCACATCAGTTGCGCTTAACCAGGTAAGTTTCCTATGGGAGCTTACTCAGTATCCAGGACCTCCTGGCTGATGTGTCATATAGTATGTAGGCGTTGCATATGCATAACACATGCCATGCATTACCATGCTAGGATTGCACAAGTGAATGAGCATTCTTATTCTATATGCGTTTGAATACAGAACAACCATTATTTGTGAGTCCCAGAGTCCTTTCTAGGGTCATAGGACAGCCCAGCTTCATCGGGTATTGTCCTCCTCCAGTCAGTTATATATCACGAGACACGATATGATGATGACATATGATATGATGATGAGACATGATATGCTATAGTATCGAACTGGCCAGTCTCTGCACTAACGGGAAGGGGTGTAGAGGTAGGAGAGGGATATACGACTCGGTATTCTTTGTTAAGGCCTTATTTAATATTCTGCACTTATAAACTAGGAGCATGTTAGTGTGTTTAATACTTTAGTACTACATTAGAGCATCATTTATTCTAGGTACAGGCGTATTATATGTCCTCAGTGCGGTCTTTAGGGCCCGCAGGCATCTCTTGGCTGATTTTGCGATCGAGTTAAAGCCAGGCACCAGGCCCATTTCGCGAGTCCCTTACCGTATGGCTCCGACAGAGATGGCAGAGCTGAAGGCTCAACTAGAGGAGCTAGCTGAGAAGGGGTAAATTAGACCAAGTGCGTCACCTTGGGAGCGCCAGTGCTGTTTGTCAAGAAGAAAGATGGATCATTGAGGCTGTGCATTGATTACAGAGAGCTGAACCGTGCGACGGTGAAGAACCGCAATCCCCTTCCCAGGATCGACGATCTGTTGGATCAACTGTATGGTGCCATTGTCTTCTCGAAGATTGATTTGAGGTCGGGTTACCACCAATTGAGAGTGAAGCCGGAGGACATTCCGAAGACCGCCTTCAGGACCCGCTATGGTCACTACATGTTCGTGGTCATGTCGTTTGGGCTGACCAATGCACCAGCTGCTTTCATGGAGCTCATGAACCGCGTGTACATTGACTACTTGGACAGATTCATTGTCGTTTTCATCGATGACATCTTAGTCTACTCAAGGAGTAGAGAGGAGTACGAGGAGCATTTGAGGATTGTGCTTGAGATGCCGAGGAAGCATCAATTGTATGGGAAGTACAACAAGTGTGATTTCTGGCTCTCAGAGGTGGCTTTCTTAGGCCATGTGATTTCAGCTGAGGGAGCCTCCGTGGACCCAGCGAAGATCGACACCATCGTTGCTTGGGAGGTACCCAAGAACGTCTGAGATATCCGCTCATTTCTTGGTTTGGCCAGTTACTACCGGAGGTTCGTTCAGGGTTTCTCAAGCATTACTAGGCCGATGACGCAGCTGCTGAAGAAAGATGTTCTATTCGAGTGGAGTACAGAATGTCAGACCAGCTTCGAGCTTTTGAAGGAGAAGCTAACGATCACTCAAGTTCTAGCATTGCCAGATGGGACAGAGGACTTCGTCATCTATACAGACGCTTCGCGTTCCGGATTGGGATGTGTTCTGCATCAGAGAGATCGGGTCATCGCTTATGCTTCACGCCAGTTGAAGCCTACAGAGGTATCTTCCCCCGTCCATGGCTTGGAGTTGGCAGTTGTGATTCACGCTTTGAAGATTTGGAGGCATTACTTGTACGGCACTTCATGGAAGGTGATGACAGATCACAAGTGCTTCAAATATATTTTCACTCAGAAGGAGCTCAACATGCGAAAGAGACGGCGGTTGGAGCTTCTGAATGACTATGACTTGGACATAGTTTATCACCCAGGGAAGGCCAATGTGGTGGCAGATGCGCTCTGCAGGAAGACTAACCAAGAGACTTAAGTTGCGAGGCTTACAGCTCAGAAGGATTTGCAGTCAGATTTGATGAGATGTTGCTTCGTGGTTTGGGTACAGCGAGAGAGTGGACAGTTGTCATTCTTAGAGGTTCAGGCTGAGTTGACCGAGGAGATTCGTCGAGGTCAGACAGATTGCCTAGAGATTGCGGTTCTGACTAAGCGGATGGCTCAGGGTCATTTCAGGGAGCTTGCAGATAGAGCAGATGGGATGCTAACTTTTCAGAACAGAGTTGTGGTTCTGTCGACGTCAGATCTGAGGTAGAGGATCATGTAGGAGGCTCACTCCACTCCTTATTCTGTCCACCCAGAGACAAATAAGATGTATCAGGATTTGAGGAGGTGTTATTGATGGCAGAGGATGCGAGTAGACATCACAAATTTTGTAGCCAGATGTCAGGTTTGCCAGCATGTTCGGATCGAGCATTAGCGGTCGGGAGGACTTGTGAGATCACTTCTAGTTCCCGAGTGAAAGTGGACGGACATCTCTATGGATTTCGTTACTGGACTGAGACGGGATGTTCGAGGGTTCGATGCCATTTGGGTCGTGGTCGATAGGTTGACCAAGTCGGCTCACTTTATTGCGATTCAGGAGGCGTGACCAGCATCGCGGTTAGCTGAGGAGTTCATTCGCCAGATCGTGAGACTTCACGGGGTACCTTAGAGGATTGTATCTGATAGGGATGGACGTTTCACCTCGAGGTTTTGGCAACAGGTTCAGGAGAGCCTAGGGACCAGACTGCATTTCATTACAGCTTTTCATCCCCAGACAGACGGCCAGAGCGAGAGGATGATTCAGACCTTGGAGGACATGCTGGGTTCATGTGTTTTGGAGTGGGGCGACCGTTGGGTCAGACACAAACCGTTGGTGGTGTTTTCGTACAAAAATAGCTACAACGCGTCGATTAAGATGGCTCCATATGAGGCGTTATATAGGAGGCGATGCAAGTCGCCAGTTTGTTGGGACGAGCCCGCAGATACAGTATCGTCCTTGTCGATGTTAGTCAGAGAGACCGTTGATAAGTTGGGTCACATCCGAGAGCATATGAGAGTCGCCCAGGATCGCCAAAAGAAGTTTGCAGACATACGAAAGACAGAGATTGAGTTCGAGGTAGGTACGCATGTGTGGCTTCGAGTTTCACCTACTAGAGGAGTTAGACGGTTCGGCATCAAAGGGAAGTTGAGTCCGAGGTACATTGGCCCATTCAAGATCTCGGATAGAGTTTGTGAGGTGGCCAATCGCTTGGCTTTGCCCCCATCCTTGGCTGGTGTGCATGATGTATTTCACGTCTCCCAGCTTTGCCTGTATATCCCCGACCCTAGCCACATCCAGGATTATTCGGACCTTCAGATTAAGCCAGACCACACCTTTGTAGAGTGTCCAGTGAGAGTTCTTGACCGTCGTGTCAAGAGGCTTAGGAACAGGGAGGTTCCTTTGCTTCTAGTATTGATTTGGTGATGTGCTAGATATGTTATGGTATGCTGTTATTCTTGATGTGATTACGTTATGTTATTCGACGTGAGATGTGATTGTTGTTATATATATATACATGATGTTGATGGTAGAGATTATAGAAGTTGAAACTGTTGAATCTTGATTCGGACTTGGAACCTAGGAAGAGAATATGAGATTAGCCTTAGAGGTGGATGGTAGGGTAAATTGAGAAGTTGGAATGCTTTTAAGTAGCGTCAAGCTTGAAAGTTTTGAACGGTGTTAAAATGGACAATGTCATACTTTTTGAGTTATGATATGATTGAGAAGTCGGAGTAAGGATATGGTAGGGGCCCATATCACATTCTTACTATGACCTATTGGAGATATTATGATCACGACAACGGTACTGCGAGGATCTCAAAGGGGCGCTTATGAGGTGCTTGCAGGATCAATAGCTTGATCCTTGGACTCACCCATTTCAAACTTCATCCCCTGTTTTAAAATAATTTTAGTCTCGGGGACGAGACTTGTTTTTAGAGGTGGAAGATGTAAAGGCTCGGATTTTAAATCCTAAATATTTCGGAAAAAGGGAATTAAAAATGAAATTTAATCGGATTTTAAACTCTTTAAGCGGATTCCAACCCAAATTCAATTTTTGACGGTCGATTTCCATCCTTTCACCTCGAGATTTAAAATAATTATCGGATGGCGATATCCTTTTCGAGTCTTAACATCTGACCGATCGAGTAGCGGGATTCGAGAACTAACCTCAGGATTCGGATTTCGAATATTCGGGATTTTAAATTCCGGATAATCTTTTAACCAAGTCAACACTCCACCATCACATCACTCTTTTCACATTTAAATCACATCAACAATAGAGAAAATGAGAGATTTTAGAGAAAAAAACCATTTTTTCTCCCCAACAGCTTCTCTAAACTTATCTCTAAAATAGAGAAATGGATGGAGAGACTGAAAAAATCTCTAAATTTGTAGGAAGAGAAGTTTATCTCTATAATTTAATGTTCACTTGTCCCTAGATAGAATTTAATGACACAACCTCACATTCTCACCCTGAATATAGAAAAAAAATAATTTCATACTTACTAGTAATAAAAATATCATTATTTTTAAAAATTAATAAAAAAATTGATATGATTTGATGTAATATATAAATTAATTATGTTAAATCAATATAGATAGATAAAAAAACATCGTAATTCTAGGTTAACTTTTTAAAATAAAATAGGATAATTAATTTCATCCAATTTAATGCTATAAAATTCACATAAAAAATTAGTCTATAAAATTTTCACTTAAAAAAATATTCACTTGAACTCATAACTCATATAGGAATGATTTTATTTTTATAAATTATAAAATAAGCCTTATTAGTTAATTAATTTAATTTAATATGTCGTGTAAGAGTATGGTAACAAATACTAGTTCACCAACAAATATGAGACTATATGTTAGAATTAAGTTTAAATGAATAATGTCATATCAAGTAATGGATGCCCAAGTGTAGCTATCATAAAAATCAGATAAATTTTCCAAGGGCGGTATACTATAAGAGAATAACACGTCGGATATGTCAAAAGACCATCACTTAAATTTACATAGCTATCGTGGTGTGTGGACATGCGATGTGTAAGATCATTAAAGCGTGACAATCATAGGGTTATAGCATGGATTAAGAAGAGACAATGATGAGAGATACATAGTTAAATCAGACGTTAACCACATAAGGCATGAAATCATAACATAGCTAAATCAATATCATTTATCAAGTATATGCAGAAAAAGATCAAAGGATCATATGACAAGAACAAACAAGAAGGATTACTATTCAACTATGAACCAGCGATAGAAATAATAAAGGGATGATGCAGATGGGGCATACAGGCACAACATAATTAATTCAATTATACCTAACATTCTTAAGCATCCAAAAGGGCAAGCGGTAACATGGAAGAATGAAAAGGCTATCCTGAGTCTATGATGAAGAGTAATAAGCAATAATACGGAGAATAAGGTCACTTAATTCACAAGTCATGTATCATATGTGACACTAGCAACACCAGATGAGCCACGTGTCCATAAATATAGGATATACATGTATAGGGGATAACATGGCAATGCATCGAAAATCAAACAAATCATATAACAAGGCGAGGGAAACACAAAATGAGTACTATGAAAGGTAATATGATCCTAAGATAAGGTATATAAGACATGGATGGATCAAGTGCAGTAAGAAGATATGCATATTAACGTAGGTGCAAATAGAACAAACATATATCACAATAATACATCAAAACAAGGAAACACAAACAAGACTACTAGCATAACCAAACATATGTTTCTTAGGGAAACATCGACTCATCGTCACTGACTCCAAAACCCATTCCGAAAAGAAGCCTAGTTGTTTCTTAGGGATACAGTATACTTTTGGGTGAACCCCAACCATAAGGAAGACCTTCAAACAATTTTCCCCGAATGAACAAAGACTTCAAAAGAATTCTCGATACAAAAGATGACATCCAACAGATTTCTAAGAGTCGCTCATCAAGACCCCTTTTTGGTATTGTACTCCCTCAAGGCAATCAACACTCTAACTTATATACCAATTCGCAACAAATTAGACCCATAAGTTTTGGAACATAGTGACCAACATGAAAGGAATTGAGAAGGAACCGGAGCGGATAGGTAAAAGAAGAGTAACGAAGAGAGACAAGGAGTTGTCATGACAATTTATAGAGGTTCTCAAATAGCGCAAGGAAAACTTCACCAAGAATCTAAGGAGGTCAATCAATAGGTCCACTTGCTATCTTATCGAGTCTCATCATTAACAAGTTAGCTCGAATGTAGAATCTCTTCCCTAACCAAGTAGACAAGCAAGAATAACATCATCTTATTGGAACAAGAGACATGTAAGTTATCAATTATACACGTCAGACAATTATATGATGACGAGTAGCCACATATGCAATACATCATAATTAACCATCAACGTTCATAAAACAAGATAGAGGTGCATGACATAACTTCACAAAATCACATAAAGTCACAACATATGAACGATAACACGTGGAGAGTAGGAGGGACAATGTCATATCAATCACATAAATCCTATTTTACGAATAAACAATTCATGTCTATTCATTTATTCACATACATTTTAGTCGAGTTGTATACACATGATCCTCTTTTGAACAAATTTCGCATATAAGAGCAATATCATTTGAATTCATCATGTAAGGGATTACTAAATAGATCATAGAACAATATCATGCCAAAACATCTCAATTAAGCATATAAGTAATGCATTTTGTGATCCCTACAAGTATTCCATAGGCGTCCTCATGAAATATTTGTACAAGTATCACAAAATCGTCAAAATGTTCTCACTAGGTCCGACCAACTACTTTACAAGTGTCCCTGTAAAGTACTTGTGTCGACTTTGTGAAAACATTATCGCTAAGCAAGAATCGACAATTTATATCAAGAATCTGAATTTCACAGCTATTTCATATCAAGTCACTATGAACTCTTATAGTCAGAATATCATGGCTCTCAAATCAACAAAAAAAATTTCTCAATTCTCAAAACCATAAGTTTTCTCATCAACTAGAGTAAGATTCTCAAGCTTGAGCTCATAAGCTTCCACTAACCAATACGAAATATTAGCCATAACCAAGTAAATCCTCATAATCTCATCTCATGTTCTCGTTAAACCAAGGCCGAAAGGCACCAACAATTTCCATCATAAGTGATATATGTAGCAAAACAAATAGGTATAAGTCAAACACATCAAGAATGGCAACAATTGTCCAATCCAAGTCATCAAGTATCATACATTATATGCGCATAATAAGATCAAAGCATGTTATAAAAATTACGTCAGATGTCATAACGACGGAAACTCATATAAACAAATATCATACTAAGTCATCAAGAATAACACACATGAATCACCAAACTTCTCCCCCAAATTTATATATTTCTAAAATCAAGTTTACGAATTACTCAAACAAGATTTTAGATATGCCCTCCATCCCCATCCATAAAGTATAAAGCTAATGGTCTCTACCAATCCCAATCTATATCCGTAAGGGATAGCTATCGCCATGACTACCCAATCAAGTCCCGATTCTCACTTCTCAAGGTGGTTATCTTACTTATCCATATTAAATTCATTTTGCCCTTTGAAAACATTCAAAACTCGTGAAAACCTTTGGGAAATTTTATTTCCAAACTTCAAAATCACCAATAGTTTTATAACTCATTTGTAATAGGATTGCACAACCTAGCTCTGATACCAACTTTGTAACGGCCCAAATTATGAAATCTAGGTTACGTTTAGAGGGAAGAAGTATCCCTCTGCCAGATCTTAGCAATCCAAGTACGAGTTGTTCATTTGTTCTCTTCAAGTTATAACTCTGATTAAGTCTTAAGGATTTAATGTTATAATTCGAGAAAAATGGGATTTCAAACCCTCAAAACAGTCAAATAATCCAATCATATTTTGTGCTTCTGCACGAGAACCTATCCTAGTTAAACTAGCCAAACTCAAGAGAAACGACAACGAGTTTAAATCAAGATAAATATACATTGCTTCTATAAGTCCAACTAAACCAAAACATTTGTAAAGCCGAGTTGTAAGATGTACGAAGTCTTCTTAACACTCTCGTCCCATGAGAAAACCCCGTCATAGAAGCAATCAGCAAGCAAAAGGGAGCGGGTACCAAAAACTATACCACAAGTCAAGGTCGAGCCACTCATGCGGGACCGAAAGTCCTCGCTGAGGCCATATAATAAGCCTATAGCTAGAATAAAGGATGTTCTAATGCAGTACTGGAATTTAAATCACACAAGCATGCTGACAGTTTATATAATGCAAAAAGCAATAAATTTGGATCCACACAGAATGCCAAGTGACATATCCCCAATCTCCCAATATGTGCCCACTCCGGGGTTATACATGTCCGTACCCAACTCCGAGGTAGGACGCTCGGTCACCGCCGCATCCATATCATAATATAGGCCTCGATTGGGACCAAAACGATATGAAACACGAATGCCCCAATGACCCAAGCAATGACTCTAAGGACTCACAAATAACAACCGTTCTCTTTTCAAACGCATAAAGAATATGAATGCTCATTCATAAGTGCAAGTCCTAAGCATGATACTACATGGCATGCTTTTATGCATAGGCAACACCTACATACTATATGACACATCAGGCATGAGGTCCAATTACTTGAGCAAGCGTCGGAGGACTTACCTGGAGTCTTCACATCCAATTAGCCACCAAATAAGTCACTCAAAGAATCATCCATCGGCAACAAGCCACTCGGGGAATCATCCAATCACACTAGTAAGAATTAAGAAAGGAATTGCTCATCAATACATATTTAATCAACACACAAGCAAACTGTCAAGTCAACACGGGACTAAATAATATTTTATTCAAGTAACTAGCATCCTTAACATTCCCATCATATACCATCTCACATCCCTTCTCAATATGTCATATCTCATATATCATTTCATATAGATATATCTAAATCATCATCTCATCATCCTCATATATCATTTCATTTTTCATCAAGTGGGTCAATTTCTCAACTTTTCCCAAAAACCCTTACATCTCAAGTCCAAATTGCACACTAGAGCATCTTAAAATCTTAACAACTTTATTGTCATAAAGCTCACTTAACATAAACTTATATCAATCAACATATAAAACATTCAACATCAAACACTCCTTATGTCATTTTAATAATAAAAGTTGATGATACTACTCTCAATTTATTAACACAATTATAACAAGTGTTTACTCAATTGGTTCATTCTTAAAACGATCACATCACACTATTTATATTTTAGAGAGTAAACAAAGATACATCCACTTATAAAAAAAAATCATTTTAGCAAGTTCAACTCATAAGGACCACAAATCACTTTTATATCTTATTAATCAAACAAAAGCTTAGTAAGAAACATCCATATCAATTATCTAAGTAACCATCAAGTTGAAGGTAATCAGACTTACATCCAACCATGGAGTTATAATCAACCCACTTGAGTATTAAGGCCTTAACCATTTCAATCCAAGTAAGTTAACAAGTCCAATTATGAGAACTACTTAGCAACAAACACTACAATCAATCTCAAAAGCAAATGAGTATAAGAATTCGTAAAACATCTTTTACATAGTGCTACTAACCAAATTCATAACTTTATAAACACAACCACAAGCTACAAGTATAATAAGTTATCGAGATGTCTTTTATGTCTATTCATAGATTCTAATTAGAGCAAATAAATGTTGAAGTCCAATTCCACTTAACCACTCATGGTTCGTCAATCAAGTGCAACCTAAATTAGTTTATTACTATTTTTGAGTTAACTAAAAAACCAAGACAAATTTCGATCTTGAGATAGGTTATTCCCATAGTTTAGAATCCCCATATAAACCGCACATAATAGGCGAATACACAAATTCAACATAAGTAATTCAGCAATCCACACTCAACCAAACCAAAATCACTTTAATTGCAATCATCACCACGTAATTTCAATGGTCAATTCAGGTGAGTATTTGATTAGCGTAAAATCATATTATTATAATAATTTAACCCAATGAATTAAACTTCAATAAGTGGGGAGAGATTTGTTCAATAATCAGTAAAAAGGCAAACAACCAAGACCCACAATCCAAGAAATATACCCATTTTGGAGTTCAAGACGAGGAGGGGAGAGGGTCAGTTGTGGCTGGCTATGGTGCGGGATCGAGGTTGGCGTCTAGCTCGCAGCTACCTCGTCAAGCAGGAGAGAGAGAGAGATGATGACGGTCATCGGCGTCACGAAGAAGGCAGCTCGACCTTGGCCCTGGCGGTTCATTAACTCCGACATCGGCTCCGGCTTCCCAAGGTAAGCGAGAATGCGAATGGAAAGAGTGAGATTGGCCTCACCAAGGTCGGGAGGGAGAATGTCGGACAGCGGGACTCCGTCGAGAGGAGAAGAGGGTGGCAGCTCTACGTGGGCTCCGTCCTGTCATTGGTGGTATACAAGTTTCGGCGAGGTCGGGTGATAATGCATATTTAGATAGGCATTATAGAGTAGTTTTAGGGTCATTTAGATGTAGATATTGCATGTTTATGAGTTAGTTTACTTGTTTGCTCATTTAGGGGTTAAGAGCGGAATCTACATAAGATTGTTGTGTAATTGCAGATTCTATACTCAAAGGAGGTAAGGGATCATTAATGAGAGTTGGAGGGACCATATGGAAGTGAAAACAAGCTAGAAAAGCCAAGGTTGAATGCATAAGGAAGAAGGAAGAGATGTTCGAGCAGAGAGGCGGCACCCGCGGCCGAAGAAGAACAAGGGAAGCAAACAAGCCGCGCCCGCGGCCAAGGAAGCAGCGCCCGCTGCCAACAAGAAGGAACCTACTGTATAAGCCGCGCCCGCGGCCTATGGGGCGGCGCCCGCGGCCTTACTGGGCCGGTCCAGTTCTATTTTTCCTTTTCACCTATTTGGGCCCTGTCTTTTGGACGACGGTTTTCTAAGTTTCTTTGACGGTAATCCTAGGTTTTTAAGACTGAAATTAGGTTATGTTAGTTTATCTTTTGACTTTTGAAGAATTGAAAGAACGACGATTAGGAGAATGAGCAACTAAACTCATTGTGTTTCGCTTACGATTAAGACTTGGTTCTATCGAATTGTGAGTTTGAATTTCTAGTTTAATTCCATCATCTATTTCAATCTCTTTGTGCTTTCATTGTTGTGGATGTTGATTCTATCTTGATTCGCGACCTCGTTAGAATTGCATCATCGCTAGGGTTTTGATTCATACGTTTGTGAAACTTAATCCAAAGTAGCAAATACAATTGAGTACATCTTGTAGAAAAGCTTGATTGTATGAGAGATTGACTATAGGTTAAATGTTAGTTCTTTAGGGAATTAACATTGCTTATAAGCTTCATATATCTTGAGACTTAGTGCTATTCCTAGGATTAAACCTTAATCCGTGTTAAGATTGCCTAGGAATAAGGGGTTATTAGAACTCATAGGATTAATAACCTATTTAAATCAAGATAAGAATAGATGGTAGGAAAGATACAACTAGAATGAAGAACTAGGATCAAGGAGATGAACCAAGGTCGAGTATCGTAGGTGAAACCTTTCAATCATCATTGTCAACAAATCCCACCATTAATTACTTTGTGCATTTCAATTCCATTTTGTTTTCATACAAACCCCCTTGGTTACTCTTGTTAGTGATTAGAACACATAGAGTCACAATAGTTCCTTGTGGATCGACTCCGGACTTACTAGCTATACTAGTTGGTTAGTTTGGATATTCTTTTGATAGAAAAACCAACGATTTTGTCCTGTCATCGGGTAAGAGAGAAGGCCGGACAGAGAGAACGAAGGTCAGCCACGAGGAGAGAGAGAGGGTGAGGAGTCAAGAGCGGATGAAGGAGAAAGGGCGAGAGATATCGAGTGGCAGAGAGTAAGCTCCGAGGAGGTCCTCCAATGGCGGACTAAACCAGGCAATTAGGAGGGGGGGTGAACGGAGGGGAGGCGGCTCAGATCTAATGAATGAAGGAGGAAGCAGCGGCTCCATTTGGGGCAAAATGAGGAGTATAAAGCATTTATATGGGTTCTCTAGAGTTAGGTTAGCTTATGAAAAATTATAAAATAAATACGTTATTTCTGATTTATAAGAATTATATCCCTATAAAATTATAGAATTATCCTGGTAAATTTTATTTACATTAAAACCACCACAGTATCAATCTCTGTATTAATAAAGTAAATAAAATAATTTAATGAAAGTATTTTTTCTTTTATTCAAAATTTTGGACATCTCAGAACTTTAATTAAATCATGGTTCTTAAAATAATATTTCTAAAATTTCAAATCTTTACAAGAGCCTTAGGCCTTGTATAGTTGTCCTTGCTTGTCTCCCCTTCATAGTTAGTAGGCTCATTACATGGGGTTGGCCTACTTAGCATTTAAATAGTGAGTTACCATGATGTGAGGTAGCTTCTTTGATTGTGAGTTGCTATAGGATTACTCAGGAGCCTAGAGGGACATGCCACTTAGCATTCTGTGTGGGCCCATTTATCGCTTTTTGCATTTATATATAACTGCTAGCATGCTTGCGTGATTTAAAATACTGTCCTGCATTAGAAGCATGATATTAGGACTAATGTATATGTGTGCTTATATGTGGGGTGCAGCTAAGTGCGCATCGATCTGATCTCACCAACTATATATTTTTTTAGGTATTTCGTTTTCAGTGATTACTGATGTTGATTGCCTTCTTAAGCGGGTTATTTTGCATGGGAAAGAGTGAGAGCTTGAGACATCTGACTTCACCAGACTAGTACTTTTGGGATTTTCGTACTTTATACTCTGTTTTGACCCGGCTCTGCCGAGGCACACCATGTATTACTTGGATTTCCGCCATTTGCATGATGAAAATGAATTTCCCGTGTTTTAGACTTAGGGTACAGGGGATTTTCTCGGGGATTCCAACGGTCCCTTCAGTTTTGGGTATGAAATCCCACTTTGAAAACACTAATATTGGATTTCAAACCTTGAACTTGTATTCGAAGTGCAAAATCCCATCGAGGGATTTCATCCCTCGAAACCTAACCTGGGAATCTTAATCCCGGGCCGTTATATGTTTGGGTTTAAAACAATTTTGGTTCGGTTTATGTTTTGCTTAGCTATTTACTTATTTGTTATTTCTTATTATTATTATTTATTTCCTAGCTTATTTATTTTATTTTTTATTATTTAAATTGTTTCGGGTTATTCATTATTTAGGTAATTAATTGATTGGTTATTTGTTGATATTTAAATGGTTAGATTAAAATATTTATTATTTGAAGTATTTATCAAGCGTCGAAATTTATTTAAAATATTAGAATAAAGGTTTTGAAATAAACTAACTTATGCCGGATTATTTTATAAAATATTGTGAAGTTGGATTAAAGATCTAAATGTTTTAATAATATGATATTGTGAAGAGATTTAAAGGATCCAAATGTTTTCTATTTGGAATTTGAATAGGTATATGATTTTAGAATCAATTATTTTGACTAGTGACTTAAACTTATTTTGAGATCAATGACTTTTGAAAACTTTTGAACCGATGTGCTTATAACTTGACTTAGTAAATTGATGAACTTACTTGAGAATTTATATGAGTTGAGATATGAATTAATATGAATTAAGAGCATGATTTGAGATGTTGGCATTTTGAGATAATTGATGGAAATGAGTTAAGGAAATTGACGATATGAGATAATATGAGATGATATGAGAATGAGATGAAATGAGATGGATGAAATGATGATGATGATGATTATGATGATGATGATATAATAATGAGTTCTTCGGCTTATATGAATTATATGTAGTAGTAGATGGCCACTGTATGCAGTAAATTTAGACTTATACATGTTACTTAATATTTGCTAGGTGATCTGTGACCTGTTGGACTTTCTTGCTTGTTTATTGCTCTTTTGCTCATTTCAGGTAAGTTCTCCGGGACTTACTCAAGAATTCGGACCTCATGCCTGGTGTTGTAAAGGCTCGGATTTTAAATCCTATATATTTTGGAAAAAGGGAATTAAAAATGAAATTTAATCGAATTTTAAACTCTTTAAGCGGATTCCGACCCAAATTCAATTTTGGACGATCGATTTTCATCCTTTCACCTCGAGAATTAAAATAATTATCGGATGGCGATATCCTTTTCGAGTCTTAGCATCTGACCGATCGAGTAGCGGGATTCGGGAACTAACCTCGGGATTCAGATTTCGAATATTCGGGATTTTAAATTCCGGATAATCTTTTAACCAAGTCAACACTCCACCATCACTGTACTCTTTTCACCTTTAAATCACATCAACAATTGTCATTTTTACATCACACAATTTCCCCAATGTTGCTTCCTTTACACACCACCCCCAGTTTTCAATCTCCACAAGCCACCACGGTCGCCTTCACCTCCCACTAGCTCCCTCTTCCTTCTTCACCTCCTTCCCTTGTTCCTCCTTGTTCTGATGAGCAACAACGGCTAGCCTCACCTCCGACGTCTCACCACGGCTCCTTCGACACCTCCTCGGAGCCACCAGCAGCAGCCACAACATCCCTCGGAGCCACCAGCAGCAGCGAAGCCACCACCAGAGCCGCCACGAAGCCACCGCATCCCCATTCCTTCTAATCTTCGATCGATCGCGAACCAAACTTTTGGTGAGTCGTTCTCCTTCGTTTTCGATCCAAATCACTCCTGGACTTCACCATCGCACTCACCCATGTCCCACGCAGGTCCGACGAGCCATCGCGAGCCTCTGACGACGCTCAGACCTCCGATCGAGAGTTCCGAAGTCGCGAACTTCCTCGGTGAGCTCCGCCTTCTCTTTCCTCTGTTTTTGGTTTCGATTTCTGACTTGGGTCGGTTGTGGGCGAGTGTCGAGGGTGTGAGAGGTGAGTGGGGGGTGTGTGTGAGGGTCGGGTGAGGCTCGAGAGCTCCGGCGATCATCGATGACGCAAAGAGCAACCGGCGAGAATGAGCTGGGCACGAGAGCGGGCTGGGCTGTGCGCGAGAGCTGAGCTGAGCAGCAGCTTGGCACCAGCGCTGCTGGAGCGACGAGCCAGCGGGCGCGGGTGAGAGGAGGCCAGCGGGAGCACCGGCGAGAGCACACGCGGGCGCGGGCGAGCAGGGGCGCGGGCGCGGGCACACGCGGAGGCCTCCATTTGAATTCCGGAGGAAGGAGCTGAACTATTGTAACGTGGGGGCCCCACTCTTATATACTCTTATATATATATATATATATATATATATATATATATATATATATGTATATGTGTGTGTGTTATTTGCTTTAAACCGGTTTGGGTTTTAAAAAAAATGGGTTCAGTTCGATTCGGTTCGGGTTTGTGCATTTATTTATTTAATTATTTAAGGGTATATTATATGTTAGAAAATATTATTTGAGGTTTTAAAATACAAAATATTATTTTGGGAGATGTATAAAGGATTGGTTTATTAAATAGAAATGGGTTGGAATTATTTTATAAAGGATTTAGAGATGTCTTTGTAAAAGTGTTTATTAAATGGTGTTTTAAACTATAACATAAAATCATTTGGGTTTTAAATAACTTATTAGATGGGTCGATTTAAAAGTAAGAAATTGGAAAAGAATTTCAAGGTCGGACAATGATTTAGTAAATAATTAAAAAAGAAGTTTTGCTAATATTTTCAAGGATCGGATTCTAACTCGGATATGAACAGATTTGATCTAACTTGAAAATCTGACTTGACCGGTGACTGACTAGCATGATGAGTTGATATGTGTGACTAATAGCATGACTTGTGATGATTGAATATAAGAGGTTAAATGCTAGATATTATGATATTGATGATATATATATATATATATATATATATATATGTATGATAAGTGTGAGTATGAAATGGTAAGATGTGAATTTGAGTTAATGAGGATGAGGTTATGACCAAATTGAGAAAGATGTGGATTTATGAGATTTGATGAGACAAAAAGAGAATTGGAGAAGAAATGATAATGATAATAATGAGACGGTCGAGTTGCTATATGTATGCGTGTCTTATATGGTTCATATGTGACTTGTGTGCCTTGAGGAATTTAGACTTAGACTGATTGTGTTATTCATGGGATTACTAGGTGATCTCTGATCTATTGGATTGCTTGCCATTGCTGATCATTGTTTGGATGCTGCGCTTGACCGGGTAAGTTTCCTACGGGAGCTTACTCAGTATCCAGGACCTCCTGCCTGATGTGTCATATAGTATGTAGGCGTTGCATATGCATAACACATGCCATGTATTACCATGCTAGGATTGCACAAGTGAATGATCATTCTTATTCCATATGCGTATGAATACAGAACAACCATTATTTATGAGTCTCAGAGTCCTTGCTATGGTCATAGGACAACCCAGCTTCATCGGGTGTTGTCCTCCTCGAGTCAGTTATATATCACGAGACACGATATGATGATGAGATATGCTATGATGATGAGACATGATATGCTATAGTATCGAACTGGCCAGTCTCTGCACTAACGGGAAGGGGTGTAGAGGTAGGAGAGGGATATACGACTCGGTATTCTTTGTTAAGGCCTTATTTAATATTCTGCACTTATAAACTAGGAGCATGTTAGTGTGTTTAATACTTTAGTACTACATTAGAGCATCCTTTATTCTAGGTACAGGCGTATTATATGTCCTCAGCGCGGTCTTTAGGGCCCGCAGGCGTCTCTTGGCCTGACTTCGTGGTTAGTTTCAGGTATTGATCCTTGTTTCATTCCGTGCAGTATGGTGAGGACCTTTTGACATGGCGGGGAGCGAGTGCTTGAGACTCTTACTTCACCAAGCCTTGTGACTTTTCGGATTTTATATTACCTGGCCTATGTTTTGACCCGGCTCTGTCGTGGTACTCTGATGTATCGTCTTAGACTTATGTTTGATTTAAATTATAAATGAATTTCTCGCGATTTAGGCTTAGGACAGGTACAGGGGTTTCACCCGGGGACTCCAACGATCCTTTCGGTTTTGGGTGCAAAATCCCACTTGAAATTGCAAATGTTTGATTTTAAACCTTCAACCTGTACTCGGAGCGCAAAATCCAACGAGGGGTTTTATCCCTCGCGACGTAACTCAGGAATCATAATCCCGGGCCGTTACAAAGGTGGTATCAGAGCCGAGGTTCTGTCATCTGAGTTTGATAGGTTGAAGAAGGTTTTGAAAATCGCCCAATAATTTCAAATGTTTTGGAAATGTTTTCAAAGGGGCAAAATGAATTTAATTTGACCTAACCCTAGAATGATCAAATAGGAAGCAAACTCGTGGGTATAGACCAAAACGATAGACATCCCTTATGGATGTAGAACTCGGGGAATGGTAGGCAAAATACGAAGATTTTATTTACAGATGGGCATTGAAGACTCCAAGGAGCACCACGGAGGATGGAGTGTTGGGTTAGGAGGCCGCGAGGTTGTTGCCCCTCCGGTCAGTCAGCCCTCGAAGGACAACAAAGATCGTCTTTATACTTATATTTCCATATGTTAAATTGGGCCCGAGTGTGATCCTCCTCGAAGAGGATCATATAAATTGTTGTGTGATTCCGTGCTGAGTATTAAATTAACCATTTCTGTAGCCACCATGGTCGATACTAGACGCGGTTCAGCTGGGCGTGGGAGTAGGGGACGGCGCGGCAGGTGACGCCCCCGCCGAGTTGTTGTTGAGGGCGCCGAGGAGCGCGCCACTGACGATCACACCAAGGAGCAAGCTTCGCCACCGCCAGCTCATGACAAAGTTTCAGTTTCCACCGAGACTAGGATTGGGCAGCTAGAGACGACACTTCACGATATCTTGAGCGAGCTACGAGGTGGAGCTCGATCTACGGCTCCTAAGCCCGAGGCTTCAGTTCATCCAGTCGAGCCCATTGCCGGTGCGCACCCTGAGAAGCACATCAATTGGGTCAAGACGCTAGCTCAGTGCCGTCCGCCGACTTTTGCTAGAGAGGTTGGAGATGATGTTGAGAGATGGTTCCATGAGATGGATGGATTGTTCGACCACGTTGCTGTACCAGTTTCCGAGAGGCAGAGACTTGCCGCAGGCCTTCTCCGGAGAGATGCTTTTGACCGATGGTCCGTGTATAAGACAGGGCAGGCTGTGTGGGCCTACAATGAGTTTAGAGACTTGATGCTGAAGGAGTACTGCCCTCCTGGGATACAGACGGCTCGTGTCCTTCCTGCGTGGCATCTATGACCGATCTTCCTTTGTATCTGCTATTGTTCGCTAGTTCAAAAAGGAGCTGGTATACTGCGGTCACCTGTGCCCTTCAGATGAGAGTCGGATTCGCATGTTGTCAATGAGGCTGCCACCTGATGTCCTTCTGCATGCGTCCAGCTTAGGAGTTGTTGCCTTTGATCGATTCCTAGAGGTCATCCTCATGTATGATCAGCAGAGGATCTTGTCTGAGACACTATATTCCACAACTCGCCCTAAGGCGAAGAGAACAAGACCAGCTGACACCCGCAGAGATGACAGATTCATGAGAGGGGGTTATAGAGGAGGACATCATGGAGTTGCACTGAGAGTACCCCCACCACCACTTCAGGCTACTTATGGCGGAGATGTGCGAGTGAGGAGTATTACTTGTCATGGATGTTTTTAGAGGGGTCACTATGTTGCTTCCTGCCCAGATCGTTCGACCGTCTGCTTAAGTTGCGGTACCATGGGACACAAATCTACTCGTTGTCCCTAGGGTAGGACACCCCCATCGACTGCACAGCCACCGAGACTCCCCGCGGCTCCTCAGCCGCCACTTCTGACCTATCCCCAGGGTCAGGGGGGAGGAGATGCTTCTGGTAGAGGCCGAGGCGGAGGTAGAGGAGGTAGAGGTTACGATCGTGGAGGTAGAGGGCCGTCAGTGCCAGGTCAAGGTAGAGGATCGTCATGTGTAGGACCATCTGGGTCCGAGTATGATCGTGGACAGAGTTCCCGAGGCCGAGGACCAGCATTACCCCAACCGCCCCGCGTCTTCCAAATGAGGGCTGATGACCGCTCAACCCCTACTTCCGCAGGTACTATACTCCTTCATGATGAGTGATTATCAATCACCAATCTAATTTATAATAAAATATATATTAACCAATTGAAAATAATAAGATTACATTTGAATAATATTTTATCCAATTTCATGATAACTTTTATAGTAACAATCTAAATTTAATATTAATACCATTTAAAAATAAATAACAAATTTATCTTTAGATTTTGTTAAAAAAATATCATCTGAGAATATAATAATAATAATAATAATTAATCTATCGTACAAGAGGATGGGTAACATTTACTACTTCACCAACAAATATGAGGCTAAATATTAGAATTACTTTTAAATAATGTTTTAGAAATGTAGAATTAAACATCTTTAATAAATGCATTTATTTATTATAATCTGTAATAAATGTAAAAATCTGTAAAATAGAGAAACTGTTGGAGTTGGAGTGAATTGTTTTTAGAAATTTTGATATTTTAATCTCTATTTTAGAGATTTTTTACCAAATCTGTTGGGCTTGCTCTCAATAAAATCCCATATTCTAATCAATGACCAAAACACAAGGTCTCCTACCAACTAAAGAAACAGATAAAATTTCAACTGAATGAAGATAGAGAAAGCCTAGAATCTATACCCAAATCGAGGTCACGAGGGTTTGGATTCAAGCACTGGGTCGAAGGGTTTGGAGCTTCATACTTCAGTCCCGATGCCCGACAGTGTCGGGTCTTCAGGTCCATGGTCGCTCAAATAGGTCCTCCGGCGTCGGGTGTCAAGGTTCGTCTTGCTCGGCTCCCCAGCCACATAGGATAGAGAGAGAGAAGAGAGAGAGAGAGAGAGAGAGAGAGAGAGAGAGAGAGAGAGAGAGAGAGAGAGAGAGAGAGAGAGAGAGAGTTGCGAAGGGGACCCCGGGAGAGAGGAAGAGCGCTCGTGGTCTGGCGTGCTGGCGTTCATCACCCAAGGACTCGAACTCAACTCCGGCGTTGGCTCCTGTCAAGGTGTTTGTCGGCCTTGGTGTTCGTCTCCGGCATTGGATTCGTAGCTCCAGTGAGGCAGGGGTGTCACCCCCCTCTGGTGTCGACAGCGATGCGTGCTTGTGGGCAGCCTTGGGTTCACTGGTGTAGGTCCCGACAAGAGAGTGAAGGGGGTGGAAATGAAGGAGGCGGGAGGTTGAAGAGTTGAGGAGTGGCGGCCATGGTTGAGGCCTTGAGGGAGCGGAGATATGTAATAGTGAGGGAGCGGCTGAGATCAGTTGAATAGATAAGGGCGTATTTATATGGGCAGTCTAGGGTTATCTTCTAGCAAATTACAAAATGGTTCCGCTATTTCTAGGTTTCAAAATTTATATCCCAATAATCCCTAATATTCAACCCAACAATTTCTATTTAAATTAGAATTGTAATAAAATAGTCACACACATCTCAGTAGGGTCAAAACGGTATTCATCTCTTAGCTCGGAATCCGAAAGGAAAAAAAATATCTTCAAGTCCCGGTATACGAAAGCGAAATAGATCTTATTATTGTTGTTGTTGTTGTTGTTGTTGTCATTGTTGTTGTCGTCGTCGTTGTTGTTGTTGTTGTTGTTGTTGTTGTTGTTGTTGTTGTTGTTGTTGTTGTTGTTGTTGTTGTTGTTGTTGTTGTTGTTGTTGTTGTTGTTGTTGTTGTTGTTGTTGTTGTTGTTGTTATAATTATTATTATTATTATCGAATTCAATCATATGCCGGTATTCGCATTAAATAATAAAAATCATTTTGATCAGGGACGGAGAATTTTAAATTTTTTTCCGAAAATATTAGAATCTAATATTGAAAATAAATCATAATTCATAATATAATATTTTAAAATTTCGGTTCTTTACAAGCTAATACTAAGCAAAACCACTAATGTCACCAAATAAATAACCTTAGGATAAGGGAAAATGTTATTAGTGATGTCACCACTGGCTAACAAGGGTGGTGACAGTAACCTTATAAAAAAACTATAAAAGCAAAGCTGTCACAAAAAAATTTCACCAACAGTGTCATCAAAGGAAAACTCTAAGACAAGGGAAAGTCTTAATAGTAGTGTCATCACAATAAAATAAAATGTAACTGCTGTCACCATAGGAAAACCCTAGGACAAATGGAGAAAAAACCTTACAGGGCTAATCCTGTAAAGACCGAGATTTGTTTTAAATATTATTTTTTTAATTATAGATTTTATTTCCGATTTAAGATTTTATTTAATTTCTAAAGCTACGAAAAATTTCGAAGATTTCCGTCCTCGAGGAAGCGATTTATTTTATTCTTTCGAGACTAATTCCGGCATGAACCTAATATTTGATTTGAAATGAATTTATTTCCGCTTTATTATTCTGTGGCTTGAAAATATTTTTGAGTTTTGTTATTTAATTCGGATTTGAATATTTATTTTAAATGGTGTCGGGTTAAGGTCGGAAATCGGGTTCCAAGATTCATTTCCGGGTATATAAATTGTCTTTTGACACAATTAATACCCTCCCCTTCCTAGTCACCGTAAGACCCCCTAGCAATTAGCTGTTATACCCCTTTTCATGTGGACAGCAGCTCCTATGCAGCACAACCCACGCCTTCACCTTCATCAGGTCCATGCCCCTACCTTTTCTATTTCACCTGCAACAAAAACAAAAGCCACATGTTCCCTCTTCACTCTTGATTTCACTGCAAACCCAAACACCTTCCCCTTTTTCTTTTGTGTTCCTTTCCTCCTACCTTGATCCACCCCAACACACCTTCTATCTTGATTAACCCCGTCTCACCCTCCCTTCTTGCCTCCATTGTCGACAACCACAACCACCACCTCCCACCTCTGGTTTCGCCGCCAGTAGCCCCTCAGCGCCACCACTTAGTCGCCCCTACCTCCTCCATCGAGGCCGAAACCTTTCCCCCGCCTCTGTTTTCGGCGCCCCAAGAGCCGATCACTCCTCCAAGTGATGGCTCCACATCCCTCTTTTTCGATCAGCCCCAGCAGACCCCGTAGTCTCCAATGCCAGCAGGAGCACCTCGAGAACTCCGGTGAGCCAAATCGAATTCCGACGAGCTCCGATAAACTTCGACCTTGGTGACACTTCTCTTCATCCTTCCTCCTTGTTCTCGCTTCATCCCCTTTTTTTTGTGTTGTTTGGGGTCGGGGTGGCCGGGTTGCAGGCGAGCCAACCGCCGGTGGAGCCTCACCTCTCTCCCCTGTCTTCTTCGCGCTGAACAGAACTTTTGAACGGGGGAGAAGATGACCCGGTTTGGTTTTGTTCTTTCTTTTTCTTTTCATGGTTCGGTCCGGTTTTCTCCCTCTTTCCTTTCTTTTCTTCCGGTTCATTTTTTTGTTAGATCTAGTGAGGATCCGGGTCTGGGTCGAGTTAACAGCAAGTGGGTTGGGCTGTTTCGGGTGGGCTGGTTGGGCTGGGCTTTGTTTTAAGGGTTGGTTGCTTATTTAATGGTTATTTATATTGTTAAAATTGGTTATATAATTGTTATCTAATTATTATTAAATTTATTTTTTTGATTTATTTATTTATTTAATTCATTAGTTACTTATTTATCATATATTATTAAAATCTGAATTATTTGAATAATTAGTTAATTATATTATTTTAAGGTTATAGTTCAACAATTTGTGAACCCTTTATTTGTTTTTACTAAATTATTTACTTATATTTTTCTGAATTCTTATTTAAATGTTCTATGGATTTAATTGGAGTTTTAATTATCCATTTTAATATATATTTAAAATCTGATTTTTAACTATTATTTAGTTGCTTGATTATATTGTTTTAATGTGTGAAGGTTATATAAATATTTTATGGTTTGTGATCCTTTATATGGTTAAGTAATTGATTATCTTTCCTTTAATTAATTAATTTATTTATTTAAACTGATGTGTTGAGGATGATTTATATGAATAAACTAATTCCTAAGTTTTGATATTTAAGATGGGTAATTTAAGTTATTGGAATTTTGGAATAATTCATGGGAATAAGAATGTGCTGAGCTGACTAATGATGATGATGATGATATTATGGTCGAATTGAGAATGATGTCGGATTATGAGATATGATGAGACTAAATGACAAATGGAGATGAGATGGTAATGTTGATAATGATGAAATGGATGGGTTATATTATCATGTGTGTCTTATATGTTTCATATGTGACTTGTGTGCTTTGTGTAAATTAGACTTAGACTTATTATGTTATTTATGAAATTTATAGATGATTTCTGATCTGTTGGACTGCTTACTTCTACTGCCTTATTTTGCTGCTCTGCACATCCAGGTAAGTCCTCCGGGGCTTACTCAAGTTAGAACTTCATGCCTGATGTGTCATATAGTGTGTAGGTATTGCATCCTGCATAATCATGTAGTATCATGCTTAGGTTGCACAAATTAATCGAGCATCCGTATTCTCTTTGCGTATGGTAGAACGGCCGTTAAATTGTGAGTCCTAGAGTCATTTGCTAGGGTCATATAGGACAGACCAGTCCCATCAGGCTTTATCCTCATCGAGTCAGACTATTAAATTGACGAGCATGACTATTGATGTGATTATGATGTTATGGTATTAAACACGGCCGGTTCCCGTACTAACGAGCATGGGTGCGGGAGTAGAAAATGTAACGGCCCGGGATTATAATTCATGGGTTACGTTTCGAGGGATGAAAACCCTCGTTGGGATCGTGCGCCCCGAGTATAGGTTGAAGGTTTGAAAGCCTAATCTAATGTTTCCAAAGTGGGATTTCATACCCAAATTCGAAACGTATCGTTGAAATCCCCGGGGAAGTCCCCTGTACCTATCGTAAGTCTATGCGTGGAAAACCAGTAGTCATGCAAATAGAGAAATCAAGTGTAATACAATAGGGTGCCACGGCAGAGTCGGGTCAAAACGGAGTCTAAAAGTATAAATCCAAAACTATGGTCAGAGTTTGGTGAAGTAGATAACTCCAGCGCTCGCTCTCCGCCGAACAAAATGACCCGCGCAATATGTAAACAGCACCAATGGGATGAACATAAATAATACTTAAATGGTAATGGTGAGCGGGATCAGAATGATGCCCACCTGCTGCATCCCGGCTCTAAGCACACATATACGCTATACCTTATAAAGATGCTTCTAGATGCAAGGCATAATATTAACACACTAGCATGTCCCTAAGATCAAATGCTTAATAATAGATAGGGCCCCAGCAAAGAATACCAAATGGTATGTCCCTCTCCTACCTCCACCCCCTTCCGATAGGGCGGAGACTGGCCAGTTCATGAATGCATTCCTTTATCATCGGGCGGTCCGCAGACCCAACCCGTATCCACAATAAATAAAGCCCGCAGGCAGCTCATAATATAAGTAAAGGAAGTTCCATGACTCGATCGACTCAGGACAGAACCCGATGGGACTGGGCCATCCTATGACCCTAGCAAAGACTCTAATTACTTCACAGATAACGGCCGTTCTGTTTACATACGCATAAAGAAATAGAATGCTCAACGGTCAATGCAACCTAGCATGATACTACATGGCATGCTGATCATGAATGCAAGCACCTAGTATATCATGCATATAAAGCAGGGAATATCTCTCTATCAATCTGAGTAAGCTCCGAAGAGACTTACCTGGTAAGCAGAACAGCAAAAGGCAATTAACCAGGCAATATGAAATCCGACACGTCACAGATGGTCACCTAATAAGTATAAGCACATGAATGAGTCTATCTCTAAGGCACACAAAGCATGAAAGTATCACACACACAACTACACAACTTAACACAATAACCGTCACATCATCATTTTCATCATCTTAACTTTATCTCGTAATCCATCATCTCACAACTCATACCATATTCTATGTAATTCTCCAATTCATCATCTTCATAAGTATCGAATATTTAATCTCTTTTAAAAATCACCGCAATATCATGCTATTAGTCACACATATCATACCGTTAGTCAAACGATCAGATTATCATGCTAGTTAGTCATCGACTAAGTCTTATTCCCAAGTTAGTTCCAAAACCGTTTAAAAATCCGAATTAATCAGTTAAGAATTCCGACCTTGAAAATACTTGCTAAAATCCTTTTTCAATTATTCAATCCAAATAATATATTTTAAAATCCCAAATAATATAATATGATATTTTAATTACCCTTTATTATTTAATAAACCATCTCTTTATAAAATCCCCAAAATAATATTTTATATTTAAATCCTCGAATAATATTATAGTATTTTAAAGACCGCAACCAATTAAATAAATAACTGATTAACTCGACCGAACCAAACCCAACCGAACCAAACCCAACCGAAACAAACCGATTTAAACACATTATAGGATCCACTATCCTAAGACTTTTCACATCAACTCAAGCTATCCTAGAGAGAGGAAGGTGGAAGAGAGATTACCTAGGCAAATGGAACACAAATGGCTCGAAAATTCTCACTTCGGGGACCTTGGGGACACCTCCAAACACCTTGCAATATATTTTCCAAAACCCCAAGCAAAAGGGTCAGGACTTTATTTAGAAATGAAGCAAATAAGTCATATAAAAGGTTTAAACTCAGTTTTGGAAGGAAATAATGGAGCTTACCAAGAAAACAACGCAAAACCTCAAGATCCTTCAAAAGACAGTTTCTGCAGTCTCCATGATGGACGATTTGGGATGGGAAAACGAGCTTGGATTTTGGATTATATATGTTTGGAAAGGTGGTTTCAATATGGTTCTAAGGCCACCGAGTTTGCTCAATTCGGAGTAGTATTGAGGGAGATATGGCTTTTCTTGTGCAAGGTCACCAAAATGGACCTAAAATGGTGAAGGCTTCTTCTCTCTTTGGTTTTCTCTCAAAGTGACGGTGGGGCTCTTTGTGAATGAGTTCTAAACTGAGCTTGGGTCAGTTATAAAGGAGAGAAAGGAGTGGTTCATGTGTTAAAGATGGGGAGTGATTAAATGGAAGGGATGGGAGTGGTTGGACACCTATCATCACAAGCAAGCCACAAGTCAAGTCAAGTCAAGGAGTGGGTGGTGATCAATGTTGGTCAAGTTAAGTATGGACGACTGGCCTTGTAAATCAAAGACGTAAATCCCGAGCCCGAGATGCGTTAAAATCCGTTAAGTTTATAAAAGCCGAGAAAAGGTGGCTCGGGAATGTGTTTCTATCATTAAATAAATGTAAAGCCGTGCATAAAAAATTTAAATTTTCCGAGTTTTCATAATCACAGGGGAGGATAATATTCGGATTATCCTAAGGATATTTTATAAATATTGATTAAATTTCGGTCTTTACAGAAAACGTGGTCGGTTTCTACACTAACGAGCATGGGTGCGGAAGTAGGAGAGAGACATGCCACTTGGCATTCTGTGCGGGATCCCATTTAATCGTTTTCTGCATATATATAAACTGTTAGCATGCTTGTGTGTTTAATATTTCCGCACTACATTAGAGCATCCTTTATTTAGGTATAGGCATATTATATGTCCTCAGCGAAGTCTTCAGGGCCCGCATGAGTGGCTCGACCTTGACTCGTGGTATAGTTTCAGGTATTTGATCCTTGATTGTTCCGTGCTTCCATGACGACGGTTTTCTGTTAGGGGCGTTCAGACCGAGAAACTGATTTACCACCATACTTGATGCTTTGGATCTTTATACTCGTTTATCTTGGTTTTGACCCGGCTCTGCCGAGACAAGTTGTATTATGAGATTTCCTTGTTTGTGCTTTCCATACTTGAAACGATTTAAGCAACTTAGACAAATAGGACAGGTTTGGGGTACCCAACGGGCCTCTCGCGAATTTAGGGTGCGAAATCCCTTCTTTGAGCCCTACAAACTTTGTCTTTAAAACTCAACCCGTACTCGAATTGCAAGATCCGAACGAATGTATCCAATCCTTCGAAACGTAACCCGAATATTTATATTTGGGCCGTTACAAATCCTAACCAAAAGAAAATTTGGTGGTGTCACCACCTTAAAAATCGTGTCACCACAAGTGTACAAAGTGATGTCATCACCAGTGTAGCAAGTGAAAGAATGGTCAAGTATTATTAGTGGTGTAACCAAGAAAAAATAGTGTCACCACTGTTGTCACCAAAGGAAAAACCCTAGGATAAGGGAAATTGTTATTAGTAGTGTCACCACAATTAAAAAAAAAGTAACCACTACTGTCACCAAAAGAAAAAAACATAGGATAAGGGAAAGTGTTATTAGTAGTGTCACCACAAAAAAAAAAATTAAAAATGTAACTAATGCTGTCACCAAAGGAAAACTCTAGGACAAAGGAAATTGTTATTAGTAGTGTCACCACAATAAAAAAAAAAATGTAACCACTGCTGTCACCAAAGGAAAATAATACTCCGTTAAGAGATGAATGACCAAATGTGTTAATAGTGGTGTCACCAAATTAAATTTGTCTTATTCTTAATCCACCTCTAATTATAAAGACTCAAGCAAATTACTCGTTCAACCAAATTAAAAATGTTCAAAATTTTAGCAAGTTAAAAATTCAACAACCATGCACAGGAGCATTAGGAAGAAAGTGCCAGGAGATGACTATACAAATGGTGAATTAATTGCAATAGAAACTCTTACAACTAACAAGCACTGCCACTTTTTGAAATGTTTGGTTTGGACTTCCTCTGATTCAGATTGAAATATATATGCGCAGGAGCATCGGCAAGTTAATTGCAATAGAAAGTGCTAGGAGATCAACCATGCACTGCCGCTGTTTGAACTATACAAATGATGATCGAGATCTGTAAAACCAACAGAGAGGGAAAACGTTCATGGGAGAGAGTTTAATTAGAACGGGGAGCTTGTGAAATCGGCTTCCGAGGAGGCATTTCTCTCCCTCCCTGAACGAGGAAGCCATGGAGTGGACGAGGGAGCCATGAACGAGGCGGAGCGGATGAGGAAGGCGGATCGGACGAGGATTTGAAGAAGAGGCGGCCATGGGAAGAGGATGGAATAAGATGGAAAATTAAAAAGACAAGGGTAGAAGTGATATTTTGTAAAATTTTTGGACAAATACGAAGAAAAAATTTAGGGGACAAATAGCTAATGAATTTATAAAAGTGGATATTGGGCCAAATATTTTCTATATACTACTACATACTATAGCAAAAAAAAATTCTAGACCCATGAGTGAAGAGACAAATTTGAGAAAAATTTGAAGATGGAAATTTTTTATGTATTTGATAATGTTATGATTTTTTATAACATGAAATGAATCAATAATTGAAAGGGGGGATACATTTACTTTTCTTATCTTTTTCGTTTCGGATTTTTTTTCAAAATATTCACCCAAAAATAAATATTTATCAAAATATTTACACTTTCAAACTATTTACAAAAATATTCTTATAATTTAATATTTCAAAATAAATTAATTCATACAATTTATAAAGGACTTAATTGAGTTGGTTAAAATATGGAGGTAAATGAGCAATAAATGGTGCCATACATAAACAAAAATGACAATTTAAGAGGCAATAAAAAGAAATTGCAATATATGACCAATATGTAACTAATATGATTCAAACTCAAAACCTTATTCATACCAAATTACTATTTCAATTATTGTGCTATGGAGGTGTTTTTGATCTTTTTTGGAATAGAAACAAAAAATTATATAAAATATCTATAGAATTATAAAAGAGTGAATGTATGGAACGATGTAACGGCCCGGATATAAATACCAGGGATACGTTTCGAAGGTTAGATATCTTCGTTCGGATGTTGCAATTCAGGTGCGGGTCGAGGTTTCAAACCTCTAAAGACCAGTATTCAAAGCGGGGATTTCGAACCCCAAGCAATTGAAGTCGCGGAAATTCAATTCAAATGAAAGTAAAGCGGAAGAAAAGTTTAGGTACAAGTGCCACGGCAGAGCCGGGTCAAAAACAAAACATAGTGGGTGATTGCCATTTTATCGAGTTAGAATATTAGCCAGGTTCTTCAGTTCGCCCAGAGATTCCCCGTCACAAAAGCAAGGAGCAACCAAGAGCGGTACCTAACACTATCCATGAAGTCAGGCCCGGTAATCGCCTGCGGGTCCTCTGACCGCGCTGAGGCCACATAACATGCCTATACCTAAATAAAAGATGACTAATGCAGTACAAGATTTAAATCACATAAGCATACTTTGACAGTTATAATATGAGGAAAAAACTGTAAATGGCCCAAGACAATGCCAAGTGGCATATCCCTCTCCTACTTCTGCACCCCTTCCCGTTAGTGCAGAGACTGGCCAGTTCGGTGTATACCATAGCAATTTCCTCGTGGTGGTGCACAAACTACGACATCATCATATCATATCATATCATCTCATCGCTTGCCCGGTGGTGCTGGGCTATCATATCATGCTCATATCGACTCGATAGACTCAGGGCACCCGATGGGGCTAGGCTAACCTATGACCCTAGCAAAGACTCTAGGACTATCACAGATAACGGCCGTACTGTATTCAAACACACATAGTAAACACATGCTCAGTTCAATGCAATCCTAGCATGATACTACCTGGCATGCTTTAATATGCAACAAAACTACGCATCACATGACACATCAGGCAGGAGGTCCAGGTTACTCAGTAAGTCCCGTAGGATACTTATCTCAGGATGCAGAACAGCAAGATAACACAAGCAAGGGCCCAAATGCAAGTCCAAACAATCCAAAAGCAATACACACATATCATCAAGCCATTTCCATAAGCTACCGGACCAACATTCATACACACATAACCCAAGTTCTAAACAACCTCAAAACCAACCGATAGTGAAACCGTTTTCCAAAACCTTTCCGATGCGATCGAATCGACCAAAATCATTCTTCCAATCAAACCCATTGATAAAATCATACCAACCATATTTTCCAACTCTTAAATCAAAAATTACGTCAACTCACATTCCAAATAATTCCTCAAATCATACTGTTCGCTACGGGAAGTTGGGGGGTGTATGTATAAAATAGAGGAGAATAATATAAAGCACAACTAGACTATCTCCCTGTCCCAAACAAATAATACAAGAATCCCCTCCCTTGTAGTAGTAGGGTAATTCAGGATCGAATCCACGAGGAGGTATGTTAGCGCTTCCCTTGTTGTACTCACGATCAATGCTTTCGACCTCAGCAGACACTCGATATCGAGTATACTGGTCGATATCGACCTCAGTTCTGGTCGATTTCCTAGCACAGTTCCTGCAGAAGACAAAACAGCAAGTCGACGTAGAGCAGAGACCTCGATATCGATGTTAGTACTCGATATCGACCCTTAAGGTCGATTTCGATGTTTGTCACAGAAACCATTTTTGTAACCAATTTGTCGGAAAAGGATCCGAAGAAAATAGAATGGAGAGGAAAGATGAACAGAAACAAAACTAAGACTTTTATGAAGAATTTAATGAATTAAAAAGCTTCCAAAGTCGGGGTTTTATGCCACAACGATAACAATGCAAGTTTCATGCTAAAGATATGAACTTTAATGTCTTTCCGTCAAATAACTTTCGTTATCAACACTTAGGTGATTAGAGGCTCTCGCATAATTCCTAAGAGTTACTATCCAATTCATGAGTAATTCAAGTTCGCAATATGAGTGGCTTTCGCTTCAATAATGCAAATAATGAATCTCCCTAACTTTCGCAAAGGATCATGCATGGGGTAGAAGACGGAATCGCATAAAAGTCATACCTTTAATGCACTTACCTCACATTGCTATCGTCGGGCTCACCCCGACCCTAGAAGTGGGTTGACTACTCGCTCTTCATCATGCACATCATCATCATTGTTATTGAAAGAAAGCTACTTTGAATTAAAACTCCGAAAGAAAGTACAACCGAACAAGCCACTCCGCTCTCGCTTTACAACTCCACTCGGCCACTCTCTCTCTCTCTCTCCACAAATTCTCTCTATTGAAAACTGAATTCTCTGCGTGCGTGTATCTCTAAACTCAGCCCTAATGGCTTCTATTTGTAGATGACGATAAGGACTCGAAACCTTATCTTTATTCTCTATGATAACTAAAATAAATAAATAAAAAGTAAAAGTTAAAACTCCTTGGTGAAACCAGCCTCCTCATGATAAACCTGATGTGGATGATAGGAAATTTCGACCTTTGGATAGATATTGCAAGCATTGGATAAAATTCTATCAAAATCGGAGTCGAATTCCTCTGCTGGCATGGTCGATATCGACCCTTCCACTCGATATCGACCCCTCCAAAATCTTATCTCGAGCTTCTCCTTCTCCTACTCGACTTCTATCAACTTGGTCGATCTGGTAGCATCGATATCGACCTCCAGACGTCGATATCGACCTCTTCTGTGTCGAGATGCTCTGTTTCCTTTCTGCTCGATTCCTATGTCTCGATGTACTCGATGTCGAGGTCTTCAGTCGATTTCGACCTCTTCAGAAGACTTCGAGTTCTTCTTCCGCTCTTCTGAATTCATCCATTTTCATCCTGTTTTCTGCGAAATCACATGGAAACTCGTGCAAACCCATATATTTGACATTTAAGCATAAACTACATTATTCCCATGTTTTCCCATTAATGTGCATGCAAAAGACAACAAAATGAATTCATATGTGCATAGAAAATATGGCAATATGTGCGCACATCAAACACCCCATACTTAAGCTTGCTTGTCCCCAAGCAATACTCTTAATGGTCATTCAGGGGAAGAAAGTAAACCCTCAACATCATAGATTCATTTTTCATATGTCCCTACAATCAATTGCCATCCTCGAGAAGGTACTTATGTCAACCAAGTTCATGCCTGTGCATAAAAGCAATTTCATACTTATAAAGGAGGTAATATGCAAAAAACAATTCCAGCGACATTGCATTAATAATCAAGAGGATTTTCTTCAAGCTTATGAGAAGTGGATTGGTAAAAGGCTAAAGGTGGGCTAATATTTGGCCATGTGGTGTTAAATCCGGGGAAGCACACTTTCTTTCCAAAATATTCCACATTCCTCCTTCATAATGTCTCACCTTTCACTCATCGTTCAATGCTTTTTTTTTTCTTTAATGCTTTTACCTCTCTAACCTTAGCACTGCCTTCTCGCGAGTCGCAAACATGGGTGTCATGAATGGCCCCGGATACTCAGTACTTTGGACTCCTCACCTTTGTGTCCCATCTCGCCGAACTATTATCTCAGCGAGCAGGGTCGACCTACCTTTATCTCCTGAGGTGATCGGATTTTTTCTCGCTCATTTAATTTTCCATATTGTATCATTCCTGCCAACAACTTTATAAATGCACAACTCCATATAACTCCAAAGATGTCATCCATTCAAAAAACTTCGTCCCCGGATAGGGTATAAGGTAAAAAATGGACAATATGTATATGTGGAGCAATAGTGATCATGATAAGTCTCATATATGGCTTTGTGAATATGCGCAGGTAAGGCTAGGATATGAACTTTGCTTGTATGGAATAAAAAATCCTCCATCATCTTATCATGCATATGTCAAAAGCAACTTCAAATTTTCATCTCCTTTATGATTTTCTCAAAAAATTGCACTTCATTGGGACTTCCCTTAACTAGGCAATCTTATGTTATATCTCTAATGAATCTAATTTTGCATCATAGAGCTCTTTTTTATACTTCCATGACTCTCTCTTTTCCAAAATTTTTGATGGGGGTCATTTAAAATAAATATGCATTAAAATAAATATGCAACCCTAAACTAAGCATGAATATGGAAATAAGCCTTTCCCCCACCCCATACTTAAAATTTACAATGTCCTCACTGTATTAGAACTAGGGTTAAGAAGAAAACTTACTAAACAGTCACAAATTTCAGGAGTTGACGAAGACAGCAGGGAAGGTCGATATCGACCCTTTACATCGATATCGATGTCTCTCTTGATTTCTGCTCGGGCTTCAAGGTGACTCGGCTCGATCACAAACCCTATCCATGTCGACCTTGAGGTCGATTTCGATGTCCGACATCGATTTCGATGCCCTTTCTGTGTGCTTTTCTCTCTCCTGCAATTTGAAAATTAAACACAAAATATGCAAAACAATAAAATGTCTAAAACCAAAACAAAAGCTGTCTTAAAATCAAAACTAAGTCTTTGTTACAACCTCTAGATTTTTAAGTCGCTAGGCCGACTTCTTCCTTTGCGCTTTTCAAGGTGGCATCTGCAGAGCCCATGTGGCTTGGGCCTCAAATATCACTCCTTTCTTGTCCCGCAACTGCATTCCCCCGGGATTGATTTGATTCACCGTGAATGGACCTAAGCTCTTATCCTTGAATCTTGTAGGGAACCAATGGTCCTTAGACTTGGCAACATAGACCTTGTCTCCTATCTCATATTGGCTTGAACCATCTTCGGATATCCTACATAAACGCACATGCCAAGGCACACCTCTTCCAAATAATGATAAGTCCTTAATTGTAATTGAACAAGAGGAATCCGTACCTTGACTTACCTTCTTCTCCGTCTGTGGCTCAGGTCGATGTCGATGTGCAGAGGTCGATATCGACCCCTGTTGTACACCTGTAGGATCAGTCGATTTGGGGAGTTTTGACTCGATATGATCAGGTCGATTTCGACCCTCAGAGGTCGATATCGAGGTCTCCTCGCCTGTCTTCTCAGCGCTGATGGTGGTCGATTTCGATAGGGTGTGGTCGATATCGACCCTTGACCCCGATTTCGATGCTTCCTCTTTTCCTCCGTCGACCCCATACTTATGACCTGTCACAAAGTTTTGAACAATAGTGGTCGATATCGACTTACCTGGGTCGATTTCGATGTCCTATTGAGCTCCTTCGTTCAAGATTGCTTCAACTTCCTCTACTTGGGTTTCTTTGATGGCTTTTATCTCCATTGGCCCTTGACTTTGCACCGTCTTGTTGAAGGAATACTCTATTACTTCATCACTAATTGTGAGTGAGAGCAATCCTTTCTTCACGCTAATGTTGGCATCGACGGTTGCTAGGAATGGCCTACCTAAAATAATTGGACAAGCAGGGTCCTCCGCTATGTCAACAACTAGGAAATCAGCGGGGACAAAGAATTTACCTACTTGTACTGGCACATCTGTCACTATCCCAGTTGGAATAACTACGGTATTGTTAGCCATGTATAATCTTGCATCCACGGGCTCCAGAGGACCTATCTTTACCTTGTGCCAAATGGTTAGTGGCATCATGCTAACGCTAGCGCCCAAGTCAACTAAAGCATTAAATTTGAATTGACCTAGACCTATAGCGATAGAAAACTTACCTGGGTCCGCCCGCTTTTGTGGTAGCTCCAACCTGTTGCATTCCTCTGCGATCTCAGAGAGCGATCGCTTCTTACCCAAGATGTCTTTAAGGAACCTCACATAAGTAGGCATCTCGTGAAGTGCCTCTGTGAATGGTATAGAGACATTAAGCCCTTGGAGCATCTTCACGAACCGTTGGAACTTCTTTTCCGCTGGGTCCTTAGTCACCTTTCTAGTTGGGAATGGCAACACCTTCTTCCTTCCTGCGGCTGTAGTGAGGTCGATATCGGCAGCAGCGGGGTCGATATCGACTGGAAGAGTCGACTTCTGTGGTGACGCAGAATTTGGGTCGACATCGACAGGAGGGTCGACATCGATGTCACTTTGGTCGATATCGACAGGGGTGGTCGATATCGACGTCTGTTCTGGCTCCTTCTCCTCCACTTTTCGCTCGGGCGTTTGTAATTGACGCCCACTCCTTAGATTTACTGCCGCGATATTACTTGTGGTTTTGCCCTTTTGGTTGGGCACAGTGGATCCAGGGAGTGATCCGGACGCTTTGGGCATTGCTTCCGCCAATTGACTCATTTGAGTCTCCATGTTGCGCTTCCAAACGTCGATCTCCCCAAGTCTAGAATTTATGCCCTGTAGCTGAGTATGGACGGAGTTGTTGGCTTGTTTGAACTCAGCGTGGTTCCTTCGCATCTCATCAAGGATGATTTGCAGGTCATCTTTCTTAGTCTCCCGCTCAGGGTGCCCTGGTGCCCTATAGGTTGGGGGATCCCTTTGATAGAACCTTTGATCACCCCAATTTTGTTGATTGCCCCCTCCATAGGGGCCTCTCGTCCATTTGACCTCCTCATGTTGTTCCGCCATGGATACTTGCTCAGTATGTGGACAGGCACTGGTGTTATGCCTTATTGAACCACACTCCTGACAAGGTTGATTGTTGCTCAGGAACCTTACTTGCTTTTGAAGGCGGCGTGTTTGATCGTTATGGAATTGTTGCCGTACTTCAGGATCTATTTCCCTTGGAGGCTCATATAGTGGCATAGATGGGGCAGGCCTTGCATCATAGGCCGCAGCAGCCCTATAGGTGTTGTCAAAGTTCACAAGCCTCTCAATGGTCTCCCATGCCTCCGTTGGTGTAAGCTCAATGTACCGATAGGAGGTATATGAATTGATCCTCTCCTTATTCGGCGCATCAAGGGCGTTATAAAAGATCTCTTGGATGACATATGGAAGTTGCCCATGCGTCGGGCATGATCTCAGCAAGTCTTTGAAGCGCTCCCACGCCTGTGCTAGGGTTTCACCTGGCTTTTGTTTGAAAGCCGTGATCCTTTGTCGTAGCATCGCCGTTTTAGAAGGTGGGAAGAATTTGTTCAAGAATGCATCTTTCACTTCCGCCCATGTCCTTAGCGATCGTGGAGCCAAACTTTCAAGCCATTGTAATGCCTTTCCTGCCAAAGACCATCGAAAAGATTTTAGTCGCACATACTCTAAGTTTACTCCATCAGCAACTGTTTCACATAAGTCCATAAAAGTAGAGATGTGTTGCAGGGGGCATTCATTATGTCTTCCTTCAAAAGTATTTCTTTTAATCTCAGATAGGAAGTTAATTTTCAGTTCATAATTGGAGTGAGGAATTATAATGGCAGATTCAGGAACATGAAGGGGCGGATGCATGTATTGCATCGCCGTCTGTGGATACTGGTTTAGCCGCTCTTGGGCTTGTCTGCGCGCATCCTCCTCACTGTCAGCACGGGCTCGCTCAGCAGCAGCAGCGGCCCTTTCAGCAGCGATTGTAACATTGTGGTCCTCGATTTCCTTTCTCAACCGCTCTATGATCTCAGCCTGCATCTCGTTGTCAGCCATGATGCGAATTGCTTTGTTGCGAAGATGGTAGAAACGTTCAGGCTCGTCAATTGGTTCCAGGATAGGTCCGCGATCAGAACGTCGCATAAACCTGCAAAATAAGCTTAGAAAAAGATCGTGATTAACTTAGGTGGCGATTGATTGCCTCCCCGGCAACGGCGCCAATTTGTTCGCTACGGGAAGTTGGGGGGTGTATGTATAAAATAGAGGAGAATAATATAAAGCACAACTAGACTATCTCCCTATCCCAAACAAATAATACAAGAATCCCCTCCCTTGTAGTAGTAGGGTAATTCAGGATCGAATCCACGAGGAGGTATGTCAGCGCTTCCCTTGTTGTACTCACGATCAATGCTTTCGACCTCAGCAGACACTCGATATCGAGTATACTGGTCGATATCGACCTCAGTTCTGGTCGATTTCCTAGCACAGTTCCTGCAGAAGACAAAACAGCAAGTCGACGTAGAGCAGAGACCTCGATATCGATGTTAGTACTCGATATCGACCCTTAAGGTCGATTTCGATGTTTGTCACAGAAACCATTTTTGTAACCAATTTGTCGGAAAAGGATCCGAAGAAAATAGAATGGAGAGGAAAGATGAACAGAAACAAAACTAAGACTTTTATGAAGAATTTAATGAATTAAAAAGCTTCCAAAGTCGGGGTTTTATGCCACAACGATAACAATGCAAGTTTCATGCTAAAGATATGAACTTTAATGTCTTTCCGTCAAATAACTTTCGTTATCAACACTTAGGTGATTAGAGGCTCTCGCATAATTCCTAAGAGTTACTATCCAATTCATGAGTAATTCAAGTTCGCAATATGAGTGGCTTTCGCTTCAATAATGCAAATAATGAATCTCCCTAACTTTCGCAAAGGATCATGCATGGGGTAGAAGACGGAATCGCATAAAAGTCATACCTTTAATGCACTTACCTCACATTGCTATCGTCGGGCTCACCCCGACCCTAGAAGTGGGTTGACTACTCGCTCTTCATCATGCACATCATCATCATTGTTATTGAAAGAAAGCTACTTTGAATTAAAACTCCGAAAGAAAGTACAACCGAACAAGCCACTCCGCTCTCGCTTTACAACTCCACTCGGCCACTCTCTCTCTCTCTCTCCACAAATTCTCTCTATTGAAAACTGAATTCTCTGCGTGCGTGTATCTCTAAACTCAGCCCTAATGGCTTCTATTTGTAGATGACGATAAGGACTCGAAACCTTATCTTTATTCTCTATGATAACTAAAATAAATAAATAAAAAGTAAAAGATAAAACTCCTTGGTGAAACCAGCCTCCTCATGATAAACCTGATGTGGATGATAGGAAATTTCGACCTTTGGATAGATATTGCAAGCATTGGATAAAATTCTATCAAAATCGGAGTCGAATTCCTCTGCTGGCATGGTCGATATCGACCCTTCCACTCGATATCGACCCCTCCAAAATCTTATCTCGAGCTTCTCCTTCTCCTTCTCCCATTAATGTGCATGCAAAAGACAACAAAATGAATTCATATGTGCATAGAAAATATGGCAATATGCGCGCACATCACATACTTGGCCAAATTCCGACATTAAACAGTTAAATCCTTGAAGTCAATTTATAAAATCATAGTATAGAAATAGTTCCGACATTTCTCACTTATTTAAAGACATCATCTTAAAATCATTTAATAAAGCATTTATTAATCATACTACTCAAATAATATCACTTTACAATTCCATTTTTAAACAACATCTAATATCACACTCCAATAATATTTAAATATAATAAAACTACCAAAATCAATCCATTTTAATAACCCATGTTTACAAGTCAATAAATAAATCACTTTATAAAACATCATTTAGTAACACATCTCAAATAATATTACTTTTAAAACCCTTTACAAATATATATTAAAAATTTCAGAATTTATATTTTCATGAACTCAAAATGAATATAAAATAATAATAATAATGATAATACAATTTAATCATCACATAAAATATATAATATAACATATATATAACACATATCATGTAATAAAAACCCACAATATAAAAATCCCAGCAGCCCAAAGAAAAGAAGGATCTGGCCCAGATCCAAAGGTCCACACCCGAAGACCCGACCCAGCAACCCAAAGAAAAGGAGATGGATCTGATTTATTAGCCCATCCCATGAATTAGGCCCAAACCTGGAATAAAGTGTTTGACCCGCCCAATGAAAGAGTCCAACCCGAATCAAAGAAGGAAAAGAAAGAGTCCAGCCCATTTTTCTCTCTCCATTCGGACCCAGAAGGAAGAAAGAAAAGAAGAGGTGGGCCTGGGCTGACGTGGCAGGAGGCTTGGAAGTGGGGCTCACCATCTTCCTTCAACCTCCAGAACAAGGCTCCATGACGACGGAGAGGGACGGGAGAAGAAGAGGAGAGAGCTCAGGCTTCTCTAGCGACTCGCTCCACCCCAAACCCACTCCCAACTGATCAAAACACATCCCCGACCAAGACCCACACAAAACGACTCACACGCAGGAAGGAAGAAGAGAGAAGAAGGGCTCACCACGATTCGAAGTCCTCGCGGGAAAAGGTACGATTCGGCTCCGGTGGTGGTGGAATCCCTCGAATTTGGGCCTGGGTCGGAGATAGGAGTTATAAAGGTGAAGCTTTTACTGTCCTATTGAGCGGAGGGAGAAGAAAACGAGCATACCGATCGGAGATGGAGAAAACAGGGAGTAGGTGGTGCTCGGCGTCTTCCAAAAGAAACAGGGGAGGGGCTCCTTCGGAGATGTTGGTGGCGGCGCTTACTGGAGGTGGAGCTGGATGTGTGGTGGCGGGGAACAAGGAGGAGAAAGGTGGATTTGGTTTTCGGCAACCAAATAGGAGAAAGGGTGTGTGGTCTGCAGATTCAAGCTAAAAGGGAAGAGGGAGGGAGTTGGGACCTCCTGCAGTTTGGCGTTGGTTCTGAATTGGGCAAGGGCAATTAAGTTTTTAGCATCAAGACAAACAAGGTGAAATCAGGAGGGAGGTGTGGGTTCTGAATTGTGGGTGAGAAAGAAGACAAGGGAGGGAGGGGACCATTATTCACAACAGAAAACCGAGAGAGGGAGAGGGAGAGAGAGAGAGAGAGAGAGAGAAATAAAAGAAAAGGGAATTGAAAATAAATGAAATTGGTCCCCCACAAAGAATTCAAATTAGCGGAATAGACTCGAAACCCACTCGCCCGATCGAATCTCGACTAAATCGAATTTAAATCAAATTTCAATTCAATTTCAAGTTAAACGGAATTAAATTAATTTTTATCAATACTTGAATCTTGAAGGCGGAATGAAAATCCGATAGAATCTAAATTCTCAAAACGATGCCGGAATGACTTTAAAATCAAACTTACGCTCGAGGACGATTTTTCTCCGCTTTTACAAATTGAATAAAATAGTAACATATTTAATCAAAATAATCATAATATAGAAAATATACTCGGTCTTTACATTTATCCACCTCTAAAACCAAGTCTCGTCCCCAAGACGAAAATCATTTTAAAGCAATGGGAAGAAGTTTGAAATCGGTGAGTCCGAGGACCATGTCTGATGTACATAATTATACCTTTGTTTATTGCATCTTTTGACTTCATATTTCATTCGATTTCCAAATAAAAGGTTCAAAAGAATATAAACTTGTGTAAGAATGGGCTAAAATGCAAGAAACAGAGTTTGCACATGTTTTGAGCTAACCATGCAGGAATTCGAGCGAAATCGGAGTCAAAACGGAGAAGCCAAGTGAAGCTGAGCAGAGGTAGATATCGACCCTAGACCCAGATATCGACCTCTGGTGTAGATATCGACCTCAACATAGACATCAAGTGAAGCTGAGAAGAGGCAGATATCGACCTTAGACCCAGATATCGACCTCCAGTGTCGATATCGACCCCCATATCGACCTTCAACATAGAAATCGACCAGAGCTGAACAAGTCGAGCAGGAACAGAAACCTCGATATCGACCCCCCAGTGTCGATATCGACCCCTTATCTCGACAGAAGATGGACTCGATTTCGAATGCGGATTGGAACTATATCTTCAAGGAGGCACGGAATTATCTTACACTTTCAAGATAGAGGACAGCTGAAGTTTTATTTATCTTTTACCATTAAGTTTTTATCAAAATAAAAGACCTATCCTAATTGTTCGGATAGAGTTCATAGTTTAGATAGGAGTTACAATCCTTGGATAGCGAGGATTAGTAGCCTATAAATAAAGCCTTAGGGGCTGATTTGTTAGGGAATGGAATAATCCAATCATACAATCATAGAACAACCCAAGACAAAGACAATAGATAATAGAGTTAGAGAGAAGTTTTAGGGTTTGACGTTTGCGAAAGTTGACGTTGAGTTGTAAAGCTTCGAAGTTTATTTTAATGCAAGTTTCTTCCTTTCAATTGAGAATGGATTCCATGATGAGAAGCGAGTAGTTCCCCAAAGCTCTTAGGGTCGGGATGAGCCCGACGTTAGCCATGCGCGCTTGAGGTAAGTATTTGATGTCGATATCGTTGTGTCTATCTCTCCTCCTACAATTCTATGTTTAGTCCTAATCGAAAGAAAAGGGATTCATGTTAACAACTTGAGTTATAAACATAAAATTGGTAGAGACAATTAGGTTTATTTGAAAGAGTAATCCTAAGAGTTGGTGTACGGCGAAAGCTCGTCCCTCGGGTGAAATAGCGCAATTGTCCGTCTTATTTATCTCATCGCATGCATTGGTTAACGTTGTGGTAAACCCTAATCCTAGGAGTTGATTTTTACATAAGTTAATTCCTCAAAACCCACTGTTTTATTTATGTTCCTTGCTTCTCTCTCCACTCTTAAATCTTCGGCCTTTCTTTGCCGACAAAGAACTAACTCACTGTAGGGAGACATCGATATCGACCCCAGACGTCGATATCGACCACTGAGTTCGGCGACAGTTTTCTGAGTCGACGACGAACATCGCTGCGGAGTTTGCTGAGCATCGATATCGACCCCTTGTGTCGAAATCGACCCTACTATATCGACTGGCAGTCTTCTGAGCCAATCGATTTCGTGGACTGACATCGATATCAACCCCCATCAGTCGATATCGACCACTTGTTTTTGTCTTTGTAGTCTTCTGTTGCAGAGAACATCGACACCCGAGGTCGACATCGAGGCCCAAGGTCGAAATCGAGGCTTCTGGTCGACGCAGACGTGAGAATTCCAAAGCTACTAGGATCCCGCTGACACGCCTCCTCGTGGATCGATCCTGACTACCCTTCCACTACAACGGGAGGAAGTCTTGTAATTATTTACTTAGGCCAGGAGTCAGATTACATTTATTTACATCTTTATATTTGTAATTACTTGACATATCAATCTTCCTGCAACAACAAATTGGCGCCGTTGCCGGGGAGGCAATCAATCCCGCCCTAGTAGTCTATCTCACGTCTCTACCTAGTTTGGTTTTGCAGGTGTATGTGACGCGCTGATCGCCCACCTGAAATTGAAGGAGTAGACGACCCTGAGCGTTATTTCCATCTAAGGGCCCAAGCTCAAAGAATCATGGCGGAAAACGCGAACCAAGCAGAACTTATTGAACAACTAAGGAGGCAGGTTGAGGACCTAACGACTAGAGAGGCGGCACTTAAGGAGCGTGCGGATAGGGAGGAGGAAGGCCGAAGGAAAATAGAAGCCCAAATCAATGCCCTCCCAAGGAATGCCAAGCAGTATATGCACCCCGCTCTCACAGTGCCTGAATCGGCAATTCTTATCCCTGCCTCTAATTTTAAAATAAAACCTAACTTCTTAACTGAGATTAGAAGGCACCAATATGAAGGAAAACCTAATGAGTGCCCTATGGCACATATTTCTACCTTCTTAGACCTGTATGATACTATTGCTGATGGACGAAGTCTTGAATATGTCCAACTAAAAGCCTTTCGATGGTCTCTTACAGGTAAAGCATTACAGTGGTTGGAGAGCTTAGCCCCAAGATCACTCCGCACCTGGAATGAAGTCAAGGACGCGTTCCTCAACAAGTTCTTCCCTCCTTCTAAGACGGCGTTGATCCGACAGAAAATCACGGCTTTCAAACAAAAGCCTGGAGAAGCTCTGGCGACTGTTTGGGAAAGGTTTAAGGACCTTCTACGATCATGCCCGACGCATGGCCAACCACCATATGTAATTCAGGAGATCATTTACAATGCTCTTGACGCTGCAACAAAGGAGAGGATCAACACCTACACCGCTTATGGCTACCTTGAACTCGCCCCACAAGAGGCTTGGGAGACCATAGAGATGTTGGTGGAGTTCGACAACACATATGGGACTCCTGAGGCTTCCGACACATCATCATCATCGAGGCCTGCCCCATCTATGCCCTTATATGAACCCTCCAATGTAATCGATCCCGACGTGAAGGAGCAATTCCATAGAGATCAACTTAGAAAACTTCAAAAGCAAGTAAGGTTCCTTTCAGTGAACCAAGATTGCATTGAATGTGGATCGCAGCGGCATACCACCGTCGAGTGCCCCCATGCCGAACAAGTACACCTAGCGGAGACTCACCAAGAGGCGCGCTACATGAGGGGTCCCAATCACCAATATTGGGGAGACCAAAGGTTCCATCAACCACAAAGGAACCAGGTTAACCCTAGGGACCCTCCGCCTTATAGAGCTCCTGGGCACCCGGAGAGAGGTCAAAAGAAGGATGATCTACAACTAGTACTGGACGAAATCAGGCGGAATCAGGCTAAGAATGATCAATCCAACAATGCCATCCATTCTCAACTCAATCACCTTACCACAAGGATTGGGGAGATGGACATATGGAAGAAGAACGTAGAGACCCAACTGGGTCAATTGGCGGCACAAATCCCTAGGCCGTCCGGAACACTCCCTGGGCAACCCACTACAAATCCTAAGGGACAATCCGGGACAGGCCATATCGCAACCATACAATTAAGGAGTGGTACCAAAGTACAAAAGCCACGGACGGAAACGGAGGAGAAAGCAGCAGACCCAGTCGACGTCGACAGACCAGTCGATGTCGACCCAGAGGTCGATATCGACCACCATGTCGACCCCCTGGTCGATGTCGAGGCCACTGCAGAGCCATCAGAGCCACAACAGAGGTCGAAATCGACCATTCCAGTCGATATCGACCAAAGCCCAGTCGACATCGATGTCCAGCAGGCCCCTCCGACCTCCGTTTTGGCCCCTACTCCAAAGAAGACGTTGCCATTCTCTTCCAAAGCATTGGAGGATCCCACCAAAGGTAAGTTTAGGCGCTTCATAAAGATACTTCAAGGACTCAACATCACTATCCCTCTAACAGAAGCCCTAAGCGAGATGCCTGCCTATGTGCGATTCCTGAAAGACATCCTGAGCAAGAAGAGATCCATGGCAGAGATCGCAGAGGAGTGCTCAAAGATGGACTTCCCTGAGAAGAAGAGTGATCCAGGGAAGTTTGCAATCACCGTGGGACTTGGCCAACATCGCTACAAAGCCCTATGTGACCTAGGGGCAAGTGTAAGTCTCATGCCTCTCTCTATTTGGCAAAAGGTGAACATTGGCGCACTTGAACCTGTGGACATGAAGCTCTATATGGCTAAAAACTCATTCGTCAGACCCACAGGTATAGTTGATAACGTTTCGGTAAAGGTAGGTAAGTTCTTTGTGCCTACTGATTTCATTGTATTGGAGATGCCTGAAGATCCTGTAGTGCCTATTATACTTGGTAGGCCTTTCTTAGCTACTGCTGATGCCAATATCAATGTACGTCGAGGGTTACTAACCTTTACTATAGGGAACGAAGTGATAGAATTGTCTTTCAACCAAACCATGAGCGAAACAAAGCACCTGGAGCAAGTGGTCCTCTCGCCGGCTAAGGAGAAACTTAGAAAATTTTTGTTGGCGAGGATGGAAACAGCAAGCAGAGTCGACATCTACTGGAACCAGTCGATATCGACTAAAAACATCGAAATCGACCCACCTTGGTCGAAATCGAGTATGCCAGATCATTGCCAGGAGCTTAAGTATGGGGTCACAGAGGTCGATATCGACCCTCACATATCGATATCGACCTCAGCACTCGAAATCGACCCTTCTTGGTCGAAATCGACTACCCCTCAGCCCGAAGATTTCTGTTTTGGGCCCAAACAGGTAAGCCCAGGTATGACTACTAACCCTCCTCTGTCCGTTATTGATAAATCAATTAAGCCGATTATTGATAGTTCCACTAAAGAGAGGGTCAAAGCTCCATGGTTTGCCTATATTGCTAAAGTTAGGTCAAGAAAGAGAAGAAAAGCGCCCAAAGAAGAACCTAACATCAAAAAAGCCTTGGTCGCCGAACTTCGCTACTAACAAAAGGACCTAGATGATCCAGGAGAAGGCTCACGCTCGAAGGGTCCCTATATAAAAGGGTCATGAAGAATTGACGGAGAAGTCGGCCTAGCGACTCAAAAATCTAGAGCATGTACATAAAACCTTTAAATTTTTCGCATAGATGGTTTTTAGGACTTAAGTTTTGGCTGCTTGAAACTTTTAAGACTGAGATAATTCGTGCTTTATCTATATTTCTAACAAGATTTCAGGTTATCAAGCAAAAAGAACGATGAAGAAGAAAAGAAGCTTCTGCAGAGGCAGTCGAAATCGACCAGGCCAGTCGAAATCGACCCTCCCTAGGGTCAAGCCATCTCCTGGAGTCGACATCGAGGACTCAGGAGCAAAAAGAGAGGTCGATATCGACCATTATACTCGATATCGACCCCAATCAGGCAGCCCTTGTCTTCATCTTCTTCCTCGACTTCGACAGATGTAGTCGACATCGACCTCTGACCTAGATATCGACTTCTGGCATCGACCAAACCTGAAATCGACCTGAATCCGCAGGTTGCGCTGTGAGTTTCTCTCTACCCTTGTCTTTTCTTTTAATACAGTGAGGACACTGTATATTTTAAGTATGGGGTGGGGGAAAGACATGTCTTATGGTCATAACTTGGTTTCTTCTTCGCATTGCATTCATGTTTAAATTTTTGTTCTTAGTTTTACTTTTATAAAATGTCAAAAATCCAAAAAAATATAGAAAAATGTCAAAAATACAAAAAAAATGCATGTTTATTTTTAAGTTTATTTTTTAAACCCTACTTAGATGTCCTATGATGAAAACTCAATAGCTGACTTGATCATGTAAATCCTATGGCATATTTGGATGGTTTAGCCTAAGTCTTTAAAATTTTTATGTAGATTGTGAACTTGTGATGAAATTGAGCACATATGATCCTAGGCTAAAAAGCAAACCCAACAAAAATTGTCCTTGTGAGAATTTTGACCTATAGGGAGAACATCAAAAATCCCTCCGCTTTCTTGAGTGAATTTACTCTTCCTATGCATCTCTAAATGTTGTGATAGTTATTCAAAACCAATGCATATATATGTTTATGTTTACGAGAATTAAATGATTGAGGCATCTTTTAAGCCATTTTTACCCTCTCTTTACCTACCCTGCATTATCCCTGCTTGAAGCCAGAACATTAGCCTGAGCCTGAAATTGCAAACTCCACAAAATTATCCCTAGCCGAATTAAGCCTGACCCCCATTTGGGAATTGAGACTTAGATTGGTTGGACTAATGCCTTGTGGAAAGAAAAGAGCATAATGTCTAGTTTTGAGCAAGGAAATTGTAGGATGGTACATATTTACATTTTGTCATATTTTGTAAAAGGAATTTTTGGCTCACCATATAAATGCACATAGCTTTAGTATTATTTCCGAAAAAAAAAATCCGAAAAAAAAAATATATATATATATATATAAAGTGCATGAGCTAAAATCCTTAAGTCCTTTATTCATACAAGTGTTATATTTTTCAGAGCATATTATGGAAAGATGAGTTGGGGAAAAAGCATTATAGAGATTGAGCTTACATTGAAGAGTTATGGTTTGGGTATTGCAAGTGTTGAGATTTAGGAGTCTTGATTCCCGAATTATAAAAGCACCACATAGCCAAATAATTCCATACCCTTTATTTCATACCAAGCCCCATTACAACCCCGTCGAATGGAGTCTTCTTTGAAGTCTTCCATTGAGCGAAAGTCCTCCTGATGGTTCTTATTGCATTTTCATAATTGGTTGCGAAGTGGATTATTATAAATTACAATGTTTATGAGATTGTATATGGAATTGAGTTGAGAGTTGATCCTCATAGCCTAAACACATGAGAGTTGAGTGCAAACACATTATCCCTGTGAGGTTGGATCAAAATTGCATATGCCTATGGATCGCCAAAATATGTGCTATGACGTTAAATTCACTTGCTTTGCTTTGCTACCGCTTATGATATTGCTTTTGACAAAGGCAAAGACTTGAAGGGTGTGTTGTAGGTGTTGGTTATTGCTTGGTTATTGCTTGAGGACAAGCAAGTCTAAGTATGGGGTGTTTTGATGTACATAATTGTACCTTTGTTTATTGCATCTTTTGACTTCATATTTCATTTGATTTCCAAATAAAAGGTTCAAAAGAATATAAACTTGTGTAAGAATGGGCTAAAATGCAAGAAATAGAGTTTGCACATGTTATGAGCTAACCATGCAGGAATTCGAGCGAAATCGGAGTCAAAACGGAGAAGCCAAGTGAAGCTGAGCAGAGGTAGATATCGACCCTAGACCCAGATATCGACCTCTGGTGTAGATATCGACCTCAACACAGACATCAAGTGAAGCTGAGAAGAGGCAGATATCGACCTTAGACCCAGATATCGACCTCCAGTGTCGATATCGACCCCCATATCGACCTTCAACATAGAAATCGACCAGAGCTGAACAAGTCGAGCAGGAACAGAAACCTCGATATCGACCCCCCAGTGTCGATATCGACCCCTTATCTCGACAGAAGATGGACTCGATTTCGAATGCGGATTGGAACTATATCTTCAAGGAGGCACGGAATTATCTTACACTTTCAAGATAGAGGACAGCTGAAGTTTTATTTATCTTTTACCATTAAGTTTTTATCAAAATAAAAGACCTATCCTAATTGTTCGGATAGAGTTCATAGTTTAGATAGGAGTTACAATCCTTGGATAGCGAGGATTAGTAGCCTATAAATAAAGCCTTAGGGGCTGATTTGTTAGGGAATGGAATAATCCAATCATACAATCATAGAACAACCCAAGACAAAGACAATAGACAATAGAGTTAGAGAGAAGTTTTAGGGTTTGACGTTTGCGAAAGTTGACGTTGAGTTGTAAAGCTTAGAAGTTTATTTTAATGCAAGTTTCTTCCTTTCAATTGAGAATGGATTCCATGATGAGAAGCGAGTAGTTCCCCAAAGCTCTTAGGGTCGGGGTGAGCCCGACGTTAGCCATGCGCGCTTGAGGTAAGTATTTGATGTTGATATCGTTGTGTCTATCTCTCCTCCTACAATTCTATGTTTAGTCCTAATCGAAAGAAAAGGGATTCATGTTAACAACTTGAGTTATAAACATAAAATTGGTAGAGACAATTAGGTTTATTTGAAAGAGTAATCCTAAGAGTTGGTGTACGGCGAAAGCTCGTCCCTAGGGTGAAATAGCGCAATTGTCCGTCTTATTTATCTCATCGCATGCATTGGTTAACGTTGTGGTAAACCCTAATCCTAGGAGTTGATTTTTACATAAGTTAATTCCTCAAAACCCACTGTTTTATTTCTGTTCGTTGCTTCTCTCTCCACTCTTAAATCTTCGGCCTTTCTTTGCCGACAAAGAACTAACTCACTGCAGGGAGACATCGATATCGACCCCAGACGTCGATATCGACCACTGAGGTCGGCGACAGTTTTCTGAGTCGACGACGAACATCGCTGCGGAGTTTGTTGAGCATCGATATCGACCCCTTGTGTCGAAATCGACGCTACTGTATCGATTGGCAGTCTTCTGAGCCAATCGATTTCGTGGACTGACATCGATATCGACCCCCATCAGTCGATATCGACCACTTGTTTTTGTCTTTGCAGTCTTCTATTGCAGAGAACATCGACAGCCGAGGTCGACATCGAGGCCCAAGGTCGAAATCGAGGCTTCTGGTCGACGCAGACGTGAGAATTCCAAAGCTACTAGGATCCCGCTGATACGCCTCCTCGTGGATCGATCCTGACTACCCTTCCACTACAACGGGAGGAAGTCTTGTAATTATTTGCTTAGGCCAGGAGTCGGATTACATTTATTTACATCATTATATTTGTAATTACTTGACATATCATTCTTCCTGCAACAACAATGTCCAAGGATCTTGTAATCATCTCGGTTGCGTCTTCCGGGATTCTCACAACATCCTATTCACGGCCGTGAGATCTCCAATTGGTCTTGACAAGTGTGTAATAAGCGCCCTTATCACATCCTCGCTTCGACTTTTCGGAAGTACCACAACTTTAAAAGTATTATAGTGTCCCGACTAGGTCTTAGCAAGCAATCTATAAGCGCCCCTATAAAATGCTTGTATCCACTTCGTGAGACATCATAATGTAAATCCAGTTCGTAAAACCTCAAAGCGTTTTGTAAATGGAAATATTGTCATCCAAATCATTGAAACTCTCAACCTCTTTCAAAACCCCAAGTTGGTCCTTTTAAAAACCGCTCAAAATCTCCAAATTCGATGTTTAATCAAGTAGCTTCACACCAAAACAAGTCAAATCCTTTCAAATCAAGATTTCGTCAGAATCCTCCAAAAACCAAATCAGCTTCTCACATACCAATCAATCAAATTCAGAAGGTAGGAGGTGGAATCTTCCACCTCTAAGGGCTAATCCCATATTCTCTTCCTATGTTCCAAAATAATTTTATCATCATCCTCAACTCAATATGCACATAAGTAAATCAACTCATCGACTCATAACATCATCAGCCACCTCTCATATGGCAATCTCAACATCAATCATGATAATCTCAACCAATCGACTTCTTAACCGCATAACATGATTACCCATAAAATAAATATGTTACTATTTTATTCAATTTGTATAACATGATTACACATGTCAAGAGATCAAAGAGGTTAGGTGTCATGGAGTCAGTACGCCACTACGAGTCAAATCTCACAATCGCATCTCAAAATTGCCACACAAGTGGAACCAGTCATAACAGGGATTTTTCACTTAATGAACACATAACTCACCTAATCATCTTATCAACCTATCCGAATTCTATTCCGCATTGTCATAACAGATTTAGCATGTCAATTCAAACATTAGCATGGTAAAAGTAGTCATAGCAGAATCTCATCATAAGGTCAACAGACTAATATGCTTGTATTCAAATTAACGCACAAGGTCATGCCACTTAAGCTTCGGCAAAAGGAAAGATCTAACCATATACCAAGTATCGAAATGCTAACATACTCACAAAACATTATTTCAACTCCTTACAATACCATATAACGATCATTTAGTCATCAGGCACCATCATCTCATATATACACATAAGTCATATTCATACTCCAAGTCATATTCCTCACTTACCTATTCCTAATCATGCTTATCAACCATATAGTATAACATCATGCTTTCACATAATCAACATATCATCATCTCATGATTCATACAACACATCATAACATGCTTCTAGAACAACATAGTAGGATTGCAATGTATCACTATATCATGATCATAGTTGTCACTACCAATTATATTTCAGTATTGCATATCAACATGTAATATCATGCCATATTAGGTTTATCACGGTCGCTATCTAACATCATGCCAGTTCATAATCACATAATCAAGAAAGTTTTGCACATTATATCAGTTACAATAAAACGCAAACCCCGCTCGCTCGTCTTCACTCTCAAGCAAAGACCAATCTTCATCTAGACTCACCAACTCGGATAAAATCCCCAAAGAAACCCCAACTCATTTTGAAACTCCAGTCTCACCCCTCATTTCACCAAGCACTCTTACTAGCAATCCACCTCTAAGAATCCAACCCCTATCTCTGTTTTCACACCCGAGCACCCCTGCATCCTATGTTCTCGATACTCACAAGAGCCATTCCCTACACTGTCCATACTACCTAAGACATCACAAGCATAGAACCCTTCTAACCACATCTCTTCTATAAGAACACCCTGATCCCCACCTAGCCGACCTATTCTAACCATACCCCCACCTAAGATTCATCTAGAAGCTCATCGGAAACCACTAAGCATCGCCTCTTATAGCTCTCAACTCACTCGCTCTTACTTAAGTCAAACCCCTCTCAGGTGACTTACCTCATACTACCATCGATCATTCTAACCGCTCAAAATCCCTCACCAGCCTCCGACCATTCCTCAAGAGAATCTCACCCACAAGTTCAAATATGAAGCAATCATGGACATTATTACACAAAAGGACTACATCATATTAACTAGCATTTATATCAATAGCATCATTAGTTCATCATTAAGCATTGCAACCGTATCATAAGTCTCAATTTACCGTCATACTCAACAAGTATTGCAACACATCATATATGAACCTAATCAAATCAAGCTAGCAAGTTTCATCATAACCATATCTAATAAAGAGTTCAGGTTCTCAGCATTTGCAGTTCATACTTTATAGGCAAGGAATTTAGATCATGCTTAACAACTCAGAGTAGCATCACATCAAGTCATCATGGCACATTAGGACTGTAAGACATCGAATCACATATATCATCATAGACAACGGGTAATCAGGCAATAATCATCACCAAGTCATCACATCAACACGCAATTTTCAACATAGAGTCAGGGCAATATCACCATCAACAAGTTCAGAAAGGATTAGCAATCCGAATGGAGAACACTCCCACTTGCAAGTCATATTGCGCCCAGTAACCACAATCCTCGAAGCAAGCTTTTTCCGGCGACATCGTCGATCCTGAGGCCCGTGGGTTATGGGCCCACACTTCCGCTGCGCTGCTCTATCACTATCTAACTTCCCGTCCTCTCTTCTATGCGGTCGCTCATCCAATGTATCACGTAGGAGTCTAAGTTAGCGGAGATAGGGAAGTGACAAGAGCAGACGACCCAATGTTTCTCTAGGAGACAAAATGGACCAAAGCTAAAGATGACACGACTATAGACAAGACTCCGACCCGGGAATAGTAACGATGCCCTTATGGAAATCCATTAGGTTACAATTGTGACGAGCAAAGTTGAATCCATCATGGAGCATATCAATCACACTAACCCACACTAACATGTACCTATCTCAAGAAGAATAACATACGTATTCATTCCAAAAGACACACTCGAATCCTACACGGATGTATGTGAGACGAGCTAGTAGCCTATTATTCCATGGAAGCAGATATGCCTAGCAACTTCAAGCAAGCTATGCGAAACCAACAATAATCATGTATGATTCGAAGTTATGCGGGATTTAATGAAGATAACGAGCATCATGTATATAAAAGAATGTATAAGCATGAGCAAGTGAGGTCAAATATAGCATGGCGAGGTATATCATAACAACCAGACTAAGTGTCATACGAGAATACATAAGAGCGGCATAGTAACTATCACATCTAACAACAATGATCACATAATAGGTTAAGAATGACATGTAGTCATACGATGCGATACGATTAGGAAGCATAGGTCCTATATGATGCTAGCGATACATGATAAGGCATGGGCATAGGCAAGAGTGATTAAATGAGTTCAATATGATGTACATGAAAGCAAAAGGATCACCATAGGGTAACAAGATAATATCACGGGCGATAGATTATAATCATGCTAGGAATGAACCGTCATGGGGCACATAAAATGATACAACAACTATCACATTACAGTATAAGCATGTTCACGTAATAGGTCAAGTAAGACAAGTCACCATTTTGCAAGTCATATTGGAAATCATAAGCCTTATAGGATACTAATAACACAAATTGAACATGAATATAATCAAGGTAATTCGACTAGATTCATTCTAACATATATGCGTCATGCGTATGTGAAATTATGATATACGTGGTGTGGGATCATGTGAGGTGTCAAGTCATACGTTCATGAAGGCACAAGAAGATATCATAGAGTGATAGTGGGATACCACCGAGCGAGAACATGTAATCATGCTAGAATTTACCATCACGGAAAGCAAATCGATCTTTGAATTCAACATTAATCTAATTAGGATGAGTGAAACATGTTAAGAGAATAGAAAGAGGGAAGAACCACACTATCAGGGACCTAGCTCAAGAGAGAATCAACAATAGTGTAGGCAAGGTAGGATTCGCATAATCACAACCAAGGGTCCTACATGCTACTAATGGCTCAACATAACATATGATACATACATGCACTTGATTGATTAATTGACATTAAGCAAGACTTCAATCCAATCACATTCCAACAATATAGAAGCATGGGAGGAAATGTAGCGAGGTATAGTGCAAGTCTAAGTAACATGGCAACATGACTAGAATACGGGGACAAGAGTTCAAATCAGTGTATACTGGGATGAAACATGTATTTATCAAGACTCATTTCATGCCATTTATGCTTCTAATCACTCAGTAGTACGATCATTGCAATAGGTCAATTAGACATGCGATGACGACACGTAATTATGGCAGGAAGCGAGATACAACACGAGACCTACGCAATGTGACCAGCATGGATACAAGATGTCATACAACCACGAATTTACATTAAGGATCATCATCATAACATGTACTGAGAATTACGTAGCATATAAGGCAATGTTGATATCAAATTATAACACCTATCCATCAAGTAAGGGACTCACTCTATCATGATACTAGAACTGAACGATCACACTATCATGAACCTATTCACAGGGAGGACATCAATTATACAACTTCCTAGCATTTGACATATATATTCGTGCCCTAGTATGACAATGCAATATACTAAGTAGATCATGTCGGGATGATATGGATATAACAAATGTAGCTCGAACCCATACAATGGTCATCATGAACATCAAAGCACATAAGCACAATTTCACACTAAGGATCAATCTGTAGGTCAAGGAGTAGTACCACATAGTATCACATAATCGTGGACAGAGAAATCAAGATAACCCGATAGAGATCCATAAAGGCAAACATTGACTCTTCCTAACTGACTCATCACCCATCTTTCCCGTGGGACTCGGATACGACTTTTTATGGAAAGAAGACACCGGTTGATCGTCATAAGAATCAAGAAAGACAACCTCAGAAACGCCTTACTTTCTAACTTGGAATTACATCACGAGCCAACTTCCAATACTCTCCCAAGCAACCCTCATATTCAACCATGATTTCCGAAACAATGTGGTTACCAACCCGATTTCCCATGAAGGAGACCGATATTCAAGAGAAGGACGCGATAAGACCATCAAGGGATTAACATAGTGGAAGGGGGTTGTTCCACACAAGCTGAGCTTGACCATATAAGAAGAAGAAGGGTACTCCCATTATCCCGTTTGCACAGATCATTCAATATTCATTAAATAGTTAGGACATACCAATCAAATCTTTAGCATATCAAGCACTCAACATAGAATCAGTCAATGACAATTACAACGACCTCCTTGGAGTCTTCCAAACCCGCCTGTAAAGAACAAGCTAATATTTCGCCTACCCATTCCCGACTACATCCAATAGGGATGGTCTATCACCGAAACTACCCTCTCGATCCCCTTAGTTTGATCCATCATATTAATAAGCCGAGTTCATATTTAGTCCAATTGAGTTAGGCATATTAAATTTATTTTGCCCCTTTAAAACATCTTCAAATCCTTTGAAATTCATGGGCAATTTTCTAAAACATACACCCGACACTTGCGTACCCGAATTGCACAACCTGGCTCTAATACCAACTTTGTAACGGCCCGGATATAAATACTCGGGTTACGTTTCGAAGGTTGGATACCTTCATTCGGTTGTTGCAATTCAGGTACGGGTCAAGGTTTCAAACCTCGAAAGATCAGTATTTAAAGCGGGGATTTCAAACCCCAAGCAATTGAAGTCGCGGAAATTCAATTCAAATGAAAGTAAAGCGGAAGAAAAGTTTAGATACAAGTGCCACGACAGAGCCGGGTCAAAAACAAAACATAGTGGGTGATTGCCATTTTATCGAGTTAGAATATTAGCCAGGTTCTTCAGTTCGCCCAGAGATTCCCCGTCACAGAAGCAAGGAGCAACCAAGAGCGGTACCTAACACTATCCACGAAGTGAGACCCGGTAATCGCCTGCGAGTCCTCTGACCGCGCTGAGGCCACATAACATGCCTATACCTAAATAAAAGATGACTAATGCAGTACAAGATTTAAATCACATAAGCATGCTTTGACAATAATTATGAGGAAAAAACTGTAAAGGGCCCAAGACAATGCCAAGTGGCATATCCCTCTCCTACCTCTGCACCCCTTCCCGTTAGTGTAGAGAATGGCCAGTTCAGTGACATAGCATAGCAATTTCCTCGTGGTGGTGCACAAACCACGGCATCATCATATCATATCATATCATCTCATCGCTTGCCCGGTGGTGTTGGGCTATCATATCATGCTCATATCGACTCGATAGACTCAGGGCACCCGATGGGGCTGGGCTACCCTATGACCCTAGCAAAGACTCTAGGACTATCACAGATAACGGTCGTTATGTATTCAAACACACATAGTAAACACATGCTCAGTTCAATACAATCCTAGCATGATACTACATGGCATGCTTTAATATGCAACAAAACTACACATCACATGACACATCAGGCAGGAGGTCTAGGTTACTGAGTAAGTCCCGTAGGATACTTACCTGAGGATGCAGAACAGCAAGATAACACAAGCAAGGGCCCAAATGCAAGTCCAAGCAATCCAAAAGCAACACACACCTATCATCAAGCCAGTTCCATAAGCTACCGGACCAACATTCATACACACGAAACCCAAGTTCTCAACCTCCTCAAAACCAACCGATAGTGAAACCGTTTTCCAAATCCTTTCCGATATGATCGAATCGACCAAAATCATTCTTCCAATCAAACCCATTGATAAAATCATACCAACCATATTTTCCAACTCTTAAATCCAAAATTACGTCAACTCACATTCCAAATAATTCCTCAAATCATACTTGGCCAAATTCCGACATTAAACATTTAAATCCTTAAAGTCAATTTCTAAAATCATAGTATAGAAATAGTTCTGACATTTCTCACTTATTTAAAGACATCGTCTTAAAATCATTTAATAAAGCATTTATTAATCATACTACTCAAATAATATCACCTTACAATTCCATTTTTAAACAACATCTAATATCACACTCCAATAATATTAAAATATAATAAAACTACCAAAATCAATCCATTTTAATAACACACGTTTATAAGTCAATAAATAAATCACTTTATAAAACATCATTTAGTAACACATCTCAAATAATATTACTTTTAAAACCCTTTACAAATATATATTAAAAATTTCAGAATTTATATTTTCATGAACTCAGAATTAATATAAAATAATAATAATAATGATAATACAATTTAATCATCACATAAAATATATAATACAACATATATATAACACATATCATATAATAAAAACCCACAATATAAAAATCCCAACAGCCCAAAGAAAAGAAGGATTCGACCCAGATCCAAAGGTCCACACCCGAAGACCTGACCCAACAACCCAAAGAAAAGGAGAAGGATCTGATTTATTAGCCCATCCCATGAATTAGGCCCAGACCCGGAATGAAGTGTTTGACTCGCCCAATGAAAGAGTCCAACCCGAATCAAAGAAGGAAAAGAAAGAGTCCAGCCCATTTCGCTCTCTCCATTCGGACCCAGAAGGAAGAAAGAAATGAAGAGATGGGTCTGGGCTGACGTGGCTGGTGGCTTGGAAGTGGGGCTCACCATCTTCCTTCAACCTCCAGAACAAGGCTCCATGACGACGGAGAGGGACGGGAGAAGAAGAGGAGAGAGCTCAGGCTTCTCCGGCGGCTCGCTCCGCCCCAAACCCACTCCCAACTGATCAAAACACATCCCCAACCAAGACCCACACAAAATGACTCACACGCAGCAAGGAAGAAGAGAGAAGAAGGGCTCACCACGATTCGATGTCCTCGCCGGAAAAGGTACGATTCGGCTCCGGTGGTGGTGGAATCCCTCGAATTTGGGCCTGGGTCGGAGATAGGAGTTATAAAGGTGAAGCTTTTAGTGTCCTATTGAGCGGAGGGAGAAGAAAACGAGCTTACCGATCGGAGATGGAGAAAACAAGGGAAGAATGGGGGGAGTTAGGCTCGGCGGCGGCTCTCCGGCGGGTCCTGGCGGTTCTGGGTTGGCTCGACGCCGGAGGATCTGCTGTTGCTGCTCTTCAAGAGTGAAGGGAGGAGGAAAGGGATGAGGTGGTTCTCGGCGTCTTCCAAAAGAAATAGGGGAGGGGCTCCTTCGGAGATGTTGGTGGCGGCGCTTACTGGAGGTGGAGCTAGAGGTGTGGTGGCGGGGAACAAGGAGGAGAAAGGTGGGTTTGGTTTTCGGCAACCCAAGAGGAGAAAGGGTGCGTGGTCTGCAGATTCAAGCTAAAAGGGAAGAGGGAGGGAGTTGGGACCTCCTGCAGTTTGGCGTGGGTTCTGAATTGGGCAAGGGCAATTAAGTTTTTAGCATCAAGACAAACAAGGTGAAATCAGGAGGGAGGTGTGGGTTCTGAATTGTGGGTGAGAAAGAAGACAAGGGAGAGAGGGGACCATTATTCACAACAGAAAACTGAGAGAGGGAAAGGGAGAGAGAGAGAGAGAGAGAAAAATAAAAGAAAAGGGAATTGAAAATAAATGAAATTAGTCCCCCACAAAGAATTCAAATTAGCGGAATAAACTCGAAACCCGCTCGCCCGATCGAATCTCGACTAAATCGAATTTAAATCAATTTCAATTCAATTTCAAGTTAAACGGAATTAAATTAATTTTTATCAATAATCGGAGCTTGAAGGCGGTATAAAAATCCGATAGAATCTAAATTCTCAAAACGATGCCGGAATGACTTTAAAATCAAACTTACGCTCGAGGACGATTTTTCTCCGCTTTTATAAATTGAATAAAATAGTAACGTATTTAATCAAAATAATCATAATATAGAAAATATACTCGGTCTTTACAAACGAACAGTGACTTACCTCCATGAGATTAACACCATCACAATCTTCGTTTTTATGTATCGGGTTCGGGTATGCCCACATGTTTTAACGCTTGACCATTTGTATATGTCTTCCCGAGCCTGACTGCTTGCTTCTCACCGGATTGAGCCATTTTTGTGTCTTAAGGCTGGACCATTTTCACCTCATTTGGCCCTTCTTCATCTCTCTACTCCATACCGCTCTCTCTTCCTCCAGCTTCTCTTCTTCCTGCTATCAGTCCTCGTCCCTTCTTGAATCGAACCTCGTCGCCCCTTTAACCCCGCCGCTTGCTGTCACCCCTTGAATCGAACCTCGACAACCCTTTAACCGCGCCGCTTGCTTGGCTTAGAGCTTGTTTCGGTGAGTATTTTAGCAATTTCAGGTGTTTGGCTTGATTTTATCAATTTGAGGTTTAGGGTTTTTTGTTTTCGTTTGCGTGGCTTAGGATTATTCATTTTCATATCTTAAAATTGGGTCATTGTTAAGGGTTATTCATTTTCATTTGCGGGTCTTAGGGCTTGATTAGGTGAGCATTTTAGTAATTTGATCTGTTTAGTTCTATTTTAGCAATTTGAGGTTTAGGGTACTTTTATTTTATGTTGAACCTTAAAGCATAGATCCAAAGACCTTAAAATTGGGTCATTGTTTAGGGTTATTCGTTTTTGTTTCCATGGCTTCGGGCTTGATTAGGTGAGTATTTTAGCAATTTGAGGTGTTTGACTCGATTTTAGCAATTTGAGATTTAGGATTCTTCTTTTATTTTGTGTTGAACTTGAAATCAGAGATCAATTTTTGCATAGGTGAAAACAATAAAATTTATAGTTTAGAGCTTTATTGACTGCTTATGTGAACACCTATGTTCATAGGTTTGTGTTTATGATCTTTTGCACAGGTCCAAGACATTCGCTGCTCCGTTGCCGCCTCCAAAGCTAGGGTTTACGCTAGAAATCAATTTGGATTGTACTTTTTTTATTCCGTGTGAATTAGGTTTTGATCTCAATTGAATTCAACTTTAATAATAGATAAATAAATATATACATAAAATAAATTGAAAGCTGCAGCCCATGGTCTTCTCCTCCACCAATTGAAAACTCTGACCAGTTTAGAAAAAAGTAGTATGGATATATATAATCTCTTCTGAGACTTGAAATAATATCCCAGGATCTTGATTAAACTGCCCCGTGTACACAAACATCAAATCAAATCAAAGTCTGTAGGAGCTAATTGAAATGGAAAATAAGATGATCGATGAAATCCACACATCAAATTCCACCTAAAATTCAATTGCCTTAAACACTCAAAATAACATAACGGACTCGGTCTTTACATAAAGAATGACCATACCGGAAAAAAGGGTCCCAAATAAAGAACCATATGAAGGGAGGGAGAGAAGTCCATCTTATTTCTTCGGGAGAAATCAGTGTGGAGAATGTGAGCAGCAAAAAAAAATTATAGGAATTTCTTGTTAATTAAGATTTTTTTTATCATTCTTTTCCTGAACCTATTTCCTCTTGGTTAGCTCTTTGCAAAATGTTGTATCCAAACTTTTGCAATTGGTTGTTCTTTAATTTGATATATTACTCGAGTGTCAATATTTTACTGATCATTATTTTGACCTCTAAATTTCGAGTATAATTTGGTTACAAATGCTTTTTTAATTCCCCAACAGACCTCAAATGTTATTGAAAAGAAATAAGCTGAATATTTAACTATTTTTATGGATCTGCACTATATTTTTCTGTACCTATGTTTTAATTTATTAAGCTATTCCAGCTTAGCCAAAAGTGGAAAAATCTTTGCTATGGTTTTCCTTAATTTATCTTTCGTTCATTCTTGATGATGCCTCCGTTGTGCTTGCAGGTAATGTTAATTAAGAACGGGAGTTGGGATAGCATCTATGACACATTCCAATCATTTGATGAGTTTGGTTGTACAGACCTAGAATCTAACAACTGTATTGTTTATGAAAGCTTAGATGTTGAACTCGATGACAATGAACTGGCAAGGTCTACAAGTCTTTTTTCAGAGGCTGCCTTACGTAAGTGGATCTTCAATTTCAATCTATAACTTTTTTTTAGTAGGGCTTACTGTTAGACAATTCCTTGATATGAGGATTGGTGAATTAATAGTCACATTTCAGACAGCCTTACATGAGTGGAGCTGCCATTTCAATCTATAACTTTTTCGAGTGTGGCTTAATGTTAGACAATTCACAGTTAATTACACAATATATATATTTTTATCCTTTCATGTGGGGACCAATTACCTGATATGAACATTCCTAATATATCAACTTTGTTTTACCGGGAAGGGCCAATTACCTGATATGAACATTTATAATATATCAACTTTGTTTTACCTGGAAGTTTATAGTTGTCGTGTTCTCTATCTAGCTAAGCTATATACATAATATATCCTGTTTTATGTCCATTTTATGTTGTCTTTCTGACTAGAATATAACTCTCTCCATGTATATTTTGATTGTAAGCAAATATGGCCATAAACTCGTCAAGGCAATCCTATATGTTTCTTTCTTTCAGCCAGCACAAAATTATCTGCTTGTCTCTTCATTAAGAATCGTATTTTCACTATTTCAATGTGATTAATTTTACCCTCCTTTGCAGCGTTGACTGTTAAAGACATTATTAGGAAAGTAATTGAATATTTTGCACATGAAAGTCCTTTCAGAACGGAATATCACTTTTTGAAACAATGTTGGATCTGTGAGACCTTGGAGGTTATGCCAGAGTATATCATAACATCACTTTTCTTCTTTAGGTTATGTCATAGTATATCATAACGTCACCCAATTCAGTTAGCCATAGAAGAAGGGCAATCTGAAGGTTATAATGAGACTGACTTCAAGCCCTTGTAATACTATAAGGGTACGTAGATAAAAAGAGATTTACTAATTAACCTGTCTAATGACCCAAAATAATGACTAAATGATCGATACTTGGTGCTAGATGCTACTCATCAAAATTAATTTTTTTATCTTTGATTTTTAGAATCTTCTTATCGTTAAAAATATGGCTTTTGGTAATTTTCACATGTGCTTCTTGCTGATATTTCTTGGTATTATGGATATGATGGACTTGTTTGCAGACAACTGGTGTAGAAGTCGATCCATTAGGAGACTTAGCACAGAGACATAACGAAAACTTGGGCAGTTGGTCCTAGAGAAGTATGTTTATCTCTTTACATCTATCAAAATTTTGGATTTTGGTTATTCTCTTTTTCTTCTGCCTTTTATGCTCATTTTTTTAATCTTCTAGATATGTTCTTGATTTGCCTTGAATATAGGTATGGAACGGAGTTCTTCATGCTGTATCGATATCCACTGGCTGTTAAGCCCTTGTACACATTCCTTGCTATGATTACAATCTGTATAGCAATTCGTTTGAGGTCTTCATTCGTGGTAACTATCTACTGATCCTACCAAAATGTTCAAAATTAAAAACTTGCCTAGATTTAAGTAAGACTTAAAATTCAATTGAATTTTAAGATTGCACATGCATTGATAATAGACGATTAAAAATGTTAAAAACCAAAAATTAACAATGTAGGTAACTATTTTTTCCAGACTTGTTAAACCAAAAATTAACAAGTTATTTTCCTTGTTTAGACTCAGGTGCTTCGAAAATTCAGTTTGAACAAGTACACTTGCTAAGCTGTTGCAAGTAAGTCATATTTCTTATTCTTTCTCTACATACAGATTAACATGTAGACGTTGTTAACTTGAAATGTACCTAATTCATTTCTACACCAACTCTAATACATTGACTTGAAAGAGGTGATATGACTAGCAAATAGGCACTTTAAGTACCTACTAATCATTCTATTTTTCCACATTTCTGTTCTTTTTAAATGAATTTCCAATCGGAATTTAACTGAATTGGATGATTTGGATATGACTTTTCCAAAATTAGAATGGCCTTAGATGAAAGATCTAAAATTTTGGATCTGACTGGTTTATTTTGGATTTAGACTCACAAGTGAAAAGCTGAAATATATGGATTGCAATATGAGTCAGGAAGTCTAATTACTAATAATATATAATTATATGAAGGATGATAAGAGGTTGATAATTTTTTTTAACATTATGCAATTTTAAAAGTGGCTTCTTTTCATGTGAGTGCAGTGATAAAACACCTTATTGTTTTTCTTCTTTTTCTAATCAGGTTCTTGATAATATTGACCTCTTAATTTACTTATTCATCACCAGGACCTTATCATTGTTGATTGAATAGAACTGATGGGCACAAGGATTTCTTCCAAAAAGATGGCATCTTTTTACTTCTTGTTGGTATATATGCCTGATGAGGATCTTCAAAATGCAAAGTTTCTTCATCAAAGGGAGATGAACTCTCTTGGCTTGTTTTGGTTCTTCCATAGATGGAGTGGTTGCACATTGAAGACAGATGACCATAGCCTAATTTGTTTGCAAGTGTCCAAGGATTCAAGTCTCTGCTTTTCAATCAAATTTTTTGTTTTCCCGTAGCAAAAATTATAGTTCTTTGGTCAATCTTATCATGAAGGAATACATTAATTTCCCCATCTTATTGTCAAACACTAAAAACATTATCATACGTTTCCAATCTACATTCATAAATCAATCAACACTTTGCGAGCCCTGACTAGACCGCGCGCGGTTTTTGGCCTAGTGAATAATGAAATGAATGAGCATTAAATTGGCCATGAGTCGATAGATAAAACAAGTTATTTAAAAATAATAGGTAAACAAACATTTAGCAACAAAATTTCATGGATTAAAATAAAGTGATCATGACAAATTCGGATAATTTTTATTTACTTATTTATATGATATAAAAAAAGTCGGTAGAGAGAAAGAAGGGAAAATTTCAATGAAAGCAAAAATAAAAAAGACAAAAGTCTAAATCAATCAATGAATGTATTACAACTACTTACCTTAAGTTTCACTTCTCACCACTACTAGAATTATGTTCATAGACATCGGGTATAAACCGATGTTCATAAAAAAAAAATTCAACGTGTTAGTGAGTGGCTTTAAAAATCCAAACCTTACCACATCGGTTTATACCCGATGTCTTTAATAATTTATAACATCATTTTTCATTTTTATAATGACTTGAATACATGAATATAATTACGTTTTGGTTTATTCACCTAATGTTAAACCATTATTATTTTGTATTACTATCCATATGAAGGTTTTTAGGATAACCCAAAAGTTCACATTAAGATCGCTATTTTTTTATAAACTTGATCTTTTACATTGATATACATATCGGTTAGGAATTATTCAATTTGTGCATACTCTTTTTTCATGTTTAATTTTTTTATAATATTTTATATACATATAATGAACCATATTGAATATTTTAAAATTCAATGTTATTTATATATTTTCAAATCATTTTTTATATGAAAAATGATATTTTTATATTTTATACCATCGTTTTATATTACAGTGTTGATACTTACGGGGTTTTAGAAATCGATTTGTATACTTATGATCGACATATCCATAAAGATAGACATCGTTTTTTCTCTCTCGAGTCCGATGTTTTTAGTCGAATACACCAATCATCCAATACCCATGTTGATCTATATTGTGACCCTGTTTTGGCTAATTGAAACTTAAACATTCTTTGTTTTTTTTGAGCAAAACAACACTAGATTACTAAACGATTAAATCCAGTTTGACAACATTCTCCAATTCAGAAGGTAAATACTCCTGTACAAAGCACCTCGGTTCCACCGGCTGCAAGTGAGCTAGAACATGTGCTGCGCAGTTCCCTCTTTGGCGAACAAACTATACTCGGCAGCCCTGAAAGTTGGTCTTCAATTCCTTGATAGTTGCCACCTTCGCGCCCAGTTGTCTGCGCACAGTCTAGTCACTATTCACCTTCGCAATCAGCGTGGCACTGTCGGACTCGACGATCACATGCTCCATGTCATGCTCAGCCGCAAACTTTAATCCCCACACTACCGCTTCAGCCTCTGCTACCTCCACACCAGGACAGCCCACGCATCGTCGAGCAACAGCAAAATACACTTCTCCGTCAACCCCCGTGCAATTGCCCCCACACCGCTCCCTTTTTCGTTGTCAACCCCTGCATCACAATTAATTTTTATCCAGCCATCTGTTGGTTTTGTCCACCGTGCCTCCTCCGTACTGTACCTCGTCGCCCCCTGATCCTCCCTATTCACCATCGACCTCCCCATACCTTCCCCTGCCATAATCCTAGCATACTCCCCCATTACCCTCTCCCTCTCTACCAACTCACCTTCAAAGATCCTTATGTTCCGAGCTCGCCAAATATTCCATACCATACTCCCCCATAGCTGCAACCTATCTTCAGACAGCCGTTCAATCGCCCTCTCCAACCATTGCTTGACATATCTGCACCCTTCTCCAATCTCGCAGAGCTCTGGTTGAAGCTCCCACACACTATACGCTGTTGGGCACTCATACAAGGCATGAAGAGCGATCTCTCCTCTTCCACAAACCTCACACCTATCCTCTTCTAACACCTTCCTTTCACACAGTCGCACCTTACACGGAACAATATCGCGGGCGACCCTCCAAAACAGTGCCTTCACTCTCGAAATTGTCCGCAGTTTCCACAACTTACGCCAGAACGGTCTCCACCCATTATCACTCGACCCCCCCTCTATCCCCTACTCTCAAAAGCTCTTGTTGTAATGAGACATGATAGGCTGTCTTTACCGAGAATTCACCATTCTTTGAATGAAACCACACCATCTCGTCAAGGACATCATGTCGAGTTAGATGTAATCTCAAAACAACCTCGTCATCGCAAGGATATAGGACCTCATGAACTAATTCCTCCCTCCAAGTTCCTCTATCCCAATCGATGAGATCAAGCACTCGATGATCTTCCGTAGCCCCTGTTGGGTTGCCGATGACCCTGAAACTAGTCGGCCTCGGGATCCACCTATCTCGCCAAACTCTTATATCCGCCCCATTTCCTACCGACCATACCATTCCTTCTTCTAGCAGCCTCTTCCCATGCCATATACTCTTCCAAGTGTAGCTAGGTCGATGCCCCAAGCTAGAATCCAGTAACGACCCATTGGGATAATATTTTTCCTTGAGCATCCGGGCGATCAGGGACTCCGGTTTCTGAATGATTCTCCATCCTTGCTTCGCCAAAAGTGCCAAGTTAAAGCTCCTCAAATCTTGAAACCCCATACCCCCACACTCATTTGAAACACATAACCTCTTCCAGCTTAGCCAATGAACCCTCCGTTTGCCAATGACATTGCCCCACCAGAACTTAGCCATCATCCCCTTGATGTCCTTACAAACCTCATCAGGCATATAGAAGCAAGACATTGTATACATTGGGATAGCCTGTGCCATAGCCTTGATCATCACCTCTTTCCCGGCGCTGCTCAGATTTGCTTCCTTCCACCCTTTGAGTTTCTTCCAGACTCTCTCCCGGGCATTAGCAAAAATCACCTTCTTCGATCTCCCAACTATAGTTGGCAATCCTAAGTACTTATCACACTTATGAACTTCCCTGACTTGTAACACTTGCTGAATCTGATTCCTCACCCCATCTGGGACATTCTTGCTAAACGAAAGTTCAAACTTTGCGAAGTTAACTTGTTGTCCTGACGCTGCCCCATACTTGTGGAGAATCGATATCAATTCAGTGCTCTGTTGACAAGACGCCCTCGCAAATATGACATTATCATCTGCAAAAAATAGATGGGACAGCCTTGGAGCTCCTCCAGCAATCTAGATCCCCTCTAGCAATCAAACTAGACAGGCTCTCTGCACACATTCAGAATAAATATGGAGAGAGCGGATCACCCTGCCGTAATCCCCTCGAAGGTCTAAACTCAGGCGTTAGAATCCCTTCCATAAGTACCGCAAAGGAGACCGTGGATATATATTTCATAATGAGCTCTATCCACCTTTCTGTGAAGCCCATCCTTCTCATACACTGCTCAAGAAAAGACCACTCTACCCTATCATAAGCCTTAGCCATATCCAGCTTGAGTGCCATATAGCCCTTTTTACCCCCCTTTTTCTTCATGTAATGAAACAACTCAAATGTTGCAAGCACATTATCAGTGATCATCCTTTCCGGCACAAAAGCACTCTGGCTCTACGATATCACCTTCTCCAAGAAACTCTTCAATTTGTTAGCTATCACCTTTGAAACCACCTTATAAATCACATTGCACAAACTGATAGGTCGCAACTCCTTCATAGAAGAAGGAGCTAAGACTTTTGGTATAAGAGCTATATAAGTGTGATTCATTCCCTCCGAAAAAAGGAGCACCGTTGAGAATATCAATGACACATTGAGTGACACTAGGCCCGACCATATCCCAGTGCCATTGGGAAAACAGTGCTGGCATACCATCCGGACCTGGTGCTTTCGTAGGGTGCATAGAAAAAAGAGTCGTACGTACCTCCTCCCCTGTATAGGGGTACAGCAGCAATTGGTTTTCCACATCCGACAGAATAGGCTCGATACCTTGAGTAGCCGCCTCAGGGGAGTCCCTCACATCAGACCTGAAAAGGTTTTTGAAATAATCAATTGCCACTTTTGCCATTACCTCATAGCTCCTCCATTCATTCCCCTCACTATCTATCAACTTAGTCAGACGATTTCTCCTTCTCTGCCCATTGGCTTTGAGATGAAAGAATTTGGTATTTTTGTCCCCCCCCCCCCCATTTGAACTCATTTGCTCGAGCTCGCTGATGCCACATTATCTCCTCTCTCACCATCAACTCCATCTCCCTTGTTTCCAGTTCCCTTCTCATCTCAACCCAATCAGCCCTCATCCCTCTCTTAGCTGCATAAGTTCCTTTCTAATCTTCCTAAGCTCCCTCCCTATATTACCGAAAGACAAAGCCTCCCACTCCTTAAGATCGCTCCCGCACCTTCTCACCTTGCCCACAATGCCTTCCTCCGCCGTAGTGCTTCCCGGATTCAACCAAGCATTCCTAACTACCTCAATATACTCGTCATGTTCCATCCACATAGCTTCAAAGCGAAACGGCCTCTCTCCTTTCGGCTTTTGACGTCTTCCCTCCCCCATGCAATCAAGCAAAATCGGAACATGGTCCGATCCCACTCTCTCTAGGTGTCTAACACGAGCCGTAGGGAATCTCTCTAGCCATCCTTCATTTGCAAACCCCATGGCTAACCGCTCTTGGATAAATCTGTCGCCACCCATTGAATTGTCCCAAGTATACTGATTTCCTTCAAAACCAATCTCTCGAAGCTCACACTCTTCAACTGCATCTCTAAAACTTATCATGTTATTTAAATTTGACTCTAGCCCCCCCCCCCTCTTTATCCTCCGCGCTCATGATTTGATTGAAATCCCCCACCATCACCCACGGCTCCCTCACTCCCTCTTTAAGCTTATTCATGAGGGCAAACGTATATTTCTTTTCTTGCTGCTCAGGCCACCCGTATATACCCGTAAATCTCCAATCCCCAACCTTCGCCTCAATATGATGGTTTGTGTACGACTGAATTGCAATCTAGATCACCTCCTCATCCCATAACAACCCCAACCCCCCAGACCTACCCACACTATCAATCGCAAAACAATTGCTAAATCCTAGCATCTTTCTGACCTTCTCCATCATCCTCCTATCACACTTCTTCTCCATCAAAAACACCAACTTGGGGTCCACCCTTCTCACCAAAGAGGCGAGCTTACCAACTGTCGGGTCCTTCCCCAATCCCCGGCAGTTGTAATTGAGAATAATCATTGTGATCGGCAAGAGAGGTGACTTCCCTCTCCCAACGATATCTTTGATTTCTTCAATTCATAGTTACCATTGTTCGACTCATTCTTCTCATCCCCACTCCCCTCTTCACCCAGCCCTACCTCCCCTCCCTTCCTCTTATTTCCCACGCTCAGAAGACCTTGCTCACCCCTCACTACCTGTACCGATCGCCCCCTCCTCTTCCATTGTTTCAACACCTTTTTTACCCCCGACCCCTCTCCCCTTAGCTTCCTATTTTCCACACCTTCACCTCCTCCCTTGATCTCCCTCTCTTCGCCCTCCTCTTGTCTCATTTCTATATCCCCGCCCTTCTCTCCTGTTTCTACATCCTTTCCTCCATCACTCAACCCCTCTCTCTTCCTTTGAATATCATCCCTTACCGGGCCCTCTCTCATCCCCTCCCTCTTGTCATTTCCTTCACCTTGCAGCTGCACTTTTCCCACTATTTTGGCCAATTCTGTAGCCTCCATGTTCAGCTCCTCTCCCCCCTGCCCTTCCTCGTTTGACTCATCCAGCTCCTCCAAGATTTCAAGCAACGATCTCCTTTGGTCATTCCCTCCCCATCCCACACTCTTCAGGCCCTCCCTCTCACCCATCCCCTTCTCCTCCCTCCACCGCTTAACAAGGTCCCTATCCGGGTCCTTTACTCCCTCCTTACTCATCCCCACCCTAGTAGGTGATGCCCGAAGACCCTCCCCATACTCATCACAACTATCATCCCTTTCCTCTATTTCACAGTCCCCTTTAGTGTGTCCGATCATACCACATCTATAACAAAAGTTAGGTAGCCTCTCATATCTGACACTCACCCACATCTTTTTTCCTCCGACCTTCATGAAGAATAATCGAATAAGAGGTTTTGTTATATCAATGTTAACCCTAACCCTAAGGAATTTTCCGCTCACCAGAAGCTCATCCTTTTCCACTTCCACAAATCCTCCTAGGCATTCCCCAACAGCCTCTGCTGTCTTTCGATTTATCGCAGCGATAGGGATGTCATAAACCCTAGCCCAGAAGTGTGCATGGGTGAATCTAATCTTCGAAGGTTGCTCAAGTCCCGGTTCCTTCAACGCAAGCAAAGCTTTATCAAAAGACCAAGGGCCCCCATTCCAAACTTTCCGGGCATCCTCAACACTAGCAAACTGGAACAGGAACACATTCTGCTTAACCTCCCTAAAAGCAAACCCTTTCTGTAGCCTCCAAGCACCCTTCATTGTTGCCCTAAGTGCAAAGGCATTGAAAGGCTTGTGTGTGATCAACGACCCCACCAGCGTTGTCGCCCTCCCTTCCTGATGACCCTCCGTTTCAACAAATCCTTCAACCACAGTAATCTCCTTCTCCATAAGCAGTATATCCTTCCCCTTCTCCATGGCAAAAGTGGCAAAATTATATTTCAAACTCCAATCCAGTTGACAGAGAAAACTAACCTGAGTCCAGTGTATCTCGCACGTCGCCGGCGAGGAAGACCTAGCTCCTACAGCCCTACCACCGAGGAGGATACAGACGGTTCGACAACCACCAACAGTAACCGTCGTGATCGCTGTTACGCTCAAACCAAAACTGAAACTTAAACATTCTGATAGACCAACATATGCATTAAATAATAAAAATCAAACAATGTTCTTGATTGCAATAACCCGTCTAATATACATTGGTGGCTTAAGTCCCTTATACATGTGCTATCTTCCACTTTTCCATTCTTGAACTAAATCATGGTTGATCATGAGAGCTTTGTAATTACACGTTCACATGTCTCCTCTAAGATCTTCATAGCTTCGGTAAAGAGCACCTCCGGGGGTAAGGCATCCGTTTACTCAATGGCGACTAAGCAACAAGAGAAAGAAAACTGAAACATTTTAGTATTCTAACATGGCAGTAACATATAAAGAATGGAAAATGCATACTTGAGTGACGGTGATGGTTGAATGGGAAACAAAATAGGTGAGCCCTTTAAACTTTCTATATCATCATATCCCTCTTGAATGGAAGCAAATATATCACTTAACCTCAGTAATAAGTTTCAGTTAAAGCTACTAAGGACTAAAACAACTAGTATAGAAAGAATACCTCCTAACTCTGTGCAGAATTTGATTCAATAGTCATATTAGGTGACTGTCTGTCTACAAGAGTAGAAACATCAACAAAGCTCTTGTTTTGCTTCCAATTTGAATATACATTGTCTTGGCTTGAAGTGCGATCACTGTCCTGAATCTATTATCATCATTACAATGAAATGCAATATGAAGTGGAAACATTAATTCCACAAATAAATTTCATTGAGGAAGTATAGTTAAGAGTTCATAGAAACCAATAGACCTGTTCCAAAGGCCTTGAATCATTTATAAATAGTGACATATGTGAAGCACTGGACAGGGGCAACTATAAACAATTAAAGAGAAGCATATTCCAAGAAAGCTTTATTTTTGTGGTGAAACATCTGCCTAGACATTTCATAAATAATTAAAAGGAAAAACATAGATTCATGGAGGAAAAAAAAAAGAAGGAGAATGTAACAAAAACCCTCTTGACAACATCAATCCTCACTTCTCACACGGGGTTGACAAGTTAGAATGCAATTATGGGTTTATGAACTTAAGATACAGCAACACACAAAGGAGCATTGGAAGATTCCCACTTAATGAATTTGATCACTTTTTATGTGAACCCTGTAACGGCCCGGATATAAATACCCGGGTTACGTTTCGAAGGTTGGATACCTTCGTGCGGATGTTGCAATTCAGGTACGGGTCGAGGTTTCAAACCTCTAATGATCAATCAGTATTCAAAGCGGGGATTTCGAACCCCAATCACTCGAAGTTACAGAAATTCAATTTAAATGAAAGTAAAGCAGAAGTAAGGGTTAGATACAAATGCCATGGCAGAGCCAGGTCAAAACTATAGTATAAATTCTAAGGAAGTATAGCCAAATAAGCGGGGTTAGACAAATTCTTTGCAATCGCCCGGGGGATTTTCCCACGCCATAGAGACAGGGAGCAATCATACCTAAAAACAATTTGTGCGAGCGGGATCAGACCGAGACCCCAACACACCCTGTCCCGCAAGCAAACATACACATACGCTAATATAAAGATGATGCAAATGCAAAAATTAAATCACACTAACATGATCCTAATTTACAATATGCGAAAAAGAACTGTAAAGGCGCCCAAAGAATGTCAAGTGGAATATCCGTCTCCTACCTCTGCACCCCTTCCCGTTAGTGCAGAGACTGGCCAGTTCGATGCTATAGCATATCATATCTCATCATCATATCATATCTCATCATCATATTATATCTCATCATCATTTCATATATCATCATCATATCATATATCATGCTCATGCCCGATGGTGCTGGGTCATCATATCATATATCATGCTCATGCCCGATGGTACTGGGCTATCTCATCATCATATCATATCGACTCGATAGACTCAGGGAACCCGATGGGGCTGGGCTACCCTATGACCCTAACAAAGACTCTAGGACTATCACAGATAACGGCCGTTTTGTTTACATACGCATAAAGAAATAGAATGCTCAATCACAAGTGCAATCCTAGCATGATACTACAAGGCATGCTTCAATGCTTATTGATGTACACATTTGCACCTTCTTTTATTGCATCTTTTGACTTCATATTTCATTTGATTTCCAAAGAAAAGGTCTAAAAGAATATAAACTTGTGTAAGAATGTGCTAAAGTGCAAGAAATAGGGTTCGCACAAGTTTTGACTAACCATGCAGGAATTCGAGCGAAATCGGAGTCAAAACGGAGAAGCTAAGTGAAGCTGAGCAGAGGTAGAAATCGACCTCAGAGGTAGATATCGACCCCCGGTGTCGATATCGACCCCCATATCGACCTCAACATAGATATCGACCAGAGCTGAACAAGTCGAGCAGGAACAGAGACCTCGATATTGACCCCTGGTATCGATATCGACCCCTAATCTCGACAGAAGATAGACTCGGTTTCGAGATGCGGATTGGAACTATATCTTCAAGGAGGCACGGGATTATCTTACACTTTCAAGATAGATGGCATCTGAAGTTTTATTTATCTTTTTACCTTTAAGTTTTTATCAAAATAAAAGACCTATCCTAATTGTTTGGATAGAGTTCATAGTTTAGATAGGAGTTACAATCCTTGGATAGCGAGGATTAGTAGCCTATAAATAAAGCCCTAGGGGGCTGGCATTCAATCATCTTACAACAATCAATCAAGACATTCAATAGAGTTAGAGAGAAGTTTTAGGGTTTGACGTTTGCGAAAGTTGACGTTGAGTTGTAAAGCTTCGGAGTTTATTTTAATGCAAGTTTCTTCTTTTCAATCAAAAATGAGTTCCATGATGAGAAGCGAGTAGTTCCCCAAAGCTCTTAGGGTCGGGGTGAGCCCGACGTTAGCCATGCGCGCTTGAGGTAAGTATTTGATGTCGATATCGTTGTGTCTATCTCTCGTCCTACGATTCTATGTTTAGTCCTAATCGAAAGAAAAGGGATTCATGCTAACAACTTGAGTTATAAATATAAAATTTGTAGAGACGATTAGGTTTATTTGCAAGAGTAATCCTAAGAGTTGGTGTACAGCGAAAGCTTGTCCCTCGGGTGAAATAGCGCAATTGTCCGTCTTATTTATCTTATTGCATGCATTGGTTAACGTTGTGGTAAACCCTAATCCTAGGAGTTGCCTTTTACATATTTTATGCACACATAAACCACTGTTATTTCTGTTCATCCCTTCTCATCCATTCTTAAACCTTCGGCCTTTCTTTGCCAACGAAAAACTAACTCACTGTAGGGAGACATTGATATCGACCCCAGATATCGATATCGACCACTGAGTTTCGTCGACAGTTTTCTGAGTCGACGACGATCATTCTGCGAAGTTTGCTTGACATCGATATCGACCCTTCTGTATCGACTGGCAGTCTTCTGAGCCAGTCGATTTCGTGACTAACATCGATATCGACCCCTTCCAGTCGATATCGACTACAGTTTTTATTTCTGCAGGTCTTCTGTTGCAGAGAACATCGACAGCCGAGGTCGACATCGAGCACCAAGGTCGAAATCGAGGCTTCTGGTCGACGCAGACTTGAGATTTCCAAAGCTACTAGGATCCCGCTGACACGCCTCCTCGTGGATCGATCCTGACTACCCTTCCACTACAACGGGAGGAAGTCTTGTAATTATTTGCATAGGCTAGGAGTCGATTTACACGTATTTACATCTTCATTATTTGTAATTTGAGAACTCGACTTACCTCCTTAATAAATTGGCACCGTTGTCGGGGAGGCAATCAATCGCGCCCTAGTAGTCTATCTCACGTCTCTACCTAGTTTGGTTTTGCAGGTGTATGCGACGCGCTGATCGCCCACCTGAATTCGAAGGAGTAGACGACGCTGAACGCTACTTCCATCTAAGAGCCCAAGCTCAAAGAATCATGGCGGACAACGCGAACCAGGCTGAACTTATTGAGCAACTAAGAAAGCACGTTGAGGACCTAACGACTAGAGAGGCGGCACTTAAGGAGCGGGCGGATAGGGAGGAGGAAGGTCGGAGGCAAATACAAGCCCAAATCAATGCCCTCCCTAGGAATGCCAAGCAATATATGCACCCCGCTCTCACAGTGCCTGAATCGGCAATTCTTATCCCTGCCTCTAATTTCGAAATAAAACCTAACTTCCTAACTGAGATTAGAAGGCACCAATATGAAGGAAAACCAAACGAATGTCCTATGGCACATATCTCAACCTTCTTAGACCTTTGTGATACTATTGCTGATGGACGAAGTCTTGAATATGTCCAACTAAAAGCCTTTCGATGGTCTCTTACAGGGAAAGCATTGCAGTGGTTGGAAAGCTTAACCCCAAGATCGCTCCGCACCTGGAATGAAGTCAAGGACGCGTTCCTCAACAAGTTCTTTCCTCCTTCTAAGACGGCGTTGATCCGACAGAAAATCACGGCTTTCAAACAAAAGCCTGGTGAGGCTATGGCGACTGTTTGGGAAAGGTTTAAGGACCTACTACGATCATGCCCGACGCATGGCCAACCACCGTATGTAATTTAGGAGATCATATACAATGCTCTTGACGCTGCAACTAAGGAGAGGATCAACACCTACACCTCCTATGGCTACCTTGAACTTGCTCCACAAAAGGCTTGGGAGACCATAGAGAGGTTGGTGGAGTTCGACAATACATATGGGACTCCTGAGGCTTCTGAGACACTATCATCGTCGAGGCCTGCCCCATCTACGCCCTTATATGAACCCTCCAATGTAATCGACCCGGATGTAAAGGAGCAATTTCATAGGGATCAACTTTGAAAGCTCCAAAAACAAGTGAGGTTCCTTTCAGCGAACCAAGATTGCATTGAATGCGGATCGCAGCGGCACACCACCATCGAGTGCCCCCATGCTGAACAAGTACACCTAGCGGAGACTCACCAAGAGGCGCGCTACATGAGGGGTCCCAATCACCAATATTGGGGAGACCAAAGGTTCCATCAACCACAAAGGAACCCAGTTAACCCTAGGGACCCTCCGCCTTATAGAGCTCATGGGCACCCGGAGAGAGACCAAAAGAAGGATGATCTTCACCTAGTGCTGGATGAAATCAGGCGAAATCAAGCTAAGAATGATCAATCCAAAATTGCTATTCATTCTCAACTCAATCACCTTACCACAAGGGTTGGGGAGATGGATATTTGGAAAAGGAACGTAGAGACCCAACTGGGTCAATTAGCGGCACAAATCCTTAGACCGTCCGGAACACTCCCTGGCAACCCACTACAAATCCTAAGGGACAATCCGGGACGGGCCATGTCACAGCCATACAATTAAGGAGTGGTACCAAAGTACAAAAGCCACGAACGGAATCGGAGAAAGCAGCAGATCCAGTCGACATCGACAGACCAGTCGATGTCGAGGATGAGGTCGATATCGACCCCCAGGTCGACACCCAAGTCGATATCGAGGCCACTGCAGAGCCATCAAAGCCACAACAGAGGTCGAAATCGACCATCCCAGTCGATATCGACCATATCCCAGTCGACATCGATGTCCAGCAGGCCCCTCCGACCACCGTTTTGGCCCCTCCACCAAAGAAGACGTTGCCATTCCCATCCAAAACATTGGAGGATCCCACCAAAGGTAAGTTTAGGCGCTTTGTAAAAATACTTCAAGGACTTAACGTTACTATCCCTCTTACAGAAGCCCTAAGCGAGATGTCTTCCTATGTGCGATTCCTGAAAGACATCCTGAGCAAGAAGAGATCCATGGCAGAGATCGCAGAGGAGTGCTCGAAGATGGACTTCCCTGAGAAGAAGAGTGATCCAGGGAAGTTTGCAATCACCGTGGGACTTGGCCAACATCGCTACAAAGCCCTATGTGACCTAGAGGCAAGTGTAAGTCTCATGCCTCTCTCTATTTGGAAAAAGGTGAACATTGGCGCACTTGACCCTGTGGACATGAAACTTTATATGGCTGACAACTCATTTGTCAGACCCACAGGTATAGTTGATGACGTTCCAGTAAAGGTAGGAAAGTTCTTTGTGCCTACTAATTTCATTGTATTGGAGATGCCTGAAGATCCTGTAGTGGCTATTATCCTTGGTAGGCCTTTCTTAGCTACTTCCGATGCCAATATCAATGTACGTCAAGGATTACTAACCTTTACTATAGGGAACGAAGTGATAGAATTCTCTTTCAACCCAACCATGAGCGAAACAAAGCACCTAGAGCAAGTAGTCCTCTCGCCGGCTAAGGAAAAGCTTAGAAAATTTTTGTTGGCGAGGACGAAAACAGCAAGTCGGGTCGACATCGACTGGAACCAGTTGATATCGACTAAAACATCGAAATCGACCCCCCTTGGTCGAAATCGAGTATGTCAGATCGTTGCCAGGAGCTTAAGTATGGGGTCAACGAGGTCGATATCGACCCCCACATGTCGATATCGACCACAGCACTCGAAATCGACCCTCCTTGGTCGAAATCGACCACCCCTCAGCCCGAAGATTTCTGTTTCGGGCCCAAACAGGTAAGCCCAGGTATGACTCCTAACCCTCCTCTGTCCCTTATTGATGAATCAATTAAGCCAATTATTGATAATTCTACTAAAGAGAGGGTCAAAGCTCCATGGTTTGCCTATATTGCAAAAGTTAGGTCAAGAAAGAGAAGGAAAGCGCCCAAAGAAGAACCTAATGATGAAGAAGCACTACAACAAAACTGGCTATTTGCGAGAAAATATTTCCTCGTAGAAAATAGAGATTTCGTCGCCTAAAGTGTTTGGCGAGGAAATAAATTTCCTCACCAGGTGGTCGCGGAAAGCTCGTCAAGGAAAGTATTAACGAGAAAAAAATAATTTCCTCGCATACAATTTTTCGCAATGGTTATAATTTATCGCTATTATAATTTAGCGACTAATATTTTCCTCGTCAAAAGGCAGACATTTTCGTTGCCAAATATATTTCAGGATTCGAAAAAGGTCACTGAATATATTTGCCGACGAAATAAAATTTCTCGTTGTTTTTTTATTTCCTCGCTAATGATGACTTGTAATTATAACATTTTAAATAAAAAAATTAATTTTAAATATTATTTTTGCTGACGTACATATATTTGTCGTTAAAGGTACTATCAGTGAGGAATTCTTTTCTCAAGATAAATTGTTTATCGCATCGCTAAAAATAGTTTAGGGTGAATAAATCATTCCTCATTGCAACCTTCCTGTCTTCAACCAGAAATTTATATTTCATCATGAAGAAAATGCATATTATAACTTAATTTTAATATAAATAATTATAATCCAAAACCTGTTTTTTACAGTATTACATTAAAGGAAAAAAAGATAAATAAGTTCTTCAAAGATGAAGCAACAGTATCCAAGCCAAGCCAGACTCGCTCGGGAGAATGCATGCTCTCAATATACTAACCTCTCATCACAAGATGATCTCTTTCATGTACTCAATATTCAGCCCTGGCTTGTCCAACTTTGGGAGATCAAAGTCATCCATCTCAGTCCCTAATTGTCTTATTTTCCATCAAAATTTACCATGACCTCTTCCATCTTTTTCTCCATCTATTCTAATGCATTAATCAGGGCATTTTGAGCTTTGATCTTGTCTTCTAAGGCTTTGTTCTTCTCAGATATTTCATATAATGATGATTGAGGCAGCTTAATTGGTATTGGTTGAGGTCAAAACTACAACCTTTGATGGATACTGAATTTGTTCCAAGAACTTGTTCATAGTTTTCTTCACCAGCCATATATAGTGCGAGTTCCATCTTCTTGAGCTGTCTAGGTTCGAATCAACACAATTTCATCCTGCAAATAAAGTCAAGCATGAGTATAAAGGCAACAACTGCTAAACTTCAAGCTATTCCTAGTGAGTGTCAAATTAAGTTAGCTTGTCATAAGACATTGTTTGTCTAATCCAGTTGATGGAGCTACTTATTGTGAAGCACATTCTCCAAAGAAAAACTTCATTTATTAGCCAATGTTATCTCCTAAAGTTGAAATGATACACTTTTCAAAATCAACGGGTTGCATCTACAACTCCCTCAAATATAAAATAATAAACAAGACCTCATACAGAGAAACATGCAAATAAGCTGAACTAATTAACAAGACCTGAAAAAATATAGCTCAGAAGACTAGAAAAAAATTCTTTACTGATTTTGTTCAAAAGAAGCAGTCTACCATCTAAAAAAAATAATAAAACAGACCAAGTACAAATGAATCCTTCTACTACAAAATAAATGAACATGAAGCAAATAAAGCCAAGAGTAGTTAACTACTGATGGAATGCACAAATATACCAAATAAAAAAGAATTTTATTTTAGCATTTATATCATTTTCACCTAAATAATATAAGATGTTTTTAACCTATATATATAATTGATATGATAATATACCAATAAATTATTTAAACTACAGATAATCTCTTGCCAAATTCTAGCCTTTAATAATTCCCAAAAACATACTAAAACAATTGACAATAGAATTAACTTCCCCAAAGATAAAAAGTAAAAAGTAAAAAGCTTCATCTAAGCTTAGATGAATTCTTACTCAGCCTGAGTTCAACTACTCAAGTGAATCAAGCTTAGATGAATTCTTACTCAGCCTCAGTTCAACTACTCAAGTGAATCTAAGTTCAAAAATACGGTAAAAAATATTAAACTGATCAAGGTAGCAACAGGTAATACTTATCTTACATGAACATGTGAATCAACAATATAATATAAGAAAATAGTGATATTCAAGTTCAACGACCATATCTATCATTGAGCATACTGGTTCAATCGCAGATATACAGAACAACAAGATATTCCATGTTTCTAGAAAATGAAAGTTTAAGCACGTAGATTGAACTTCAATCAGCTAAAATAAATGAAGAAGAATATATCACAAGAGCAGCTTCTAAAGCTAAATAATAAACACTTGCAAGATGTTTAAACAAGCAAGGCACCATAAGAGAATTTATAAAGATGCATTGAAAGTCAAACTGAGAAGGAGCCAACTCATCTTATAAATTTACCCAAAAGACTGGCAATGCAAGGTGAGGTCTAATTTAAGAGACTGTCGATATTGATGCATTTCTTCCACCAAGTACACCCAACAAGGCAATAAACACTATATTTGATATTCAGTCTAGTTTAAGCAAGATTAAATATGCAATGGTTCTCTAAAAATTATAGATGACTATCAGCATAAGTAAAAATTGAACCAGAACAAGCCAACCATAAAGCATTCTCGTTAGAGCTATAGAAAAGATACATGTTCTAAAACCCTCAACTGTGTCTATATGTCGCCTTCATAATTTTGCCTCAACAATAACAGTTTTTAAGCATTTATCTTTTCACAATGCATCATCATATAATATGGAACAACAACTCACCAATCAGACTAAGAATAAGACAGAATCTAATATAATTGGACTCTAGAATCAACTGCAATTCAGTGCAAGTTTATATGCACAAAAACAAGGTGAAATCCCATATGAGACCTCAACAGTTCATGATACTTCTTGAAATCACCAATTAGACTAAGAATCGGACACAATCTCATTAAGTATAATTCCTCAACTAGAGTTTCATTAGAAATCTCACTAAGAACCAGACACAATCAACCATATACAAGGAGAATCGAATCATTCATTGCCTGTTTGTGGCGCAGAGAAACCCTAATCAATGTGATAAGAAATCGAATCATATAAAGGAGTAGAGAAACCCTAAAACATACCATGTTTGTGGCGGCTACAGAGGAAGAAAATAAGGCCATCAGCAGATTGATAACAAAAGGAGAGAGAGGGGGGCGCTGGACGAGCGACTAAGGTGGACACTGATAACACGCAAATCTCAGGTAGCAGGGAAGAGATGGCGAGAAGAGCAGGGGAACGAAGAGGGGCGCCGGTTCTGGAGTCGCTTCGCTTTCAATTTGGGGAAGGAGGGAGCCAATCCGGGCCGAGAGAGCGACGAGGGGCGACGCCGACGGTGAGCAGATCTCAGACAGCAAGGGAGAGGTGAGCAGGAGCAGAGAGAGGAGAATGGAGATCGAGAGTGGAGGCAGGGCTGGAGCGACCGGCAAGGGTTAAGAGAGGGTAGGGTAAAATAAAATTTTCTCCTTAATAAATTTGATCCATATTTCATATTTCACCAAGACAATAACGATAAAAATGAAATTTCCACGTTGATTAATATATTTAGCGACAAAATATTTCCTCGACAAACACATACTTTTAACGAGTAACTACAATTTTTGTCGCTAATAAATTTAGCGGGTTTTACATAATTCCCACCAAACAAATAACGATAAAATTAAAAATTCCTCGATAAAATTATTTTTAGCGATGAAAACATTTCTCGATAAAAGCTCTAAATTCGTCGCTATTTTCCTTATGGTTTACGCGGCCAAATTATACTAACAATTAGCGACGAGTCAAAAAAATTGTCGTTGAATACCACTTTTAACGAGGAATATAGGTTTCTTACTAAAGTTCATGTGTCATTTTATGAGAAGCGGATATATTCGTCGCCAAAGCCCACATTTACCGAAGAAAAATAATTCTTCGCTAAAATTTTGGTCGCTAAAAAACTTTTCTGTTGTAGTCAAGCCTTGGTCGCCGAACTTCGCTACTACCAAAAGGGCCTAGATGACCCAGGAGAATGCTCAAGCTCGAAGGGTCCCTACATAGAAGGGTCGTGAAGAATTGACGGAGAAGTCGGCCTAGCGACTCAAAACTCTAGAGCTTGTACATAAAACTTAATTATTTTTCATAGATGGTTTTTAGGATTGGACTTTTGGGTTTTTTTTTTTGAAATTGTGATAATTCGTGGTTTTATCTATATTTCTAACAAAGATTTCAGGTTATCAAGCAAAAGGAATGACGAAGAAGAAAAGAAGCTTCTGCAGAGGCAGTCGAAATCGACCAGGCCAGTCGAAATCGACCCCCCCAGGGTCAAGCCACCTCCTGGAGTCGACATCGAGGACTCAGGAGCGAAAAAGAGAGGTCGATATCGACCCTAATACTCGATATCGACCCCAATCAGGCAGCCCTTGTCTTCATTTTTCTTCCTCGACTTCGACAGATGCAGTCGACATCGACCACTGACCTAGATATCGACTTCTGGCATCGACCAAATCTGAAATCGACCTGAATCCGCATGTTGCGCTGTGAGTTTCTCTCTACCCTTGTTCTTCTTTTTAATACAGTGAGGACACTGTATATTTTAAGTATGGGGTGGGGGAAAAACATGTCTTATGGTCATAACTTGGTTTTCTTCTTCGCTTTGCATTCATGTTTAAATTTTTGTTCTTAGTGTTACTTCTATAAAATGTCAAAATAAAAAAAAATAGAAAAATGTCAAAAATACAAAAAAAAATGCATGTTTATTTTTAAGTTTGTTTTTTTTAACCCTACTTAGATGTACTATGATGAAAACTCAATAGCTGACTTGATCATGTAAACCCTATGGCATATTTGGATGGTTTAGCCTAAGTCCTTAAAATTTTATGTAGATTGTGAACTTGTGATGAAATTGAGCACATATGATCCTAGGCTAAAAAGCAAATCCAACAAAAATTGTCCTTGTGAGAATTTTGGCCTATAGGGAGAACATCAAAAAACCCTCCGCTTTCTTGAGTGAATTTACTCTTCCTATGCATCTCTAAATGTTGTGATAGTTATTCAAAACCAATGCATATATATGTTTATGTTTACGAGAATTAAATGATGGAGGCATCTTTTAAGCCATTTTTATCCTCTCTTTACCTACCCTGCATTATCCCTGCTTGAAGCCAGAATATTAGCCTGAGCCTGAAATTTCAAACTCCACAAAATTATCCCTAGCCGAGTTGAGCCTGACCCCCATTTGGGGAATTGAGACTTAGATTGGCTGGACTAATGCCTTGTGGAAAGAAAAGAGCATAATGTCCAGTTTTGAGCAAGGAAATTATGGGTTGGTGCATATTTACATTTTGTCATATTTTGTAAAAGGATTTTTTGGCTCACCATATAAATTCACATATCTTTAGTATTTATTTATTATTTTCGTCAAAAAAAATCCGAAAAAAATACAGAGATGTGTATATATATAGTGCATGAGCCAAAATCCTTAAGTCTTTTATTCATACAAATGTTATATTTTTTTGAGAGGTATATTAGAGTTCAAAAGAATGGTTTACATCTTTAGTGCATCTTTAGAGCATATTATATAAAGATGAGTTGGGAAAGAGCATTATGGAGATTGAGCTTGGAAAGTGCAACATTGAAGAGTTATGGTTTGGATATTGTAAGTATTGAAATTTAGGAGTCTTGATTCCCGAATTATAAAAGCACTACATAGCCAAATAATTCCATACCCTTTTATTTTATACCAAGCTCCATTACAACCCCGCCGAATGGAGTCTTCTTTGAAGTCTTCCATTGAGCGAAAGTCCTCCTGATGATTCTTATTGCATTTTCATAATTGGTTGCGAAGTGGATTTTGATAAATTGCAATGTTTATGAGATTGTATATGGAATTGAGTTGAGAGTTGATCTTCATAGCCTAAACACATGAGAGTTGAGAGCAAAAACATTATCCTTGTGAGGTTGGATCAAAATTGCATATGCCTATGGATCGCCAAAAAAAAAATGTGCTATGACGTTAAATTCACTTGCTTTGCTTTGCTACCGCTTATGATGTGGCTTTTGACAAGGGCGAAGACTTGAAGGGTGTGTTGTAGGTGTTGGTTATTGCTTGGTTATAGCTTGAGGACAACCAAGTCTAAGTATGGGGTGTTTTGATGTACACATTTGCACCTTCTTTTATTGCATCTTTTGACTTCATATTTCATTTGATTTACAAAGAAAAGGTCCAAAAGAATATAAACTTGTGTAAGAATGGGCTAAAGTGAAAGAAATAGGGTTTGCAGAAGTTTTGAGCTAACCATGCAGGAATTCGAGCGAAATCGGAGTCAAAACGGAGAAGCCAAGTGAAGCTGAGCAGAGGTAGAAATCGACCTCAGAGGTAGATATCGACCCCCGGTGTCGATATTGACCCCCATATCGACCTCAACATAGATATCGACCAGAGCTGAACAAGTCGAGCAGGAACAGAGACCTCGATATCGACCCCTGGTATCGATATCGACCCCTGATCTCGATAGAAGATAGACTCGGTTTCGAGATGCGGATTGGAACTATATCTTCAAGGAGGCACGGGATTATCTTACACTTTCAAGATAGATGGCATCTGAAGTTTTATTTATCTTTTTACCTTTAAGTTTTTATCAAAATAAAAGACCTATCCTAATTGTTTGGATAGAGTTCATAGTTTAGATAGGAGTTACAATCCTTGGATAGCGAGGATTAGTAGCCTATAAATAAGGCCCTAGGGGGCTGGCATTCAATCATCTTACAACAATCAATCAAGACATTCAATAGAGTTAGAGAGAAGTTTTAGGGTTTGACGTTTGCGAAAGTTGACGTTGAGTTGTAAAGCTTCGGAGTTTATCTTAATGCAAGTTTCTTCTTTTCAATCAACAATGAGTTCCATGATGAGAAGCGAGTAGTTCCCCAAAGCTCTTAGGGTCGGGGTGAGCCCGACGTTAGCCATGCGCGCTTGAGGTAAGTATTTGATGTCGATATCGTTGTGTCTATCTCTCCTCCTACGATTCTATGTTTAGTCCTAATCAAAAGAAAAGGGATTCATGCTAACAACTTGAGTTATAAACATAAAATTTGTAGAGACGATTAGGTTTATTTGCAAGAGTAATCCTAAGAGTTGGTGTACGGCGAAAGCTTGTCCCTCGGGTGAAATAGCGCAATTGTCCGTCTTATTTATCTTATCGCATGCATCGGTTAACGTTGTGGTAAACCCTAATCCTAGGAGTTGCCTTTTACATATTTTATACACACATAAACCACTGTTATTTCTGTTCATCCCTTCTCATCCATTCTTAAACCTTCGGTCTTTCTTTGTCGACGAAGAACTAACTCACTGCAGGGAGACATCGATATCGACCCCAGACGTCGATATCGACCACTGAGTTTCGTCGACAGTTTTCTAAGTCGATGACGATCATTCTGCGAAGTTTGCTTGACATCGATATCGACCCTTCTGTATCAACTGGCAGTCTTCTGAGCCAGTCGATTTCATGACTAACATCGATATCGACCCCTTCCAGTCGATATCGACTATAGTTTTTGTTTCTGCAGGTCTTCTGTTGCAGAGAACATCGACAGTCGAGGTCGACATCGAGCACCAAGGTCGAAATCGAGGCTTCTGGTCGACGCAGACTTGAGATTTCCAAAGCTACTAGGATCCCGCTGACACGCCTCCTCGTGGATCGATCCTGACTACCCTTTCACTACAACTGGAGGAAGTCTTGTAATTATTTGCATAGGCTAGGAGTCGATTTACACATATTTACATCTTCATTATTTGTAATTTGAGAACTCGACTTACCTCCTTAACAAATTGACGCCGTTGCCGTGGAGGCAATCAATCGCGCCCTAGTAGTCTATCTCACGTCTCTACCTAGTTTGGTTTTGCAGGTGTATGCGATGCGCTGATCGCCCACTTGAATTCGAAGGAGTAGACAACCCTGAACGCTACTTCCATCTAAGAGCCCAAGCACAAAGAATCATGGCGGACAACGCGAACCAGGCTGAACTTATTGAGCAACTAAGGAAGCAGGTTGAGGACCTAACGACTAGAGAGGCGGCACTTAAGGAGCGTGCGGATAGGGAGGAGGAAGGCCGGAGGCAAATAGAAGCCCAAATCAATGCCCTCCCTAGGAATGCCAAGCAATATATGCACCCCGCTCTCACAGTGCCTGAATCGGCAATTCTTATCCCTGCCTCTAATTTCGAAATAAAACCTAACTTCCTAACTGAGATTAGAAGGCACCAATATGAAGGAAAACCTAACGAATGCCCTATGGCACATATCTCAACCTTCTTAGACCTTTGTGATACTATTGCTGATGGATGAAGTCTTGAATATGTCCAACTAAAAGCCTTTCGATGGTCTCTTACAGGGAAAGCATTGCAGTGGTTGGAAAGCTTAGCCCCAAGATCGCTCCGCACCTGGAATGAAGTCAAGAATGCATTCCTCAACAAGTTCTTTCCTCCATCTAAGACGGCGTTGATCCGACAGAAAATCACGGCTTTCAAACAAAAGCCTGGTGAGGCTCTGGCGACTGTTTGGGAAAGGTTTAAGGACCTACTACGATCATGCCCGACGCATGGCCAACCACCGTATGTAATTTAGGAGATCATATACAATGCTGTTGACGCTGCAACTAAGGAGAGGATCATCACATACACCTCCTATGGCTACCTTGAACTCACTCCACAAGAGGCTTAGGAGACCATAGAGAGGTTGGTGGAGTTCGACAATACATATGGGACTCATGAGGCATCTGACACACCATCATCGTCGAGGCCTGCCCCTCTATGCCCTTATATAAACCCTCCAATGTAATCGACCCGGATGTAAAGGAGCAATTTCATAGGGATCAACTTCGAAAGCTCCAAAAGCAAGTGAGGTTCCTTTCAGCGAACCAAGATTGCATTGAATGCGGATCGCAGCGGCACACCACCATCGAGTGCCCCCATGCCGAACAAGTACACCTAGCGGAGACTCACCAAGAGGCGCGCTACATGAGGGGTCCCAATCACCAATATTGGGGAGACCAAAGGTTCCATCAACCACAAAGGAACCCAGTTAACCCTAGGGACCCTCCGCCTTATAGAGCTCCTGGGCACCCGGAGAGAGACCAAAAGAAGGATGATCTTCACCTAGTGCTGGATGAAATCAGGCGAAATCAAGCTAAGAATGATCAATCCAACAATGCTATCCATTCTCAACTCAATCACCTTACCACAAGGATTGGGGAGATGGATATTTGGAAAAGAAACGTAGAGATGGATACACACATAAACCACTGTTATTTCTGTTCATCCTTTCTCATCCATTCTTAAACCTTCGGCCTTTCTTTGCCGACGAAGAACTAACTCACTGCAGGGAGACATCGATATCGACCCCAGACGTCGATATCGACCACTGAGTTTCGTCGACAGTTTTCTGAGTCGACGACGATCATTCTGTGAAGTTTGCTTGACATCGATATCGACCCTTCTATATCGACTGGCAGTCTTCTAAGCCAGTCGATTTCATGACTAACATCGATATCGATCCCTTCCAGTCGATATCGACTACAATTTTTGTTTCTACAGGTCTTCTGTTGCAGAGAACATCGACAGCCGAGGTCGACATCGAGCACCAAGGTCGAAATCGAGGCTTCTGGTCGACGCAGACTTGAGATTTCCAAAGCTAATAGAATCCCACTGACACGCCTCCTCGTGGATCGATCCTGACTACCCTTCCACTACAACGGGAGGAAGTCTTGTAATTATTTGCATAGGCTAGGAGTCGATTTACACATATTTACATCTTCATTATTTGTAATTTGAGAACTCGACTTACATCCTTAACACTTATGCAACACCTAGTATGTCATATATTCACAAGCAGGTAATCTCTTTCGAATCTGAGTAAGCCCATAAAGGAACTTACCTGGATAGGCAGAACAACAAAAGGCCGAATCCATGTATACAGCAAATCATACATCACAGATGATAACCTATCATATATAAGTAATGTATATGAGTCTACTTCTAATTACACTAAGCATATCTAAGTCACACAAGGCACGCCTAACTATCACATATAAGTTCACGAAATCATAGAATATCGCATCTTATCATTAATTCATCATTATCATCTCAAATCATCTCGTCATGCATCGCATACCATCTCACATCTCATCTCATCTCAATATCTAAGATCCCATAATCTCAACATTTGATCATTTCAACTCATCATATAGAAATCATGCACCATTATTATAAATATAAGTCATATTCATACTCTAATTGTCATATAACATATCAACTTCAACATTTAAGAACTTATCATGCTTCTTTATCATATACTATAACATCATGCTTTCATATGTACGACAACACATCTCGATATCATATTTAAGGACATATATCCATATTTCATCTCATAATTCACATCATTACATGCTCATCAGATCAATATCTCGTCAAAGACAATATATCATATCATAGCAATATCGACACATTATAATTTATATTCACACAAGTCATCAGAGACATTCATCAAGCTATGAAAAGTAAGTCATTTTTCCAAGATTTCCTAAAACCCTTTAATCTTAAGTTAGATCGAATCGTTATTAAAAACAATTTCTCCAAATCACACTTGACCCAAAAATCCATTTACAAAGCATTGCCTTTTAAATCAACTTATTTTATTATTTATCAAAACATATCCGACAAGGTTAATATATTCCCAAAAATCATCTTTATAAAACATTATATAATAACATTTCTCAATTAATATTACTTTTAAACACTTTATAATATATACTAATATTTTCAGAGATTATATAATCACCAAAATCATAATAATATAAAATAATAAAACTAATAATAATAACTAACAATTAAATACTACTCATATAATATAACATATATAACACATAACATCTAATAAATAACAACAAACAATAACAACAATATAACCCAGCCCAACTCTCATACTCACCAACCCATGACCCATACCCAATAGGAAGGCACAACCCAACCCATTAACCCAAACATCCATTCCGGCCAAAAACCCAAACCCCTTTTCCTTCCACACTTTCAAATTTCCGATTTAACAATCAGACAAAACAAATAAAAGAAGCGGGCCCCAGATGAGATGGAAGCGGGGCCCACAGTTCATCCTCAACCTCCCGCCTCCTCCTCTGTGGTTCGCCGCTCCGGCTTTCGCTCTCGTTCTCTCTCACCCGCTCTCAGCTCACTACACACTCTCGCTCTCACACCCTCCTCCTCGCACCTCCTCGCTCGGACTCACTCTCACAACTCTCTCTCCCGTTGGCTGCCTCTCCCTTGTATCCACGCTCGACATCGCCGGATCTCTCTCCAATCCGCTCTCGACCTCTCTGACTCACCCTCAAATTAACGAAAATGATGACACAAGGCTTCCTATGGCTAACAAAACGGAATGGAAAGGGAAGAAGCTCACCGGGGGTGTCTTGAGTTTCGTCGGAAAGTATCGAGGACGACGAAGTTGATTTGGGCTTGCCGGAGTTAGATCGACGCCGGAGGTGGCCTAGGACGAAGGTACATGTCATAAAAGTAGACCTTTATATAGGCTGGAAGTGAAAGGGAGAAGGGAAAGAGATCACCGACCTCAATACCGAAAACAGAGCAAGAGGAGGAGGAAGAAGGTGGCTCGGCGACTCCGGCTCTTCGGGGGCTCTCCTGGTGGCTCAAGGGCACGTCAGAGATGGTGAGGTTGCTGGGTGCTTCTCGCTGAAGAAAGAGAAAGAGCGAAGAGGTGGTGGGGCTTGGTTGCAATCGAAAAACAAGGGAAGGGGAGGACAGGCTCGCGGTTTCGGCTTCAGGGGCGCAGCGAAAGCGATGAACGTGGTGGCTGTTGATGGTTTTGGTGGCCGGAACAGAGGGTCAGGTGGTGTTGGTAGCTGGCCAGAAGTAGTAGGAGAAAAGGAGGGGCTTTTGATGGGGAGGAAACAAGAGGAGAAAGGGAGAGAAAGGATTGTTATTGTTGAAATCTGAAGGGGAAGGGGCTGTTTGTAGGGGTTGGCGTGGGGAGCTGGCCATTGCCCGAAATGGAGGAGGCAGGTTAGTGGAAGAGGAGAAGGCATGAGGTGTTAGTGAGCTTGAAAGGGGTAGGAACAACTGGGTGTGGGTCTCGTACATATTTCAGAAGAGGGGGAAGGTGAAGACAAACGAGTTCACGTGTGGTTCCAAGGTCCAAATAAAAAAACACCCGGAAATTAAATCCCGAAACCCACTCACTCGACCCATTCCCGACTCATTCAAATATTACATAGAAATTTCCAATCCGAAATAATAATAATGGAAACTAAATAATAATTTCAAATCTCGGGGTAAGAATGCGAAAGTATAATCCGTTTTTAAATCTAATTTGAATTTATGCCGGAATTCGCTTCGAAACATTGAGAATAAAACATATTGCTCGAGGACGGAATTTTTCAAAATTTTCCCGAATTATGGAAATTAAAATAATCACAGTTCAATATCTTATAAAATAATAATTTAAAATTTTCGGTCTTTACATCATCCACCTCTAAAAACAAGTCTCGTCCTCGAGACTAAAACCCTTTTCAAAACCGATCAAGCTTTTCTCAAAACATAGAACCAAACAAAACATGCAAAACCCCAAGTCGATTCTATCCTATATCAGTCCACCAAGTTTTCAGAACTCAAGAGGTGGAATCATCCACCTCTAAGGGCTAATCCCATATTCTCTTCCTAGGTTCATCTTTCATAATAAATTTTAACTATTAATCTCAAGATATCATCGTGCTCAATGGCAATCATCTCAAATTATCTCAAAATCTGATATATCAAAATAATCAAGCCAAGCTATCAAGCTTCAACACGCTAACACACATATCAAGTGTGGTATCATACGAGTATCATGCAAGCAAGTCATCACTCATCAAGAGGCTCATTGCCAATCACATCATATCATCCTATATTCTACACATAATCATCATTCATATAAGCACAAGGCATAAAGATATACATCAAAGCACACGTGTCAAAACAAGATACTAGGATATGCCCACCACTAGGTCAAGAGATCAAGATAATGTCTACACTAGGCTCCGCGTAAGACGCGAGTAGCTCATCTGAGGTATCTTCACAACTAGCCCGAATACTCCCATCAGGATGCTCCACCAAGGAATGATCGGTCTCAACATGGAGGTTAGAATAGTCAAGAATGTTGCTAGGATCAGAAACATATCGACAAATATGAGACAAGAAAGACACCGTGCACCCCAACTAAGGACGGGGATAAAGCCAAGCGACATGCTACCTCCTCAGACCCTGAAAAAGGATCAGCAAACCTAGGGCTCGGCTTGCCTATGATATCAAAACGTTAGAACCCTCGGGTGGTGATACTCTCAGCCATACGTGTGCTCACACATCAAAGAGAATCTCGATCCTCGCCAATGTCTCGGAACCCGTGAACATGCTGTAAGAAGTTCGAAGTGAACCGTCCATCTCCGTCCATAACTATCCTCTCAAGAACTCCATAGAGCCTCGAAATCCGTCGAATGAACTCCTCAGCTAGCCTCGAAACATGCCAAGTTTCCTGAATAGCGATGAAGTGCGCCTCTCTCATGATCCTCTGCCTCAAATCCTAGGACTGATGGGTTATGGGCCCACCATGCTTCCGCTGCGCCGCTCGAGTACTACCTAGCTGACCGTTCTCTTCTCAAAGTCGTCGCTCGTCGAAAGTAGTGCAAAAGATACTGAGCTAACGGAGATAGGGGAGAAATAAAAGCGGACAACCCGAATTCCCTACGGAACCAAACATAGACCAAAACTAACGACGACGAGACTGAAAGGCAACATCCCAACCCAAGAACGACGATAGTGCCCTTATGGAATTCTATGAGGTTATAATGCGGCAAGTAAGACACATATCAATCAATCATGAAGCATACTAGTCATATCAATACACACTAACATGTACCTATCTTGATGAATAACGACAACACACATGGGTAGCAAAGAACATGAGCAAGTTCTACACGGACGTACATATGAGATAATCTAGCCACCTAACATTCCCCGAGTAATAGACAAGCTCGACATATTAATAATCACATGTGCATGAATTCAAGAATAGCTCTGTTTGGTACAAGCCAGGCAAAACATAGTAATATAATGGGTATCACATGTATGGTTGACTATTCATGTTCAACAAAATCCAAGAACATCACATATACCTATCATCATAATTAATCCAAGTCCAAATTCGTATAAATCATGGAATCATAAACCATTTTTAAATCCCTTTTTTTATCAAGTCATATAGCATCACATAAGAATTTAAATCACATATATAGAATAACCCAAACCGGATTTAAACCAAACCCGAGTCAATGACCAAAGAAAGGAGAGAACCGGCTCCGGCCAAGAGCCCAGATCTGATTTTCGTCGTAACGAATTGGCCGCTCGTCACGGTGAAATCCAGTTCTTCGTCCCTCGCGAGTGATGCATCTCGCTACGCGCGGCAAGCATCATTCTCTTCCTTTGTTCCTAGTCCTTGTTTCGTCGCAGCGACCATGGTTTCGTCGCGGCGGAACAAGCAACTGTGAGCTCGCTTTTGATTTAAACTCGATCCTTTCCATCCCAACTAATCTCATCATTTCCGATATCCTTCCCCGACCTCAAACAACATTTAAAATAATACTCCCGAATAATAATACAACTAACAATTTGATATCCCCTTAAAACCACATTTTTAAATACCTCAAGATTTAATATAGGATATTCAAATAACAATTAATTACCCATGTCGGATACACACATAGACAACTCACATCAATATAGAATCCGATACTAAGATGCTCAAACATGTCATAGCACTATAAAAGGAACACATAAGGGGGCATAATAACTATCACATCATACAACAACAAGGTCCACATGATAGGATAGGTATGACATGTAACCTTATGATGAGCTATAATCGGAATGCATGTCCTACACGAGTTTAACCGATCATGACGTGGCATAAGTATAACCAAAGATTATTACTGAGGTCCAAGTTCAACATCGGATCATTTTTCACGTATATGTGCATTTCATCATGTCATAGTATGTAACATGCACCCAACTACTAATTAACACAATTACTAAATAATCATGCAAGATGTAACATGCATGGTGGCACCAATTAACATAAGACTCGCAATTATAGGTGCTCATCAAGATAAGCATAGATTGACGATATGTCCTAGGCAAAATTATAACGTGTGAACCTAGGCATGATTTTAACTATAATACGGGGCACGGAGTCAGATGAGGTACAAGCTACCATAATACAATAAGCATCACAAGAGCATCATATGGTAAGAACAATAGTTCATATGAGACACTCACATAAACACGTCATTAGTCATATTAAGCGTGCTACTAGGTTGTTGAGGCATAACATAATAACTAAGTTACCAACATAAAACATGCTCAGATAGTCATAGAGTTATACAAGGGAACATAACAAAGCTATTACAACCTTATGACAAGAGTAACTAAACGATGGTACAAAGTGAGCATAGGGTTATGCAAGTCATATTTCTAAGGGCTTAGGCTTCACATGATACTAATAGTGCATGACAAGTCATAGATAGGTGAGAATAAGGTGCATCGAATAACTTCACATAATGGCATGGTGAGTCATAGAGGCTTAAGCAAGGCTACCATTACAACGAGCATCAATGCATATAAGGGGAATACACGCAAGTACAACATGTGAATCATGCGCACATCATAATGCAGAATAAGATAATGCTCTTAAGGTGTCATATTACAAGAGAACAATGCGCTATATATATAACTATATTCATATACATAAAAGTGATCAGGCGAGTATCTTACAACTATCGTGGCAGGTGTGTTCATGCAAAGGTCAAGATCTCCACACGTGCAAAGATGTCATCTCAAGCAAGGGTGTAATAAGGGATGTAACATGTCATGGTCATATTAAGATCATTAAAGTATAAGATCAATGATGGCAAGACGATCATCTAAGGTGCCACTAGATTATAAGATACAGGGTCCAACATAACGTTACGAATGCAATGTTTGCGTACATAAAAGGAGACAATTAGAGCACATTTTCTCATGGTAAGTTACATTTTAGAAGACATACATCCTATCTGATACTAATAGCATAAACGGAATCTAAATTCAATGTGGTGTGTGCACATGCAAGGTGTCAGTCTATTCATTCTTAAAAGCATAAAAGAATTCATGGGGCATGAAGGAACACATCATGAGACAAGTACATACGCATGATACTAGTTGGAATCACATAAGGTATAATGAGTATCGAGGTGTAACACAATTCATATTTCAAGGACATAAAGAACGAATGTCGATACTATCGGGGACCTATTTTAAGTAGGAGCATATCATAAAGCGAGTAGGGCATAAAGGTACACAAGCCACAAGTTATGGGTCCTACAGGATACTAGTGCCTCAGTGAAAGGCGTAGATGTGCAACATATGATACATGTACATTAAACAACTTAGCACAACAAATACAAGAGGTCAAGACAATCATAATGTAATCATACGGAAACAAGGAAGAAACATAGCGGGGGACAACATGAGCCTAGGATAGCGTGACTTCACGTGAACATAGGGGATAAAGTCAATAAATATCGGTACACGACATGTATTTAACACAATGATATCTCAAGTCATTCAACATAGTAGTGCATCAAGTCACGTAAACACAGATAGGGCTGCCGTTATAACCAGACAGAGATTTCCAAGGGCAATATCGACTTATCCCCACAGACTCAAAAGCTCATTTCCCGTGGAATGCATGTGTGACTCATATCGAGAACATAAAAGGGTACTCAAATTACTCCCGAAAGAAGATGGCGGAGTTCGGATAGAAGTTAATGACAAGGAGACATCGGTTGACCACTACGAGAATCGAGGAAGATGACTCCATAAAACAACTCATTCTATCGACTCGGAACCGTTCGAAGTTTGATATTCTAGCACACTGACCGTCTCGTGGCATGACCTATGGTGTCAAGTACCATACTCATCACACGCTCAAGTAGTCAACGTTCCCAAACCTAATTCCCGGACATGAGGATTAGATTCCTAATTCCGTCTCCCGTGAAAGACATCGATACCATAAAGAACGACCCGATCAGAATACAAATTGAGACATGGAAGAAGATAGAAGGGGAGGAAATCAGAATGAACAGAATAGGCATCTCTCAACTATCACCAACCTTTAACCAAACTTCGTCGAACTAGAGTTAGAACGAAATGGGAGGACACCAACAAGTGAATCGTGGAGGAGACTGCTCTATAAGATAGAAATTCCGACTATACCGAAGGGAAAGGCTCCCTCGCTTATCCCACTCACATAGAGATGCAACACTCATTCTAAACATATCAACAGATTTCTAATTCTAGCATAATAGCACTCAACACGGAATCAATCATTGACAATTATAATGATCTCCTTTGAGGGAGATCGTTCTTAGGTCCAATTAATAAATAAGGCACATCAAGCTATCTAATGCCGCTCTTCGAGGAGCGACTGACCAGAGGGGCAAAAACCTCACGATCTCTACCTAACTCGCCACTTCAACCACCTCGGTGCAATTCCTTGGAGTCTTCCAACCCACCTGTAAAGAATAAGCTAATATTTCGCCTAGTCGTTCCCAACTACATCCAATAGGGATGGTCTAACGCCTTTTCTACCCACTCGATCCCTTTGGTTTGATCCATCATATTTAATAAGCCGAGTTCATATTTAGTCCAATTGAGTTAGGCATATTAAGTTCATTTTTCCCCTTTAAAACATCTTCAAATCCTTTAAAATTCATGGGCAATTTTCCAAAACATACACCCGACCAATTGCGTACCCGAATTGCACAACCTCGCTCTGATACCAACTTTGTAACGGCCCGGATATAAATACCCGGGTTACGTTTCGAAGGTTGGATATCTTCGTTCGGATGTTGCAATTCCGGTACGGGTCGAGGTTTCAAACCTCTAATGATCAATCAGTATTCAAAGCGGGGATTTCGAACCCCAATCACTCGAAGTTACAGAAATTCAATTTAAAAGAAAGTAAAGCGGAAGTAAGGGTTAGATACAAATGCCACGGCAGAGCCGGGTCAAAACCATAGTATAAATTCTAAGGTAGTATAGCCAAATTAGAGGGGTTAGACAGATTCTTTGCAATCGCCCGGGGGATTTTCCCTCGCCATAGAGACAGGGAGCAATCATACCTAAAAATAATTGGTGCGAGCGGGATCAGACCGAGACCCCAACACACCCTGTCCCACAAGCAAACATACACATACGCTAATATAAAGATGATGCAAATGCGGATTTTAAATCACACTAACATGATCCTAATTTACAATATGCGAAAAAGAACAGTAAAGGCGCCCAAAGAATGCCAAGTGGCATATCCCTCTCCTACCTCTGCACCCCTTCCCGTTAGTACAGAGACTGGTCAGTTCGATGCTATAGCATATCATATCTCATCATCATATCATATCTCATCATCATTTCATATATCATCATCATATCATATCGACTCGATAGACTCAGGGCACCCGATGGGGCTGGGCTACCCTATGACCCTAACAAAGACTCTAGGAATATCACAGATAACGGCCGTTCTGTTTACATATGCATAAAGAAATAGAATGCTCAATCACAAGTGCAATCCTAGCATGATACTACATGGCATGCTTTAATGCTTATGCAACACCTAGTATGTCATATATTCACAAGCAGGTAATCTCTTTCGAATCTGAGTAAGACCATAAAGGAACTTACCTGGATAGGCAGAACAGTAAAAGGCAGAATCCATGTATACAGCAAGTCATACACCATAGATGATAACCTATCATATATAAGTAATGTATATGAGTCTACTTCTAATTACACTAAGCATATCTAAGTCACACAAGGCGCCCCTAACTATCACATATAAGTTCACGAAATCATAGAATATCGCATCTTATCATTAATTCATCATTATCATCTCAAATCATCTCGTCATGCATCACATACCATCTCACATCTCATCTCATCTCAATATCTAACATCCCATAATCTCAACATTTGATCATTTCAACTCATCATATAGAAATCATGCACCATTAATATAAATATAAGTCATATTCATACTCTAATCGTCATATAACATATCAACTTTAACATTTAAGAATTTATCGTGCTTCTTAATCATATACTATAACATCATGCTTCATATGTACGACAACACATCACGATATCATATTTAAGGACATATATCCATATTCAGTCTCATAATTCACATCATTACATGCTCATCAGATCAATATCTCGTCAAAGACAATATATCATATCTAGCAATACCGACACATTATAATTTATATTCACACAAGTCATCAGAGACATTCATCAAGCTATGCAAAGTAAGTCATTTTCCCAAGATTTCCTAAAACCCTTTAATCTTAAGTTAGATCGAATCGTTATTTAAAACAATTTCTCCAAATCACACTTGACCCAAAAATCCATTTACAAAGCATTGCCTTTTAAATCAACTTATTTTATTATTTATCAAAACAGATCCGACAAGGTTAATATATTCCCAAAAATCATCTTTATAAAACATTATATAATAACATTTCTCAATTAATATTACTTTTAAACACTTTTTAATATATACTAATATTTTCAGAGATTATATAATCACCAAAATCATAATAATATAAAATAATAAAACTAATAATAATAACTAACAATTAAATACTACTCATATAATATAACATATATAACACATAACACCTAATAAATAACAACTAACAATAACAACAATATAACCCAGCCCAACTCTCATACTCACCAACCCATGACCCAAACCCAATAGGAAGGCACAACCCAACCCATTAACCCAAACATCCATTCCGGCCAAAAACCCAAACCCCTTTTCCTTCCACACTTTCAAATTTCCGATTTAACAATCAGACAAAACAAATAAAAGAAGCGGGCCCCATATGAGATGGAAGCAGGGCCCATAGTTCATCGTTAACCTCCCGCCTCCTCCTCGCACCTCCTCGCTCGGACTCACTCTCACAACTCTCTCTCCCGTTGGCCGCCTCTCCCTTGTATCCCCGCTCGACCTCGCCGGATCTCTCTCCAATCCGCTCTCGACCTCTCTGACTCGCCCTCAGATTAACAAAAACGACGACACAAGGCTTCCTATGGCTAACAAAACGGAATGGAAAGGGAAGAAGCTCACCGGGGGTGTCTTGAGTTTCGTCGGAACGTATCGAGGTCGACGGAGTTGATTTGGGCTTGCCGGAGTTAGATCGACGCCAGAGGTGGCCTAGGACGAAGGTACATGTCATAAAAGTAGACCTTTATATAGGCTGGAAGTGAAAGGGAGAAGGGAAAGAGATCACCGACCTCAATACCGAAAACAGAGCAAGAGGAGGAGGAAGAAGGTGGCTCGGCGACTCCGGCTCTCCGGGGGCTCTCCTGGTGGCTCAAGGGCACGTCGGAGATGGTGAGGCTGCTGGGTGCTTCTCGCAGAAGAAAGAGGAAGAGCGAAGAGGTGGTGGGGCTTGGTTGCAAGCGAAAAATAGGGGAGGGGAGGACAGGCTCGCGGCTTCGGTTTCAGGGGCGCAGCGAAAGCGATGAACGTGGTGGCTGCTGATGGTTTTGGTGGCCGGAACAGAGGGTCAGGTGGTGTTGGTAGCTGGCCAGAAGTAGTAGGAGAAAAGGAGAGGCTTTTGAAGGGGAGGAAACAAGAGGAGAAAGGGAGAGAAAGGATTGTTATTGTTGAAATCTGAAGGGGAAGGGGCTGTTTGTAGGGGTTGGCGTGGGGAGCTGGCCACTGCCCGAAGTGGAGGAGGCAGGTTAGTGGAAGAGGAGAAGGCATGAGGTGTTAGTGAGCTTGAAAGGGGTAGGAACAACTGGGTGTGGGTCTCGTACAGATTTCAGAAGAGGGGGAAGGTGAAGACAAACAAGTTCACATGTGGTTCCAAGGTCCAAATAAAAAAAACACCCGGAAATTAAATCCCGAAACCCACTCACTCGACCCATTCCCGACTCATTCAAATATTACATAGAAATTTCCAATCCGAAATAATAATAATGGAATCTAAATAATAATTTTAAATCTCGGGGTAAGAATGCGGAAGTAAAATCCGTTTTTAAATCTAATTTGAATTTATGCCGGAATTCGCTTCGAAAGATTGAGAATAAAACATATTACTCGAGGACGAAATTTTTCAAAATTTTCCCAAATTATAGAAATTAAAATAATCACACTTCAATATCTTATAAAATAATAATTTAAAATTTTCGATCTTTACAAACCCCACTTAATGAATCCCACTTAATGAATTTGATCAGAGCCTAGTGTCATGTCAATTCTGGTAATTAGCACTTTAAAAGAAACAGTTCACTTTAACCAAATAAAAAGAAACAATTCACTTTAAGTTGATGGGATGGATTCATCACTTCCGCAACATTTATGCCATAATATGTATTCATCCATAAAAACTAGAGCATCCTTTTTGAAGATCTATATTCATCAAAACCCAATGTTACAAAGCAGGAATCTGGAAAAAAAACATCAAGTATCAAATGCACCAGAAAGAGGGAGGCCATAGAGTAAAGGTCAAATCTCTACCCCTAAATCCCTAAAATTCAGAATTCGCTAAATCACCACTAAAACGCCTAGTAGGGAAATTAATTAACCGAAGCAAAATAGAAGAGAAGCAGCAAATGAGATTCTAGAGGTCTGTATAAAAATGGAGCTAAGTTGCAGAGGGAAGCCATGCCAGAAGAAAAATCAGCGCAAATATATTTCAAATAAGACTCTCTGATTCCTCCTCGAGGAAATCCAAAACAAATAAACAAAGGAAGAAGGAAGATTCGGTGGTTTCTTCCAACTTCTATATTGAGATGGACAGTGGTTTCTTCCAACTTCTATATTGTCATTGTTTGCAATTCCATGTCATGACATGAGATTTGTTTCATACGAGTATGAATTAAATTTGGTGGTATAGATGTATATTACCATTCTTTCTTTTCTTTTCTTTTTTGATACAATATTACCATTCTTTCTAAATTTATGAAAACCTAACTTATGTCAATTAATAATCATTTTAATTGGTTTTAATAAGCTACTAGTATTATATATATTATTGGATAACAGATACAGGTAGTAAAAGATTTGTACCTTGCATAGGTCTTTCATAAGAGAAAGATGTATTAAAGCTGCCTCTTTTCCCAAATTATGAATCTCATGGAGACCAGTTAAAGACAAAACCTAGAGAAATAATAGTTATTAATTCACAACTATAAAGCACTTTCAGCTATTACAACTATCTTTAAGAGGTGTAGTATACAATAAGGTGGAATACATACCTTCTCAAGCAGTGAACCACACTCGGCAGTCAAAGCAGTATATATTGTAACGGCCCGGATATAAATACCCGGGTTATGTTTTGAAGGTCGGATACCTTCGTACGGATGTTGCAATTCAGGTACGGGTCGAGGTTTCAAACCTCGAAGATCAGTATTCGAGCGGGGATTTCGAACCCCAAGCAATCAAAGTCACAAAACCCAATTCAAACGAAATTAAAACGGAAGCAAGGTTTAGATACAAGAGCCATGGCAGTGCCGAGTCAAAACCAAAACATATATTCTAAAGACGTATAGCCAAATTAGCGGGGTTAGACAGATTCTTTGCAATCGCCCAGGAGATTTTCCCACGCCATAGAGACAAGGAGCAATCATACCTAAAAACAAGTGGTGCAAGCGGGATCAGACCGAGACCCCAACACACCCTGTCCCGTAAGCAAATATACACATACGCTATAATAAAGATGCTTCGATGCAATGCGAAAATTAAATCACACTAGCATATTCCTAAATCATAATATGTGGAAAAGAACTATAAAGGCGCCCAAATAATGCCAAGTGACATATCCCCATATCTTGTATTTTCCGTACCCACTCCGAGGTAGGGCGCTCGGCCTTAGCCGAACCGTAATAAATATATTCCCGTACCCACTCAGAGGTAAGGCGCTCGGTCTATGCCGAACCGTAACAGATATACTCTCGTACCCACTCCGAGGTAGGGCGCTCGGTCTGTGCCGAACCGTATCAGAGATATATATATATATAGATCATACTCATCGACTCGATTGGGGACCGAAACGGTATAAAACACGAATGCCCCCATGACCTTAGCAAAGACTCTAAGACTCATAGATAACGGTCGTTCTGTATTCAAACACACAAAGTAACTGAATGATCATTCATAAGTGCAATCCTAGCATGATACTACATGGCATGCTTTAATGCTTATTCAACACCTAGTATGTCATATATTCACAAGCAGGTATTCTCTTTCGAATCTGAGTAAGCCCATAAAGGAACTTACCTGGATAGGCAGAACAGCAAAAGGCAGAATCCATGTATTCAGTAAGTCATACATCACAAATGATAACCTATCATATATAAGTAATGTAGATGAGTCTACTTCTAATTTACACTAAGCATATCTCAATCACACAAGGCGCCCATAACTATCACATATAAGTTCACGAATCATAGAATATCGCATCTTAACATTAATTCATCATTATCATCTCAAATCATCTCGTCATGCATCGCATACCATCTCACATCTCATCCCATCTCAATATCTAATATCCCATAATCTCAACAATTGATCATTTCAACTCATCATTTAGAAATCATGCACCATTATTATAAATATAAGTCATATTCATACTCTAAGGTATATTCATACTTTAATCGTCATATAACAAATCATACTTCAACATTTAAGAACTTATCATGCTTCTTAATCATATACTATAACATCATGCTTTCATTTATATCAACACATCACGATATCATATCTAAGGACATATATCCACATCTCATATCATAATTCATACTTAATCATTATATCGATATCGTAACACTACACCTCATAGTATGTTCATAATCAACACATAACACATCAATATCATATATCATAATTTGCTTCACAAAATCTCACACATAAGATTCATAAGTCATTCGCAAGTTAGATAAAGCAAAGCAGTTTCCCAAGATTCCCGAAACTCTTAAATCTCAAGTTAGACTAAATCACTCTCTAACCCATTTTCTCAAATCATACTCGACCCAAAAATCCATTTATCAATCATTTCTCTTTAATCTAGTTATATTATTATTTTATCAAAATAATTCCGACAATGTTAGAATATTTCCGAAAATATCCTTTTCAAGTGATTAATTCAATTTCCGACCCTTAAAATATTTTTTTCCCAAATTCATTTTCAAGTCCAAGTCCAATTGAGGTATTTCTAATCTCAACAATAATATAATATAATATAATATTTATATCCCATTTATTTAATACTTTTATAATATACGTAAGTCTTAAAACTTAATTTACATTTTATCACAATATACTTTAATTTTTCATATAATATAACAATCAATTAGATAGCTAAATAATCGAATAAATACTTATAAAAACTAACCCAACTATCCAAGTAAAGGCCCAACATCAACCCAGCCCAAAAAACCCGGATCCAAAATCGGATCTAGCCCATGGCTTCCCTTGCCAAACCAACCCAATGTTCTTTTAAAAAAACCCGGACCCAAGTGCTAAAAAAAGGGGAACCCAAACCCGCGGGCACTGTTCATCGCCTCCCCCACCACGCTCTGTTCGACTGAAGGAAAGAGAAGGAGGGAAGCGGGAGGGCTGCCGGCCATGGCTGTGCTCCGACAACTCAACCCGACACCAAGGAACAAGGATCAAGCAAGAAAGGGAAGAAGGAGAAGCTCACCGAAGCTTGGGGTTCTCGTCGGGAAAGAGATCCGTTGGACTCGATTGGGGCTCGGTTTACCTCGCCGGAGCCGGATCTTCGCCGTTCTTGGCCTAGAAGGAATGCCAATGCCTCAAAGGTTGAGCTTTATAGAGTTTCGAAGCAAAAGAGAGGGGAACGAAACCTTACCGTGGTTTGAAGCGGGAAACAGGGCAATGAGGCTCTCGGGGGTGCGCTCGAGGTGTCTCAGGTGGTGCTCGGGGACATCGAAGAGGATGAGGGAGTGGGTGCTGCTCGACGAGGAGGAGGGAGATGGGTGCCGAAGATGCTCAGCTGCCTCGGCCCTTCGGACAGTGAAATAAAGAGGGAGACGGGAGCTGCTCGGTTCCGCCTGGGCTCCAAGGGAATGAATGTCGACGACGAGCTGGTAAGGGTGGTGGTGAGACTGAGGTATGGTGGTGCTGTCGAGATTGGAGGAGGGCAGGGGAAGAGAGGCAAAACATAATTGAAAAGGGTAGAAGGAAGTGATAGAATGGGTCCACTACAACAGAAAGGGTTATTAGCGATCAAAGTTTTAGTGACAAATTATTATTCCTCGATAAATGTTGTATTTTGCGATGAACATAACCACTCCTCATAAAATTGGTCGAGATCATTAGCGAGGAACCTATATTCCTTGCTACAAATGACAATCAACAACAAATTTTTTGGTTCATCACTAATTGTTGTCATGTTGTAGTCGTCTAAAGTGTAAGAGCAATCGCGACAAATTTAAAGTTTTTATTGAGGAATATTTTCATCGCAAAAAATACATTTATCGAAGAAAGTTCAATTTTGTCGTTAAATATTTGGTGGAAATTATGCAAACTCTGCCAAATTTATTAGCGATAAATATTTGAATGTCTCGCTAAAATTATGTGTTTCTCGAGAAAATAATTTGTCGCAAAAAATATCAATTGGTGAGGACATTCCATTTTGTCGTTAATTGTTCGTGTTAAAATTGAGAAAATGCTCCAAATTCAATTGTGAGAAAAGTTTAAATTCCTCACCATAAGTTTATATTTTACGAGGAACATTTTTCTCCTTAAAACAACCATACAATATGGAATAACAAATTCGTCACTAATGGTATGGAGAAAACTTTGGCACAAGTGCACAGTTGTAAGACGATAAAGTATATTTTCATCGCAAAAGTACATGTTTGACGATGAATGATTTCATGTTGAAAAACTATTTGCCGATCGAGAAAGTATTAATTTCATCATTAGTAGTATGAGGAAAAACTATTCCCAAGTGCAAAATTATAAGGTTACAAAAATATATATTCATCGGAAAAAGATACATGTTTGGTTTGTTAATATGGGTTAAAATAATAAAAATCAGCACTGAAAAATCAAAGGCTATAAAAGTATACATTCCTTAGTGTTTGCTACTTTGTTTATGCAAGAAGGTTGCCCATTAATTTGCTGAATGAATGATATTTTCATTTAAGTTAATATTTGCCTATGCGGGAATTGAACCCGCATGTTTGTGCATGAGCACATTGCTCTACCAATTGAGCTAATAGGCATAAAAATTATAAAAGAAAACTAGACACGACAAGTAATTGGAACAATCAACAACTTGAAACAACAAATCTTACCCCCGTCAAATGGATATGTGGAACCCATGTTTAGATGTCAATTTTTCCCATCCATCCATGCTCCAAACACACAGCTTCAGAAAAATTTTATCAGTCACAATAAGCTAAAAGCAAATAAGAATTATAATCAAAATTCAGAGACCTGATGAATAATATGGAAGCTATATAAAAAAGAGAGAAGAGTTGAGCAATGAAGGCCGGAGATCATAGGGAAAAATTTTCTAGATATGTATTCAATTCAGCTAATGAACCTAAGAGCTTTCTAAGAACAAATTGTATTCAATTCAGCTAATGAACCTATCATTTTAAAAGATCAGAGAAATAAAACTAATGGGAAGAAATAAAAACGATGCTAATAGCAAGATATTCACAATACACGAAATCAGAATGCAGTTTCGCTTACTAAAGCTTACCAACTCTATTGTCATTCGATATCATCAAGCCTCAATATGAGATCCACTTCCTCAAGCAAAGCTCCCAGCAATGGAGAAACCAAAAAACTGAAATAATGAAAAAGACCAAATAAAAAATACAGTGGGGAACCAAAACTTAAATCCCACCACTGAATCGAAATAACATGGGGTAGATGACAAAAAAATACAAAATTCAATTTCTCGCTCCTCAACTAGTTTTCCTGCTACTTGAATATGGTTGTATCTGTCTTTCCATTCAATTTCTCTTCGTTTTATCCCTCTTAATCAATTTACATCCCCTAAAGTAGACACCAATCACGGATAATCTGAAGCGAGACAGGCTTATGCGCTAAACACACCACATTCCTAAATCCTCTACTCTACTCACAACCACAACCACTTTCCTAAATCCTATTTCCTGGTTTAGGCAAGTGTCATGTTAAGAGGAGTCTAGATAATCATCCTGTAGGACAAGATGCGTTGATTTCTATGGAAGATAAGAGGAGCATAAAGAAAGAGGAATAATTCCATTTTCGATAAAAAGAGGACACAAAATGAAAATTGAACTGATGCTTACTTTACATACCTCTGTTGGAAGCAATTACCTCAGAATTTGAGATTGGACCTACTGATTCTCTTTTCATGCACTAGCTTCATCCTTGCTGGCATCAGAAGCGGTTGCATCAGCTGCAACTCATTTCGTTACGAAGTATTCCTCAGCACGAGCAAGGTTCTCGGCCATGGATGGGTTCACCCATTTCTTTCTGCCGGGTAGTACACTAGTAATGTGAGGGAACAACCAGCTGCCTCCCGCTTCTCTTTCGCAGATGATAACACATCGCAGAAATATTATCGAAGTTACGTGAAGAGGGTGTGGCCTTTGAACTTGATAATGGCTCTGAACTGCTTCCAATGAATCCAGTGGATCCTGTTTTGGCCAATCAAGTGCACTCATTACTAGCAATCTTTCCGAAAACAACATGCCCTGCGTGAATATCAGGCATATTTAAGCAATTCAGCATGGTGCACAGAAACATGTTTTGGTGATATTTTTTATTGCCCATTTTGAAAAATTTCCCATCACATCCCATATCCCCAAGTATTCAGGTCAATTGTAGCAACAATTCATTTTGATCTATAAGATTAACTCGATAATATAGGATGAACTTGACTTGAAGGGTACTGTAGATTGAGCAAGTTCTTTATCAGAAATAGTTGGCTCTCCCGTTTTTATAATGTACCTTATCTGCTTGCAGGTGGATGATGAGGCCAGGGAACTTAACAAGGACCTGATGTCTAAGTTGCTAGAACTTGATGTTGATGGTGTCTATTCAGACTAAAAGTGAACAGAACCTTGATTCAAGTAAGAGAAATACATGCTTTTACTTCCAGTGTTGAATATCAATTTAATTCATAAGCAATACATGCTTTTACTTCCAGTGTTGAATAGCAATTTAATTCATAAGCAATAGTATGTACTGTGAGTAGATGTAGACTTTAATAGATAGAAGGATTAAAAATTAGCCCCAGGAGACACGACACACCAGTTACTCACAAATTAAAAGGAACAAATAAAACATCAACCATGTATACAAATCAGCTACCATAGAGACCAAACACAAATGAAGGTGCGAGTCAAATTGATCGACCAACCATATCATGAGCTTGAAGGCATCAAATAGAACATATTCTTGCTATAAGAAAAAAAAACATCAGCTTCATACTAACTGAACTGCTATTATTATTGGAGGAGGTTTCAAAAGAGCAAACCAGTGTCATACAAATCCAACAGACCTATTCTTGCTAATGCAAACACTATAGATATGATGATGATTTTTTGTTTTGGTAAGGCTATAGATGATGATGATCAAACTGAAAACAATACAATATCACTGTTATAAGCCTAATTGATGCAAAACAGAACAGATCATTCTGCAAACCCTAATTTATAGAGATTGTCAAAAGAGGAAGGAAGAGAACATCTGAGGCGCCTGTTTCACAAGCTACGAGCGGCCAAGCATGTAATCGAACTCGAATTCCCTTCCAGGCTCTCAATTAAACGCTTCAGGCATGTGAACTATCCAGTTGGAGAAAAGGTAGATCAACAAACAAGATTGAGCCAAACCTTTTACGACCTCGATCGCGCAAGCAGTCCCTTGCGCATTCGCCAAATGGCTCTCGCCGGCGACAACGCGCAATTTATTCATATCCTCAACAACCTCCTCAAATCACTCGCCACGGGATCTCACAAGAGCGGCAGGGAAAGGGAGCGAGCTCGGAGGCGGAGACGGCAAACAGGCGGAACCGGCGTATAGATCCGAAACCCTAAAATGCTGGCGAACAACGTCCGGATTTGGACCGATCCAACCCGTGGAGGACAGAGCGAGATCGTCTCCCCCTCCGGGAGTGGCCACGGTACTCAGGATGTCATCGTGTTTCCGAACAAATTCAGGGATCCCGTTTGGAATGTGCAGGTGAGATCTGATGAAATTGGAGACAAGAAACTGGCGATGGATCTGATTGGATGAATATATCGTTCTTTGCGAACGAGGAAACGAGAGGATAAAGGTGTTCGTTCGGGTTACAATGGAGAGAAAGAGAGAAAGGAGAAAGGGAATAAGAGGGAAGTTTGAGGACAGGCAGTCGAGAAAGAGGAAGTGCGCTCATCGACTGGCTCTTCGACAAAGGCATCGTCCACCGTCCCTGGCACACGGAGAAAAGCGGTCGTCGAATTGAGGAAAAGATAGAATTGGAATAGCCTAGCTAGATAATAAGATAATTTAAAAAATAATAATAAAGAAAAGGATAGAAGATATAAAGGGATAGAAGAGAGATATAAAAAAACTAATAATAAATAATTAGGATAGTCCGTAGAATAAGATATACTATAAATTTATTTGAAGTTAGGTTAAGGACGAAGGTTTAAATAGATGTCAAAGATGTTTTCTTTTTAAAGTTCAAAATTTGGAGAATTGAAAACGTTCTGGATTGAACACAATTGCATTAGATCAACCATAAAGTCGGAGGATAGGCATTGACCATCTACTACTACCAGACCCTACAAGACATTAAGGTGAGTATATTACGCTTTAAAATCCTTTGTCATGTTTGTTAGTGATTAGCGTGGTGCACGTTTCGTGGTTACAGTAATATGATTGTGCATAATTGCTATTAATGTTTTACTAATATATATAGGTTGTCTTTATTATATTATTGTTTCTATTATTAGGATGGATCGGAGTTGGATGTATTTGCAACACAGATTTCAACCTGCCTTCATCAATGGTGTAAAAGAATTCTTGGAAGCGGCCAAAGATCATGTTAATGAAAATGGTGAGACTCGATGCCCGTGTCGTGAGTGTAGAAACGGAGAACTCTTGTAATTGGAAGAAGTTCGTAAACATATCATGTTAAAAGGGTTTCAGTTTAATTATTCAGTATGGACTGACCATGGGGAAGACCTTAATAGTGATGATGGAGGTGACGACTCATATGATGGCGGTGGTGATGATGATGATGATGTTGCGTTTGATGATGGTTCTGATGAAGATGTGCAGATGATGGACATGTTAGATGATGTGCAGAGAGGGATGGAGATGGATGAAGATGATATAAGTGATCGGACACAGACAAAAAGATATGATGATATGTTTGGTGAAGCGCTGAAAGAGTTGTATCCGGGTTGCAAAAAGTTCACTGCACTGAGTTTTATTTTAAAACTCATGCACACAAAAGTACTAGGTCGCTGGAGCAATAAAAGCTTCAATTCTTTATTGAAAATATTGAAAAATTCTCACCCAGAAGGGGCGGCTATCCCTTCATCGGTTTATGAAGCAAAGAAAATTTTGCGTGATTTAGGCATGGGGTATGAATGTATACATGCCTGTAAGCATGATTGTGCATTGTTTTGGAAAGAGAATGCAAAGCTTGAAGAATGTCCTGTGTGTCATGAGCCTAGATACATGTCGAAAGAAGGAAAAGGCAACAAAATCCCACAGAAGGTATTGCGTTATTTTCCATTAAAGGACAGACTGAAGCGACTATATATGTCTAGACATACAGCTACAGATATGAAATGGCATAAATTGAAACGTCAATCTGAAGAAGGTTGCCTTAGACACCCTGCAAATGCTGAACAGTGGAAGACTTTTGATTTAGAGTATCCGGATTTTGCTAGGGAGTACAGAAATGTCAGGCTGGGGCTTGCTACAGATGGGTTCAATCCATTTGGGAACATGAGCACTAGTTATAGTATGTGGCCTGTGATTTTGGTGCCTTATAACCTTCCTCCATGGAAGTGCATGAGAGGGATGTTTTCCATGATGGCATTACTGATTCCTGGTCCCCGGGCACCTGGGAAGGACATCGATGTATATCTTCGTCCTTTAATAGACGAGCTAAAAGAATTATGGGAAGTTGGTGTTGATGCTTTTGATGTTTCTACTAATCAACGATTTACCTTGAGAGCATGTGTCCTTTGGACTATAAATGATTTTCCGGCTTATGGGAATTTATCAGGTTGGAGCACGAAGGGGTATTTAGCTTGCCCAGTATGTAATGAAGACGTAACTTCAGATCGGTTGAGAGGAAAACTATGCTATATGGGTCATAGACGTTTTTACCAGAAAATCACATGTGGAGAAGGAGTAAGGAATATAATGGAAAGGTTGAACATAGGGCACCTCCAAGGATTTTTTCTGGTGAGGATAAGTTAAAGCAGTTAGACCGGGTTCATAAAGGCAAACCAGGTAAATCTCCATGTAATCCAGATTTGAAAAGAAAACGGCAGACCTGTGAATTGAACTGGAGTAGAAAAAGTATTTTTTGGGAGTTACCGTACTGGTCAAAGTTGGATTTACAGCATAATATTGATGTGATGCATTGTGAGAAGAATGTCGGTGAAAGTCTTGTAGGAACATTGCTGGATATTGAGGGCAAGACAAAAGATACGCACAAAGCTCGTTTAGACCTTGCAGATATGAACATAAGGAAAGAACTGCATCTGAAGCAACATGGAAATCAGCTAAAAAAGCCTCCTGCTAGGTACACACTGAAAGTCGAGCATCGGCGACTTCTTGCTAACTTTTTGAAGAATGTTAAATACCCTGATGGGTATGCTGTAAATATTTCAAAAAATGTGAGCATTATGGAAGGGAAGATATCTGGACTTAAGAGTCATGACTGGCATGTTCTATTACAACGCCTTATCCCTGTGGGTATACGACCTTTCTTGGACAAAGATGTGTGTACTGCAGTCGTTGAGTTGTGCATATTTTTTCAACAAATTTGTGCAAAGACCCTAAAAGTTTCAGAATTAGAAAGGTTGAAGACTGAGATAGTTTTGATACTCTGTAAACTGGAGAGAATTTTCCCAGGGGCGTTTTTCGATGTGATGCCTCACCTAACCGTACATTTACCTAGGGAGGCTATTCTAGGCGGGCCTGTCTCGTATAGGTGGATGTATCCAATTGAAAGATATTTGGGGACTTACAAAAAATATGTGTCAAACAAAGCTCGGCCTGAAGGTTCAATTGCTGAAACATATGTTGTGAACGAGGCAATTACATTTTGCTCGATGTATTTTTGCGGAGTTGAGACACGTTTCAATCAAGTGGAGCGTAATGATGATCTTCAAACTGAACATGAAGGTGGATTGTCGGTTTTTTCCCAAAGGGTTCGTCCATTTAGCAGGAAGAAATTCGTAGTGATTGATCAAGATGATTTAGATAAAGCTCACTGGTACGTGCTCAACAGTTGTGATGAAGTCCAACCATATATGAAGTAAGTGAGTTTAAGTACGAGTGGTTTATATTGAATAATTTTATATTTTTATAATACAACTTTATTTTATTTATTGTGTTTACTCACGTGCAGGGAACACGAGGATGAGTTGAAACAAATAACCAATGATGATAATTTATTTATTAGACAGAAAGAGGGATTTCCGAATTGGTTTTGCCAAAGAGTATGTACAAATCTATCAGTATTTAGTATATACGTGGATTATTTGGGTTTGTTTAATCTATGTTAATGTATTAATTTGATTTTTTTATATTATCTTTGTAGATGAGTAAATTAGTCCAGAGTGGAGAAGTTTCGTCAACTGATGCACTTTATTGTTTGTCATGTAAACCTGATAGCCGCATCCACACATATACCGGTTGTGTTGTCAATGGATGTAGATATCACACAACAGAGCTTGATGATCGACGCACTACTCAAAATAGTGGGGTTTATGTCGCTGGAGTTTATAATGGGGGAACAGATGATTACTATGGCGTTCTTTTGAGTATTATCAAATTGAACTATATTGATATGCATAATGTTTATCTATTCAAGTGCAAGTGGTACAACACAAATGAGAAAGGCAGAAACATCAATAAAAGAATACAACGGGATTATAATCTTCTGAGCATTAATACAGACTCTCAATGGTACGAGAATGAACCATATATACTAGCAAGTGAAGCACAACAAGTGTTTTATGTTGAGGATCCAAAGTTGAAGCATGGGTGGAAAGTTGTCCAAAAAGTGCAAATGCGAAATGTGTGGGATGTCCCAGAGGTGGATGTTGAAGAAGAAAGCGCAGAGGTGGTTGTGGATGATTTTGAGCCACTGGGTAGTGGTAGAGTTACTCAACAAGATGAGTTCAATGAAGTTCAGTGGGTGGTTGCAGAAGAAGATCTGGAAAATCCTCAACTGCATCAACAAGATGTTGAGCCCGAAATAATTGATACAGACATAGATAGAATCATAGGGGATAGCACCATCAATGATGTCTCAAGTGATGACGAGGAAGACAATGATAATGCTTATGAGGATAGCGAGGAAGAAAGTACATCGACCGATGAATATTATAGTGATTAAATGTGTGGTTGGGTTGTTTGTTACTAGTATTTATTTAGTGGTTTTCATAGTTGGTAGCTGAGTTTTCTAAATTGCTGTTATGGATTTTTTGGCCTATTATTATAGATTTTAGTTGTTTATATTCTATTTTGGATATTTTATAACAGTTTGATTTTTTTTCCTTACATTGCCATATATGTTAATATTTTCTAGTTGTTTTTTTTAACATTTGCTGTTTTTGTTTTGACATAGCAATTAAATATAGATTAGCCTATGCAGGATTCGAACCTGCATCTTTGTGCATGAGCACGTCACTCTACCATTTGAGCTAATAGGCTTTGAAAAATTGGCATAATAGACTTTGTTATTTCAACCACAAAACATTGACATGATGATAATTCCAGCCAGATATACGCACATTTCAGAAGGAGCCTCATGAAGAAACCACATATATCTATATGCTTGTTTTCTGAAACTTGTGGCCTCTCATCACTGTGCAGTTCAGTTAGCCAGTCTTTCACTTTCTTGGGATTGTCTCTGGCTTCAAGAGATTCTAAAATGTATAAAAAAAAAGCAGATTCTGAAATGTAAAAAAACAGATTCTGAATTGAAAAAAAAAACAGATTCTAAAATGTAAAAAAAAAACAGATTCTGAATTGTTAAAAAAACAGATTCTAAAATGTAAAAACAAACAGATTCTAAAATGTTAAAAAAATAGATTCTACAATTTAAAAAAAAACAGATTCTGAATTGTAAAAAAAAACAGATTCTAAAATGTAAAAAAAAAACCAGATTCTGAATTGTTAAAAAAAAAAAACAGATTCGTATTACTTAAATTTCAAAGAAAGCAGTTTATCCTTGTGTCTTGACTGGAGCTGCACACCTTGAGTCTGTGCTGATCTCTAACACCTTTCTCTCTTGTTTGTTTTCTGCTGCACGACTCTAAGGTGGCCAAAAGCCCTCTCAGTTTCTACCTGAAAACATGAAGTGAAGTTGGAAAAATGCAATTCAGTAGGAAGGATATCATAGCCCATCAAAAAATACCAACAAGAACATGGAGCTTCACTTATCATTTATATACTATATGATCAGTTCAAATGCAAAACCATACTTGCAACATTATTTGCAAACTTGATTATGTGTACTGAGTCAAATAAAAACCTCTACATTAACATTAGGGATAACTCAAAAAACCGGCCACAAGGGACAACTGAGAGTTCAATTTTCTACCTTCCGTGCAAAAATCGGACATGAACGTGTGAAGAAAATCAGACAAGACAAAGACAACTGGGTTTGAGTATGGACTTTAGACTTCATTGTACATCATTTGACACTCTTCGATGAGACACATCCATGGCAATAAGATCACTTTCATAATCGAATGATCTATCCCTACCAAAAAAATACCACTAAAAGCCTGGGATTCCTAAATTTTATTGCAATCAAAATCTATGAAACATACCTGATGCATATTTGGTTCAGCAGGTTGTGCTGAGTGAGGTGCCATGTGCTCATTTGTTCCTGCACACGCACATGTCCAGGACAAATACTGTAATTAAAGCCCTCTTGATTTCAATTTCAATTGAGCGAACCTCGAATCAATTGGGAACGAAATCAACGAAATTGAAGACCTACAAAACTGAAATTGAATGAAAGAGGAAAAGAGAAAGGGAGAGGGGGAGTAGGTTACCGTCGACGAGCATGATGGGGCGCGAGTCGAAGTGGAAGAAGGAAGAAGTGGCAGCCATGGAATCCACCGTGTCGCCTCTGGGAAGGGCCGGAAGAGGAGGAGAGAGGGTCGCTGAAGGAATGTTGAAGATGGTCCGATGGAGACCCTCACTGGGTTTTTTTATTTTTTGATAGAACGCTGGCCTTTTCAAGTCTAAGTTAAATAAAGATCCACTTTATTAAAATCAATATGTAATATATATATATATATATTACTAATATAGTTTTTAAATGATAATTGATAATTGAAAGTAAAATGATGTAATAAAATCTTCTTGAATTTAGTAAATGAAATGGTTAAGATTATGATTAAAAAAAAGCAATATTTTCATACGACTAGTGGATTATCTCATGCGTAGCACGGGACTATTAATTTTCTACTATCGAAGAGTTTTATATGTTTATAAGTAAGTTTGAAGAAGAAAGTCAATCAAAAATAAAATTAATAAAACCAAAAGTGAATATCATATACTTAATCTAGTTTTTTAGACTTAGTTTTGTACTAGTGTAATACCCGCGCCTTAAAGGCGCAAAATTTTGTATATGTACCATGAATCTAATTTTGTAGAAGTATTGTTCAGCTATATATTGCGCGGAGTTTTAAGATTAGAAAAAAATATTAACCCAATTCAATCAAAATTTACGTTTAACATAATAAAAACTTATAGTAAGTGAGATTGACATTCAATTTCAACAAAATAAAGAGTACAAATAATAAAGAGTAAACGGTTTAAAAAATTGAATACCTCACACGGAATCAGAAAAACAAAACATTATAACATCATAGTGTATATCGACATTTGAACAATATAAAATACTAACACACTAATTGAATCAATGAGAGAGGGGAAATGAATGAAGAGCATGTGAATATTGGGAAATGCGAAAATAGACAGTAGAAGAATATTGTGACATTTGTGATCAATCCTCCGCTATATATTAGTTTTATTCACACCAATTTAAATGTTTGTGGACAGTTTGGACTTTGGAGTGCATACCCAATTCAAGGAAAATATTGACGGAATTAAAAAAATAACACAAATGCATTGAATAATGCATATATTAACATGCTTGTTTCTACATAAATAAAATCACGATAAATTCGTATATATTATTTTTAATGTATATTGACATTTTAGAGCAGAATTATTATTATTAATGATATAATTATATTAATATATATAGTATATTGATATTAAAGTAAATTGAAAATGCAAAAATTTTACTTTTACTACCATAATCCTACTAACAGTTTTGTATATAATTTTACTTTTACTACCATAATGCGAAAATTTTACTTTTACTGCCATAATTATATTCAAGAATTTCATGAGTTGATTTACAAGGCTAAGAATTATGTATAGATTTAGGATAAAATTTTATCTGATGCATATATTTATTATTTCAAAATTTTGTGATTGGTTCATGCTACTAATATCCATATCTATTAAAATTGGGTCAAATTTTATCTTATGCATATATAGATATATTGATTAAATAGAGTCAGAATAAAGTTTATCAATACATTAAAGATAGAATTTTTTTTTCTTTATCCACAAAAGCGATAGATCTTCCATAAAAAAATTGTGATTAAACTATTCCAAAATTATATCTAAAAAAAATATCTTTATCTAATGCACATCAAATGAATTAAATCCAAAATTATATATAAAAATTTCATGATTCACCGAACATGTACTTTTTTTTAAAAAAAATTATGTATATAGATCTAATTTACCCGGCTAAGAATCATGAAAGTTAGTAGAATAAAATTTTATCTTATGCATATATTGATTATTTCAAAAACTTATGATTGGTTCATACAACTAATATCCATATCTAATGAAATTAGGTCAACTTTTATCTTATGCATATATAGATATATTGATTAAATAGAGTTAGAATAAAATTTTATCTTATGCATATATTGATTGTTTTCAAAATTGTGATTGGTTTATATGACTACGATTAAGGAGAAAGTGTCATGTATCTCAACCGACTTCTCCTTTATTACATATAATAGATTTTGATTTTTAAAAATTTAAATATATTCTATATTAACACACATTTAACTAATTAATTTCTGTCAATATGTTTAATTGACTACCAATAAAAGAGATGTAATATAATATATCCATATTTAACAAATAGGGGTATAATCTTATAAAAATATATCGATATCTAACTAAATTTGGTAAAATATTATATTAAGCATATATTGCTATTGCTATATAATGCAATTGATTAATAATATAGAATATGTTAAGAAATTTAATCAAAACTAGTATATATCATTTGATTGCTTGAAACCCTACAATAAATCTGGTTATTACATCTTGTCCAAATTTCTTCTATTTAACCTATATACTAATATTAATATTAATTTGATGTTTTGTATTAAATCTATGGTATAGAATACGTGAAGCATATTTATGTATTATACTTTTACATGAGATTTTTTTTAAATAATTTTTTGAGATATTTATAATATACATTTATGGTAATGATTTTAATGAATTTTATCTTAACTTTTATAAATATTTTATATTATTATTTTTTTATTATCAAGATTTTAGTTTAAAAAATTGCGCCATGGTGCAAGAATTGTACTAGTAGTAGTAGTAGTAATAATAATAATAATAATAATAATAATAATAATAAATTCTATTCTATATTCCCTTCAAAAAATTCTTCAAAATTCGATATTTCATAAAAAAAAAAAATTGGAAGGATAAACATGTATCCAGCATATTCGTAAAACTAAAAAGTCAAATTCTAAAATCCCACCAAAATTTGGAATTCGTAGTAGATATTGGCGGTAAACATAAAATTTATCCCACATTTTTTCACTGCCTCACCCACATTAAAGGGCGTAATGAAAATCCCTAGAAAAGTTGTATCTCAACCTCTCTCTCGTCCGACTACCGACGCCCTTCTTCCACCGTACCGGCTGCACTTTTGAGTTCCGACGCTTGCAGATCTACGCTCATCCGCTTCGATGCTCCGCGACTCTACTCTAGCACGTACTCCAGACGCCTCTCGTTCTCCTCTTTATTGACATCAGTCCAGGTTTGATATTTCAATTCGATTTGGGTATATTGAGTCGGTTCTAATTTCAGTCTATTGTTAGTTGTTGTTCGATGGCTTTTAATTTCAATCGATTTTCATTTGTTATTCGATATTTGCTATCATATAGATATAAATTTCAATCAATAGTTGTTGTTCAGTATAGTTGCTGCTTGATGGCCTCTACTTTGATGTTCGACAGTTTTGACCTGGTGTTCGATGCCTTCTACTTTGCAGCTGTTCGGTTTTCATTTGTTTGATGTTCGACAGTTTCCAAATCTATTTGCTTTTGTCGATTGAAAATTCCTGCAATAGTTGAGTTTTTTTTCCTGTGATATGTATTAGTTGCTGTATACTAAATTTTCGATCAAAGGTTTTCATCGAACAGCAAAAATCGAAGGTTTCCATTGAACTATCGAATTGCAAAAGTATTGCATCTGATTTGCTGTCATAATTTTTTTTTGGTCAAGTTTTTTTTTCTGTCATACTTTTTGTTTAGGGTCAAGTTTTTTTGTTTTTTCTGTCATACTTTTTTTATTTGCTTTCATATTACGTGTAACACATAATGAGTTTATTGTAGAGAAATAGTCATCAGTTAAATCATTACCTAAATTAAAGGTAGTTAGTTTGTTACAGAGTAATTTCTAATTAAGAAGGCAAAATATTTATACAGTAATATAAGCACAAAAATCTTGTATCTTGGTGCCTTGGACTTGCAGGTGGCCGGATAAGATTAATTAAAAAATTTGTGATGAATATATATTGTATTTTAAATGAATATTTAGTGGGTTGAACATGAATATTGTTTATAAAGTACTTAATTCTATTTGTAATATTGTGGATCGACAAAAGTTAATATGTATATATAAGTTGTATACGGAGTATTATTTTAATGTCATATATTCAATTTAATATATAAGCACAAAAGTTAATATGTATATACAGGTTGCTGTCATTGGTTTTTTTGGCCTTGCTATGCTTTTCTATCTGCCTTATGTAGTTTTCTGTCATATATATTTTGGATATGCTCAATACTTTTTGAATTCTCTTGAGTTATGTTAACTATTTTATTTTATGTTCTTCTAGACTCATGGAAGGAACAAGATCTCAATCTAAGAGCAAATCTGCACAAAAGGTCATGGACAAACAATCTAACACACATGGAAACAAAAAACGCTCGCATCATTTCGTGGCCAATACAACTAAGGCCATTGCTAGTAAGCATCATATATCAATTATTCACTTTAGAAACTCGAGCATTTATATATATATATACACACACACACTTCGCAATAGGTACTCATTGACTACTAAACTTTATGCATACACAGATGCTATTGTGCCAAAAAGAACACGCATCCAGCTAACTGCACCTGAAACTGTACATCTCCCAAGATCGGATGGAATAATTGAAAGTAAGAATTCTCATTCCTTCACCTATATCTTTTTTCTTGTAAAAACTATATATTATTAATGTTTATCTTATTTAAACTATTCTATTGGGTTATTACGATTAAATAAACCTAAAATGTCTATTATAGATCCATCTATGAATGTTCGAGTTGACACCCAACCTTCAAACCCTGAAGGGACAGAAGACACACATGTGGAGATGGCGATCAACGATAATTCTTCACCAGATAGTGTTGAAACATCATCTGCTGTTGCTGGTATATGCTACTTTAAATTATGATATTTTTCACTTTAATTTATAACTTTTAAATTAAATGGGCATATTTATGAATATACTTGTTTCTTTGACCATCAATGATATTTCCATTGCAGCTGGTACCGAGGAATCTGCGGTTGCTACTGGTATATGTTAATTTAAATTAATAAATGTTGCACTTCATTCATAACTTTTAAATGTACATATTTAGTAAAGTACATATTTGTGTGCAGCAGAACCAAAAAAAATGTGCGTGGGAAGAGTCGAGGAGTGAAGGCAGAGAAGGTCTTTGCACAACTTGGTACTAAAATACCTGTCACGCTGAAATTGGAAGATGGTAAACCAAGCGGGAAATATGCAAGGATGTTTTCATCTGAGATTGGATTCATCTCTAGGAACCATATACCCCTCAATGTCGAAAAGTGGAGTAAGGTTACTCCTGAAGTTAAAGCAGTCTTGGAAAAAAGATTGACTGTGAGTACTATAATTTAAAGTATTATTTTTTCAATAATTCCCTTCAAAAATATGCAAATGAAAATGGTACATTGTCATGATATATATATATATAGTTAATTTTCGTATTTTATAACTTATAGCCTTTGTTAGATAACAAATTGTATTATATATCACATACTTATATTGAAGTCTTTTTATTGAGACTTTGCTCCTATTTCAGAATAGGTTTGACATTGACTTGGCGCTTCCCTGGGTTAAGAGATACGTGCACCACACGTTTGGAGTAGCATTTAGCAACTTTCGTACCCAACTGAAAAAGAAATTTCAGAATTTCCCAAATGTTGAGGAAGCCAAAAAGAATAAACCTAGTGAGGTGAAGACTGCTGTGGAGTGGGAGTATCTGTGTAATTATTTCTCAAGTGAAGAATTTCAGGTATTTATAGGAAACTATGTGTGAATCTATTCATATGACTTTCTTATTGCAGTCCACCTTATGATTCATCTAACTTTGTTTTAATTACCTGTAGAAAAAGTCCGAACAAAATATTATTAATAGATCAAAACTGAAGTATCATCATAAGGCCGAATCTCGTTCTTTTCTCTTACATGTGGAATCTACGGTAAGTTATATTCTTGAGAATACTTTCTTCTTATATCGTAAACATTAAATTTTTTTTCGTATTGTTATTACAAATTATTTTACATATTCATCAAACCATTTTGAGTTAGGATTAAAGTACATATTTTTTTCTTATCATAATTTTTTGTTATGTTGTAGGCACCAACCACAGGTTCACCACTAAATGCAATTGACCGATTTGTGATTCAATATAAGAGCGAGCAAAAATGCTGGGATTTGGGAGCAAAAGAGAAATGGGTATGTATTCATTCTGTCTATTCTATTAGAACAAAAAGAAATGAGATTTGTAGAATTTGATGAAATAAAATTAAAATGAGGTGTGATTTGTCTATTCTATTCATCAAAAAGAACTCTTTATATTTCCAAGAATTAGTATTTGAGTATGATAATGCTCATATATGGAAATTAAGTTGTTAACTATGACCCTTATGTTCAATTCTTTGTGGCGCTGATAATCGAAAGTTGAAGTTAGTTATGATAAGATTTGATGCAAATTATTTTCCTTCTTTTGAAAATCTGCACTATTATATATGTATTTTAAAGTTTGGTATGAATTTGAATGCATTAATCATTTATAGGATGAAATGGTGTTGATGCGTTCTGAGGCAACGAATGAAGATGGAACTTGCTCCATGACTGCGGAAGAGATCGTCGAAAAAGTTCTTGGGACCAAGTCAGGATACATCAAAGGTTCTGGTTTTGGACCTCAACCTACCACCACAAGATTTTCCAAATCTGCAATGCACGAGGTATATGAGAAGAACCAAGAGCTGGAAGATACAATTCAAGCTTAGAGTCAAGAGATAAAGGCTCTAAATGAAAGGTCTGCAAAGTTCGAAGAATTCATGGCCAAATTCAAAGACCAAATGGCTGATGTTTAGTAGATTTTATCATAGAACCTCCTATTTAATAAGATTGTTAACTTGGATTTTATTTATTTGATTTACCACTTTTAGACTGATCGATATAGAACATATAATATTATGTTTTCCCATATATATTTCTATTGCATTTATATTAAAATATTCATTTTTATTTCTAATTTGTATGTTTTAGAATATTTGCATCGATGAAGATATTTTTTCGCCATAACCTACATTACGGGAGGAAAGTCATTTTATAAAAAAAAATATATTTTCTATACCGACAAAATGACATGGTGATTGATAATTGCCTTCAACGAGAGAACTTTTTGTCGCTTCATTGATATATATAACGATGAAAAATATATTCTCTCGCTATTGAATGTTTTTTAGTGAGGATTTTTTTCCCGCATATTATATATTATTTGATGAAATATATTTCATCGCTAAAACGATTCCTATAACGATAGATTCAACTTCACCGTGATAGCATGCTTATAATAACAAACATTTTCCTCACCAATTAACTTTTCATGTTCAAAAATTTGTAACTATAGTCCATCATTCGCAAGGAAACTACTATATTAGCGATGAGCTTTATGGCATCGCTAAAGACATTTAACGACTATTATCGATTCTTTCAACATTTTTGTCGATGAAATTATTATTTTTTAGCGACAAAAATATATGTCGCGAAATAATATAGAGCCAAGTTGATATCATTATTAACGAGGAAATATACAATTTTGCGAGGAATTAAAGTTTCTCACCATGTACCTTTAATGACTACTATGAAATCCTTTGACTTCTTTTGCGACAAATATAATTATCTATTACAATGAATTTAATAGTCGTTAATGACTTACAACGACGAAATTGACTTCGTCGCCAAACATTTTGTTTGCGACGGTTTCATTTTTCCACACTAGACTCTGTTGTGACGATGTTTCAACGACCACTTAAAAAGGAAGCATATTTTCTCGCTAAATATGTATAGCCACGAAATATCAATTTTCAACGAGGAAAAAATTCTTCGCTAAAAGTGACTTCTGTTGTAGTGGTCACTGTTGTTTGGAAAGAAGGAAGAAGAAATGGGAATGGGATAGTGGTGTGTTTGAAATCATAGATAAAGAGAGGGGGGTCCTGTTTCTGAACCAATTTGAGGGAGGGGACCTGCTGAAAGTGGCGTGGGTGGTGTTTGGATCCAATGCCAAAGAGGGGGAGATAGCATGGGAGAAAGATGGGTGAAGGGTGTGGGTGTTTGTTCATTTTGGGAAAGAAGACAATATGTAGGAAAGAGGTGAGTTGTGTGGTCTGATGGGGCTTACAAATGGGATGAAGATGCTCTCTCTCTAAAGAATCAAATTGAAACACCAGAATTAAAACTCGCTCGCTCCCACCAAATCCGACAATCGAAACTTTAATCGAAATTTCTAATCCGAAATGATAAACCTCGTTGATCAATAAAATAATTGAATAGAACTTCGGAAAATATCTTCAAGTCTCGAATTAAAATTAGAGAAATAAAATCCGCTTTTTAAATCTAATTTGAATTTATGCCGGAATTCGCTTCGAAAGATTTAGAATAAAATATATTGCTCGAGGACGAAATTTTCAAAAATTTCCCGAATTATAGAAATTAAAATAATCACGGTTAAATATCATATAAAATAATAATTTAAAATTTTTTCGGTCTTTACATCATCCACCTCTAAAAACAAGTCTCATCTTCGAGACTAAAACCCTTTTTCAAAACCGATCAAGCTTTTCTCAAAACATAGAACCAAACAAAAGCATGCAAAAGCCCAAGTCAATCCTATCCTATATCAGTCAACCAAGTTTTCAGAACTCAAGAGTTGGAGTCATCCACCTCTAAGGGCTAATCCCATATTCTCTTCCTAGTTTCATCTTTCAGAATCAATTTCAACTATCAATCTTAAAATATCATCAAGCTCAACATCAATTATCTCGAAATGTCACGGAATCTCGTATATCAACAAGATCAAGCCCAACTATCAAGTGTCGTCACGCTAACAAGCATATCAAGGGTGGTGTCCTACCAATATCATGCAAGCAAGGCAACACTCATCAAGAGGCTCGTCGTCAATCACATCACATTATCACATATTCTGTCCATAACTATCGATCATATAAGCACATCGACATGGAGATAAACATCAAAGCACACACCTCAAAACAAGGCAGTAGGGCATACCCACTACTAGGGCAAGAGATCAAGAAAATGTCTACACTAGGCTCCACGTAAGACACGAGTAGCTCATCTGAAGTGTCTCCACAACTAGCTCGAATACTCTCCTCAGGACGCTCTACCAAGGAATGATCAGCCTCAACATGGAGGTCAAAATAGCCAAGAATGTGGCTAGGATCGGAACATATTGACAAAGTTGAGACACAAGAAAGACATCGCACTCCAGGTAAGGACGGGAATAAAGCTAAGCGACAAGCTATCTCTCCAGAACCTCAAAAGGATCAACAAACCTAAGGCTCAGTTCGTCTAGGATGTCAAAACGTCGGACCCCTCAAGAGGTGATACTCTCGGCCATACATGTGCTCCCACATCAAAGAGAATCTCGATCCTTGTCAATGCCTCGGAACTCGTGAATCATGCTGTCAGAATCTTAGAGTGAACTGCCCACCTCTGCCGGGAACTATCCTCTCAAGAACCCCATAGAGCCTCGAAATCCGTCGGACGGACTCCTCAGCTAGCCTCGAAACATGCCATGTCTCTTAAATAGCGATGAAGTGTGCCTCTCATGTAATCCTCTGCCTCAAGTCCCGAGACCGGTGAGTTATGGCCCCACCATGCTTCCGCTGCGCCGCTCGAGTACTGTCCAGCTCGCCGTTCTCTTCTCCATGTCGTCGCTCGTCGAAAGTAGTGCAAAAGATACTAAGTTAACGGAGGTAGAGGAGAGGTAAAGGCGGACAACTCGGATTCTCTACGGAACCAAACATAGACCAGAACTGACGACGACGAGAATGAAAGACAAGACCCCAACCCGAGAACGACAATAGTGCCCTTATGGAATTCTATGAGGTTATAGTGCGGCAAGTAGGATACATATAAATCAATCATGAAACATACTAGTCACATCAACACACACTAACATGCACCTATCTCGATGAATAATGACAACACACATGGGTAGCAAAGAACATGAGCAAGTTCTACACGGACATACACATGAGACAATCTAGCCACCTATCATTCCTCAAGTAATAAACAAGCTCGACATATTAAGAATCACGTATGCATGAAGTCAACAACATATCTGCGTGGTATAATCCAACCAAACATTGTAATATAATAAGTATCACATGTATGGTTGACTCCTCATGTTCAACAAAATCCCAGAACAGCACATCCAGTCTTGTTTAGCACCTGCCAATCAAAATTGAAACCACAGTTTGTAGCTAAGTGGAAGATAAGAGCAGGACTTCATTCCATAAGCATACACAATTTAGAGAACTTGTGTGACAAAGAATTAAAAGAAATATCCAATCGCGCTAATGCACTCAAGTAATTTTGTTGCCCTATCCCACAACCTTTGTCGGTCCTATATTGAATGATTTCCGTACAGCTACCAAAAAATTTATCTCTTGATGCCTCAAACTCTAAGATCGTCAAGCAGACTTGGAAAAGTTGAACTATCGTATTCAAAAAGCCATATAAGAAAGAAAAATAGGGATTATGAAATTAGGGTTTTCATCCATGTTCAAAGAGTCATTGAAAGTGTTTACAAGAGATAAGAAACCAAAATTAGGGTTCTCACAGTTAGAGTTTTCACAAGCTGTATAACGATTTTCAAATTAGGGTTTTCATACCTTGATTTGGGTGTTTAATGGAGTCGAAGAAGACAAGCCAGAGGAGCAAATGGACCCATGACTCGACCTCACTTTGGTAGGACTGAGAAGCCGGAGGAAATGAAGGAATGGGGCACCGCAAATCAGTTGAAGACAATGGACACCAGTACGTTGAAGCCGACTGACTCTTGACGAAGACGACCCGACCACTCCAGTTGAGACGACAGCCGGAGAAGATGATGGAAAGAAGACGACCTCTCTTCGGTGTGACTGAGAAGTCAGAGAAGATGATGGAATCGGGTGCGAGAGAGCGGATTAGGGAGAATAAGGTTTGGTTTCTTCAATCGCCGACCCCATCGCCATGAATCACCCTACCTGTTGCTGCTCCAATTTGGGGATTTTTTATTTTCCTCGTGTGGATAGTACTGGGTCCTCGTTTTACCAAAAATCCAAAAAGTCCTCTTTTTCTGTTAAGTGTTTGGATTTTACCGCCTAACTGTTTTAAGCATGCTTTCAAAAAAATTTCAAAACGCTGTTTTAACATTGTCTAAAAAGTAAAACCGATGTATATATTTCAATTAACATCGACAATTTTAAAGAAGATGTTATAATAATTTTTTACATCATGCGTTTTTCTAACCGACATAAAAGATCCGATGTCTATGGACACAATTCTAGTAGTGTCAATATATGTTTCTTCTTCTTCACCAAAAACACTATAAAAAAGACAATAAACAAAAGAAATTTAATGTTAAGATAAAAATTGTAAAAAAAATATCAATAAACAAATAATGTATCATAATATGAAAAAAATCAATAGTATATCAACAACTCATTTTCCCATAATATAAGAGTGAATTGAAAAAAAAAAGAAATAATGTATAAATAAATGATTAATAGAACCTCTTTTTTTTTTGGTGAAAATTAATAGAACCTCTAAATATGAGTCTTCTTGCAACAATGATTGATCAAAACCTAATAGGAATTAGAGAAAATTAACAATCATACATTATTTAACAAATAAGAAATATGAAATAAAATATGATATGATATAAAGTAACAACATAAAAACTGAAAAATAAAATCATGTATATTTTCATAATAGAAATAAGAAAGTACAATTAGTAATAAATTAAAGTAATAAATAAATAAAAATTAGAATAGAAAAAAAAGAGATGAATACTCACCTAACAATATATCCTTCCACTCTTATTTATTTGTAAAACAATTGAGTTTTAGGAGATGAACATTGAAACAATCGACTATTTATAGTAAAAATAAAAATCGAGCATTTAACCAAAGAAAAACTCTCAACCTTCGGACTACCCCACTTTGATTTCCTACTTATCATCTTTAATAAAAAAAAATTAATTTGATTCATTATTCATTTAACCAAAAAACTTACACCCCTTTGACTACCCTATTTAAAGCATTGTTTGACAATTATAGTCATTATTAGTTTGACATAAAAAAAAATTGGGCAAAATTAATATAAAAATATGATAAAAATATAATCAAAACTTTGGCATTATTCTATAATATAAAAATAGTCTATATATAATGCGAATATTCTAATAACAAAAAAAATTAAATGTCACTCCAATATATACATATAAATTAAAGAAAATATTACCTTTAAAACCATTGCCCAAAAATTGAATTAGGTGTTGTCGATCCATACAATATGTGAAAGAAGGCGAAACTAATTAAAATAACCCAACCTTTAAGGGGGTGTTAAAAATATATCTCAATCTTTCAAATGTAAGATAAATATCCCGACCTTTATAAGTGATGGTAATATAATATCCCAATGTTTTCTCTCCCATAAAATTCTTATTTTTTGTATTGTATTACTCATGTATTTTCAATTCAAATAAAACATATAAAATTAAATTAGATGAGTTTAAAAGTTTATTTAATAAACTTTCGTAGTTTTAGATTTAATTTTTACCTAACTTTTTATATCTTTTTTTAAATCAATATCTATAACAAGCCAAATAAAAAAAATGCAAAGCAAAATAACATATTTTCAAGTAGTAAATGATTAGCTAGTGATTTAACTTATCAAAACTGAAGAATATTTTGCCAATTATAAACTTTATGTTACTACGAAATTGAAATGAAAATTTAATTATTTAGATTATTCAATTGTGTTCATTTATATATAAGAAGTAAATTATTATTATTATTAAAAATATATAAAAGAATGTAATTTTTTTATTTTTTCTTAAATCCAAAATAAAAAAATTAAGATAAACTTAAAAACCAATCTAATTTAATCTAATAAACTTGAATGATATTTTACACAATCAAGATATTGAAAATTATATTTTAAATATTTACTTGTTTTATTATATTTGTTTTGATTAAATTTAATTATAATCTATAAAAACGTATTAAATTGAATGATTTTTTTCGGTTACAAAAGAGACTTTTATTTTTTTAAAAATTATCATGACAATCTAGACTATACTTTGTATAATTCGAGCATTAAGATCTAAGGGCACGTTTGTGAATATGATCATTATTTTTTGCCACATATGTGCCATGTAAGCATTTTTGTGGGGGGAAAAATTTTGGGATATTATATTACCATCCCTTAAAAAGGTCGGGATATTAATCTTACATTTGAAAGGTAGGGATATATTTTTAACACCCCCTTAAAGATTGGATTATTTTAATTAATTTCGCCGTGAAACGATAACTGATAATGGTATATGTGATTTAAGAGTGGTGGTGAGAGGGTTTAAAAAATATGTCATAGTAAATGTATTAATTATAGGTATAATTGTATGAATTGAATTTGATATATAACTGCCAAAGAATTTGGAAGGTTTTCTCCTTCTAAATGTCATAATTTAATCTTAATAATAAAAGGTAATAAAAATATATGTATTAAATATATAGGAAGGTGTTACAAAACCAAAAGATGACCTATGAAACTCAACTTAATTTTATACAACTGAACCTTAACCTGCCACAGAATAGACAATAATTAAAATAATTAAGCTAAAAATATTTTTTAATTAGTTAAAGATAAATAATAACAAAAAAAATAATTTTTTAATTGTCATATAATTGCCTTCATTTGTTTTGGTAGTGGTAAATTTTGTCATTAAATCTGTCATATAATTGGTGTCATTAATATGCCATATAATGATGACATGTTGATTACTCCATCCGTTCGGAAATAAACGATTTTTGACTTTTGTGCACGTAGTTTTAGGAGCTAAAAACTATATAAAATCTTATTTATTTTAATTAATTTTTTTCATAGTTTAATATCTATTAGTAATAAGTATTAAATTGTGAAAAAAATTAATTAAAATAAATAAGATTTTATGTAGTTTTTAGCTCCTAAAACTACATGTACAAAAGTCAAACATCATTTATTTCCGAACGGAGGGAGTATAATGTAAAAATCTTAAGAGAGAAATCTCTTAAAAAATACAAATAAAAAAATGTTGTAAATGAGATTTGAACTTGGGACCTCATGCAATACTACCTACATCTTAACCATTGAGCTAAAGTGTAAAGATTCGGAATTTTAAAATATTATTTTATAAATTAAGAATTAATTTTGATTTAATATTGATTTAATTGGGATTTGAATTATAAGATTTCGGAAAATTTTGAAAATTCCATCCTCGAGCAGTATAATTTTAATTTAATTCTTTTGGAGCCGATTACGACATAAATTTGAATTCGATCTAAAAATGGATTTTATTTCCGATTTCTTATACTGAGATTGAAGATTCTGTTCGGATTTTATTATTGTTGTTATTATTCGGATTTGAACTTTTGGGTTTAATTTTATTTGAGTCGGGATAAGGTCGGAAAAACGGATTTTGGGTTTCGGATTCCGGGTATTTGAGATTGAGGGACCACTTATCTTCCTCCTCCTCCTCCCTGTTTTGTCTTCTTCCTCCATGAGCAGAGCTAGTAGCTGCCATAGCATCACCTCAGCTCTTCTTTCCCATCCTAGCTAGACATCTCTCCCTCCTTTCCACCTTGCTCCACCTTATTTTGGAAAAAGTCAAACCACCTCCCCTTCTCATTTGGATCTCACGGCAACCCACACTCAATCATTTCCCCTACTTCTTCTAAAAGTGAAAGGATTAGGAACCCACATCTCCTCATTTTATTCCATCCAAACGCACACACTCTCTTCATTTCTCTATTTCACTCCCCACCTTCATCTCTTTTGCCTTCCACTCTCGTTGAACTGTCCGCCCACAAACACCACCATAACCATGCTCGACCTTCCCATTCTTTGGTTCAATAACCTCTAGCTCCTCCCGAGGACCACCAGCCACCACAACTCCTCCTCCTGAGCACTTCCGCGAGTAGAGCACCCGACACTCTTAACCTTGTTTTCCATGAAACAAAACCGAGCACCCATAGCTCATCCCTCATCCTCATTCATCCGTACACGATAGTAGAACTGCCCATGACCTCCTCGACACCCGTGAGCAGCAGCAGCCGCCGGGAAGACCACCGACGAGCCAAGCGCAGCCCCCCTTCCCTGTTTTTCGATTCCGAGCGGTACGACCTCCTATTCGCTTCTTTCACTCCCTTTCACCTCCAAACAACATAAAGGAGGAACTTTAATCTTCTCCCACCCTCCCTAGGTCATCCAGCGAGAAAACGACTCTGGCGAGACCACCGAAAATTTTCGAGCGTTTCACGAGCGATGAACTTTTCTGATCTCTGGGTGTCGTATTGCATGGTCGGAGCAACTCGTCATCACCGGCGAAGTCTTCTTTTCCTCTTCCCTTCACCGGAATTTGAACAGGGGCTAATAGGGGATGATGAACAGTGTTCCATCGGTTGGGTTCTGTTTTTTATTTATGGTCCGGTTCAGTTTTTTTTTAAAACAAAAATGGGGGGTGAACCGTTTTTATAAAGGGATTGGGTTTGGCTTCACTTGGATCCGAAAATGAAAACGGGTTGGGCTGGTTAATAGATCCGGGTTTGGGCTGAAAGCCTTATGGGCCGGTTGGGTTAAATGTTTTAATGGTATATTAACTTTGTGATAACATGTAAAATAAGTTTTAAGACTCATATAAATATTATATAAATGGAGTATAAAATATTACGTTATATTATTGTGAGATTTAAAAATATAATATTATTGGACTTAAATTTTAAAGTGAAAAGAATTTGGAAAAGGTTTAAAGGCTAGAATTTGATTTGAAAATAGAATTGGAGTTAATAAAATTTAAAGAGTGGATTTTTGGAAATATCTTAACTTTGTCGGAATTGTTTTGATAAAATGAGTAACGGGTCGATTTAAAAAGGTGATATTTTATAAGCGGATTTTGGGCCAAGTGATTATTTGAGAAAAATTATTTTAGAACGATGGTTTTGATCTAAACTTGAGAGTTAAGAATTCTAGGGAATCTTGAGAAAATTAATGTAACGGCACGGAAAGTAAGGATCTTCTTTCCCTTATTTGCCCCTCCCTTGGGCCTAGGAAAGAAAACCTAATTATCCGAGTTACGTTTAAGAAGGCAAGGCTACCTTCCAACTAGATCTTACAACCCGAGTACGAGTCGCAAGTTTTCACAATAAAAAGAAGCAAGGTTTTGAAATAGGGATTTCGAATCCTTAAAGATCGTAGGTCCATTGGGGACCAAGTACTTGCCTTAGTCTAATCATGAAATCGAGCGGAAATGGAAGTAAAGTATAAATCATAATACAATCCAAAAGGGTGCCACGACAGAGCCGGGTCAAAACGATGTAAAATGGTTTAAAAGAGAGGAAGTTTAGTGGTCTCACAAGCTCTCGATCTAACGCCAAAAGTCTGAACCCGCCAAGCATCCATATGAGCAAGGATATCGGCTAACGATTACCTGAATCTAAAAAAAAAGAAGGGGATCTGGGTCAATCATCGGGTTACTCCTGCGCGTGTGTAAACACACTCTGAGAGGCATATAATATGCATCCTATTCCTAAGATGAAATGCACGTTGAACAAAAATGCGCAATAATTATAAAACATATTTTATTTAATTTTAATATTTTGAGTTCGACCCCTTTTGGTTATCCTCTTGATTCGAAGTTGTATCGACACCAAAACTTGAGTAGTTTTGGTGATTTGGGCTGCACCCGGATTTTAGTGGGTTGCCTACGTATCTCTTGGAAGAGAATTAAGCCTCACGTAGTTCAGATTGTTTGAGTTGTTTTTTTTTTAATATTTTAAAGATTTTCATGCCTCATTGGATCATATTAGGACCCACCTTTTCGGAAGGGTAGCCCTAACATAAATCACACTATCATATGCATGAGATTTTCTCGTGTATCACCCAAATAAATTGAGCGCACTTTCTCGGAAGGGTTTCCCAACTTAACGGCTATCACTTACATGAAAGATCATGTGTATTTAATTTAAATTTAATTTTCAACTCGTTTTCATTTTTAAGGTGAATTTAGAGGTTAGCGACTGTACCCGATATATTTTTGAGATTTAATATCGGATTACCTACGTAGCCGTTTTTACGACGTCAAGTCTTTACGTAGTTTTGTACAAAAACCAATTTGATTTTTTTTTTGATCGGCGATTGCACCCGACGAGCTTAAGCTTTATGTCGAGCGACCTACGTACCTGTTTGAACGGCATCAAATCACCCGTAGTTCTTTAAAAAGAATAAATTTGATTTAATTTGAGACAGGTGACTGAATCCCATATATATTGAATTTTAATATCGAATTTCCTACGTAACTCATAAAAGAGTATCAAGTCTTTATGTAGTTCTTTTTTTTATCCTGATTGATTTGGTTTTTAAAAATACAATCGTTTGAGGATCGTGCGATTGAACCCGAATAACGATAGCTTTGTATCGAGTTTTCTACATATCCGGCAAAGCGGAATCAAATCTTATGTAGTTCTTTTTTCAAACCGAGTTTATATTAGGTGAAACCCGATTTGAGGTTTTGACTCCGTTTTTATTGAAGTCGATTTGATATTGACCCACTAGAATTAATTGACAAATAATATTTGACGAGTTTAATTGTATGTTTTTGATTAAACTCAAATTCTTAATTTGTGTCAATTATAATTCTCATATTTTAGCGGGTTAGTTTTGCAAATAAACATATATATTCTCTTTTTAAATAAAATTTGTACTGTACAAAATATACATATAGATTGCATTTGATTTTCATTGCCACAGTCACAGATCTAAACGTGGGTTAGCTTGTTGGGGCTAAGCCTAAAACAAAGTAAGGCCCGTTTTTATTTTGTTAACCCTAGCCGATTGTTTTCAACCCAAATTCATTGCCAGGAATGCCAGCTCGCTCGCCTCCCATTCAATCGAGGCCTCATTTACTGCTTGACATTGTTTGAAGACTAGAGTGGCTCCTCAACTCAAGTGCAGATGCAAAGTGAAGCTTACGACCGCTAGGAGGCGGACTGCCGGCATCGTTGTCAGATCCAGTCGGAGTGTTCAAAAGAGGGGTCGACGAGCGCGCCACCACCTCCGGGAACGTGGTTGCGAGGGTACAGAAAGACTTCGCTAGTTAGGTATGCTCGGCTTTCCTTGACATGTTTCATCCCCCGAATTCGCTCCTTTTGCTTAGGGTTTAAGTGATTAATTCCCTAATATTGAATCCCCTCTCTTGGGTACCCCCAATTCGATGTCCAATTTCTAGGTTTTGCCTGATTTTATTTTTTTATTTTTACAATTTGTGGATTTAGGATCATTTGGTTTAGGGCAGTCGGAAGAGGAGGCTGATTAGAGGCTTAGGGTGGTTGAGAACGACCAAGAGAATCCCGCTGAACAAAGAACCTTCAACTAGGTATGTGGATTTCTGGAGATTTTAGTCCAAAATTTACTTCTCTATTTTTTGTTAATCGTTGAGTTTCAGGCCTTCATTTAACTTCATTAAACTGGCACTTGTTTCTTTGATTGAATCTTTCCTTTTTTTTTTGATAATATCCAGCTTTGGTAATTTTGTTTAGGAATTTGTTTAGGTATGACTTTGTCCTCTTTAAACTGCCATTGCTACTGATTTCTGATTTTCTTTTCTTTGGTGATCTCTAGTTTATGTTTAAGGCCCTCTTGTTGAACCTAATAAAAGCTAGAGTTCCATTTGTTTGGTTAGTGAAATTTTGCCAGAGTTTCGCCCTGATTGGGGTGATTTCGGGACTCCGGAACCCCTACCACTTGCTTACGGGGTGGGGCACCCACCATAGGTGTTATATGCACTCCTTAAGACGGATAATGGATCTACTCGTTGTAAATTTTTACATCCGTCCTATGTAAAAAAAAAAGAAAAAAAAAGAAAAGAAGCAAGCTGCGTTTGCAGTTTTTTTTTAAAGCTGCAAATAGCTTTTTCATTTTTTTTTTCTTTTTTTTTGAAAAACTATTACGGATGGATCCTAGATCCGTCCGTGTATTTTTATTAAAATTTGTTACGGACGGATCTAAGGAGTGCATATAGCACATGTCCCGGGTGCATATAGCAACATCCTTTGCTTAAAGCATAAAAACTTTGCATGGGTGGGTTTCGAGAGTCCATTTCAACAGCATTTCGGCATTGTTTTAGGAAGTTTGGTGGCTCTGAAACCCAAACCACTTGCTTAAAGCATAAAAGCTTTGCAAGGGTGGGTTCCGAGAGTCCATTTCAAGAGCATTTCGGCATGATTTGGAGGTAGTTTGGTGGCCCCAAAACCTATACCACTTGCTTAAATCATAAAAGCTTTGCAAGGAGGGTTTTGGGAGCAAGGAATCTACCTTGTCTTCTGCTACTTCCTGCTGCAGAATCTTTGTATTCTCTCTTTTTTTTTCTTGCTTTCTTGCTGATGCCGTGTGTATGTGTGACTTTGCTTTTTTTTTTCTTCTTCTGTCTTCTCTAAAAAAACACACTAATGCCACACAATTGCCTTTTATAGGGAGTAATGGTAGCAGTTGTATAGCCTACCCCACTACCCCACTTTCACTCCCCCGTACAACTTCTCTTCATTTTTATAAACGGTAGAAATTACTAGGCAGTTATGCAGGTGAGCAGTTACTGATTTTTTTTTTGCCTTGCTTATTACTCTTTCCTTTTCCTTTTACAACTGCCCATGACATACATCCGGGCTGGGCTTGCCCAAGCCCATCAGATGCCTCATTTTTTTAGCCCATTCAAACTGAATTATTATATGCAATGTTATAATAACATCACTATGCTTTCTTCTCTTTCTTTTCTGCTCGACTCTTTGCTCACGGAAGCTTCCAAACAGGCTGTATTTGGAGCTTTAACAAGTGACTTTTGTAAAAGTTGGTGAGCCTTGAACATTTGACCAATGTATTAGCTTTTTACATTTGTCATCGAGTTTTGTAAGACACAGAATACCCAAATTGTAATAAATTTGTTTGATGTGTATACAACGACTCGATACACATTTTTTTAGAATGAATATGCACTTGTGTTTGAATAAGTTTGACGTGAAAATTTCACCCCCAAACAATGCGTTATGCAAAACGGAAATTAAACAGCTTAGCATGCGGATAAGTAAATGTATAAATAGATAAAGAAGCGCGCCAGTTACAAGAAATGTCAAATAGCATGTCCCTCTAGGCCGAAATCCTATAGCAACTCACCATCAAAGAAGCTGCCTCACCTTACGGTGCAGGCCAACCCCACACAATGAGCCTACTAACTATGAAAGGAAGGCAAACAACGACACTTATATAAGGCCTAAGGCTCTACGAGTCCTATGTCACTTACTACTAAAAAGCCTACCGCAACATCGAGTGCAATCAACTTTCTATACCAAAAGCCTACCGCATCGTCGAGTGCAACCAACTTTCTATAATAAGCGCCAACTAGGATGACAAGAATAAAGAAAAAGATCCCAATCGATAAACACCTATAACGGCCATTTTCTAGCAAAGACAGATACCAGGTCATATGGTTTCCGTTTTAGATCCTAAGCTTGATTCTAAGTCGTAGGGTGTATGAACACTAGCCTACTATATAACACCCAGTGCATAAAGCGCCCATCATGAGTAAGTTCAAGGAACTTACTTGCAGAAGCACAGAATCCAGCAATACAGTAATCAAGCAAATCCAGACAGATTAGAGATCACCTAGAAGATAAGTAGCATAATAAGTCTAAGTCTAACTTACAGAAAGCATATCAAATAACACACATAAGATTCACATAAAGCGTATATAAGTTAACCATCCCATCATCATCAACATCAATGTCTCAATTCAATTCCTCATCTCGAATTTCCAACGTCTCAAATCATGCTTTTAACTCATATATACATATCATATAACATCGTTCTTTCATTAATATCAACACATCATAATATCATTTTTAAGGACATATATCAACATTTTACCTCATAATTCACACTTAACAATTATAACACATCACAATATGCTTATCAGATTAATATCCCATTAAAGATCATATACCATATCATATCATGGCAATCTTGGCGTACCTTAATTTATATTCACACAAGTCATGAAATTTATTCATCAAGTTAGACAAGGTGAGTTAGTTTCCTAAGATTTCCCGAAATCCATTTATAAAACATAACTCTTTAACTTGACTTATTATCTTATTTTATTAAAATAAATTCGACAAGGTTAGGGTATGTCCAAAACTCCTCTTTCTAATTTATTAAACCAACCTCCAACCTTTGAAGACATTTTTCCAAAATTCCTTTTTAAAATTCAAGTCCAATTAATATATTTTAAATCCCAACAACGTAAAGTCATAATTTTCATATAACATATAATCATCATAACAAAATCGATTAGCTTAAATAATTAAATAATTTAAAATTCAGAATAATTAAATGAATAACCATTAAATAAATAATTATATAATAATTAAATAAAATGGAATAAAGAAGTCCTAGCTTGTCATAACAATTTTTATAAAATCACCAAAATCCAGCCCAAACAAATAGGCCCACTTTCTTTAGTCTAAAAAAATCGGATCCGGCCCTACCATAAACCCAAGGCTCAATCTGATTTTTTTTTTAAAGACAAACCAAACCGGAATATTAAATAAAGATTGGACTGAACCAACACAAAAGAAAATAAAACCAAACCCGGTTTTAATGTTCATGGCCTCTACCAACACTAGTTCGAAAAATCCGGAAAAAGGACGGAGGGAAAGGAGCTTTGCCGACGATGATTCCGAGCTCCGACCACCCAACCGACACCCAAGGGTTCAAAATCGACACAAAGAGGGGAGAGGAAGGAAGTGTTCATTGAGGTCCTTGTTTTTCCAGAATAAGACTCGGGGAACGAGTGCGTCGGGGCTGGGTCTTGAGCGAGGTGTCCTAGGAAGGTGGTTAGGAGGTTAAGGGTGAGACTTCACTCAGCTAGGAGGTGAAAGGAAGCGAAATAAGGGAGAATCGAGTCTTTACTGATCGAGAATGAAGAAAACAGAGGAAGAGGAGTGAAGGTGACGGCGGCAGCTCCAGCTGCTGCTGCTCGTGGGTGCTCGGGATCCTCGAAAAAGCGGAGGCAGAGTGCTCGGGCGGCTTGGGGGGAGCTGCTCGGTGCTTGGAGCTCTCGAAGGTACTCTCGGGTGGCTTGGTGGCATCGGGGGCAACAGGAGGCGGTGAAGATGGGTGGTGGTTGACGAAATAATGGGGAGAGGAGGGAGTTTCCTGGGTTGCTGCTGCTAGGATAGGGGTGGTTTGGTTGATCATATAGAAGAGAGCAGGAGGATAGGTGAGTGAATGAAGAAGAAAGGAAGGGGCTGATACATCTGATGGGATATAGGAGGGGAATAAGGTTGGGTTTGACAGTAGAAACAGGGGGTAGGAGGGGTTGTAGGGGTAAGGGAGTGGGAAAGATTGAGTGTTGAGTGTATAAAATCAAAATAAATACCCGATGATAAATTCCCAAACCCGCTTTCTGACATTAACCGACTCAATTCAAATTAAATGTTTAAATTCAAAATAATGAAATCCGAAAAATATTTTCAAGTCTTGGTATAATAGAGCGGAATGAATTCGTTTTCGAATTTAAATAACAAATTTATGTCGGAATTTGGTCGAAAGAATTCAAATAAGTCGTTTGCTCGAGGACAGAATTATTCAAAATTTTCCCAATCCTTGGGAATTAAATCGAACTAAATCAATATTAAATCGAAAATTAAATCTTAATTTAGAAATTAATATTTTAAAATTACGAGTCTTTACAATTAACTTGCCTTATCTTAATTGTGATTGATCTGATAGATTGTATGTGTGAACGCAAGCATGATGATGTGATATTGATATAGTGTTAAGTATGAACCATGATATGCTAATATATGTTTTATGCATGAGTTATGAAATGTTGTTATATTCAAGCATGCTGATGATAGGAGCGATTATATGTTGTTATTATATGATCTTGAGTATTGAGATGTGAGATGTCATATGGTGATTGTGAAAACATGCTATTCTAATATATGTCTTGAGTATGAAGTCCTGATATAATGATATATGTTGCTGAGATGAGATGTCGATATTAAGATGATGAGTATAATTGATTCTTGATGAGTTATATGAGATCATGCTATGAGATATGGGATGAACGGATGATAATATGATGAGGTTCTAAATGAAGAGATCAGTAGTTCTGTGTACTTGTGTGATTGAGATATGCTTAGTGTAACTTAGAAGTAGACTCATATACATTACTTATATATGATAGGTTATCATCTGTGATGTGTGACTTGCTGTATACCTGGATTCTGCCTTTTGCTGTTCTGCCTATCCAGGTAAGTTCCTTTATGGGCTTACTCAGATTCGAAAGAGAAATCTCCTGCTTGTGATCATATGATATACTAGGTGCTTCATATGCATTTAAAAGCATGTCATGTAGTATCATGCTAGGATTGCACTTGTGAATGAGCATTCGGTTACTCTGTGTGTTTGAGAATAGAACGGCCGTTATCTGTAAGTCCTAGAGTCTTTGCTAGGGTTATAGGGTAGCCCAGCCTCATCGGGTTTGCCCTGAGTCAGTAGTGTCGATATATGAGCATGATGATGAGATAGCCCAGCACCACCGGGCATGAGCATGATATGATGATGATATGATATGATGATGAGCATGATATGATGATAAGATACGATAATGAGCATGAGATTATGATGATATGATATGATGATGTTGTGCACACATGTATGATGGAATGTGTACCGTATTGGCCAGGTCCGCTCATGAAATAGGGGGCGGAGTAGGAGAGGGATATGCCACTTGGCATTCTTTCGGCGCCTTTATAGTTTTTCGGCATATTATATAAACTGCCAGCATGCTTGTGTGATTTAAATTTCCGTACTGCATTAGAGCATATTTATTATAGGTATAGCTTATGCGTATGTTTGCTTGTGGGACAGAGTGCGTTGCGGGGTCTCGGTCTTACCCCGCTCGCACAAATTGTTTTTAGGTATGCTTGCTCCGTGTTTCTATGACGTGGGAAATCCTCATAGGCGAATGCGAAGAACCGAACTGACCCGCTAATTTGGCTAAAGTACTTTTCGACTCGTGTTTTATTGTCTTGGTTTTGACCCGGCCTCGTCGTGGCAAGTTGTACCTTACTTTCGATTTCTGCTTATTTTCAAATGAATTTCCGCGACCTAGGCTTTTAGGACAGGTTAAGGGTACCCAACGGCCCTTCGACTGTTTTGGGGTTCGAAATCCCCGCTTTAAATACTGATGTTTTAGAGGTTTGAAACCTCGACCCGTACCTGAATTGCAAGATCCGAACGAAGGTATCCAACCTTCGAAACGTAACTCGGATATTTATATCCGTGCCGTTACAAAGTTGGTATCATAGCGAGGTTGTGCAATTCGGGTACACAAGGGTCGGGTGTATGTTTTGAAAAACCGCCCACGAATTTCAAAAGGTTTTGAAAGAGTTTTAAAGGGGTAAAATGAACTTAATATGACTAACTCAAATGGACTAAATGTGAACTCGGCCTACTAAATAAGAGAATTAATTCAAATAAAGGGGATCAAAAGGGTAGAAAAGGCGCTAGACCATCCCTATTGGATGTAGTTGGGAACGGGTAGGCGAAATATAGCTTGTTCTTTACAGATGGGCCTAGAAGACTCCAAGGAATTGCACCGTGGTGGTTGGATAGCGTGTTAGGTAGAGATCGTGAGGTATTTGCCCCTCCGATCAGTCGCTCCTCGAAGACCGGCATTAGATAGCTTGACGTGCTATATATCAATTGGGCCTGAGGGCGATCTCCCTCGAAGGAGATCATTATAATTGTCACTGACTGTTTCTGTGCTAAGTGATATTATGCTAGAACTAGAAATTTGTGGATATACTTAGACTAAGTGTTGCATCTCTATGTGAGTGGGATAAGGAAGGGAGCTTTTCTTTTCTGAGTAGTCGGAATTTTTGTCTTATAAAGCGGTCTCCTCCATGATTCACTTGTTGGTGTCTTTCCCTTTCATTTTGTCTCTGGTTCGACGAATTTCGGTTAAAGGTTGGTGATAGTTGAGAGATGCTTACTCCTTTCATTCTGATTCTCTCCCCTTCTATCTTCTTCCATGTCTCAATTGGTGTTCTAACCGAGTCATTCTTTATGGTATTGACGTCTTTCACATGAAATGGAATTGCGAATCTAATCATGTTCGAGAATTAAGTTCGGGAACATTGACTACTTGAGCATGTGACGAGTATGGCACTTGACACCATAGGTCCTTCCACGAGATGGTCAGTGTGCTAGAGTATGAAACTTTGAATGATTCTGAGTCTATGGGATAGGTTGTTTTGTGGAGTCATCCTCCTCGATTCTCGCAGTGGTCAATTGATGTCTCCTTGTCATGAACATCTATACGAACTCCTCCATCTTCTTTCGGGAGTACTTTGAGTACCCTTTTATGTTCTCAAAATGAGTCACACAAGCATTCCACGGGAAATGGGCTTATGAGTCTGTCGGGATGAGTTGACATTGTCCTTGGAAATCTCTATTTGGTTATAATGGTAGCCTTATTCGTGTTTACATGACTTGGTACATTACTGTGTTGCACGACTTGATGCATTACTATGCTAAATACATGCCTTGTATAAATATTTATTGATTTTTATCCATTTGCATATATTCCTTATGTCCATGTGAAGTCACACTATCTTGGGCTCATGTCGTTCCCTGCTATGGTTCTTCCTTGTTTCCATATGATTGCGTTATGATTGTCTTGACCTTTTGTACATGTTGGTGCTAAGTTGTTAAATGTACCTGTATCCTTGTTTCACATCTACGCCTTTCACTGAGACACTAGTATCATGCAGGACCCATGACTTGTGGCTTGTGTACATTTATGCCCTACTTGCTTTATGATATGCTCATACTTTAAATAGGTCTCTGATAATATCGACATTCGTTTCTTATGTCCTTGGAATATGATTAGTGTTACATCTTGATAATACTCATCATGTCTTATGTGATTCCAACTAGCATCATGTCTGTCTACTTGTCTTATGAATTTGTTCCTCCATGACGTTCTTTTATACTTTTAAGAATGAATGGCCTGACACCGTGCATGCTCACAAACCACATTGTGATTAGATTCCGCGTGTGCTATTAGTATCATACAGGACGTATGACTTCTAAAATGTAACTTATCACGAGGATATGTGCTCTAATTGTCTAATTTATGTACACGAATATTGCATTCCTAATGTCATGTTGTTCCCCTGCATCTTAGTACCTAGTGACACCTTAGATGATCATCTTGCCATCATTGATCTTACACTCTGATGACCTCGATGTGACTAGGATATGTTACAACTCTTGTTACACCCTTCCTTGAGACAATATCTTTATACGTGTGGAGACCTCGACCTTTGCATGAACACACACACACCATGATGGCGGCTAGACATTCACATGATTACCCTTATATGTGTAAATATAGTGTATTGTTCTCTCGAAGCATGACACCTTAGGGGCATTATCCTGTTTTGCATTATGACATACGCATGATTCACCTGTTATACTTACTTATATTCTCATTATATACATTGATGCTGGCTGCGAATGTAGTCTTGCTTGAACTTCTATGACTCCCCATGCCATTATGTGAAATTATTCGATGCACCTTATTTTTCATATATCTATGACTTGTCATGCACTACTGGAATCATGTGAAATCTAAGCCCTTAGAAATATGACTTGCATAATCCCATGCTCAAATTGTATCATAGCTCAGTACTCTTGCTATAGGTTGTGATAGCCATGATATGCCGCTTTATATGATCTTATGACTATTTGAGGATGTTTGATGTTGGTAATCAAGTTATCATGCTATGCCTCAATCACCTTGTATCATGCTTAATATGACTAATGACGTGCTTAGGTGTATCTCATATAATTTGTTGATCTTACCATATGATGCTCTTGTGATGCTTATTGTATGTGTTCTAGTAGCTTGTACCTCGTCCGACTACACACTCCTATTATAGTTAAAATCATGCCCAGTTTCACACATTATAATTTTGCTTAGAATATATCGTCAATCCATGCTTGTCTTGTTGAACTCATATATTTGCGAGTCATATGTTAATTAGTAATTGGGTGCCACATTGCATGTTTATACACTACGACATGATAGATGCAAGTATACATGAAATATGGTTTTCAGTGTTAAACTTGTTCCTCAGTGATCATCTTTGTCTATACTTATGCCACGTTATGACTGACTAGTATCATGTAGGACATGCTTTCCTATTATAGCTCATCGTATCATTACATGTCGTACTCATCCTATCATGTAGACCTTGTTGCTATAAGATGTGATAGTTACTTTGCCCCCCAATATGTTCCTTTTATAGTGTTGTGGCATGTCTGAGCATCTTAGTATCTGATTCTGTATTGATATGACTTGTCTATGTGTGTACCTGACATGAGTAATTAATTATTATTTAAATGTCCTTTATTAAATCTTGTGGTATTTAAAAATGTGATCTTAAGCGTTATCTAATTGTTAGTATATTATTATTCGGAATCATTATTTTAAATGTTGTTTGAGGTCGGGGGAGGGTATCGGAAAGGATGAGAGTAGTTAGGAAAGAAAGGATCGAGTTTATAGATCAAAAGCGAGCTCACAATTGCTTGTTTTGCCGCGGCGAAACCATGGTCGCCGCGACGAACAAGAACTAGGAACAAAGGAAGGGAATGATGCTTTTCGCGGTAGCGAGAGGCATTACTCGTGAGGGACGAAGAATTGGATTTCGCCGTGATGAGCGGCCAATTCGATGCGACGAAAACCAGGTCTGGGCTCTTGGCTGGAGCTGGTTCTCTCCTTTCTTTGGGCATTGACTCGAGTTTCGTTTAAACCCGGTTTGGGTTATTCTATATATGTGATTTAAATTCTTATGTGATGCTATACAATTTGAAAAAAAAAAAGGATTAAAAACGATTTATGATTCCATGATTTATACGGATTTAGACTTGGATTAATTATGACGATAGGTATATATGATGTTCTAGGATTTTGTTTAACATGAGTAGTCACCCGTACATGTGATACCCGTTATAATAATATATTTTTCCTGGCTTGTACCAAACATGTCTATTGTTGAATTCATGCACACGTGATTAATAATATGTCAAACTTGTCTAATTCTTGAGGAATGATAGGTAGCTAGATTGTCTCATATGTATGTCCGTGTATAACTCGATCATGTTCCTTTCTACCAATGTGTGTTGTCGTTATTCATCAAGATAGGTACATGTTAGTGTGTATTGATGCGACTAGTATGCTTCATGATTGATTGATATGTGTTTTGCTTGCCACAATTATGACCTCATCGAAATCCATAAGGGCACCATTGTCATTATTGGGTGGGAATCTTGTCTTTTAGTCTCGTCGTCGTCAGTTTTGGTCTATGTTTGGTTCCGTAGGGAATTCCAGTTGTCCACTTTTGTCTCTCCCCTACCTTTGTTAACTTAGTATCCTTGCGCTACTTTCGAATAGCAACGACATGGAAAAGAGAATGGTCAAATGGGTAGTACTCGAGATGCGCAGCAGAAATATGGTGGGCCCATAACCCACCGGTCCCAAGACCTGAGGTAGAGAAATATATGAGAGACGCAGTTCATCGCTATTCAAGAGACTTGTCATGTCTCGAGGCTAGCTGAGGAGTTCATCCGACGGATTTCGAGGCTCTATGGAGTTCCTGAGAGGATAGTTCCCGACAGAGAGGGACGGTTCACTCCGAGATTTTGGCAGCAGGTTCATGAGTTCCGAGGAATGGACAAGGAATGAGATTATCTTCGACGTGGGAGCACATGTATGGCTGAGAGTATCACCTCCTGAGATGTCCGACGTTTTGATATCATAGGCGAGTCGAGCCCTAGGTTTGTTAATCCTTTTGATGTTCTGGAGAGGTAGCTTATCGCTTAGCTTTATCCCCGTCCTTAGCTAGAGTGCACGATGTATTTCTTATGTCTCAACTTCGTCGATATGTTCTCGATCCTAGCCATATTCTTGACTATGCTGACCTCCTTGTTGGGGCCGATCATTCCTTGGTAGAGCGTCCTGAGGAGAGTATTCGGGCTAGTTGTGGAGATACTTCAAATGAGCTACTCGTGTCTTACGTGGAGCCTAGCGTAGACATTACTTTGACCTCGTGACCTAGTGGTGAGTATACCCTAGTGCCTTGTCTTGAGATGTGTGCTTGATGATTATCTCTATGCCGTTGTGCTTATATGATTGATAGTTATGTGAAGAATATAGGATGATGTGATGTGATTGGCGATGAGCCTCTTGATGAGTGATGACTTGCTTGCATGATACTCGTATGATATCGCCATTGATATGCTTGTTAGCGTGATGAAACTTGATAGCTTGGCTTGATTATTGTGATATATGAGATCCTGAGATTGTTTTGAAATGACTGATGATAGACTACGATGATCCTTTGAGATTGATAGTTGAAACCGATTCTAGAAAATGAACCTAGGAAGAGAATGCGAGATTAGTCCTTAGAGGTGGATGATTCCACCCCCTGAGTTCTGAAACTTGGTTAACTGATATAGGTAGAAACGAATTGGGCTCTTGCATGATTTTGTTTGGTTCTATGTATTGAGAAAAGCTTGATCGGTTTTGAAAAGGATTTTTAGTCTCAGGGACGAGACTTGTTTTTAAAGGTGGATGATGTAAAGACTCGGAATTTTAAAATATTATTTTATAAATTAAGAATTAATTTCGATTAATATTCATTTAATTGGGATTTGATTTATAAGATTTCGGAAAATTTTGAAAATTCTGTCCTCGAGGAGAATAATTTTATTTTAATTCTTTTGGAGCAGATTCCGGCATAAATTTGAATTCGATCTAAAAATGGATTTTATTTTCGATTTCTTATATTGAGATTTAAGATACTGTTCGGATTTCATTATTATTGTTATTATTCGGATTTGAACTTTTGGTTTTAATTTTATTTGAGTCGGGATAAGGTCGGAAAAGCGGGTTTTTAGTTTCGGATTCCGGGTATTTGAGATTGAGGGACCACTTATCTTCCTCCTCCTCCTCCCTGTTTTGTCTTCTTCCTCCATGAGCAAAGCTAGCAGCTGCCACAACATCACTTCAGCTCTTCTTTCCCATCCTAGCTAGACATCTCTCCCTCCTTTCCACCTTATTCCACCTTATTTTGGAAAAAGCCAAACCAGCTCCCCTCCTCATTTGGATCTCACGGCTAGGGGTGTGCATGATTCGGTCCAAACCGAATTTTTGGGCCGAACCAACACAAACCGAACCGAACCGAACCTAACCGAAGTTTTTCGGTTCGGCTTTCGGTTCGAGAATTTTCATTTTTCGGTTTCAGTTCGGTTTGTGTTCGGTTTCGGTTCGGTTTGTGTTAAACCGATTTTTTTAAATATTCCAATATATATAAATATATTACTTTTTATACACTACATAAATTATATATATTACTTTTTATACACTACATAAATTATATATATATGTATTTATAAACTTTATAAAATATATATACACTATACAGTGTATATATACACTAATACACATATTGTCATGTGTGTGTAGTGTGTACTGTGTATATATATACACATATATAAAGTGTATATACACACATATATACACTAATACATTTATTATTTTTTTGTTCGGTTTGTGTTAAATCGAATTTTTTTAAAAGATTTTTTTTTTAAATTTCTTTTTATGGAAATTCGGTTCAACTATGTTAAAACCGAACCGAACACAAACCGAACCGGCAAATAACCGAACCGAACCTAATGCTTTCGGTTCGGCTTTCGATTTTGAAATTTTAAGATTTTCGGTTTAGGTTCGGTTCGGTTCGGCCCGGTTCGGTTCGGTTTTAGACCGATGCACAGCCCTACTCACGACAACCCACACTCAATCACTTCCCCTACTTCTTTTGAAATTGAAAGGATTAGGAACCCACATCTCCTCCTTTTATTCCATCCAAACCCACACACTCTCATTCACTCTCTTCATCTCTCTGTTTCACTCCTCACCTTCATCTCCTTTTCCTTCCACTCTCGTTGAACTATCCACCCACAAACACCACCATCACCATGCTCGACCTTCCCATTCTTCGGTTCAGCAATCTCTAGCTCCTCCCGAGGACCACCAGCCACCACGGCTCCTCCTCCTGAGCACTTCCACGAGCAAAGCACCCGACACCTTTGCCGTTGTTATTCGTGAAATAAAACCGAGCACCCATAGCTCATCCCTCCTCCTCCTTCATCCGTACACCATAATAGAACCTCCCACGACCTCCTCGACACTCATGAGCAGCAGCAGCCGGGAAGACCACCGACGAGCCAAGCGCAACCCTCCTTCCCTGTTTTCTGATTCTGAGCGGTAAGTCCTCCTATTCGCTTGTTTCACTCCCTTTCACCTCCAAACAACATAAAGAAGGAACTGTAATCTCCTCCCACTCTCCCTAGGTCATTCGGCGAGGCCACCGAAAATTTTCGAGCACTTCCCGGGCGATGAACTTTTCGGTGAGCAACCTTCTTCTTCTTCCCTTTACTTGTTCAATCTCTGGTCTTTGGGTGTCGTATTGCATGGTAAGAGCAACTCGTCATTGTTAGGAGGGAATAATGTTCGAAATAAATATCAATAAAATATAAACTCAAACCGATCTCCAAACCTTCTCAAATAAATTACAAGAATCCCTCCCGGTGTAGTGGCAGGGTATTCAAGATCGAATACACGAGGAGATATGTCAGCGGTTCCTAAGGTCGCAATCACGTTCAATTTCGACTCTAGAAGAGTTGATTTCCAGCAAATTCCTACAAAAGACAAAAGCAATAGTCGACGTCGAGTAGAGAACTCGATATCGGGTCAGCCACTCGATATCGACCCCTGTAGTCGATTTCGAGTCTTTGCAGAAACTGTAACGTAACCAAATTTGTCAGAAAAGAGTCCGAAGAAATTAAGAATGATTAGGGAAAGATGGATAGAATAAAAACAGTGATTTGTATAAACTCAATAAACAAAAAACCTCCAAGATCGGGGATTCATGCCATAACGATAACCATATAAGTGTTATGCCAAATTCTTGAAATATTATGCTTATTTTTGAAATAACTTTCTTTACTAATAATTAGGTGATTTAGAGGCTCTCGCATAAACCCTAAGTGTTACTATACAATTTCATAATTAATCCCAATTCATAATAAGATTGGCTTTTGTTTCAATGATGCAAATAAGGATCGCCTACTACTTTTGTAGAAGAATCATGCATATAGGATAGAAGACGGAATCGCATAAAAACCATACCTTTGATGTATAGACTTACATGGCTATCGTCGGGCTCACCCCGACCCTAGAAGTAAGGGAACTACTCGCACTTCATCATCATTGACATCATCATCATCATGGGAAAATAAACTTGAATTGAAATTGCAAACGGAAGAGTACAACCGAACAAAGAAAAATCCACTCTCGCTCTCCTCTACTCCACTCGGCCACTCTCTCTCTCTCGCCTAAACTCTCTGTGATTGTGATTGAATGCTTTTTATTGAATGATTAAACTCAGCCCTAATGGCTTCTAATTATAGACTTCAAACCTCGCTATCTAAGGATAAAAAAATCTATCTTTATTCCTAAGATAAAACTAAATAAAGTAAATAAATAAAATCACCTTAGGTAAATATGAATTCACCCTAAAGGATAATACATCTGATAAGAAAGGATAAAAGATCTCGACTTGATATAGATGTAAACTCCTTCGTATAAGATTTTATCAAAAATTGTCGAATTTGTCTGCAGCGTCAATCGATATCGACTAGCTTCAGTTGATATCGACCACTTCTCTTCTATCTCGAGCCAGCTCTACTCGACCTCATATTTGCACTCGAGCTCTATCTTTTACTCGATTTGGGGCACTCGATATCGACCAGCTTATGTCGATATCGACCAGTCTTTGTCGAGTTGCATTGTTCTTCTCCTGGCTCGATTTCTGGTGTTCAAATTCCACTCGATGTTGAGTTATTTGGTCGATTTCGACTCCTCAGTAGTCTTCGAGTACTTTTCCAGCTTTTCTTCTCTTCTCCAAAACGCTCCAATTTTGCCTCGATTTTTGCGAAATAACACCAGAACTCGTGTAGACCTCCATAATTGGCAAATAAACATAAACTACACAAATCTTATGCTTTCCCAACCAATATGCATGCAAATATAGAAGAAATCGAAGTAAAAGTATATGAAAAATATGGCAATTTGAGCGCACATCAAACACCCTATACTTAAGCTTGTTTGTCCCCAAGCAATACTTTTAGCGGTCATTCAGGGGAAGAAACTAAACCCTCAACATCATAGATTCATTGTTATATGTCCCTACAATCAATTGCCATCCTCGAAAAGGTATGAATGTCAACAAATCCATGCATGTGAATAAAAGCAACATCATACTCACAAAAGGAGGGTTATATGCATAAAACAATTTCACGCGACAAAGCATTAATAATCAAGAGGACTTTTTTTGTGGCAAACTTATGGAAAAGTAGATGGGTAAAGGCTAAAGGTGGGCTAATTTTTGGCCATGTGGTGTTAAATCCGGGGACCTAAAATTTCTTTCCAAACTATCATTCCACATTCCTTCTTCATAATATTTATCACATTTCACTCTTCGCTCAATGCTTTTTTTTTTACTATAATGCTTTTACCTCTCTAACCTTAGTACTGCCTTCTCGCGAGTTGCAAACATGGGTGTCATGAATGGCCCTGGAGGTGATTGGATTTTTTCTCACTCATTAAATTTTCCATAATTTCAAATTTCTTTCATTCCTGCCAACCACTTCAATAATAATATGCACAAACTCCATATAACAACTCCAAATATGACATCCGTTCTCAACATAGTCCCCGGATAGGGTATAAGGTATAAAATATGGGCAATATGTAATGTATGTGGAGCAATAATGATGATGTAAGGCTCATATATGGCTTGTGTAATGCAAATTTGCATAGGTAAGGCTAGGATATAAAATTGAGCACATGTATGGAAAATGTAAAGTTCTCCATCATCTTATCATGCACATGTCAAAATCAACTTCAGATTTTACCTCTCTTTTATGGTTTTCTCTAAAAAATTGCACGTCATTGTGACTTCCCTTTACTAGGCAATTTCATGTTATATCTCTAATAAATCTACTTTTGGATCATCGAGTTCAATCAAAGCTTCCATGACACTTATTCAATAATTTCAAAATTTTTGATGGGGCGATTTTTTTTTTCAAAAATAAATATGATGCATAAAGATAAATAAAGATATCTAAAGTAACTATGTAAAAAAGTATGCATAAACATGAAAAAGAAATATGCAATATGAAAAAATGTGTAAAATATGAAAGTAAGCCGTTCCCCCACCCCATACTTAAATATTACAGTGTCCTCGTTGTATAAGAATTAGGGTTAAGAAAGACACTTACTAAAAATTAGCGAAAATCAGGTGATGAAGACGTCTGTAGGGGTAGTCGATATCGGGTGATCCAGTCGATATCGACCAGTTTCACTGGATTCCTGATAATTCTAAGCTTCAGGGTGATCCTCTATCGATCACAAGCTCTCTAAATCGACTTTCTTAGTCGATATCGAGTACTTTGCTCGATTTCGAGTCATCTTTTGTGCTTCTTCTCCTGAAATTCGTTAGAAAATAAAAAACAAAAAGCAAAACCAAACATAAAGTCTCAAAATAGATCAGAAATATCCAAACCCTAAAAACTAATAGTCTTGTTACAAGCTCTAGACTTTATAGTCGCTAGGTCGACTTCTTCTTTCATGCTCCTAAGGCGGCATTTGTAGAGCCCATGTAGCCTGGGCCTCAAATAGTACTCCATTCTTGTCTCGCAGCTGCATCGTGCCTGGATGGATCTTGTTCACTGTAAAGGGACCCATCTTCTTTGTTTTGAACCTGCTTGGAAACCAATGATCCTTTGATTTGGAGACATACACCTTATCTCCTACTTTGTAGTTGCTCGGATCATCACAAGATACCCTGCACAAGTGCACATACCAAGGCAAACCTCTCGCAAATAGAGATAAATCCTTTAATGAAGTTGAGAAAGAGGAGTCCATACCTTGGCTTACCTTTTCAGAGCTTTCCTTTTCTGTCTGTGAGTCCAGTCGATATCGACTATTGTCACTCGATATCGACTTATCTTTTGCTCCTGGTGGTTCTGTCGATGTGGAGGAATTCTGCTCGACATGCTCAACTTGATATCGACTATGTGGACTCGATATCGAGTGATTCTTTTCTCCTTCAGCTTCTTGTTCAGTCAATGTCAGCTTTGGATTTTTGTCGATTTCAAGTGTTGCACTCGATTTCGAGTTGTCTGCTCCGACATCGACCCCATACTTAAAACCTGGCACAGAATATTGAAATTTGTTAGTCGATATCGACTTACCTGGGTCCATTTTGAGTGGTGTTTTAGTGCCTTCGTTCAAGATTTCCACGATTTCCTCCACTTGGGCTTCTATTGCCCTCTTCTCTAGCACTTCGGGGGTCATATTTATTACCTTAGCTTCCCCGCATGCGATGTAAACACCTTGGATTGATTTTACCTCCATAGGTCCTTCATTCTTCTTCACCGTCTTGTTGAAGGCATACTCTATTACTTTATCGCTGATGGTGAATGCGAGCAATCCTTTCTTTACGCTTATATTTGCATTAACAGTTGCTAAGAAGGGCCTTCCTAAAATAATTAGACAAGCAGGGTCCTCTGCCATATCAACAACTAGAGAATCAGCAGGGACAAAGAATTTACCTACTTGCACTCACACATCGTCCACCATGCCTGTTGGAATGACCACCGTGTTGTTTGCCATAAAGAGTTTAGCATCCACAGGCTCTAGGGCACCAATCTTTACCTTCAACCATATTGTTAGTGGCATAACGCTAACACTAGCCCCTAAATCACATAATGCATTGAATCGGTGTTGACCTAAGCCTATAGTGATAGAAAACCTACCTGGGTCTGCCCTCTTTTCTAGTAGCTCCAACTTGCTGCATTCCTCTGCGATCTCAGCAATTGATCGCTTCTTAACTAGTATGTCTTTGAGGAACCTTACATATGATGACATCTCATGAAGAGCTTCAGTGAATGAAATTGTTACATTGAGCCCTTGAAGCATCTTCTTAGGGAATGGAAGCACCTTCTTCTTCACTGCGGCTGGAGTTGAGTCGATATCGGGTAAGTTCTGGTCGATATCGACAAGAGGAGTCGATTTCTGGTGGGATTCAGCTTCTGCATCGACATCGAGTAAAGGGGACTCGACGTCGACCGCATCTTGGTCGATATCGACTGGGTGAGTCGATATCGAGTCCTCTTCTGTGGCTTTCTCCTCCACTTATTGCTCGGGCGTTCGCAGCTTACGCCTACTCCTTAGATTCATAGCCGCTATTTGACCAGTAGTTTTGCCCTTAAGATTGGGCACAGTAAATCCTGGTAGCGATCCTGACGGTTTGGGAATTTGTTCGGCCAATTGACCCATTTGGGTCTCCATGTTCTTCTTCCAAACGTCGATCTCCCCGAGCCTAGAGTTGATGCCTTGCAGTTGAGTATGGACTGAGTTATTCGCTTGTTTAAACTCAGCGTGGTTCCTCCGCATCTCATCTAGGATGATCTGCAGGTCATCCTTCCTTGGTTCCCGCTTAGGGTGCCCTGGTGCTCTATAAGGTGGGGGATCCCTCTGTTGATGCTGAGGTTGATAGAACCTTTAATCCCCCCAATACTGCAGATTGCCCCCTCCATAGGGGCCTCTCGCCCACTTTGCTTCCTCATGCGTTTCTGCAATGCTGACTTGCTCAAGATGAGGGCAGGCATTGGTGTTGCCCCTAGTAGACCCACATTCTTGGAAAGCTTGGTTGTTTGAGAGGAATCTAACTTGCTTTTGCAGGTGGCGTGTCTGATCGTTGTTAAAGTGTTGCCGCACATCAGAATCGATCTCCTTTGGAGGCTCATATAGTGTAACTGATGGGGCAGGCCATGAGTCATAGGCCGTAGCAGTCCCATATGTGTTGTCGAAGTTGACAAGCCTCTCAATTGTGTCCTAGGCCTCCATAGGTGTAAGTTCAATGTACCGATAGGAGGTGTAAGAGTTGATTATCTCCTTATTCGGCGCATCAAGAGAGTTGTAGAAGATCTCCTGGATGACATAAGGTAGTTGCCTATGAGTAGAGCATGATCGCAATAAGTCCTTGAAACGCTCTCATTCCTGCGCCAATGTCTCACCAGGCTTTTGTTTATAAGTCGTGATCCTTTGTCGCAGCATCGGCGTTTTTATGGAGGAAAGAACTTGTTTAGGAACGCATCCTTTATCTCTGCCCATGTCCTCAGCGAGCGTGGAGCCAAGCTTTGAAGCCATTGCAATGCCTTCCCTACAAGAGACCATCGAAAGAATTTTAGTCTAACATATTCCAAATTAGCGCCATCGACGATAGTCTCACATAAATCCATAAAAGTAGAAATATGTTGCAAGGGACATTCATTATATCTTCCTTCAAAACTATTGCATTTAATCTCAGAAAGGAAGTTAATTTTAATTTCAAAATTAGAGGGAGGAATGAGAATCGCAGATTCAGGAACGTGGAGTGGAGAGTGCATGTATTGCATCGCTGTCTGCGGATATTGATTGAGTCTCTCCTGGGCTTGTCTGCGTGCATCCTCCTCTCTATCCGCACGAGCTCTCTCTGCAGCTACAGTTGCCCTTTCATTGGCGATGGTGGCATTGTGGTCCTCAATATTTCAATGAGTTGAGCTTGTGTCTCGTTCTCCGCCATTATTCAGATTGCTCTATTTCGAAGGTGGAGGAAACGTTCGGGCTCGTCTAGAATTTCCAAGATAGGTTCGTGATCAGAGCGTCGCATAAACCTGCAAAACTAGCACTAGAAAAGAACGTGAGTAAAAGCTTAGGGCGCGAATGATTGCCTCCCCGACAACGGCGCCAAAATTTGTTAGGAGGAGGAATGCTAGTTGAAAGAATATCAATAAAATATAAAATCAAACCGATCTCCAAGCCTTCTCAAATAAATTACAAGAATCCCTCCTGATGTAGTGGCAGGGTATTTAGGATCGAATCCACGAGGAGGTAGGTCAGCGGTTCCTAAGCTCGCAATCACGTTCAATTTCGACTCCTGAAGATCACTCGATATCGAGTAGACCAGTCAATATCGACTACAGTTCTAGTCGATTTCCAGCAAATTCCTGCAAAAGACAAAAACAACAGTCGACGTCAAATAGAGAAGTCGATATCGGGTCAGCCACTCGATATCGACCTCTGTAGTCGATTTCGAGTCTTCGCAGAAACTGTAACGTAACCAAATTTGTCGGAAAAGAGTCCGAAGAAATTAAGAATGATTAGGGAAAGATGGACAGAATAAAAACAATGATTTGTATAAACTCAATAAACTAAAAACCTCCAAGATTGGGGATTTATGCCACAACGATAACCATATAAGCCTTATGGCAAATTCATGAAAGATTATGCTTTTTCGTCAAATAACTTTTGTTACTAACAATTAGGTGATTCAGAGACTCTCGCATAAACCCTAAGTGTTACTATCCAGTTTCATAATTAATCCAAATTCACAATAAGATTGACTTTCGCTTCAATGATGCAAATAAGGATTGCCTACTACTTTCGTAGATCAATCATGCAAATAGGATAGAAGACGGAATCGCATAAAAATCATACCTTTGATGCATAGACTTACATGGCTATCGTTGGGCTGACCCTAACCCTAGAAGTAAGGGAACAACTCGCGCTTCATCATCATTGACATCATCATCATCATGAGAAAATAAACTTGAATTGAAATTGCAAACGATAGAGTACAACCGAACAAAGCAAAATCCACTCTCGCTCTCCTCTACTCCACTCGGCCACTCTCTCTCTTAAAATCTTTGTGATTGTGATTGAATGCTTGTTATTGAATGATTAAACTCAGCCCTAATGGCTTCTAATTATAGACTTCAAACCTCGCTATCCAAGGATAAGAAAATCTTTCTTTATTCCTAAGATAAAACTAAATAAAGTAAATAAATAACATCACCTTAGGTAAATATGAATTCACCCTAAAGGATAATAAGTCTGATAGGAAAGGATAAAAGATCTCGACTTGATGTAGATGTAAACTCCTTCGGATAAGATTTTATCAAAAACTGTCGGATCTGTCTGCAGCGTCACTCGATATTGACTAGCTTCAGTCGATATCGACCACTTCTCTTCTATCTCGAGCCAGCTCTACTTGACCTCGGATTTGCACTCGAACTCTATCTTTTACTCGATTTGGGGCACTCGATATCGACCAACTTATGTCGATATCGACCAGTCTGTATCGAGTTGCATTGTTCTTCTCCTGGCTCGATTTCTGGTGTTCAAATTCCACTCGATGTCGAGTCATTTGGTTGATTTGGACTCCTCAATAGACTTCGAGTACTTTTGTAGCTTTTCTTCTCTTCTCCAAAACGCTCCAATTTTGCCTCGATTTCTGCGAAATAACACCAGAACTCGTGTAGACCTCCATAATTGGCAAATAAACATAAACTACACAAATCTTATGCTTTCCCAACCAATATGCATACAAATATAGAAGAAATCGAAGTAAAAGTATATGAAAAATATGGCAATTTGAGCGCACATCAAACACCTCATACTTAAGCTTGCTTGTCCCCAAGCAATACTTTTAGCGGTCATTCAGGGGAAGAAACTAAACCCTCAACATCATAGATTCATTGTTATATGTCCCTACAATCAATTGTCATCCTCAAAAAGGTACTAATGTCAACAAATCCATGTTTGTGAATAAAAGTAACATCATACCCACAAAAGAAGGGTTATATGCATAAAACAATTTCACGCGGCAAAGCATTAATAATCAAGAGTACTTTTTTTTTTTGCAAGCTTATGGAAAAAAGTAGATGGGTAAAAGCCTAAAGGTGGGCTAATTTTTGGCCATGTGGTATTGAATCTGGGGAACTAAACTTTCTTTCCAAACTTTCATTCCACATTCCTTCTTCATAATATTTCTCACCTTTCACTCTTCGCTCAATGTTTTTTTTACTATAATGCTTTTACCTCTCTAACTTTAGTACTGCCTTTTCGCGAGTCGCAAACATGGGTGTCATGAATGGCCCCGGATACTTAGTACTTCGGACTCCTCGCCTTGTGCCCCATCTCGCCAAACTAACATCTCAACGAGCAGGGTCGATCTACCTTTATCTCCTGAGGTGATCGGATTTTTTCTCGCTCATTAAATTTTTCATAATTTCAAATTTCTTTCATTCCTGCCAACCACTTCAATAATAATATACACAAACTCCATATAATAACTCCAAATATGACATGCATTTTCAACATAGTCCCCGGATAGGATATAAGGTATAAAAAATGGGCAATATGTAATGTATGTGGAACAATAATGATGATGTAAGGCTCATATATATCTTGAGTAATGCAAATTTTCATAGGTAAGGCTAAGATATGAAATTGAGCGCATGTATGGAAAATATAAAGTCCTCCATCATCTTATCATGCACATGTCAAAAGCAACTTCAGATTTTACCTCTCTTTTATGGTTTTCTCTAAAAAACTGCACTTCATTGTCACTTGCCTTTACGAGGCAATTTCATGTTATCTCTCTAATGAATCTACTTTTGCATCGTCGAGTTCAATCAAAGCTTCCATTACACTTATTCAATAATTTCAAAATTTTTGATGGGGCGATTTCATGTTATATCTCTGTGTACTTATGTGATTGAAATATGCTTACTGTAACTTTGAAGTAGACTCATATACATTACTTATATATGATAGGTTATCATCTTTGATGTGTGACTTGCTGTATACTTGGATTCTGCCTTTTGGCTTTCTGCCTATCGAGATAAGTTTCTTTATGGGCTTACTCAGATTCGAAAGAGAAATCTCCTGCTTGTGATCATATGATATACTAGGTGCTTCATATGCATTTAAAAGCATGCCATGTAGTATCATGCTAGGATTGCACTTGTGAATGAGCATTCGATTACTTTGTGTGTTTGAGAATAGAACGACCGTTATCTGTGAGTCCTAGAGTCTTTGCTAAGGTCATAGGGTAGCCCAGCCTCATTGGGTTTGCCCTGAGTCAGTAGTGTCGATATATGAGCATGATGATGAGATAGCCCAGCACCACCGGGCATGAGCATGATATGATGATGATATGATACGATGATGAGCATGAGATGATGATGATATGATATGATGATGATATGATGATGATGTGCACACATGTATGATGGAATGGGTACGGTACTGGCCAGGTTCGCTCATGAAATACGGGGCGGAGTAGGAGAGGTATATGCCACTTGACATCCTTTGGGCGCCTTTACAGTTTTTCTGCATATTATATAAACTGTCAGCATGCTTATGTGATTTAAATTTCCGTACTGCATTAGAGCATCTTTATTATAGGTATAGCATATGTGTATGTTTGCTTGTGGGACAGAGTGCGTTGGGGGGTCTCGGTCTGACCACGCTCGCATAAATCGTTTTTAGGTATGCTTGCTCCAGTTTTCCATGACGTGGGAAATCCTCCTGGGCGAATGCAAAGAACCGAACTGATCTGCTAATTTGGCTAAAGTACTTTTCGAGTCGTGTTTTATTGTCTTGGTTTTGACCCGGCCTCGCCGTGGCAAGTTGTACCTTACTTTCGATTTCTGCTTATTTTCAAATGAATTTCCGCGACCTAGGCTTTTAGGACAGTTTAAGGGTACCCAACGGCCCTTCGACTGTTTTGGGGTTCGAAATCCCCGCTTTAAATACTGATCTTTTAGAGGTTTGAAACCTTGACCCGTACCTGAATTGCAAGATCCGAACGAAGGTATCCAACCTTCGAAACGTAACTCGGATATTTATATCCGGGCCGTTACATAAAGCATATACTTTGTTATAAAATGGGATGAAAATGACTGAATTGAGTTGGTTAAAACATGGAGGTAAATGAGCAATAAATGGTGCCTGAACACAACTTTTTATGTATTTTATATATATATATCCTAAATTAATTAGGCATTTTTTAAATGATTATTACATAATTACTATCATATTATTATTAATGTTAATGTTATTATTATAAAAAAATATTTATTCCACATTGAAAAATAACATGTTTTAATAAAAGAATTCTATAAAAAAAATTATGATAAATATTTTTATAATTTTTTTAGTTGATATGTTTATATTGGCACTTATTTATTTTTATTTTTTGTTATTTGAAATACATTAAATAGTGACCTATTTGTTATTTTGTAAAGATTTTATAAATGAAATTTATTGTTTGTTAATAAGAAATATATTAGTTTTGTGCAACTTTATATATTTGACCTATGAAAGACATTTATATATTTGAATTTATTTTTAATGTATTTTTTCGTTTCTTTTTTATATATAATATAAAACTCATGCTATTATTTTATGAACTATCAATAAAATAATTTGAAACAAGTCATTTCTTATTATCTTAAACAAAGAAAATTTAACCGATATTTTTTTTATTATTTTAAATTAAAAATTTTACTTCGCATATTCATTTGTTATTATTTATTCATAATACCATCTAATCTTACAATATTTTAATTATGTATGAAGGTCAATATATTTTTAGAAAAAATAAAAAAGAATATCGGCATAATAAACAATCATGATATATGTAGAGATCAATATATGCATATTCAAGTTAATATATTAGTTCGACCATCCCATAATTTTTGAACATGAATTTATTATCACCTACCTTCATCACATGATTTGGCTATTAATATCTCAAACTATTTGAATTTATTGATTTTTTAAACATTTATCATATATTATATCCTGGATGTGTGAAGGAGCACCAAAAATTCAAATTTAGAAATAGTGGTTTTAATAGTCAAGAGAAAAAAAGAAAAAGGACAACCACAAAAGGTTATGCACAACTTATGTAACAGCCCGAGTTATAGAACTCGAATTACGTTTCGAAGGAATGAATATCTTCGTTCGATCTTGCAATTCAAGTACGGATTGATGTAAAACCAAAGGGTTAAGTTTTGAAAGTAAGAATTTCGAACTATAAATCCACGATAGGTCCATTAGGGACCCGGTGTTCTCACACTGATGTCTGTCCTACTTTCTAATACACGCAAAACCGTTGAGTCTAAAACAATTACCAAGTAAAACAGAAGTATGAAATGCTAAATAAAAGGTCGCTACGACGGAGTCGGATAGTAACGAAAAAACAAAGTACCAAAATAGACTATAAGTGGCAAGTGCAAGTCCCTCCAAAACACGCCATAGAGGTCCCCATCAATCAGCACACATCAAGCAAAAAGAGCGGATACTTGAAACTATCTACAAAGTCAAGGTTGAGCCACTCATGCGTGCCTTAAAGACACCACTGAGAGCACATAATATGTCCTAAGCCTGAATAAAGATGCTCTAATGCAGTGCGGGAAATTAAACACACAAGACATGCCCATCAGGATATAAATATATATAAATGCAGAAATGCGATTAATGACTAAAAAAATGTCAAGTGGCGTATCCCTCTCTCATGTCCACGCCTCTGTCAAGGCTGGATATCTCTCTCATGTCCACACCACTGCCGAGGTTGTAGACCTGGTCGGTGCCGCAGTCAGATCTCATGTCTCATTCCATACCTCGGCCGAGGTTGGACACTCGGTTACCGTCGTCGTCAAATCATAAATATATATTAATAATCATGCTCATGCTCTCTCTCATATGAGTCGACTGGGGGACCCAAACGATCTGGAACACGAATGCCCCCAATGACCCTATCAAAAGACTCGACTCACAATTAACACTCGTTTTACCACACGCATAGAGAATTCATATGCTCAAACAATTGTGCAATTCTTAATCGGGCTACTACATGAAATGCACGATGCATAAACCTAACATACTACATGACACCTGTAACGGCCCGGGATTATGATTCCCGAGTTACGTTGCGAGGGATAAACCCCCTCGTTGGATCTTCCGCTCCGAGTATAGGTTGAACATTTGAAATCAAACATTTGCAATTTAAAGTGGGATTTCGCACTCAAAACCGTAAGGACCGTTGGAGTCCCCGGGTGAAACCCCTGTACCTGTCCTAAGTCTAAATTGCGGGAAATTCATTTAACATTTAATTCATTTAACATTTAACATTTAATTCCAACATCAGAGTACCATGGCAGATCCATGTCAAAACATAGTCCAGGTAATATAAAATCCGAAAAGTCATAAGGCTTGGTGAAGTCAGAATCTCAAGCGCTCGCTGATCCCCGCCATGTCAAAAGGTCCCCGCCATACAACACAAAATCAAACAAGGATCAATACCTGAAACTAACCACAAAGTCAGGCCAAGAGACGCATGCGGGCCCTAAAGACCGCACTGAGGACATATAATATGCGTGTACCTAGAATAAAGGATGCTCTAATGCAGTACTGAAGTATTAAACACACTAACATGCTCCTAGTTCATAAGTGCAGGGTATTAAATAAGGCATTAACAAAGAATATCAAGTGGTATATCCCTCTCTTACCTCTGCACCCCTTCCCGTTAGTGCAGAAGACTGGCCAGTTCGATACTATAGCATCTCATGTCTCATCATCATATCATATCTCATCATCATATCTCAACACCCGATGAAGCTGGGCTGTCCTATGATCCTAGCATGGACTCTAGGACTCACAGATAACGACCGTTCTGTATTCAAACGCATATAGAATAAGAATGCTCATTCACTACTGCAATCCTAGCATGGTACTACATGGCATTCGTTATGCATATGCAATACCTACATACTATATGACACATCAGGCAGGAGGTCCTGGTTACTGAGTAAGCTCCCGTAGGAAACTTACCTAGTGAAGCGCAACATCCAAACAATGATCAGCAATGGCAAGCAATCCAACAGATCAGACATCACCTAGTAATCCCATGAATAACACAATCAGTCTAAGTCTAAATTACTCAAGGCACACAAGTCACATATGAACCATATAAGACACACATACATATAGCAACTCGACCGTCTCATTATTATCATTATCATTTCATCTCCGATTCTCTTTTCGTCTCATCAAATCTCATAAATCCACATCTTTCTCAATTTGGTCATAACATCATCGTCATTAACTCAAATTCACATCTTACCATTTCATACTCACACTTATCATACATACATACATACATACATATATATATATATATATATATATATATATATATATATATATATATATATATATATATATATATATATATGTATATATATATATATATATATATCAGTATCATAATATCTAACATTTAACCTCTTATATTCAATCATCGCAAGTCATGCTATTAGTCACACATATCAACTTATCATGCTATTCAGTCACCGAACAAGTCAGATTCTCAAGTTAGATCAAATCTGTTCAAATCCGAGTTAGAATCCGATCCTTTAAAATATTAGCAAAACTCCTTTTTTTAATTATTTACTAAATAATTGTCCGACCTTGAAATTCTTTTTCAATTTCTTACTTTTAAACCGACTGATCTAATAAGTTATTTAAAACCCAAATGATTTTATGTTATAGTTTAAAACACCATTTAATAAACACTTTTACAAAGACATCTCTAAATCCTTTATAAAATAATTCCAACCCCTTTCTATTTAATAAACCAATCCTTAATAAATCTCCCAAAATAATATTTTATATTTTAAAACCTCCAATAATATTTTCTAATATATAATATACCCTCAAATAATTAAATAAAGAAACGGACAAACCCGAACCGAACCGAACCCATATTTTTAAAAAACCCAAACCGGTTTAAATCAAATAACACACACATATATATCAATAGTATAATACTAAAGAAGAAGTCGCCTAAGTCATGTGACGTCTTCCCCTTTAATATAGATATTTTAAATTAATTAATAATTAATTAAGTTATTTTACAAATCTCATTAACCACTTTATTTATTTAATTAATTTATTAATAACAAAATCTTAACAAATCTTATCCTAATGAAGTATTGATTTTTTTTAATTGTTTATAGTAATATTTTGACCAAATCTTAACAAATGCAAATTAGTTAAGATATGATAATTTACTTATTTTTCTTTAACTTTTCAAAAAGATTTATAATATATATCTTTAGTCCTATTTATTTTAAGTATAAATTAATTTGTTTGGATAATTAAGCAAATTTAATTAATTAATCAATTGATTAAATCTAATTCATTTAAGATTTGAATACGAAATCAGTGGAGATATTCTTGATATTTTAATTGATTAGTTTAGATATTCAACGGATAAAGATTAAAATAAAATCATATTTATTTTAACAAATCAAATATGAATTTTAGATTTTAAAATTGTGTGTCTTCCTATGTACACCATCATTTACTATATAATTATCCTTCTTCTCACTCCTTTTCCATTCTTCTTCTTCTTAATTTTACCTCAAGTTTGTTGTATCCATTGAAGGATAAATTCGTACAATCATACTGATGATACTAATCAACAATTGTGGAAATTATTGGTGAGACTCAATTTTATTTCTCGCTCTCTTTTATTTTTCTTTTTAATTTTAATTTCAATTTCAGATTCTCAATATGAGATTTATTTTTACGCATATAGTACTTCTTAATTTGTATTCATAACTCTATATGTTATTTATTTGGTTGAGTATATAAGTTATTATTTCATCACATCACGTAGTTGACATTCATTTAATTTTTGTTATTAATTATTGTCTCAGTACTAATCATTATTGTTCCATTAACATTGTTTTGAAAAAAAAAATATTTATCTCTATTTCAACCGAAGATACTATTTCTCAAAAAAAAAAAAAATCAAAGTTACTATAACTATTTTTTTAAATTACCCAATTATCAATTTTCCTTTTTTTCAATAATTACTTTGATTTTTTTAAATATATATTACAGAGGATTTGGGAAAGAACATGCATTTTTTAATTCTTATCCTAATTAAATATTGATTTTTATTATTATTTGTAGTAATATTTTGACCAAATATTAACAAATGTAAATTAGTTAAAATATGATAATTTACTTATTTTTCTTTAACCGTTCAAAAAGATTTATAATATCTTTGGTCGTATTTATTTTCAGTATAAAAAGGTAAACATGCCACTTTGTATAATTAAATTGCTAAATAGTTTGAACAAATCCTAAGTTTATTAGGTTTGAAATATATTATAAGAATCCTTGATAATTATATTTTAACTTATATTAATGTTTATATGTGTATAAAATTATTTTATAAAAAGCATCCGCACAAACGTGCGAGTACTAAACTAGTATATATATAAAAGGTGGGGCCCCCACGTTACAATAGTTCAGCTCTTTCCTCCGGAATTCCATTGGAGGCCTCCGCGTGTGCCCGCGCCCCTGCTCGCCCGCGACGTTGCTTGCCTGCGCCCGCGTGTGCTCTCACCGGTGCTCCCGCTGGCCTCCTCTCACCCCGAGCCCGCTGGCTCGTCGCTCCCGCTGTGCTGGTGCCAAGCTGCTGCTCAGCTCATCTCTCGCGCACAGCCCAGCCCGCTCTCGTGCCCAGCTCGTTCTCGCCGGTTGCTCTTTCCGTCATCGATGATCGCCGGAGCTCTCGAGCCTCACCCGACCCTCGCACATAGCCCCCACTCATCTCACACGCCCTCGACACTCGTCCACAACCGACCCAAGTCAGAAATGGAAACCGAAAACAGAGGAAAGAGAAGGCGGAGCTCCCATTCCTGATGTGTTTGATATATGCATACTTGTCTTGTTACTTATATCACTTATGATGACAATTGTTTGGTGCCTTTTGCCCTTGGTTTGATGTAGACATGAGATGAGGTTATGAGAATTTACGTGGTTGTGGCTGATGTTTCGTACTGGCTTGTTGAATGTTATGACCTCATGCTTGAGAAAGTTACTCTAGTTGATGGAAAAGCTTATGGTTTTGAGAACTGAGGAATTATGTTTGTTGATTTGAGAGTCATGATATTCTGACTATAGGACTTCTTGATTGAGTTGATAAGAAATACTTATGGAATTCAAGTTCTTGATATAAATTGTTGATTCTTGCTTGCCTGATAATGTTTTCATAAAATCGACTCAAGTATTTTACAGGGACGCTTGTAAAGTACTTGATCAGATCTAGTGAGAACATTGTGATGATTTTGTGATACTTGTACAACTATTTCATGGGGACGCCTATGGGATACTTGTAGGGATAACAAAATGCATTGCTTATATGCTTATTTGATATGTTTTGGCATGATACTGTCACATGATCTATTTAGTTGATGTTGTATATGCTTTACATGATAAATTTTAATGACATTTCTCTCCTATGTGAAATTCGTTCAAAAGAGGATCATGCGTATGCAACTCGACTAAAATATGTGTAAATCGATGAATAGGCATAACTCACTTATTCATAAAATAGAACCTATGTGAGTGATATGGCGTTGTGCCTTCTACACCTGACGTGTTATCGTTCATATGTTGTGACTTTATGAGATTTTGTGAAGTTATGTCATGCACCTCTATCTTGTTCGTATGTACGATGATATTTAATCATGATGTTTTGCTTATGTGACTACTCGATATCCTATAATTGTCTGACTTGTATAATTGATACCTTACATGTCTCTTATTCCAATAAGATAAATTCTTGCTTGTTTACTTGGTTAGGGAAAGAGGCTTGTACAACTTGGCCACTATAGGTTGAAATAATGAATAGATGTAACTCGCTTAGTAATGAAGGTCTTTTGTATCGAGAGATCTTTTGAAGTCTTGATGAGTGATTATCAGAAATCTGTTGGATGTCATCTTTTGTATCTAGAGATCTTTTTAAGTCTTTGTTCATTCGGGACATTCGTTTGAAGGTCTTCCTTGTCGTTGATGTTCACCCAAAACTATATTGTCTCCCTAATAAACAACTAGGCTTCCTTTCATAATGGGTTATGGAGTCAGTAGGAATGAGTCGATGTTGCCCTGAGAAACTTCTATTAGGTTATGATGGTAGTCTTGTTTGTGTTCCCATGTTTGGATGTGTTATTGTGTTATATATTTGTTCTATTTGGATCTACGTTGATATGTATATCTATCCTATTTCACTTGATTCATCCATGTCTTAGCCACCTTAGCTTAGAATCGCCTTACCTTCATTAGTACTTCTTTTGTGTCTCCCTCGCCTTGCTATATGATTGGTTTGACTTCTGATGCATTGTCATGTTAGCTCCTATATACATATATATCATCTGTCTATGAACCCGTGACATATTGGTGTTATAGTGCCCTGTAGCGATTCATGACTTGTGAACTGCGTGATCTTATTCTTCATCTATATTGTTGTTATCACTCCTACTCATATTTTCATGATACTCCTTACATAATTCTTTTGTTACCGCTTGCCCTTTTGGATGCTTAAGAATGTTATGTATAATTAAATTAGTAATGTTGTGACTGTATGCCCCATCTGCATCATGCCTTTATTATTACCATCGCGGCTTCATAGTAAACTTGTAATCCTTGTATGTTCTCATCACATGCTCATTTGCTCTTTGTCTGCTTACACTTATTAAATGATATTGATTTAGTTATGTTATGATTTTATGCTTTATGTGCTAAGTCTTGTTTAGCTATATATCTCTCACCGATTTCCCATCTTAACTTGTGCTATAACTCTATGATTGTTATACTTTAAGGACTTCACACGTCGCATGACCACCCACTACTGTAGCTATATAAATTCATGTGATGATCTTTAGATAAATCTTTTAATCTCATCCGTTGATCTTCTTAATTCAATGGCCCAGATTTGTTAACATGATACACAATAAGAGCTGTGTACATTTGATCTATTGTATATATATATATATATATATATATGATTATTGGGTTTAATTTATATAGCGGGAAAGCCCTATTTGATTGTCTATCTTGATCGTTTAATCTCCTTTTGGTTTAATCACTTCGTTAAATAGTTAGCCTTAATTTTAGGGCATCGTCAGCAACAACTCGCCACAACGAAATACCTTGTCGCCGCAGCGAGATCGTTAATAAGAAATCCGTTTGAAGGCCAAATCTTATCTTTTTGGAAGGAAACTCGATCCAATCTAAGTGATTATCCATTTCTAATGGTTAGATTTATTCTGATTGACGATTATTTATTTAATAATTTCGGTTTTAATATTTTTAGAATATTTTATTATATTTTAGGATATTTTCTTTTATTTATTAGGTAAGTATCTAGTGTTTTCGGGCCACTTTTCTTCTAGTTTGAGTTAGGCCACGAAAATAGGAAGCAATCAACTCATATTCTCATACTTTTATAGTAGCTTTTCATCACTCAAGTTTGCTTAATTTTCATTCAATTCGAAGGAGATTTCGGTAAGCTATGTGTGGCTAAGTTCGCTATTTGTTTCGCCAATGTTTTGGAGACTTGGTTGGTGATTTGTGAGGCTTAAATTTACTTGTTTTCCTCCTGTTCTTTCGAGATTCGTTGTGTTTGTTGTTGATATTATTGTAATTCACAACCATAATAGTATCTTGCTAAGTTTTTGTTCTATCATACTTGAATGAATTCCATAGTACGTAACATGTTTAGGATTTTGAGAACCTTGTTTGATCATGATTAAGTAGGGATTTCAACATAAGTCTTGAATGCCTCTTACCATGCTTACTTGGGGTTATTCTTATGCCTAGATTCTTATGAACTTTTGCTATCTTTATGTTGAATCTTTGTCGTGCTTAGCTTACATAAAGGTGTAAGGGATTGAATTTACTCGTCGTGGTTTGATCTATTTAAACTAAGACGTGAGGAATGTATGTGAGAGGAAATATGACAACTTGAGTTTGAGTCAAGGACCAATAAAGCCAACCAATGTCGATTAATGCATAGGTGGAACGTTTTTCTCCATTGAATTCTTATAAAAAAAATATCATTTTATGCTTCGTTATTTCATTTGCAATCTTGATCATTAGTTTTATTTCTCATATTTAGTAGCTTCTTTCCCACATTTATTTCAAGTAGCGTTTCAATTATTGAATCTTAGATTTCCCTGTGGGTTTGACCCTACACTTATCGCTATACTAGCTTTTAGTGTGGGAATTTCTTTGACGAGGTTTACACACGACAGTTTACCCTCTGTCAGCTCCCCTTGTTGTACATAAGCATCATAATCCATCTTGAAGGAAAATGCATGATTCTCAAGGTTAGGTGCAACATTGCCAATGAGAGGTTGGTTATGATTATGATCCTTGTGTGAGATATAACAATGCGTTGATGTTCGTCCTGTATGGAAACCCCCCCCCCCCACACTTGAATTCATCATTGGTTTTGAGCTTTGACCTCCTATTCTTTTGTCTCATCACTTATTTGTTGCTCTGTTGCTTGCTAGACGAATGAGATGCTACCATGATGCTCAAAAACAAGGGATGAACACATTTAACGAGGAACTCTTACAAAGTCGCGTAGGTCTTCCATATCTAATCAATCCAGCACCTTCGGATATATTATAGGCATCAGTTTGTCGAAGGATGTTGATGTTGCATAATCACCCAAAACACCTTATGTGTGTACATCGGTGGGTGCCAGTAGAGTGTAGTGGGCGCCGATCTGTTATTCTTTGCTGCTGCTTTGAGATTTTGTCGAAAACTCAACAGTTTATGATGGGTTCCTTGAATGCGAACTCTAAGTAGAAATTTCAACAGAAATATGCAATGACTTGTCCCTATTGCTGACTTCACAAAAGCTTGAGGTAATCACCACTAACCCTTCCTTCTGCAGAGCATTGGTGGGTATTACTTGCTTCAGAATTCATGACTGTTTGAAACACCTTCTCCGAAACCCGACGTTGGTGACAAATTTCTTCAAACCTGTCTACCAAAGTCAAAACTTGTAGAAAGAAAGTGATATTTGATGACTTTCAATGTAGGTTAGGGTTTTGTAGAATAGAGAATGATAGAAGGATAGAATTAAAAAGGTAGAAATTTTAATTCAAGCAAGGATAGGGAGATAAAGGATCGAATTTCCAAGATGGGTTTTGCAAGATTTGGTTTTCCAAGGTTGAAAATTTTTCTAAAAATTTGGATTAGGGATGTGAGTCCCACAAAATGCATCATTATAAACCTAAATCATCAAACCAGAAGTCATGGGCGGGCGTCCCTGATAATCTTGCAAGAGTCGTTGTCTAGAGACCCCACTCGCTGGCAGCGGGTGGTAGTGGGTTCTAGTCTTCTCATTTTGCTTAGTCAACCTCTTCTCAACCCTTTTTGGCTCCTTTTCCTTTGTTTTTAGCTCTTTCCGTACCTCTCATGTAGTGTTAGATTGGCACACTATTTGAAAAGAACCTCTATCCTCAACATGTAATTAATTCTAAATGTAGGTTATAAATAAACATGCTTAACAAAAAGTAAATTGATGAGATGTCGGCGAACTTACCTCGGGTTACCTCCTGAGAAGCGGCTTCATTTATCATATATGACTGGACATTTTATTCTATTTGCTTTCCGCTGTAAGATCTCCTTACGAACATTATCAATGCTCATAGGAGTAAATCAAACTCTTGTACCCACCCATGGTTTGAGAGCACCCTAGGGTTAGGAAAATAGGTATTGAAAGATATATGATATGATTTTCTTACCTCTCCCTTACCTTTATGAGCTTGATCATTCCCGAAGTGTATGTTGTACCACTAACAAAGCTTTGCTGGAGGCTTGTTGAAGTAATTTTTCCAGGGGTCTTCATATTCTTAAATTTCCTCTAAGGTGGGGACTTAAATCATTTCTTGAACGAGAGTCACACAAGTCGACTCCGAACTTGGCCTTTCAATAGGTGCGATATTAGTGACTTTGGTTGAAGTAGGATTCAAAATACATGAATCCTCACGCTTGCAATCACGAGAATCCACGTTGGTAGACATCGGGCTTTTCTCTACACCTTTGGTTAATTTTTTATCGCTCGTGTCTAGTTGTGGTTGTGTGTCATTTTTGAATGAGAGGTGGCTTTCAATTGATATTGAGCTTGAGTTTTGGAAGCGAATTAATCTTTGTTGATGTCTTCAGCGCTCATCCCTTCTTCGGCCAAATCGCTGATAAGTTCCCAAAGCCCTGTTGGTCCTAGATCACATAAACCTTCATCAACGCAAATATAAGGTCTTTTACTATCTTCATATGCCCACTTTCTAGAACGCAAAACACCATCTCATGAATATCATCTTTGATACTTTTTTAAGGCCGATTCTCCACAAAGTCTAGCACCTTTGAAGGATATTGGAAAAAAATTTCATCTGGTAACTACGATAACTTCATTGTAACACATCAGGAACAGGGTGTCGAAGACCATCAAATTGGTCCTTGAAAATAGTTAACAAAGAAAATACACTAAAATAGCGATGCTTCCTGACAACGACGCCACAATTTGACGAGCGATGAACCATTCATTGATTCTCGCCAAAATAAATACCTAATACTCAACACTAGTATATAGAATAACTATAAGTGTTGATCCCACATAGAGCGTGTATTTAGTATGTTTTCATATCAACTATTTAGAATAAAGAAGAAAGAACACAACAAAGCAGCAAAGTAACAAAGCAAGTGAATGATATGAATGCAGTTTTGAGCAAACTAATAACGAGTGAGTATGTTGTAATTGGTTTCATCTACTTATCTCAACATGGTTGGTTACCTCATTTCTCGGTTCCTCTTGTCACCTTAGGGATTGGTTTGTGCGCAGAGTTATATATCTTCCTTATTCGATCACTACCAACTCCCTAAACTTGTTCAAATGTTGCCACACTTGCTGGATAAATGTGTCAAGTTTGTTAAGCTACTGGTAATTCGAAAAAAATTATGATGGCTTGAGTTTTATTTACTTTCCAATGTTTCCTTTGAATAAAGCTATATTTCCTGTCATCTAAGGTTGAGGGGGATAAGGATCACTATCCTGCAGTAGTAAAAGCACTTTAAGATATGTTTCAGATGGGTGACTAGTGATATGATGATGAAGGGGTTCCTGATGAGTACTTGCTAGCCTTATTTATTTGCCGGTATAATTTAAGTAAGTGCCACATATTTAGTCCACTCTTGTATTTGTAAATTTTGATGTAATTACGGATGTGTGTAAGCTGATAGTAACTTCTAGTATTCAAAGAGAATCGCGCAACATTGGATATTTTGTCCTTGCACTTTCATTTCTTTTACATGTTTCATTTTTTGCACATTAATTTTTGGTTCAGCTCCTCGCTTAATAAACAATTATTTTAAGTTGTCTGATTCGGATAACCTCATACAGTGACTAGTTTAACTTCCATTTGTTCATTGGATATGTAATTTTTTATTTCATTAATAACAATTGGTTCATTGTTCTTTCTTTATTGCTTACTATCTAGTTGATAACAGGATTTTAACTTCGCTTGTGTTTTGATACACAACCGGTCTCCAACTCATAAAAAAGGAGGAGGGGAGACATGTTATTTGGTATTTCATGTTAATAAATTCATAAATGTCATCACTATTAATAAAAATATCATCAATTAAGTGTAATTATATTTTATGCTCATATGTTATCAATTGTATAAAAATATTATCAATAAAAATATCATCAACAAACAATGTCATCACAAATTATTGAGATTAATGAAATGTAATCACAAATGTCATCAATGAATAAAAGTCATCAATAAAATATTTGATCAATGAAGTTTAATCACATTTTATGCTCTTGTAACATCAATTGTATAAAAATGTCATCACAAATGGTTGCATCAATGAAGTGTAATCACAAACGTGTCAAAAGTGAATAAAGTAGAACCAATCAAATACATTTTACTGAATTAAAAAAGTGGCGTCAAAGGATTTGATTAAAAAAGTAGAATAAAATAATTACATTAGAAAAATGGCATCAAAACACTACTTTGAAAAAGGTGGCATCACTATAATAAAAAAATGTCATCAAAGAAATGGCATCAAAACACTACTATGAAAAATGACATCACGGTAAAAAAAGCCATAAAAAACGGCATTAATGGTCAACGGTAAAAAAATTGCATCACAAAATCTGGCATAAATTGTCAATGTTTGACTGTACGGGTCAACGTTCAAACATTGACCATTGGCTTGAATTGGGGATGGGTTACACACCACCTAATTTTTTTATTTGGGGTACAATTAGCTAATTAGGTTTTCTTAAAGGAATAATTAGCAAAATCACCCGAAAGTATACTACATTAGTAAATGTTGTATGATAGGAAGAAAACTCAAGTAAATTAGTTCATCATTTTCATATCTAGATCCGATCAACATATCAGTGCAAAGAGGGGCTTTCTTTGACATATTTGAGAGGTTCCTAATGGGTTTCTTCCTCTTTTTAATTAAGGGTTTCTTTTCTTTATTTTCCAGTTCAATGGGTTTATAGATGGTGGAGAAAATGAACAGAGTGTAGAGAGGGTCAGAAGGGTTGAACCTTTTTGTGGGTTTTCGGTTCGAGTCAAATTGGACAAGTACCGACTGGTTTTTCGCACTTTTTGTTTCTTCTTCTCTTGCATTGAACATGATCATCTTCATGATCGTCGAGAAGGGCAGCCACATCCAGAGATTGACGGGCATAAAATGGTCATTGATCCCTGTCAAAGATCATCCAAACCTACTAACTAGTATAGTTGGCAAATCCAGAGTTGATCCAGAAGGAGAATACCTTTCCTGTATACTCAAATTACTATCAAAAGTAATAATATCGAAGGTAATTGAGATGATTGAAGTGAACAAATAAAGTAAAAGTAGCAATGGTGATTGACTGATAACAATAGAGGTAAAGTAGCTTCATCTACAAATCCTCAACAATGGTTGGTTCATTGATCCTTGACTCTCTTTCTTGTTATTCTAATTATTTGAATTAATCCGACGTTGGTTTGAGTGGATTGTCATTCTTCGCAGAGATTACAATCCCTTACATCAATATGCAACCCTAACCCTACATGGTTTGACATACAAATAGCACAAATTCCTAAAGTTCTAGACAGAATGTTCACTCAAACTGTCATTACCTTCCACAATCAAGATCTTCCTCGTGTAAGCACTTTCTTGTGATTGCTACAAAAGGCATAATTACTCTCGCAAATAAATTGAAACCCTAGCACGATGCAATTGTATCAAGGTAGTGAATCAAAATAGAATCAATAACATAAAATCAGCGATGAGGTAATGAATTAATCATTGGAATAACATAGAATTCAAGTCTCACAAATCAGCCAACCATGTCTCTGAATTGTAGGCGAAACTAAAGAGGTTTAGTGAAACATACCAAAGTAGAAAACCTCCATTCTTCTCTCCATCGTTCTCTGCTGAATGAATACTAATGAGAATAGTCTTAAAGGCTTTAAACCGGCCCTCAAAAACCCTAATAGAAAATAGATAAATGCTTCCTAAAATAAAATAAGAAGTACCACTTCAGACTTCCTGAATCCGTGAAACCGGCGGGCGCCACCAGAAAACCGGCGGGCGCCTTTCTTAAGCTTTGACAGCTTTGACAGACTGACTATGTAACGCACTTTCTAGAGTCATCGTTTGTCCGATTGACGCATATGAATATGCGTTGGAAAGCTCTTTTCACGCAATACAGTTCTCATGAAGACCTCAGAAGCTAATTCCAAGTTCTCAGAACCTTAAAGATGGGATTTTTCCATGTTAGTCATTTTCGCTATTGTTCCTTAGCTCTTCTTAGTCCATTTGCTCCATGCTTTCTCCACTAACATTCCACCTTCCAAGTGTGAATCTCTAGTCCTGAAATCAACCAATAAAATGTGTAGATTTTGAGTCTTTGAATATAAATGATCAAGATACGAATTAAGTCTATAACATGCAATATAGACTCTCTAATTGCACTAAGACCTACCTATAATACCTATCTAAAATATGCATTATCAAAGATCGAGAGAGTTAGTTGGAGGAGAGGCAATGCTAGAGGAGTAGATCGAGCTCCAGCCAGCGACTAACGCAGACTAATGCAGCCACCCCCCTAACCCCACCGCCATCTACAACCTAGAGTCCTTTTTGTCTTTCTACTAGATCTCGACCCGCATCCGAATTCGAGCCATCTTTTTCCCCAGATTAGTCGTTTCTCTGTCAAACCTTTACTCCTCATCCTTTTCTTCCTTATTTGCTTTGTTCTAGTGTTTGGGCATCTATTTTGGACAATTTTTCCAGAGTATTTCATTTCCTTTTTGTATTTGGGGGATTTGGTTTTTTGTTTGTTGTGATTTTTAAGTCAAGTTTCATCGTTGGTTAGGGTTGTGTGAGTGTTTCTTCGGATGGTAGCAGGTTGGGGGTCAAGGTCTTCCTCTGGTGTAGGGTTTTTTTAGGTAACTGTATAGCAGTTGTGACTCACGGGGAGAGAAAAGAAGAAGGCATGGGTAAAAAGGGAAAAAGGAAAAAAATGATTAGCCTAGTAGTTGGTTGTTTTTACCAGGTGTAAATGTGTCGTTGGTTCTGGTCCCCCAAATACAAAATGTCCTAACTCAATGCTAAACAAAATATTAGTATAGTAGACAAATAAGGAGTCGATACCACAGAGAAGACTAATTCGTGTTTCTTAAGAAGATTCTCTAAACTAAAGGCAATAAGATTGTAGTATGCAATTGAAATAAACTAAAGATTAAAAGAAATAATAGTGTTAGATTGATAATAATGATGGAAAACGCTTCACCTGCAACTCTCAACAATGGTTTGGAATTCATGGTCCTCGGATTGATTTCATTAGTGTTCCTAAAGTTATGCCCGACTTGGCTTTTGTAGAACACTCGCAAGAGAAATCACTTACTCAAGTGACATTACAAGAATAGAATTAGTTTACCTAATTGGATGACCTAATAACAATATTAGTTATCATCATGCAGAATAATCTATACTTACGTAATCAATTGCTCTGGTATGGCTCGTGGGGAGTGAAAAGAAGAAGGCAGGGGTAAAAGGGGAAAAATGAAAAACATGATTAGCCTAGTAGTGGGTTGTTTTTACCAGGTGTAAATGTGTCGTTGGTCCAGGTCCCCCAAATACAAAATGTCCTAACTCAATGCTAAACAAAATATTAGTATAGCAGACAAGTAAGGAGTCGATCCCACAGAGGAGTGAATTGCCATAACCGCTCAGGATGTTTCGAGTTGACTGGCTTTAGTTCAGACAGTTGAAACAGGATCGTAAAGACTGATTTGTGTTTCTTAAGAAGATTCTCTAAACTAAAGGCAATAAGATTGTAGTATGTAATTGAAATAAACTAAATATGAAAAAAAATAATAGTTGTAGATTGATAATAATGATGGAAAATGCTTCACCTACAACTCTCAACCGTGGTTTGTAATTCATGGTCCTCAGATTGATTTCATTAGTATTCCTAAAGTTATGACCGACTTGGCTTTTGTAGAACACTTGCAAGAGAAATCACTTACTCAAGTGACATTACAAGAATAGAATTAGTTTACCTAAGTGCATGACCTAATAACAATATTAGTTATCATCCTACAGAATAATCTATACTTACGTAATCAATTGCTCTGGTGTGACTCATGGGGAGAGAAATGAAGAAGGTAGGGGTAAAACGGGGAAAAAGGAAAAACTTGATTAGCTTAGTAGTGGGCTGTTTTACCAGGTGTAAATGTGTCATTGGTCCTGGTCCCCCAAATACAGAATATCCTAACTCAATGCTAAACAAAATATTAGTATAGCAGACAAGTAAGGAGTCAATCCCAAAGAGAAGACTGATCCGTGTTTTTTAAGAAGATTCTCTAAACTAAAGGCAATAAGATTGTAGTATAAAATTGAAATAAACTAAAGATGAAAAGAAATAATAGTTGTAGATTGATAATAATGATGGAAAACGCTTCATCTACAACTCTCAACAATGTTTTGGAATTCATGGTCCTCGGATTGATTTCATTAATATTCCTAAAGTTATGCCCGACTTGGATTTTGTAGAACACTCGCAAGAGAAATCACTTACTAAAGTGACATTACAAGAATAGAATTAGTCTACCTAACTGCATAACCTAATAGCAATATTAGTTATCATCCTGCAGAATAATCTACACTTACGTAATCAATTGCTCTGCTTGCTATAAAGAAGCCAATCTAAAGATAGGAATCGCTAACGAAATTGCAGTTTCTACCTAGATGATCTGTCATAAAAAGAACATATGCAAATAACAAGCAATATAGAACAAGGATGATAAATAACCAAAGAATAACTAATAGGAAATCAAATTCTCACAATTCATCCAACCATGTCTTTGGTTTGCAGGCGAAACTATGAGTTTAGCCACTCATAGTCAACGTAAACCTAATTGTCTTTCTCTCTTCCATTGTTCTCTAACTCATACACATTCAACCACAATGAATTTGTCTATAAAAACCCTAAAGTACTATCATAAAAAAACCCTAGGAAATAAAATAATAATATACTAATAGAAAGATCTTCGCACAGATCGAATCTTCTAATCGCACAGGACAGGCGGGCGCTAGTGAAATAACGGTGGGCGCCGCTTGATGCTCTTCCCTTGAGCTCTCTAATGCTCCAAAATCATCCTTCATCAGCCTCTCAAGCCTCCATTCAAGCTCGAAATGTAAAACTGCAAAATAAACCCAAAATAGCGTAGATTTCGAACTCGAATACTCTAAATGCAAAACTATGTAACTAAAACAAAACATATGCAATATGACTACCTAAATGCACTAAGACCTATCTATAATATCTATCTAAAATATGCATTATCAAATCCCCCCACACTTAATCTCTTGCTTGTCATCAACCAAATGAAGAATAGACATAAATCAATGCATCCCACAAGAGATTCCTTCATAAATCAACCTCATCAACAACAATATCAAATCAAAGCTCAAATATGAACAAAGCATATAAATATCATAACATGTATATATAGATGATCAAGTAGCCCGCATGCTTAACAATCCAACCTCACAAGGGTAAATATGTGTTTCTCTCACTCTCATGTGTTTAGGCTTTTAAGCATACACTCAACTCAATTCCATATGCAAACATCATCATAAATATTGACACTTATATCACAAAATCTCCACCGGATATATCAAAGCAAACAAGAAACATCAAGAGGACTTTCGCTCAATGGAAATCTTCAAAGAAGACTTCATTCGGTAGGATTGTAATGAGGCTTGGTATAAACATTAGGCAAGGAATTGTATTTGGTCATGTGATGCTTTCAATTCCGGGAACTATGATTCCTAAAACTCTCAACATAACACAAATCAACTAAAAAATACATCAAGCTCTCTAAAGAACATAACATAAACTCTAAAAAATATAAACATTAAGCTCTTATATATATATACGGATTGACTCCGGTGAAAACCAAAAATTAGGGTAAAAATCGTGAGGAGCATTTTGATTGGTTGATAAATAATAAGTACACGCGCGTGAGTAAATAAGCTTCACAAATACCTACCGCACTCTTCATCTCACTGCTTGGATTCGTCATCAAATCCGCCATGGCCGCTCCATCCATTGTCTCCCTTTTCTTCACCTCCTCCTCCCTCCTCGTCCTCCCACCTCCTTCTACCCTCATCGCCCAAAGTCGACCTTTACTCTGTTGGTTCCTCCATCGCCGACCTCTAGGAGCTCCTCCCAGAAATATTCACATGGATGGAGCATATTTGCCGAACGAGAGAGAAAGAGAGCATGCTTTGAATTTCGAATCAGAATAATACAGATCGGACTCGAGAGAGAGATGGAGCATGTTTGTCGGTTATGTGTTCAAAATGACGGAATTGACTGGGTTGAGAAACAAAGAAGGTAATTGGTTCATTCTCTTGAATTTTGGCTCTACTTTCTCTTTCTCTCAGCCCCCTGGAGCTTTAGATTTTGTAATTTCACGTGCATTTTTGTTTGGATTAGGTTTTCTAGTTGTGGAGTCGTTTGCTAGCACTGAAGAGGTGGAATTGATGAGGAAGAGGATAGATGAGTTGCTTGATGGCTTTGATTGCTCACCCTCTGTTGTTTTCTCCAACAATTCAAGGGCCAAGTTTGATCCCATCTCTAACTCCTCCTTTCGCTACTATTGATTCTTCCCTGAACCTTTAGGTACAAAATTTTGACTTTTTAATTAATGAATCTTGAACCCTGTTTTTGGTTTATCTTTGTTGGTAGTATGGAATGTTATAGGAATTACAGTGGGGGATGCTTTATAGTTTATATGCCTAGATAATGAATTTTTAGGGGTTAACATGTATGCCCCTCTAATTCCTGAAATGATTTAAGATTGTCTTAATGATACTCCGTACTAGTTTTTTTAAATAACCAGGAACCCACCTTTAATGAAAAATCGGTAATTTCTTTTTATTAAATAGGTTCAAGATTTTAAAATCTTGAACCCACAATTATAAAATAAAAAAATGTTAAAATTTTTATTAAGTAAGGCTCAAGATTTTAAAATATTGAACCCGCAATTATTAAAAAAAATAGTAAATGTTTTTATTAAGTTGGTTCAAGATTTTAAAATCTTGAACCCACAATTATAAAATAAAAAAAAGATTAAAATTTTTATTAAGTAGGTTCTACATTTTTAAATATTGAACCCACGATTATAAAAAAAAAAAATTGGTAAAATTTTTAATTATAAAATCTTAGACCTACCTAATAAAATCTTGGACCTACTTTAGGGCTATATATAATTATGAGTTCATGATTTTAAAATCTTGAACCTGTTTTAAATGGAGGCAATACAACATAATAAAAACTTGAACCTACTTAATAAACTGAAATGAAATATAAGACAACAAGATGTCACTTTAGGGATATATATAACTATGGGTTCAAGAGTTTGAAATCTTGAACCTACGTTAAATGAAGGCAATACACCATGAAAAAAAAATTTTGAACCTACTTAATAAACCAACATGAAAGGTAAGACAACAAGATGTCATTTTAAGCCTAGATATAACTATGGGTTCAAGATTTAAAAATCTTGAACCTACTTTAAATGGAGGCAATACATCATAATAAAAACTTGAACCTACTAAATAAACCAACATGAAATATAAGGCATCAAGATGTCACTTTAGGGCTATATATAACTATGGGTTCAAGATTTAAAAATATCAAACCTACTTTAAATGATACATTATAATAAAAACTTGAACTTCTTTCATAAACCAACGTGAAATTTAAGGGATAAAGATGTCACTTTAGGGTAATATATAACTATGGGTTCACGATTTTAAAATTTTGAACCTGCTTTAAATGGAGGCAATACAACATAATAAAAACTTGAACCTACTTAATAAACCGAAATGAAATGTAAGACAGCAAGAGGTAACTTTAGGGATATATATAACTGTGGGTTCAAGATTTTGAAATCTTGAACCTACGTTAAATGAAGGCAATACACCAAGAAAAAAAAATTTGAACCTATTTTAAATGGATGCAATACACCATGAAAAAAAAACTTGAACCTACCTAATAAACCGACATGAAATGTAAGACAACAAGATATCAATTTTGGGCTATATATAACTATGAGTTCATGATTTAAAAATCCTGAACCTACTTTAAATGGAAGCAATACACCATAAAAAAAAACTTGAACATACTCAATAAATCAACATGAAATGTGAGGCATCAAGATGTCACTTGAAGATATCTTGATGCCTTACATTTCATGTTGGTTTAAGAAGGTTCGAGTTTTTATTATTGTGTATTGCCTCCATTTAAAATAGGTTCAAGATATTAAAAATCTTGAACCCATAGTAATATCTAACACTAAAGTGACATCTTGATGCGTTACATTTCATGTTGGTTTATTAAGTAGGTTCAAGTTTTTATTATGATATATTGCCTCCATTTAAAGTTGATTCAAGATTTTTAAATCTTGAACCCATAGTTATATCTAGTCATAAAGTAAAATGTTGTTGCCTTACATTTCATGTTCGTTTATTAAAGAGGTTCAAGTTTTTATTATGATGTATTGCCTCCATTTATAGTAGGTTCAAGATATTAAAAATCTTGAACCCATATTTATATCTACCCCTAAAGTGATTCTTGGTGCGTTACGTTTCATGTTTGTTTATTAAGTAGGTTTAAGTTTTTATTATGATGTATTACCTCCATTAAACTAGGTTAAAAATCTTGAAGTCATAGTTATATCTAGCCATAAAGTGACATCTTGTTGCCTTATATTTCATGTTGGTTTATTAAGAAGGTTCAAGTTTTTATTTTGGTGTATTGCCTCTATTTATAGTAGGTTCATGATTTTTAAATCTTGAACTCATGCATAGTTATATCTAGTCCTAAAGTGACATCTTGTCGTCATATATTTCATGTTGGTTTATTAAGTAGGTTCAAGTTTTTATTATGATGTATTGTCTCCTTTTAAATTAGGTTCAAAATTTTTAAATCTTGAACTCATAGTTTATATTTGCTTTACACCCATTTCAACACATAAATACTTTTTTGTTTATTTAAAATTGTAAGAAATAACAAGCAAAACGCCTCATTCAAAAGATTTGAACTTGAAATGGGGATTATTTGGGTATGCAACTAAAAATATATTATTAACAAGAGAGGACTTATATTGACATATTTCCCAACTAACAATATGATAGGTAAGATAATATAAAAAAAATCTTGAACCATAGTTATTAAAAAAAATCTTAAACCAACAATTATAATAAATATTTTGGAAATATTTTTATATTATAAGTAGGTTCAAGATTTTAAAGTATGAACCCATAATTATAAAACAATATGTTCAAAATTTTATTAAGTAGGTTAAAGTTTTTTTTTTTTAAAACGCTAGTTCAAGATTTTATATCTATAGATTCAAAATTTTTATAGCTATAGGTTTAAGACCTTATAATTATATCTTTTATTAAGTAAGTTCAATATTTTATAATCTTGAACCCATAATTATAAAAAAGAATAGGTTTAAAATTTTATTATTTATGTTTGAAATTTAAATTCTTGAACAAATATTTATAAAATCTTGAACACATGGTTATAAAATCATAAATTACTATTACAAAAATCTTGAACTACAGTTGAAAAATCTTAAACTTATAGTTAAAAAATATATTAAATATTTTTATATTATAATAAACATTTTATAAATATTATGATATTATAATAAACTTATATTGACATATTTCCCAACTAACAATTTGATAGGTAAGATAATATAAAAAAATCTTGAACCATAATTATAAAAGAAAAATCTTGAACCCGCAAGTATAATAAATATTTTAAAAATATTTTAATATTATAAGAGGTTCAAGATTTTTAAATCTTAAACCCACATTTATAAAGTAAAGATTAAAAAAATAAAGAAAAGGGAAAAAATGGTCAGTAAATATATAGTACGTACTACGTAGTATTAGCCTAATACGTACTATGGAGTATAATGTACACGTCATCACAACTTCGTGGGGTATACTTGCATTAATTACTGTAGAAGAAAAGCACGGATTTGCTTGCATTAACGCGCTCATAGTATAATTATTAAAGTATAATGTTGCTCAATGCTCACGCGTTTGCAAAAGTGCCAAACAAGGACGCGTGTTTAATACGGAGTATGAGCCAATTAAAACACTCTTCACGGTTTTCACCATAATTTTAATTTTCACCGGAGCGCAACCCTATATATATATATATATATATATATATATATATATATATATATATATATATATATATATATATATATATATATATATATAGGCTTTTTAGCCCGGTTCACTAGCTTTATAGCCCGGTTATGAATAGAACCGATCTATAAGGTCATATATTTTAGCCCGGTTCTGAATAAAACCGAGCTATAAAGTCACTATGTAATTTTAAAACATTAGCTTTTTAGCACGATTTTTAGGTTGAACCGAGTTGTAAAGTCACCGTGTGATTGAGGTTTTTAGCACGGGTTTCAAAAAAACCAAGATATAAAGTAGTCCTCACGGGTTTTTACCACAAAGTGAGGTTTTCACCGGAGTCAATCCCTATATATATATATATATATATATATATATATATATATATATATATATATATATATATATATATATATATATACACACACATACATATATATAGGGTGTGGTTCGGGTGTATACACCCCTTAAGATATATCTTGTACACAAATCTTGACCTTTGATTGATATGAAATGAATGGTGTAGATTAATATAGATTTTTTCTACTTTTTTAATTGAAAAATGGTGGACCCCGGTATTTATTTACCAACTCTCGCAACTTAGTGGACTAATTAATTATTTTTTTTCAACTTTTCACAACTTAGTGGACTAATTATTTATGAGATTTTAAAATAATTTACTGGAGATTTTTTTTTGGTTTTTTGTTGGGGAATTACTACTAAATACCCCACTTTGATAATTGGTTTGCAAAAATACCTAGGTTTGAAAATAATTGCATCAATATATAGAAATGTGCAAAAATACCTTATTTAATTATCAAAACTACCCACCACCCCAAAAAATCAGAAAAAAAAAAAGTTAAATATTTTGAGTATTTTTTCATTTTTCTTATATTTTAAAATTATTTTAAATAATTAAATAATAAAAAAAACTGAAATTAAAAAAAAAAATTCTCAATCCCAACCCAATCCCTACTAACAGGATAGCCTAGCCCCGACCGACCCAATCCCTAACCAAAAACACATAAGAGCAGCCCCAACCCTAAGTCTCCGGCGCTCAACTCCAATCCCAAGTCTCCGGCACTCGGACCTGAGCCCACGTCTCCGGCTCCGTCGCTGCGCCTACACTCCGGCGCCCCCGACCGACCTAATCCCAATCCCTAACCAGAACACACAAGAGCAGTCCGACTATCGCTGCCTTCACCCTCCGTCGTTGCGCGAGCACTCCGGCGCAATCCGGCTCCGGCCTCGACCCCAAGAGCAGACCAACCTCCGGCTCCAGCTCCATCTCCCGTCGATTATAATCTAGTGGTTATAATTTAGGTCAAAACCGTATCTTTACTCAATCTCCCGCCGATTATTGATCATATCCTGTCAATGTTCATATTTGGGATTGTCAAAAACAATATTCATCCTGTCAATGTGATAATATTATGATTTCAAGATATATATTGACAATCCTTTTGTAAATATGGTTAATAATCCTGAAGATATGATTTACCGTATCTTCAGTGATTCTCTCCTAGATTATAGCTTCAATCATGTCAATGTACATCCGCAGCTTTGTCACTATAAACATTAATCCTGTCGTAGTGAACGAATAACTTTGTCTTGGAGATGTCTTTAATTTCTAGTTATGGTAGGATAAAATCGTATCTTTATTTTCTTCCCTATTATAAACTCCATCATGTCAGTATTAATTTTTAGCCTTGTCATAAAAAACATATATCCTGTCAACAAAAAATTTGTTCCTGTCAGTATTAATTCTCTTACTAAGGCGATGATTTTCATCCGGCTACTTTTATTATTTTTAAATTTCTGAGAAAAAAAATTAAAAACATTATTTTAATGTATATTTGATTTTTTATATATTTTTTAACTTTTCTTTTAATTCATAAATCTCCTTTTAATGATTTTTACATTTAAATTTAAAGGTAAAATCACTCATTATTTTTTAGCACAAATGACCTATTTTTTAGCACAAATGACCCACTTATCCTATTTTTGCTATTCTCAGAAAACTGGTATACTTTTGCAAACCAAACACCGATTTGGTGTATTTCTGCAAATGGGCCTTTTTTGTTTGTTAACATTATCTTAAGAGTTTGTCATCCAATACTCTAGTAGTATTTAAACGGCAAAATCGGCAGTGCATATTTAATTTAGCATTATAATATCATTCAACAATAAGATTAATATTTTATTTAATTAAGAATAGTAGATACCACCTAAATTTTTAAATAATACTTGCGATTTATACGAATAATATTACAAATTTTGACGAATAATGCTTAAACTCTAAATCCCTAACCAAGTGTTATAATATCACTTGTAAATATGGGGTAATTGTGATCGAGTGGTTAATCAAGGATGAAATTGAAATTGAAATTCGAAGTCGAGCAAGTGCTAATAAAATAAGAAATTTAAAGCATTATTCGGTAAAATTTGAAGCATTATCTGGTGAAATTTAAAGCATTATTCGGTCAAATTTGAAGCATTATTCAATGAAATTAGAAGCATTATTCATTTAAATCGTACGTATTGTTTATGGAGTCGAGGTTTCTAAATTTTAAAATGAGAAATGTAAAACATATTAGGAGAAATTTGAATAATTATCCATAGAAATCAGAAGTAAGGCATAATTCGGTGAAATATGAAGAATTATTCGGTGAAATTTGAATAATTATTCATAGAAATCAAGTAAGGTATTGTTAGGTGAAATTTAAAGCATTTTTTTTTGTTTTGTACGTTTTGACTTATTCATTCACAAATGTTAAGTTAGTGGATTATTCGGTTAATTAAGAATCATTATTTGTTGATATTAGGTTAACTGGAAGCATTATTCATGAAAAGATGAAGTCGATACTATTATTCGTTTTCGTTTAAAACATTATTCAGTAGAATAGAAACATTATTCAGTGAATATATAATGATTATTCGTTTGTAAAAACCCATTTTTTTTTATCTCAGCATAACAAATATGATATGTTTTGGCAAAATTTCATGGTTATTTGTTTAACTCTGGTTCATTATTCGGTAGAATATATCGAATTATAGATGAGAATCCAAGTCGGTTAATATTTTGGTTTAGGGAATTGTGGTGGGAGTATTATTCGTCAAAAGTTGAAGCATTGTAAATAAATTCGATTTTAGAATTTTGGATTTTTGTCAAGGTTATTATTACTCCATCCGTTTCTAAATAAGTGACTTTTTTTAAGTCAAACACGTATTTATAGGATGATAGAAGCTTTCTAAAATATTAACATTTTAATTATTTTTTTAATAATATGATACTTATTATTAATAAGTATGAGTTTATCAAAAAATATTATAAAAATTAATATTTTATATTATTTTTATTACTTGTATTGTATCTGAATAATAAAAAGTCACTTATTTGAAAACGGAAGGAGTAGTTGTTAGATATGATCAAAGAAATATTTGGAGTTCACATACAATTATATACCGACTTTAATCAAAAAAAGTTGCCATTAATTTTAAATATTTTACCCACCCATCATACCATGACACTAATTAAAAAAATTAACGGAGTCTAATAAAAAAAATTAACAATGTGGGAAGTGATACAATTTGGGACCCACATTTTAGAAAAATTTCGGCTAATTTTTTAAGCCAGAGAGTGTACCACACACACAATAAGGTGGAGTGAATGGTTTTGGAGGTGGGTCCCAGTTTTTTTTTTTTTTAAAAAAGAAAATCTGGAATTAAGTTTAAATCTCTACCGTTGATTTGATTGGATTCAATGGTTCACATTTGTGCACAAGATACATCCTAGGGGTGTGCACAAATGATTCATACCCTATATACCCTATATATGTGTGTGTATATATATATATATATATATATATATATATATATATATATATATATATATATATATATATATATATATATATATATATATATATATATATATATAAACTCTTAAATATAATAACTCTCAACCAAACATTCACCTAACTCTCATATGCAAAAGTTAAATAAACAAGGCTCTTATTCATAACTTTTTTCTTTTTTTTTTTCTTTTCCTGAGCCATAAACATGGAATACAAATATGAGGACCATAAGCACATAACATTACATCTCTCTCAAAACCATAACAATAAGCACTGATCACTTTCGCTTCGTTCTCAAAACACAAAATAACATCCTTAATCAATCTAAATCCTAATTCCCGGATGGGTAAAGCTTATCATAGGCTAGGAAACATGAATTTTTTGGAGCTTCAAAGAAAAAGGGTAAAGGCTCAAACTGGCTTCAAATAAATATATAAAATAGGATAGGTATGGAGAAAATGTAGGTTGAGAAATATGCCTCTATCATATGCAACTTATAAGCAATGATCATGTACATAATCGACCTCAAAAATGGATAACCATGTCAATACTCATAAATAGATGCATAGGAAGATTAAATCACACAACAAAAGTGAAAAGGAAATATAATTGCAATCCCTTATAAGGCTAAAAATTCTCACTAGGACAATTCTTTTGTTGGATCTCAATAATGCCTAAGAACTTAGATCATACCTGCTCAATTACATATGCCAAGTCATATCTCATAAAATACATTTCCATGAAAAGGTCAATTCATCCAGAATTCCATGGAATTTACATAATCATGCCAAAATTAAATAGAGGACAAAATAAGGTAGATCGGTATTTGAATAACACATATGTATGCAATGCACAATATTTTTTTGGTTTTTTTTTATATTTTTCCTTTTTTTTTTTCAAATTTAATAAGAACAACAAACATAAACATGAAACAATAAGTTAAACTTAAATAAAGTTCAAAACATCTTAAACAAAACATGAAACTAAAAACATAAACATGAATTAAACTATCTAACATACACCACTCCCCCCACACTTAAATGAAGCATTGTCCTCAATGCATAAACATAAAGAACAAAGAAAATAAATGAAGGGTGAAGAAAGCGATGCTAACCGATCACTCGGGAGGTGGAGGGTGGGATCCAGACGGCTGACGGTGAAGATCAACGAGTATGCGTGCCAACAGAGTCAGGATGTCAGTGATTTTGGTAGAAATAGAAAGAGGTCCTCTTTGTGTTTCCTTTCTAGCTCGACCAATAGAATCTCAAATCGATCAAGGGTAACAAAAACAGGATCAGCATCAGTTGCAGCAAAATGTATTTCTTCTTCTTCATCGTGGGCAATTTCTGCTGCTGAACCTTTTGATTCAGGGTCATCCAATAGCGATTGAGTGACCAGCGGCATAGGCAAGCAATCATGACTGAGCTTCAAATCAGTGAGTTTGAAACAAACTGGCACCTTTGCAGAAAGGTATAAATGATGCTCCTCGAGGTCTTCGGACATCCATCTGAAATAATCCTTTGTCTTAGGATATGGAATCTTCAAGATAATTCCATACAACGCTAAAGTGGCAATATCATAGACATGGCTCTCACGCAGGGGTTCCACTGCATCTAGATGAACACTAAGATGATAAGCAATCAATGTTATCATACCTCAAAATCGATAGTGCGATCTGCGCACTCATCCGCATGGCTGATCATCTCCATACAATTTCCTAGAAACAATTGAACCCAATCTTCATTTCTCATAGCTTTAGAGGTTAGGCAATAGGTATGCGACCAGCCTCTTAAAGATACCAACTCAGGATCAACAAACCCAAAGAATATAAGACTCAACATGCTATAGCACAAACTCAACGCAGGATGAGTGATCATGTAGTCAAAGTAGTCACCCTTCTTCTCGAATGGGCGATCTGTGGCTACTTCCCAAGTCTCATGCACAAGAGGATCCGCTGTCATCGAGTTCCAAGAACTAGAATACTTCTTGGTGACTCCAAAAGCTTGAGTGATGACATCCTTAGTCACTGGGAATTCTTTTGCCCTCAAACAAAAGCGAATTTCCTTCTCAGAACAATAATCCAGGGTGGCGAGGAACTCTCTCACCAAGGTTGGATAAGTGTTTGCACTACATTCGACAAAGTCACCCAATCCTTCTTTTCCAAGAAGTTCGGAAACATGCTCAAATAGGCCCAGATGGAGCAATGTATCCACATCAAAGAAAACCATTGAGCGATAATCTGTACTTCCAAGGTTGATCCACCCATTGAGCGCCATGCTAGGAATCAAAGATATAATGCTTGAGATCAAAGAAGAACACGAGAGAACTCGCACCAAATCGCGAAAAACTGCCTCTCTGCAATAGCGGCGGGCGCTGGTTTTGGAGTGGCGGACGCCGTTAAACGGTGATATCGAAAATCCGAGTTTCAAGCATCATTGACCGAACGTCAAAACTCCTTCCGATTGCCTTCTTGAGGTGCACAACTTGATTTCAAAGCCTTCTTGAATGAAAAAGGTGGTAGTGGTGGAAGAAACAACTTTAATTGATTGAAGCTTAGTTTGGGTTTAGAGTTGATGGATGAGGGGTAGTAGTTGATTAAATTTGGAGTTTTGGGATGAAGATGATATGGATGGGTGATGGTGAATGATAAAAATCATGCTTTTTGATTGAAACTCAAGGATTTAGGATTTGGAATTTTGATTTGAATGAGAGGGTTTTTAGGGTTTCTTGTGTTGCTTGTGGAAAAAGTTTGAGAAAGTGTAAAAGATAGAAGATGAAATGTGTCTAGATTGAAAAAGGTAAGGTTAAAGATAAAAGATAGATAGAATCTAAAAAGATCACGTGCCTTTTCCAAAATAGAATCCGTGTCCCTCATCGACAGGGCGGCGGGCGCTGGTCTGTCAGGATTTGACTTATGTTTTTTTCTTTGTTCAAACTCTCCTACAAGTTATTTCTCACCCAAAATCTTGCAACAATACAGAAAATAGACTTGTCCTACTTTAATGAATTGAAAAACAATTGCAAAAAATAAATAAACTACTAACTTACCTTAGGTTGCCTCCCAAAAAGCGCCTTTGTTTCACCTCTTTGGCTCGACGTGTTACTCTTCTTGGATCAAGTGACTTCACCAGAGTCCTCTACACTTGCCCTTTTCTTAACAAGTGATGGCACCTTGGGAAGATGTAATGCCTTATCCAAGCATTCATCCATTTCATCCATCAATTTCTTCTCTTTAAATTGGATTCCTCCTGAAGGTTGTCCTTAAATTGCAAATACCTCCACATTCTTAGAAAACATCTCATCATAGGGTAAAAGAATGGTCTTATGTGGCATAATCACACTTTCAAACTCCATTTTAGGGTCTTCTTTCCCTACAACAAAATTCAAATTGTTAGAAGATTCAACATCAAGTAAGTCTTTATACTTAGAAACTTCTAACAACTCTTTCAACTCATCCCTGCACTTAACATTATTAGCATTAGGAGCATCCAAAGAATTTTCAGGAGAAAGTTTTATAGGATTATAAATAGAAAAATCAATCTGAAGGTTTGATAATGTAAAACAAAGTAATATAGAAATACTCTAGAAGGGGGGGTTGAATAGAGTATGCCGGTTTTTCGCCGATTCTCAAGACCTTTGAAGCTCGTGCAAAAACCATTGAGATTAGACTTAGTCTTTTCTCTGAAAACCTGAATCACAAAGTTAAACAGTAGAACCAAGTGCGGAAATAAGGTAAAGCAATAAGTAAAGGACTCGATGAGTTGTTTACGAGGTTCGGCACGAACTTGACCTACGTCCCCGCCTAGGGTTCTTCCACAACCCTAGGATTCAACCGGCTTTTATTGATTCACAAGACTTAGGATCCTAGTAGCTCCCCGAGAAGCCTCTCTCCTATACAATTGCAATCTAGTCAACTCACGTTCCCTTGGAGTCCTAGACCAATCTAGAAGAGCCCCACCTCTCTATGCTATCTAGTACAATCCTCTTACACTTAGTGAATCAATCGCCTAGTGTCTACTTCCTGAGTTACAAACTCTTGAGTATAACACTCTCTCGAAATATATCCTATAAGCTCACAGTGTAACTCTCAAATGCTTTGAAATGAAATTACAGACTCTTAAGGACTAGCAGAGAGCACACGAAGAAGACAGATCTCGCTTGAAGGCTTGAGTGTATGAAAACTTGTGTTCAACAGGTGTGTGGCTGTCTTCTTCTTCCTTTTCTTTTTATTGAAACAAATCGGCGCCTAAGGATCTTCACCAACGGCTAGAGAGGATCATGGCTTGAGCTGGATCTTCTATCTTTGGAAACTTTCGAAGGCCATGATCTTCCGATTTGAATCTTCTCAATTTACAACATAAGGAAGGAAATAATATTCGAAAATACTTCCTGAAAGGTTAGTGTATATATAATAATATAATGGAAGCATATAATAACATAAAATAATATTCGAACATAATATCATATAGAACAGGTTTTGTGTTTCATCAATACTGTTAAAGCTTCAAGACCTTTGACACAAACAGACTGTCAAGGCCTTTGAAACTTATTCCGATTTTCATCAAGGGAGTGGAGTTATCAATCTCCCCCTTGATGAAAGACAAAACCTGTGCATCCCTGCAACTTAGTCAAGCATATATAATATAAGTAAAATCGGACTAAGTACCTGCATGGGTTAGACAAATGTTGGATCAAAATTTTAAAGCAAGAAGACCATCCAATTGAAAATAAAACCAGGGTCTTCCAAGACCTTTAAATCGCAACAGTTTTAAAAAGTCTAACACCACCACAGATCATCTCCCCCTTTTTGTCTTTCAACAAAGGGAGGAGGTAAAACAGTCACCAAAAGTTTTGAAACAGTTTCCAAAAACCAGCAATGTTTCAGATTTGGGGTTAGGGTAGGGTAGGATAGGGTTAAGCTTCATCGTCCGGAGCATCATCAGTAAGCCGCGACCACAGTCCTTGCAACAGCTTGGTTACCCCGCTCATCTCCGTCATAAACCCCTTGTACAGTTCCTTGATATCCAGGCGAACTTCCTCCAAGCCCAACTCCAGGTTGTCCATGCGTTCATCAATGGCTGAGGCAGTGGGAAGAGCTTTTGAAGGAGAGCAAGACTCCAAGTCCCTTGGGGGGACCGAGTGATGCCAATCTTTTCAAGGCTCTTGGAGTCGAACTTACCCATATGACGCTGTTGTTCTTCATTTTTAAAATCGATTCCAGAAGCTTCGAAGATTTGGGTCAAAAGGGTAGCAAAGGGGAGGGGAGTTCCTTTTCTGGCTTTTCTAGTGTGAGCCATGGATCCTAAAATGGTGTTGGCCAGATCAAGATCAAGGCCATTGAGGATTCGGTAAAGTAGGATCATGGCATTTTCGGTTAGGAGAGAGCCAGAGTTTAGACGGGGTAAGAGGCAACACACAATGATGTTAAATATGATCTTTGCCTCTAGGGTAAGGGATGAGTGGGTTAGCTGCTTTGAGGTGTTGGTAGATGCCTCAGGTAGAAGATATTTGGATTGGGCAAGGGTAATGCAGTCTTCTTTAGAGGGGTTTTCTTGAGAGGGTGGACAAGGGCTAGGAAGGCCAAGGAAATCAGCGAAGTCAAAGGAGCTGAAAGAGATTCTAAGTCCCTTGACGACAGATTCCAAGAACCAACCATCGTCAGTGTGTTTGGCTTTGAGATTTATATAGAACAGGCGGGTGAGTTGGGGATAATAGACGGTTTCAAGATTGAGAAGGGTCCAAGCTGGGGATTTTTTAAGGATAGCAATGCATGGTAAGTTCAAAGCTTCAAAGAACGCAATATCTAAAAAATCAGAACAGCAGATCCTACGAGTTCGAAACTCATCTACCCACTTACCAGCCATTTCAGCATTTTCAAACCATGAAGAGGGGAGGGATTGATTTACCTGAATGAGAGAGGGAGGATTAGCGTTCTTCCTTCTAGCCTGTGTTGGAGCAGACCTCTTGGCAGGCGCCTCAAGGCTTTTGAGGGTGCCCTTCCTGGTGCGCTTGGAAGGAGGAGGCTTGGCTGTAGAGGCTTTCCGCTTCTTTGGAGATGGGGGAGGAGGAGGAGGAGGAGAAGGAGAGGGAGCATGCTCGGGCTCCTCTTCCTCTTCTTCCTCTGACCCCGAGTCCTCAGCGTTGTCTCCATCGGTATCCTCCTCGTCCTCTCCGGATTCGTCTTGCTCCTCGTCCTCTTCCTCAGGCTCCTCTTCAGAAGGAACCTCCTTGAGAGCCTCCGCCTCAGCTTCCTTCTGGATTCTCTCAGCTTCCTCCTCGACCAACTTCCTTGCAAGCTCGGCCTCCTCCTCGACCTTTTTCTTCCTCAAAGCTTCTTCTTCGGCTTCCTTGGCTGCATCCTTTTCCAGAATAGCATCAAGATCCTCCTCTTCTTCTTCCTCATCCACCTCCTCAGCGATGACCTTCTTTTTCCCTTTCTGCTTCGTACTGAGAGGCTTCTTAGCAGAGCGTTTTTGAGAGCCCTTGGTTACTATAGTCGTGCTCTCAGTGATGGTGCTCTGGACAGTAGCAGGGACGATGGCTTGAGGAGTGGGTTCAGGTGTAGGAGAAGTAGCAGTGTCCTGGCGTCCCTTGGGGGTGGCGCCAAGTCTTTTGGGTGTGGAAGCTTTCTTTGATTTGGGAGCCATGGAGGTATTCGGCTAGGGTTTCGGATAGTTTGAGAGATTGGAGAGGGAGAACTGGAAGAGTTTTGGGTGGTTCTGAGGTTATGGGGTAATCGAGAGGGGTCTGGGTTTTAAATAGGAGAGATTAGAGTGATGGGACGGGGTTTAGGGTTTCAATGTAAGTAATGATAACATTGCCAATTTGAAAAATATTTCAATTCAAAATTCAAATCTTCTCTTAACCATTTTAGAATAGGAGGGAAATAACCGAAAATATTTTGTTCCAAAAATATCTCTACGGATAAAATATATGACATAAATAAATTGTTTTGAAATCCAATGAAAATAATACTTGATCAAATATCTAAAAAGATATTAACCAAATATATACGATTCGATATCTGTTTTCTATCATTCAGTTCACAAACCTTGACATAAAACTCAAGGGTCTTGACACTGAGTAGAATTTATCTTTCGTAAAGGGAAAGCTCCCCCTACGAAAGTGCATCCTTGTTAAGCATCCCGATCTCTCGTCTAATGAAGGTGAACCTGTCCTCTGCCAAAGGCTTAGTAAAAATGTCAGCCCATTGATAATCAGTTGAAATAAAGGAAATGGACACATCACCTTTTTCGACGTGGTCTCTAATGAAATGATGCCTTACATCAATATGTTTGGTCCTTGAATGCTGAACATGATTCTTTATAATGGAGATGGCACTTGTATTGTCACACTTAATGGGAACGCCTTTGAGGTTGATGCCAAGATCTCGCATTTGTTGAGCTATCCAAAGGATTTGGGAGCAGCATGCTCCAGCTGCTATGTATTCAGCTTCTGCAGTGGATAGGGCAACTGAGTTTTGTTTCTTAGAATGCCAACTGATCAAAGATGCTCCTAAGAATTGGCAACATCCTGATGTGCTCTTCCTATCCACCTTATAGCCTGCAAAATCTGCACCAGAATACCCGATTAATGTGAAATCCTTTTGCTTTGGGTACCATAGTCCAAGCTCATTAGTGCCATTGAGATATCGAAAGATCCTCTTCACAGCCACGAGGTGAGATTCTTTAGGATCAGCTTGAAACCTAGCACACATGCAAACACTAAACATGATGTCAGGTCTACTAGCTGTAAGATATAGTAAAGATCCAATCATTCCCCGATACTCCTTTTGATTGACACTCTTCCCAGTCTTGTCTTGATCTAGGGATAATGTTGAGCTCATGGGAGTCTTGGCTGCTTTGGATTGATCCATCTTGAACTTCTTCAAGAGATCCTTAGTGTACTTGCTTTGGTTGACAAAGATCCCTTTCTTGGATTGATGAACTTGTAATCCCAAAAAGAAGTTGAGTTCACCCATCAAGCTCATCTCAAATTCGCTGCACATGATGTCAGAAAATTCCTTGCACAAAGATGTGTTAGTAGCACCAAATAATATATCATCAACATAAATTTGAATAACCAAAATGTCCTTTCCTTTGGTCTTAATAAAAAGAGTCTTGTCGATCAACCCCCTTTTAAAATCATTTTCTAAAAGATATTTTGACAAGCGCTCATACCAAGCTCTTGGGGCTTGTTTCAAACCATAAAGCGCTTTATCAAGTTTATAAACGTGATTAGGAAATTCCAAACTTTCAAAGCCTGGGGGTTGAGCCACATAAACTTCTTCTTCTAAGAAACCATTGAGAAAAGCACACTTGACATCCATTTGATATAGTTTTATGCCCATAAAAGATGCAAATGCTAATAATATGCGAATGGCTTCAAGCCTGGCTACGGGAGCAAAGGTCTCCTCGTAGTCAATACCTTCCTCTTGATTGTAGCCTTGAGCAACAAGCCTTGCCTTGTTCCTCACGATCTTACCATTCTCATCTAGCTTGTTTCGAAATACCCATCGTGTGCCAATGACAGATTGATGCTTTGGCCTAGGCTTCAAGGTCCAGACTTTGTTCCTTTCAAATTCGTTAAGCTCACTTTGCATAGCAATGATCCAATCTGGCTCTTGAAGGGCCTCATCTACCTTCTTGGGTTCTATAAGAGAGACAAACGCATGAAAAGCACAAAGATCTTTAAGTTTAGAACGAGTTTGAACACTAGAAGTAGGGTTAGAAATGATATCCTTTAATGAGTGTGATGAGGAGTATTTGAATTTTCTTTTCCTAGTCTCAGCTCCTTGATTCGTCACACCAACAGGATTGATTTGTGGTACATCTGACTCCATAGTCCTGTTAGGTTCAGTTTCAGCAATTTTTGACATTTCAACACTGTTGAATTGGACACCAAGGGCTTTGGACGAATCTTCAACACCTTGGGCCAATTCTTCAGTGTTGAGAATCTGTTCCTACATGTTCCTCTTCTCTGTGTTCTTGGTAGCAGCATCATCACCTTCCTCGTTCTCCTCATGGATGTTAAGATCTATATCTGCAACACTTTCAATCAAAGAACCGTCATTGCATTCATCAAATATAACATGTATACTTTGTTCAACTAACTGGGTCCTTTTATTGAAGATTCTATAAGCTTTGCTACTTGTGGAGTAGCCAAGAAATATACCTTCATCACTATGCGCATCAAATTTCCCAAGGTTATCTTTTCCATTGTTATGAACAAAGCAAGTACAGCCAAAGGGTTTGAAATAAGATATAAGTGGTTTGCGGCCTTTGAAAAGTTCATAAGGAGTTTTCTTTAAGATGGAACGGATAAGACAGCGATTCAAAATATAGTTAGCTGTGTTAACAGCTTCAGCCCAATAGGTTTTAGGTAATGCATTTTCTAAAAGCATAGTCCTGGCCATATCCTCTAGGGTGCGGTTCTTTCGTTCCACAACCCCATTTTGTTGAGGTGTCCTAGGAGCAGAAAAGTTATGGGAGATGCCATATTTAGCACAAAACAAATCAAACTGAAGTTGATCAAACTCCCTACCATGATCACTTCGAATTGACACTATGGGCTCGTTTCTTAAAGTTTGCAACTCCTTACAAAGTTTTGAAAACTCAAATAAGGCCTCTGATTTTTCTTTTAAAAATGTAACCCAAGTATATCTAGAAAAATCATCAACAACAACAAGCATGTACTTTTTACCATTGGGAGATTTGACTCGCATAGGACCACATAAATCCATATGTAAGAGTTCAAGGGGTCTAGAAGAACTTACAACCTTTTTGGGTTTGAAGGAGCTACGAGTTTGTTTACCTCATGTGCATGCATTGCACATATCAATACCTTTGAAGTCCATCTCAGGTAGTCCTCTTACAAGCCCTTAGGACACAAGCTTCTGTAGTGTATGTGGACTCACATGACCGAGTCTCCTATGCCAGAGCTTTGGATCGTCCGTCAAAGCTTTTAGACAGGTTAAGCTTCCTTGTGCCACTTGATCAGCATTCACAGCGTATATATTGTTGTAACGATATGCAGTTAGTATAACTTCACCTGTATCTTCTCTGCACACTAGACATCTTTTCTTGTTAAATCTGACATTATTGCCACTATCACATAATTGAGAAACACTAAGCAAATTATACTTTAAACCATTCACAAGATAGACATTTTTAATACTATGGTTAGAATCACTCCCAACGCTACCAATACCAACGATGTCACACTTTCCTTTGTCACCAAGAGTGATTGTTCCTGTGGATTGCTCCTTTAGATCATGAAAGAGAGACCTCTTCCCACTCATATGTCTCGAGCATCCACTATCAATAATCCATTTTTGCTCCTTCACCTTGGTGATCTCCTGCAAAACAAACATCAACCTTTGTGGCTAGACCAATAAGCAAATTTGGATCCACTATTGGGATAAACCATATTTGGTAAAATAGTGCCTTTTGGGACCCAAACTTGTGTTATCCGTTCTTTTATCAAATGAACAGGGAATGTATTGCGAATGATATATGAATCCTTTCTTCTATAGGGGCAGGTCTCTTTTACATGTCCCTTTCGAGCACAATGGTGACATGTAGAAGAGGTTCTGCTTCCTTTTGCCTTTACAAAGGTGGTAATGTGCTGCTTCTTTAAAAACCTTGGATTGTACCCAATACCACTTTTGTTTAGAGAACTTTGTTGCTCACCCAACATCCTATCAAGAGTGCCTTTGGATTTGGTAAAACTTATGAGGGCTGTCTGTTGGTCTTGAATCTTATTATTCAGGGAGATCTTCTCGTTCTCTAAGTCATGATGTTCACTTCTCAGGGACGAGAGATCTTGCTTGAGTTCAGATTTCTCTGAGTCAAGAGTCTTGACTTTAATGTCAAGACCTGAATAAGAAGCTTCAAGACTTTTGACCCTCATAGAAAGATCCTCAATGGTTCTTTCCTGGTCCACAGTTCTCTTAATAAGAATGTTAGTTTGGGCAATAAGTTTCTCTTCATTGGCAATCATATTAGAAAGGAATTCCGATAATACCTCTTTTGGACTTGCCATAAGTTCTCTTACGGTTACCTCAAGCTTCTCATCGTGAGATTCATCTCCTGATGCCATAAGACAGACATTGGCCTTCTCATCGTCGGAGTCGGAGTCAGAATCGCTCCAAGTTGCCACCATGGCTTTCTTTTTCCATCTATCACCCTTCTTGGACTGGCTCTTCGTCTTTTGAGGGCAGTCTTTCACAAGATGATCTGTTTCACCACATTCAAAACAAGACAGCGGTTTAGTCTTCTTATCATTTTTGTTGTATTGAGACTTACCTCAGAATTTAGAAGACTCTGATCCATCCTTGTTGTTGAATTGTTTCTTCATTTTGAGGATTCGAGCAAGGCCTCTTGTGATAAGAGCAAAAGGATCATCCTCATCATCATCCTCATCTTCGGAATCAGATTCATCTTTGTTGTCATCCTTCTTAGATTTGAGCGCCAAATTCTTAGTGCTTGCTGGAAGTTCTCCATCGTCTTCATTAAGGATCATCTCATGCGTGATCAGTTTCCCAAGCAGGTCGTCAAGAGGCAGAGTAGTGAGGTCTTGGGCTTCCTCTATAGCTGTTACTTTAGGACCCCACTTTTCTTTTGGGAGACACCTCAATATCTTCCTTACTTTCTCCACGTTTGTAAAGCTCTTGCCGAGAGAGTCAAGGTTGTTGGTGATTTCTATGAATCGTGTGAACATGACCTTGATAGACTCATCAGGCTTCATCTTGAAAAGTTCATACTTTCGAAGGAAGATGCTGATCTTGGTGTCCTTCACTTGGCTGGTTCCCTCATAGGTGACGACCATGCACGTCCTTAAGGACGTGCATGGTTAAAAGGGGTTAATTATTATTTTTTAAATGTTAATTAGTCAAAAGGCTTGCACGTCCTTAAGGACGTGCAAATCCTTAATCCGGATTTGCGGTGTATATAGCAACACCCTTTTGGAGACGAGTTCAAGATCCGCTTGGATGTATTCAGACTCCTTCTTTGCGACTTTGGTTCCATTTGGTCCATCTTTCTTTGGAATCTTTGGCCCATTCTCTATAATGTTCCAAAGTTCCAGATCTTGGTCTATGATGAACATCTTCATCAATGATCTCCAGTGGACAAAGTTGTTTCCTACAAAGAGTGGTGGTCTGCTGGTAGACCTTCCCTGTGCAAATCCTCCGCTTGCTTCACCAGACATGATCGAAAACTCACAAGATTATTAGATCAAAAGCAGTGAGTAAAGCTCTGATACCAATTGAAGGTTCGATAATGTAAAACAAAGTAATATAGAAATACTCTAGAAGGGGGGGTTGAATAGAGTATGCCGGTTTTTCGCAGATTCTCAAGACTTTTGAAGCTCGTGCAAAAACCTTTAAGATTAGACTTAGTCTTTTCTCTGAAAACCTGAATCACAAAGTTAAACAGTAGAACCAAGTGCGAAAATAAGGTAAAGCAATAAGTAAAGGACTCGATGAGTTGTTTACGAGGTTCGGCATGAACTTGGCCTACGTCCCCGCCTAGGGTTCTTCCACAACCCTAGGATTCAACCGGCTTTTATTAATTCACAAGACTTAGGATCCTAGTAGCTCCCCGAGAAGCCTCTCTCCTATACAATTGCAATCTAGTCAACTCACGTTCCCTTGGAGTCCTAGACCAATCTAGAAGAGCCCCACCTCTCTATGCTATCTAGTACAATCCTCTTACACTTAGTGAATCAATCGCCTAGTGTCTACTTCCTGAGTTACAAACTCTTGAGTATAACACTCTCTCGAAATATATCCTATAAGCTCATAGTGTAACTCTCAAATGCTTTGAAATGAAATTACAGACTCTTAAGGACTAGCAGAGAGCACACGAAGAAGACAGATCTCGCTTGAAGGCTTGAGTGTATGAAAACTTGTGTTCAACAGGTGTGTGGTTGTCTTCTTCTTTCTTTTCTTTTTATTGAAACAAATCGGCGCCTAAGGATCTTCACCAACGGCTAGAGAGGATCATGGCTTGAGCTGGATCTTCTATCTTTGGAAACTTTCGGAGGCCATGATCTTCCGATTTGAATCTTCTCAATTTACAACATAAGGAAGGAAATAATATTCGAAAATACTTCCTGAAAGGTTAGTGTATATATAATAATATAATGGAATCATATAATAACATAAAATAATATTCGAACATAATATCATATAGAACAGGTTTTGTGTTTCATCAATACTGTTAAAGCTTCAAGACCTTTGACACAAACAGACTGTCAAGGCATTTGAAACTTATTCCGATTTTCATCAAGGGAGTGGATTTATCACAATCTTTCTACCGTCAAACTCCATGGTTAGGGAACCTTCACGGCAATCAATCTTTGTCTTGGCCGTTCTAAGGAATGGCCTTGCTAAAATGATTGAAGTATCCAGCGTTCCTTGTTCCATATCTTATAAAATGAAATCAGCAAGAAATATTAATTCATCAACTTTAACTAAAACATCCTCAAAAACATATATAAGCTATAAGCGAGTTGTACTATCACACTTGTTTCTGTCATAGCGTTTAGACCCAAGAACATATATAACCTATAAGACATCACATTGATTGAAGCATCTAAGTCAAACATAGCTCTAGTATATCTAGCATTTCCAATCGTGCATGGGATAGTGAACATACGTGGGTCTCCGCATTTCTCACACATTCTCTTTTGTAGCATGGCAGAAACATTTTCATTTAAGCTTACCTTTTTCTTCTTCCTTAACCATTACATTATTTTCATCGTGCATAACTCCTTCAAAAACTTAGCATAGCGAGGCACAAATTTAATTAAATTTAAAAGTGGAATATTTACCTCACAATGCGCAAAGGTATCATATAAGATTTGCTCATCTTCCCACTTCTTATCAGCTCTCAAGGCATGGGTAAAAGGGTGGTTCAGGCCTAGTAACCTCAGGGAACCACTCTTTCGAAGATTTCTTCGTGGTAGGATGAGGATCAACAAATGGATCGGTTTCTACAAGGGCGACGGGCACCGTTAAACGGTGTTTCAAAATCTGAAATTCCTTTGTCATCCTTCTGCACGTCTATCACCTCCTTTCGCCTTTCTTCAATGTTTGGTATAGGAAATTGAATCTCTTCTCCTCCTCTAAGGATCATGGCACTTACATTCTCATTTGGATTAACCACCAATTGCGATGGTAGCTTGCCTGAATCCTTAGCTTTGAGTTCTCCAATCACTTTAGCCAATTGACTCAATAGCTTTTCTTGGACACTCATCTTGTCCAACAACAACCTCAAAGTCTCTTCTCTATCCTCCTGTAGAGGATTTCTTGAGCGATTCTCAAATTAGCTCTTTCCTTGATAGGGTACTTATTGCTGCTGACCCCTACCATTGAAACCACTTTGATAATTTGAATTATAATTTGAATCAAAGAAATTGTTACCAATGTTTGGGTGAGGTCCATAATCCATTGCATTGACATTAGCAACCTCCTCTTGAATCAATGGTCACTTATCATTAGGATGATTTGGATCTCTGCAAACTCCGCATCGTTTAGGTTGTTGTGTCTGATTAATCTTCATAGCCATGTTGTTGACTATTTCAGCTAGCCTGTTAAGATCATCTCTGCGATTGTCTCCAGAGTTGTCCAATCCATGAACTCCTCTAAGAACTTGGTGTCTCCTATATTGTTGTGAAGTATTGGCTAGATCTTCAAATATTTGTATTGCTTCCTCAGGTGTCTTGTCTAGGACATTTCCTCCACTTGTAGCATTGATGACACTTCGCTCTCTATCAAGCAAGCATTCATAGAGATAGAGGACTATATTATCCTCTAGTATACCATGATGTGGACAACTTCTTTTACGCTTCTTGAATCTCTCAACATACACATACAGGCTCTCAGAAGGTGATTACTCAATACTAGACAGCTCCTTCTTGAGTTTGCTGAGGCGAGTAGCAGGAAAGTACTTATGAAGGAAAGCCTTCTTCAATCTAACCCAAGTAGTGATTCTTTCAGAGGGAAGATAATATAGCCAATCACTCGATGCATCTTTCATAGTAACGGGGAACACTCTAAGCATCAATTTGTCATACATCTGCCTTGGGGTCTCAGTCTGTCGCAGCTACTAGCAAACTCTATGAGATGTTTGTTTGGCTCTTCTCTAGACTTGCTATGAAAAGTAGGTAAAGCATTAGACCAATTGGATTTATACTCAAATCTAGAACCTTCAGGGAGCAGGAAGCCTGATTGCAAGGGGTTATGCATTCAGATTTGGCTCCTTTAAGCTTCTCAAGGTTCTTCTTGGTGGATTTTCAACATTGCCTTCATTGTTGTTATTGTCATCTATCTCCTCTACTTGATTAAAATCAAGTTTCCTTATCAACCTGGATAGATACCTTTCAATCTCAAGATCAAAAGACACAAATTATGAAATAGTAGAATGGGTCTGGACCATACAGAGTAGGTCAGACCTAGAAGAAAATAAGAAATAAAACTAAAATGAAATAAACAAAAGATAAACAAGAGAAAATCAACAAAAGAACACGAATACTAGACTTTCCTGGCAAAGACGCCAACATTTTGTGGGTTGTTTTTACCAGGGGTAAATGTGTCGTTGGTCCTGGTCCCCCAAATACAGAATATCCTAATTCAATGCTAAAGAAAAGATTAGTATAGTAGACAAGTAAGGAGTCGATGCCACAGAGAAGACTGGTCGTGGTTCTTAAAAAGATTTTCTAAACTAAAGGCAATAAGATTGTAGTATGCAATTGAAATAAAATAAAAATGCAAAGAAATAACAGTTGTAGATTGATAATAATGATGGAAAATGCTTCACGTGCAACTATAGTTGTAGATTATATGAGAGGCCCTTATAGGCCCCCTAATTATAATAACAATTATGCAGAGAACCAAAATAATAACTATGCAAGGAGGAACAATCATTACCCTAATTGGGGTAACTATAGACAAGGCCAAAGGAGCCAACCTCCCCAAGATCAAAGGATTCCCCCATATAGGCCCCCTGGCTATCAAGAACCACCATCATGGGTACAAGAGCTTAACGAAGGATTCAATAGGCTTCGTTCCGATGTGAATTCTCAAATAAAAGGTGTTCAAGTACAACTAGGAGATTTGGAAACATGGATGAAGGGAGTGGAGTCTCAACTAGGTCACCTAGCGGCTCAAATCCCTCGACCTCAAGGGAAATTCCCTGGCCTCCCCGATGAGAACCCTAGGGGGCAAATAGCTGCAATTCACCTAAGAAGTGGAAATAAAGTGCCTGGAGGTAAAAACACATCAAACGAGGAGGAAAACGGCAACAACAGTGGCCGTACCGAGGCTGTATCGAGCCCACCAGGGTCGGTACCGACTCCACCTGCAGGTACGACCGTCTTTCCTTTGTTTTCTCCTAATTCCAGTAGCTGTACCGAGGGCCGTACCGACCCCCCTTGTGTCGGTACCGACCCCCCATCTTCAACAGGTGATGCCCCTCTCTCCACCACATATCGTACCGAGGGTCGTACCGACCCCCTGGCCTCAGTACCGACCCTCCTTCACCAGTGATGGATTCTGCTGCCGGGCCTATTTCGGCCCCGAATCTGACGAAAGTGCTTCCATACCCTTCGAAAAAGGTAAAGGACACAGTGGAAGGAAATTTCAAAAGTTTGTGAAGATGCTTCAAAGTTTGAATATAACTATTCCTTTTACTGACGCTTTGAGTGAGATGCCTGCTTAAACTAAGTTTTTGAAAGACATTTTAGCTAAGAAGAGATCCATGTCTGAACTTTCTAACGAGGTCCGTTCAGTGATGTTCCTTGAGAAACTTGGAGATCCAGGTAAGTTTGCTATTACTATTGGTTTAGGATCTTACCCTTTCAAGGCTTTGTGTGATTTAGGTGCAAGTGTAAGCCTTCTCCCCCTTTCTATATGGTCAAAGACAAGCTTAGGAGACCTAGAGCCTGTCAACATGAGAGTGTCCATGGCTAATGGTGCAGTAGTATCACCAACTGGAATGATTGATGATGTCCTCGTCCGTATAGGTAAGTTTTTCGTCCCCACTGATTTTATTATTATGGATATGCCAGAGGATCCAGTGGTGCCCATCATTCTTGGAAGACCGTTCTTAGAAACTGCTGAAGCAATAATTGATGTTAGGAAGGGACTCCTAACATTGACGATTGGGGATGACATCGTTGAGTTTCGCTTCAATCCAACGATGAAGGAAACCACATACATAGTAGAGGTAAGCTATTTTGATTGTCTTGAGTCTGCAGGCCCAGTGTTAGGTCTTCTGGCAGACCAAGGCGGAGGAGGAAGAGACAACATTTGTTCCAATCGAGCCTTCCTTAGAGCTTAAGCCACTTCCAGAAGGTTTGAGGTATGCTTTCTTGGGTCCCAATTCTACTTTTCCTGTGATCATTAATGCGAAATTAAATGAGGAAGAAGTAGAGAAGTTACTTGATGTGCTTAGGACCTATAGGAAAGCTATTGGTTATTATTTGGATGATATTATTGGAATTTCACCTTCTTTGTGCATGTATAGAATATTCATAGAGGATGATCATAAGCCAACCATAGAACGTCAACGTAGGCTTAACCCAAATATGCAAGAAGTTGTGAAATCTGAAATTTTGAAAATGTTAGATGCTGGAATAATTTATGCTATTTCTGATAGTAAATGGCTGAGCCATGTTCATGTTGTCCCTAAGAAAGGTGGAATGACTGTGATTGAGAATGAGAAAAGTGAGTTAGTACCTACTAGGACAACTACTAAATGGGGCATGTGCATTGATTATAGGAAGTTGAATAGTGCTACTAGAAAACATCATTTTCCTCTTCCTTTTATTGATCAAGTTCTTGAGCGTCTAGCACAACACGATTATTTTTGCTATTTGGATGGCTATAGTGGTTTTTGGCAGATTCCCATTCATCCAGATGATTAGGAGAAGACAACTTTTACTTGTCCTTATGGAACTTTTGCTTACAGGAATATGCCGTTTGGGCTCTATAATGCCCCTGGAACTTTTCAAAGGTGTATGGCTATTTTTTCTAAGATGATTGAGGATATAGTAGAAGTTTTTATGGATAATTTTTCTGTTTATGGTTCTTCTTTTGATTCATGTCTTGGCAACTTGAGTAGGGTGCTAGAAAGATGTGAAGAAACTAATTTGGTGTTTAATTAGGAAAAATGTCACTTTATGGTTCAAGAGGGAATTGTTTTAGGGCATTTGGTTTCAAATAGGGGAATTGAGGTAGATCGTGCTAAAATTGAATAGATTGAGAAATTACATCCCCCTCCAATGTGAAAGATATTAGGTGTTTTTTAGGACATGCAGGCTTTTATCGGAGATTCATTCAAGACTTCTCAAAGATTGCTAAACCTCTAACTAATTTGCTTATGAAAGATGTAGCCTTTGAGTTTTCTGCAAATTGTCTTGATGCATTTAACAAGTTAAGAGAAGCCCTTATTTCCGCTCCTATTATGCAATCGCCCGATTGGAACCTTCTCTTTGAGATCATGTATGATGGTAGTTACTATGCTGTGGGCGCTGTGCTTGGGAAAACGAAAGACAAGAAGCTTCATGCCATCTACTATGCAAGTAAGACACTCGATGAAGCGCAAAGTAAGTACACCACGACGGAGAAGGAATTCCTCGCCGCGGTATTTGCCTTTGAAAAGTTTCGTACTTATTTAGTAGGTTCTAAAGTCATTGTTTATACGGATCACGCAACAGTAAGGTATTTGATGACTAAGAAGGATGCCAAACCTAGGCTCCTTCGGTTGATGCTTTTGTTGCAGGAATTTGATTGTGAGATTAGGGACAAGAAAGGAGCAGAAAACTTGGTGGTTGACCATCTGTCTAGGTTGCCCTTAAACCACCCGAAGGAGTCTGAAAAGGAAGTGCCAATCAATGACTCCAGGCCGGACGAAAGCCTCCTTAAGCTCATTCGCTCCGATTCGCTGAGTTTCGTTAAGGATTCCTTTTATACCCCTCATTCTTCTCTTATATCTTAGCATATTTATGCCGTTACAGGGTCGCGGACCCCTTGGTTTGCGGATTTTGCTAATTATATTGTAGGGGGAGAAATCCCTAAGGATTTGACCTCGTAAGCCAAGAAGAAATTCCTCCATGATGTCAAACACTACTATTGGGATGAACCTTACTTTTTGAAGCAAGGAAGTGACCACATCTTTAGACATTGTGTGCCAGATGAAGAGATTGAAAGCATAATCAAGAATTGCCACACCCTTCCGACGGGTGGCCACGCAAAGAGCTTCAAGACCACGACGAAGATTCTTCAAAGTTGCTTCTATTGGCCTACCTTGTTCAAGGATGTACATGCTTACATTGAAGGTTGCGATGAGTGCCAAAGATCAGGGAATATCACTTGGAGATATGAGAACCCTCTCACCGCAATCTTAGAGGTTGAGCTTTTTGACGTATGGGTATTGATTTTATGGGGCCCTTCCCTTCATTAGGGCCTTATAAATATATCTTGGTAGCGGTTGATTATGTTTCTAAATGGGTTGAGGCAATAGCTACACGTACTAATGATTCCAAAGTTGTAGCTAAATTTATAAAGACTGACATATTCCCCAGGTTTGGAGTCCCAAAGGTTCTTATTAGCGATAGAGGATCTCACTTCATAGAGAGGGGCTTTGAAGCTCTTTTGCCTAAGTATGGGGTGACTCATAGGGTGGCAACACCTTATCACCCTCAAACTAGCGGCCAAGTGGAGGTTTTAAATCGGCAAATCATGAGCATCTTAGAGAAGAAGGTGTCGTGCTCAAGAAAGGATTGGTCATCTAAGCTAGATGATTCACTTTGGGCATATAGAACGGCGTACAAGACACCATTGCGCATGACTCCCTACAACTTGGTTTATGGCAAGTCTTGCCATTTGCCCGTCGAGCTTGAGCATAGAGTGTTATGGGCTCTCAAGGAGCTTAACATGGACCTTGACGTGGCCGGAGCAAAGAGATTCATGGACTTGCAAGAATTGGAGGAGTTGAGGCTCAAAGCTTAGAAAAACGCCGAAATCTACAAAGAGCGCACCAAGAAGTGGCACGACAAGAAATTGGTCCCAAAGACCTATGAGGTAGGTGATAAAGTTCTTCTTTTCAATTCTAAATTGCGATTGTTTCCAGGCAAGCTTAGATCGAGATGGAGTGAGACATTCGTGGTTCATCATATCTATCCCCATGGAGCGGTGGATCTAGTCGATGAAGGAGGAGCCATATTCAAGGTCAATGACCACCGACTCAAGATGTACTATGATAGGGTGGATCCAGAGAAAGAAATAAGAGTCACTTGGGCTCTTACATCATTGGAATGAAGATGAGGTAACCACGTCAAGCTAAAGACGTTAAAGGTAGCGCTTCCGAGGGGCAACCCACTTTCTTTCCTTTTCTTTCTAAGTTTTATTTTTAGTTTTAAATTTTAGGATAGGCAGGATAGCTGTGATAGAGCATATTGCACCAACCATGCAGGTCTTAGGAGGAGACCACTGCGAAAACGGGCAAAAAATGGAGAAAGAAGCCAAGAAACAATTGTACTGAGGCCATACCGAGGTCTCACAACCTCGGTACCGACCCCCTTGATGGACAGCAGGACAGGTAAGTCAACTCGGAGAACGAAGAAATTCAAATAGTTGTACCGAGGCCATACCGAGGTCCCCTAGCCTCGGTACCGACCCCCTAACAGACAAGTAAGTGAATCTCAGAAAATAGAGAAATTCCAGTAGGCATACCGACCCCGTTCCGAGGACTCTAGCCTCGGTACCGACCCCCCACCTTTCCAAAAAAAAATTCAGAAAAAAAATTACCTTTTTCTTTTTCTTTTCTTTTCCTTTCTTCCCTCTCCCTCCTTTCTATTCTTACCCAGCCCAGGTACCCCATAACCACAACCCAGCCCTCGGTTTCGAAGCACCCCGTTACCCCAATCCCCCTCCCTCGGTTTCAAAGTACCCAGCCCAGCGCATCTTCTCTCCGCGCCTCCCATGCCAACCACAAGCCACCTCCGGCCACACCACTTCCACCTCTCTAACCACGACCCTCACCCGCACCCCCTGAGCCAAGCCTTGACCCGGTTCGAGCCCAGCATCACCCCCACCGAACCACTTTGCCAAAAATCGTTGTTTCCGTTCTTTAGGCTCGTTACTCTTCAAAACCTCCGATTTTCTTCCTATTTCTACTCAATATTGGTATGATTTCTTAACCTAAACTTGTTTATTTCAATTATTTTGATTGATTTGATGATTTAGGTTGATATTGAAAACCTAGGATTTGAATTAGGATTGAAAATTAGGGCTTTTTACCGAGGGTCGAATTGGTCAATTTGTTGATGTGGTTATGTTGTTGGGTTGATTTGGATCATCTTTCATGTTCATAGCATTGTCAAATTGATTATGGATTGTGAGCTAATTGAATCTTATGATTTTCTTGCGATTCGTTTCGGGTTTTGATTTTGATTTGATTTTTATGCTTTAGGTTGATTAGTTTCTTCTATTTTAGCATAAAAATTATATCTTTGCATGATTTGACAATTGCGAGGAAGTTATATGTCTATTGCATATTTATTTTACTTGTTTTGAACTTAAGTATGGGGTTGTGACGGTTGATTTGTGCATAATGAGTTTTGCATTACTTATATTACTTTTCTTGGGTATATTGTTGTATGATTAGGTGATGCATTATAGTACTCATACATGATGTTACATTAGTTATATTGTTTCCCCTATTCATATAGTCTAGGTTGAGCATATGTTTTATATATAGGTTGTGCTTTATATTTATTCTATATGGTGGTGAGTTTCTGTGCATTTGAGTTCATTTGATATTTTCAAGAATGCACTTACTGTTATGTGGTTTTATTCTTTCACATGCTTTATATGCTTATAGGATTTATTTAGTGCATCTTATTTCTTTTGGGTCTACTGAGTTATGTAGGTATGCATGGCTTGATCATAATTAGTTTGGTTTTATGATTATAGAAAGGAATTTAGCTTGAGTTTGTAAGCTTTATTTCAGGAGTATGTTCTGTTCTAAGAGCAAGATGGTTAGAGAGTCATCTTCTATGGTTACATTGGATGACGTGATCATCTATGACACGTCAGAAGAAGGAGTACAAGGACATCACCAAGAACCACAAGCTTCGGGCTCGGTGATATGACCCAGTTCAACGCTTTGTTGGGATTCTCCAACCCTGTAGAGCCATGCAACATCGTCAGCTGCAAGGCTTTGGATACATGGAAATTGATAACCAGCACGCACATATGGCCTGACAGAGCTCTTCCAGGTAAGGATATCACGAACCCTCTATTTCGCTTTATCCTTAGGATTGTTGGTAGTACTATATGGGGCAAGAAGGAGCTTTCTAGGCCCACAAGGATGGAAATTGCTTGTTTAAGGGGGTGTTATCTGAGATGGAGAATGAAGAAGGGAAAGTCGTTGTTTTACCTCGTCAAAAATAAATCCCAATCAAACAAACTAGTATAGTATGCAAGCAAGGGGTCGAACCCTAGAGAATCAAGTATTTCTAAATATTGCGTATTTATCAATATAAAAAGAAAATATTTTTATGACTGAAAATAAAAGAACATAATATTGACAAAAGCAAATAAAGGATAGAAGAAAAGCGTTTCTACCTACAAGTGTTTGACTTTGTTTGGTTTTATTGATCATCGAATCATTTTGAAGTTATGATCTTTTCCTACTGTTGATAGGAGGAAATCGAATTCTTTAGATACAAATATATGAAATATAAATGCAATCCGGTTCCTAGCCTATGCAAATAATTACAAGACTTCCTCCTGTTGTAGTGGAAGGGTAGTCAGGATCGATCCACGAGGAGGCGTGTCAGCGGGATCCTAGTAGCGTTGGAAAGCTCACGTCTTTGGTCGACCGGAAGCCTCGATCTCGACCTTGGTGCTCAATGTCAACTTTGGATGTCGATGCTTTCTGCAACATAAGACCTGCAGAGACAAAAACAAGCAGTCGATGTCGACAAGGGTAGGTCGATATCGATGTCAGTTCACGAAATCGACTAGCTCAGAAGACTGCCAGTTGACACATGCGTGGTCGATTTCGAAGTTGGAGGGTCGATATCGATCTCAGTAAACCGTGCAGGATGATCGTAGTCGACTCAAAAAACTGTCGACGAAACTCATTGGTCGATATCGACGTCTGGGGTCGATATCGATGTCTTCTCCTACAAAGTTGTTAGCTTTTTGTCGGCAAAGAAAGGCCGAAGACTCAAGGATGAATAAGGAGCGATGAACAGAATTGGAAAAATGACCAAAAATAATATGAACTATCGACGGTGAACCAAAAATAATACCAACTTTCAAAACTACCAATTCATATACAAACTATAACACATTAAACCAAAATTGATACATTGTCCAAAATTCACAAACTCTAAATTTATTTAGACTGAGTATATAATTAATAATAAATTGTGATCAAGATTATAATTTTACAATTTCATCATCTTCCCCCTCCTTAGTGTAGTTGAATGTAGCTATGGCGGAGGTACGACATAATCGGACGAGAGCTGCGGGCGACGACAATGAACGGCGGCAGGCGAGGCCAGAGACAAAGGATGTCGGGCAGGTGGGAAGGCGTCGACGCTGCTTCAGAACGACGACGGAGGTGCAGAACGAGTTGGTTCATTTTCGCCATTGAAGAGGACCTTCTCCTCATGTAATGGCTGGTTGAATTCTTCCATTGAAGAGGACCTTCTCCTTTTCATGTCTCTCCCCAAGAAGCCACTACGCGTGGTAGCAACCGTTGAAAGAACAGCGATTCCTCACGAAGCCATGTCGGAACCGATTCGAAACACCACCGAAAACAGGGATGCCAAGATAGCCAAATTAAAGGTCGAATATGTGAGAACGGATAATGGGGACCCAAAATCAGTAAAAAAATCCAACCGAAAGAGAAGATGTTGGAGCCCGATCCGAGCGAAATCGATCAGATTGGAGAAAAAATTGGGCAAAAGGGTTTTCTGTTCTGTGTGGGGAAGAATATGGGGGAAGGGAATTTTTTCATTAATTTTATAAAAATTTTCCAAACTTTTTAAGTAATGATAATTTTAGACCAAAGAAATTTATAGTGTGTGAATTTTGGACCTTTAATCGATTTTGGTTTAATGTGTTATAGTTTGTATATGAATTGGTGGTTTTGAAAGTTCGTATTATTTTTGGTTCACCGTTGATAGTTCATATTATTATCGGTCATTTTTCCAACAGAATAAAGACAGTGGTTTTGATGAATACACTTATATAAAAAGCAACTCCTAGGATTAGGGTTTACCACAACGTTAACCAATGCATGTGATAAGGCAAATAAGACGGACAATTGCGCTATTACACCCAAGGGACAAGCTTTCTTTGTACACCAACTCTTAGGATTACTCTTGCAAATAAACCTAATTGTCTCTATCAATTTTATGTTTATAACTCATGTTGTTAGCATGAATCCCTTTTCTTTCGATTAGGACTAAACATAGAATCGTAGGAGATGATATAGACACAACGATATCAACATCTAACACTTACCTCAGGCACGCATGGCTAACGTTGGGCTCACCCCGACCCTAGAAGCTTTGGGAGACTACTCGCACTTCATCGTGGAAAACAACATTGATTGAAAGGAAAACTGCATTAATTTCTTCGAAACTTTACAACTCAACGTCAGCTCTCGCAAACGCCAAACCATAAAGCTTCTTCCTAACTCTAACTCTATTGTATGTAAACTGAATGTGTGTGTGGATAAGTGAATGCCAGCCCCCTAGGGCTTTATTTATAGGCTACTAACCCTTGCTAGCCAAGGAATGTAACTTCTATCTCAGCTGCCATCTATCCAAAGTTACAAGATAATTCGTGCTCCTTGAAGATAGAATTGCCAATCTACATCTCGAAAAGCGTGTCAGACTCGTGTCGAAGTATGGTCAATATCGACCAGGTAGGTAGATTTCGACCTCTCTGTTTCTGCTCGACAAGCTCAGCTTCTCTCTATTCCTAGGTTCAGGTCGATATCGATGATAGGAGATCGATCTCGAGTGCTTTTCTTCTATTGTGTGATGGTCTGTCTCGACACTCAATTTTGTGTCGATGTTCTATAGTCGATATCGACCATGTAGGTCGATTTCGACCTCTATTCAGCTTTCCTTGGCTTCTCCGTTTTTATTCCGATTTCGCTCGAATTTCTGCATGATTAGATAAAAACTTGTCCAGACTCTATTTCTTGCACGTTAGCTCATTCTTACACAAGTTTATATTATTTTGAACCTTTTCTTTGGAAATCGAATGAAATATGAAGTCAAAAGATGCAATAAAAAGAGGTACAAATATGTATATCAAAACACCCCATACTTAGACTTGCTTGTCCTCAAGTAATAACCAAGCAATAACCAACACCTACAACACACCCTTCAAGTCTTCGCCCTTGTCAAAAGCAACATCATAAGCGGTAGCAAACGAAAGCAAGTGAATTTAACGTCATAGCACATATTTGGGCGATCCATAGGCATATGCAATTTTTTATCCAACCTCACAGGGATAATGTGTTTGCACTCAACTCTCATGTGTTTAGGCTATGAAGATCAATGCTCAACTCAATTCCATATACAATCTCATAAACATTGCAATTTATAAGAATCCACTTCGCAACCAATTTATGAAAATGCAATAAGAATCATCAGGAGGACTTTCGCTTAATGGAAGAGTTCAAAGAAGACTCCATTCGGCGGGGTTGTAATGGGGCTAGGTATAAAATAAAGGGTATGGAATTATTTGGCTATGTGATGCTTATAAAATTCGGGAATCAAGACTCCTAAACTTCAACACTTACAATATCCAAAACGTAACTCTTACAATGTAGCACTTTCCAAGCTCAATCTCTCATAATGCTCTTTCAAAACTCATCTTTCCATAATATGCTCTAATATGCTCTAAAGATATCAACCATAATATCAATCCTTCTTTCAAACTCTAATATGCCTCTAAAAAATATAACACTTTTATGAAATAAAGGACTTAAGAAATTTGGCTCATGCACTATTTATATACATTTTTTTTTCTTTTTTTTTGGACGAAAATAATAAATAAATACTAAAAAATATGTGCATTTATATGGTGACCCAAAAATCCTTTTACAAAATATGACAAGATGTAAATCTAAGTCTCAATTCCCAAATGGGGGTCAGGCTCAATTCGGCTAGGGATAATTTTGTGGAGTTTGCAATATCAGGCTCAGACTAATATTCTGGCTTCAAGTATAGATAATGCCGGGTAGGTAAAGAGAGGATAAAAATGGCTTGAAAGATGCCTCCATCATTTAATTCTCGTAAACATAAACATATATATGCATTGGCTTTGAATAACTATCACAACATTTTGAGATGCATAGGAAGAGTAAATACACTCAAGAAAGCAGAGGGATTTTTGATATTCTCCCTATAGGCCAAAATTCTCACAAGGACAATTTTTGTTGGATTTGCTTTTTAGCCTAGGATCATATGTGCTCCATTTCATCACAAGTTCACAATCTACATAAAACCATTTTAAGAACTTAGGCTAAACCCTCCAAATATGCCATAGGATTTACATGATCAAGTCAGCTATTGAGTTTTCATCATAGGACATCTAAGTAGGGTTTAAAAACAAACTAAAAAAGTAAACATGCATTTTTTGGTCTTTTTGACATTTTTCTAATTTTTTTTTTTGGATTTTTTTGTATTTTTATGAAAAGTAAAACTAAGAACAAAAATTTAAACATGAATTCAATGCGAAGAAGAAAGCCAAGTAATGACCATAGGACAAATTTTCCCCCACTCCATAATTAAAATATACAGTGTCCTCACTGTATTAAAAGAAGAACAAGGGTAAAGAGAAACTCACAGCGCAACCTGCGGATTCAGGTCGATTTCAAGTTAGGTCGATGCCAGTAGTCGATATCTAGGTTATAGGTCGATGTCGACTGCATCTGTCAAAGTCGAGGAAGAAGGTGAAGTCGAGGGTCGCCTGATGATGGTCGATATCGATGATTATGGTCGATATTAATCTTTGCCTTTTGCTCCTGAGTCCTCGATGTCGACTCCAGGAGATGGCTCGACCCTTAGGTGGTCGATTTCGACGGGCCTGGTCGATTTCGACTGCCTCTACAGTAGCTTCTTTTCTTCTTCGTCGTTCCTTTTGCTTGGCAACCTGAAATCTATGCTCTTAGAATTATAGATAAAGCCACGTATTATCTCAGTTTCAAAAGTTTTAAGAAAATCCCAACGTCAAAATCCTAAAAACCATATATGAAAAAAAATCAACGTTTTATGTACATGCTCTGGAGTTTTGAGTCGCTAGGCCGACTTCTCCGTCAATTCTTCATATGCCTTTAATGTAGGGGCCCTTCAAGCTTGAGCTTTCTCCTGGGTCATCTAGGTCATTTTGATAATAGCTAAGTTTGGGAACCAAGGCTTCTTCTTCGTTAGGTTCTTCTTTGGGTGCTTTCCTTTTCTTTCTTGACCTAACTTTTGCAATATAGGCAAACCATGGAGCTTTGACCCTCTCATTAGTTGAATTATGAATAATGGGCAGAGGAGGGTTAGGAATTATACCTGGGCTTACCTGCTTGGTCCCGAAACAGAAATCTTCGGGCTGAGGAGAAGTCGATTTCGACCAAGGGGGGTCGATTTTGAGTGCTTTAGTCGATGTCGACATGTAGGGGTCGATGTCGACGTCAGGGACCCCATACTTAAGCTCATGGGCATCAGTTGGCTTACTTAACATCGATGATTTATGGTTGATTTTGAGCGATGGAGTCGATATCGACTGGTTCCAGTCGATGTCGACCCTGCTTGCTATTTCCGTCCTCGCCAACAAAAACATTCGAAGCTTCTCCTTAGCCGGCGAGAGGACAACTTGCTCCAGCTGCTATGTTTCGCTCATGGTAGGGTTGAAAGAGAACTCTATCACTTCGTTCCCTATAGTAAAGGTTAGGATCTTCAGGCATCTCCAATACAATGAAATCAGTAAAAACAAAGAACTTACCTACCTTTACCGGAGCGTCATCAGCTATACCTGTGTGCTTGACGAATGAGTTGTCAGCTCTTGGAGGGTAAAATTTCATTAATTTTATTGATTCATGATTTCATGTAATAATATTGTCACATTTATTCTATAAAAAAATGTGATTAACTTTAAATGGCTTGCAATCGAAAGTTGGATCTCTTAAAAATTCCAATGCAAGCCCAATCCACAAATGAGCCCAATCCACAAATGAGCAGTTGTTGGAGGTTACACAAAAAATTAAACGTGTTACAAAACAAAAAAAAAACTGCAAAGAAAGTGATGTAGTGGGGGAGGGTCTGATAACTGTTACCTTCATCCACCTTATAAAAAAGGGTATCACTGCAGTTTGTGGGCTTCCTTCCCGCTAGCCTTTTCTCCATTTGGTGCTATTCAACTGCAAAACAAAGAGAGCAGTTGCTCCTCCGGCTTGGTTTCCCTCTTCCTGCTTCAGAAAAAAAGTTCACCTGCAAACACATACACAAAAACACCATCAGTAAACCTGGCAAAAAAAGTTCCTGCTGCAGAAAAAAGAAAGAAAGAAAGGAAACAAAGGGAAAAACCTTTGGTTTCTTTTGTGAAATTTCAACATCTGCAAAACCAAAATAGGTATAATTTTATATCTACAACTTTTCTATGGTTTATTTTGCAGGTACATGGAGAGGAGGAATGAAGGATCAAGGGCTTAGATATATGTACTCTCACCTAGGGGTTGATCCTGATAATAGGCCTAAGTATAAGATTACTTATGCCTAGGGATTAGCTTCATAATAGGTTGAGAGTACTCTCTCCCGTAGATAGCTCGAAACTCGTTTTCGCCGCTACACTCGATCCCGACGTGGATCGGTTTATTGGGTCGAAGTGTTGCCGAAATTTTGAGAGACTCAATTAGCAAGTTCATGAAGTCAGTTTTGCCAGGGTGGTTCTCAAACACAGGCAGCCAAAATACAAAATACAGAAGACCCAAAAAACAAGGACTAACTTGAGGCATAAATCCTCCCTAATTGCTACCAAATTGCAAGTTAACTGGGAACCCTAAATGCTGCTGCAAATTCAGCCTTTCAATAAAATTGAAATACAGGGGAGCCATGATATTAGTTACTCCTAAAATAAATTCAGAGACTGGAATTCAAGTTAGTTAACTAACATGTTCGAATTAAATCAATTTGAGTCGAACGCACATCAAATCCAAATCAGTCTATGCCTACTATTCAACTGATATTTCAATTCAGTTAAGGGAAAAAAAAAGGAGAAAGGAGTTGAACTTACCTAATTAGGGAAGACGGGTTTGCATCAACGGAACTGATGACTTAAGCGGGGCCTCGCTGCACTGTTCTTTGCTCTAATTGCTCAAGGTCGGGACTCTTCGGGCTTCTTCACAGCCTCTCTTACCTCCTCTTTTGACCGTCCAAACCAAAAAACCTCAAATAACAAATAAAAAGCAGCCCTAGTTTCCTCAAAATCCAAATCAGTTGCAAGTCCTCATAAATTAAAGGGACTGAAAGTTTTGAGATTCGGGGCGCGAATCCATTAAACCCTAATTGAAATGGAAATTTTGGGGGAAAACCTAACAAAAGAAGATCAAAACTCACAGAGTTTTCGATGAGCATCGAGCGCTTGTGCTAGCGGCTTTCGTCCGAGGTGTTGGGCAGCAATTAGGGCTTCGATATTAGTCGCCTCTAACCTTCTGCCTTCAAAACTCTCTGAGTCCACTTGATTTGGTGTGATCTGGGTTCTCCTCTCGGAAAACCTTCGAGTTGTCGCTGCTGTGCTCCGTCACCAAGAGGGGTTGAGCCTTCAAAAAAAGGGCAAACACCCGAAGCTGAAAAAAGCTAGGCTGAGTAGTCAGTTCACCTAATTGTTTAACTGGGCTCAATTTAATTAGAATGGGTTGTTAATCTCATGGGCTTCGGTTTGCTTTGAATAAAAAAAACAAGCAGACAAGGAAACAATTCCATATAAAGCCAAATCATACATATATATATACGTATATGCTTAGGCATATTCGAAATAAATTTATTTAATTGCAAAATCGACCCCCCAAAATATTAGAATTATAATTGGCACAAACTAAGAATTCGAGTTTGATCAAAATATAAAATTAAACTCGTCAAATATTCTTTGCCAATTAATTGTAGTGAGTCAATCTCAAATCGACTCCTAATAAAAAAACGGAGTCAAAATCTTAAACCGAATTTTCTCAAATTCAAAATTGGTTCGTATAGAACTACGTTAAGATTTGATGCTCTGTAGGAGCTACGTAGGAAATCCGGTAAAAATATATATATATTTCGGATTCAATCACATGCCCAAAATCAAATGAGGTTACAAAAAAGAACTAGATAAGATTTGATTCCGTTTAGTCGGATATGTTGGAAACTCGATGTCAAGCCAAAGCCCTTCGATTTCAATCACGAATTCCAAAAAGACTTTCTTCGGTTCCAAATGAAGTTAAGTCAATCAGGCAAAATCAATTCGTTTAGAACTACGTAAAGACTTGATACTCTTTATGAGTTACGTAGGAAATCCGGTGTCAAATTCTACATATATCGGATTCAGTCGCTCATCCCAAATTAAATATATTTCTTTAATAGAGCTACGGGTGATTTGATCCCATTTAGACGGGTACGTAGGTAACTCGACATAAAGCTTATGCTCGTTGGGTACAATCGCCAATCCAAAAAAAATCAAATCAGTTCATTAAAGAACTACCTAAAGACTTGATACTCTTTTACGAGTTACGTAGGAAATTCGGTGTAAAATTTAACATACACCGAATTCAGTCGTCCCTCCCAAATTAAATCAAATTTCCTCAAATTCAAATTAATTCCATTTAGAACTATGTGTGATTTGATTCTCTTCTAAGAGATACTTAGGACACTCGATACAAAGCCAAGGCTCGTCGAGTTCCATTGCCAAAAATAAATTCAAGTTGTCCGTTCCGACTCGATATAAAGCGTTCGCTCATCGAGTTCAATCACCATTCATAAACGATCTCACGATCAAACCCAAATACAAAATCCATTTTTATCTCGAACTACGATGACTTTATTCCACCGTACAAGTGGATACGTAGGAAACTCGGTGTAAATCAAATTCTCACCGAGTCCAGTCACACCCAAACCCAAATACAAATCTCATCAAATTCGTTTGTTGACTTTAAGTCAACACAAATGTCAAAGATTCCATCAAAACCAAAGTGTCCACTCTAACTCGATACAAAGCTTCCGCTTATCGAGTTCGGTCATAAAAATCAAACTCAAATTCCACCGTCCACAAATAGACCTTTAAGTCAAACTTCTAAGTCAAATAAAACACCACATCATATCGTTCTCTATGCAAATGATAGACGGGATACTTGAGTTACCCTTCCGAGAAGGTGGGCTCAGGTTACTCGGGTGGAGTGTCGTTCGAGTTACCTTTCGTAGAAGGTGGGCTTGAACTTCATCCTATGATGAATATAAGAGAATGAAACCAAATTCAAACCAAAACAAAACCAAACATGAAATCCAAAACACTATGAACTACGTGGGGCTTGATTCTCTTCCAAGAGATACGTAGGCAACCCGCTAAAATTCGGGTGCAGCCCAAATCACCAACACCACTCAAATCTTGGTATCGATACGACTTCGAATCAAGAGGATAACCAAAAGGGGTCGAACTCAAATATTAAAAAATCAAATAAAATGTGTTGTATGATTATTCGCGCATTTTTGTCCAACATATTTTTGGCACGCCCCGTTGGACGCTTTTTGCCTTTTCTTCTCTTAGTTCTATTCGATACTAATATTTACTTAGTTATTTTGGTTGCAAGGAACATGGCACCAAAAGTGATCGTCAACTTCAATGAGCTTACGGCAACCTTCGTCATCAAAGGAGGTCATTGGATCAAGAAACGATCATTTGAAGCTCACTTTGGCATCACTCGGGACTCGATGGCTGCAACAATCCCGATCAAAAACACCTTTGGAACTCTTCAAGCTCCGGAGAACAAGACCATCGCCAAATGGGTGTCGAAGTCTCCCGTAGCGCTTTCAAGGGAAGGGGGCATTAAGCCTAAAACCCTTCCAAGCCATGGGGACAGGAAGCTCAAGATCATCCGACTCGGCGACAACAAGTTCAACAACGAACCCTTCCGCAACAAGCTCAAAATGCAGGAGGGTGGTTACAACGGCACCAAGCTCACCAAAGAAGTCGTCCAAGGGCCTATTGTTCGTTTCATCAAAATGAATGAAAGGTCGATCGCAACTTCTACACAACCCATCTCCATTGCCAAGAAGGCAAACAACTCAATGAAGAGAAGGGGACGCAAGTGCGGATCTCAACGCGAAAAGACAGGACCTCTTCTTGTGCTAGCTCATTCATCAACTTCAGAGCGAGCTAGTGCAACCCTTGCACAAGGTCTTCTTAGCTCGCAGGGGGCAAAAGAAATCCCTCTAGTGGCTTTTCCAAGAACGATCCTCATTGGGTCTATACCTATCTATTTGAAAGAGGTTGCACAAGTTAATATGACCTCATATTCAGAAGAAACGGAACCCAAGGCCAAAGAGGTTAAGCCTTCAAGATCCAAGAAGGGTAAGGAGGTTCAACAAACATGTCATGTCTTTAAAGAAGATGCAAGAGAAGGTGACCAGTTGGAGCTAACAGGTTCAAATGCTTCAATGGTTAAATCTCAAGCAAGCATCTCACAAGACGGACCAGATATGATGCCGGTATTGACTACCAGCACATCAAGCGTCGAAGAGCAACTTCAAGAGTTGCAAAGGAAACTTGATGAGAAAGATGCTCAAATAGCAGCACTTATGGCACAATTAAATATTCAAGCTCAAGAAAAGAGACAAGAGCAAACAAGGCCAAATGGTGAAGGTTCAAGCGGTAGCACAGCGATCTCCCCACAAGAAATCAAAGAGATGATCGCTTAAGGGATAAGAGAAGTCTATGCATCACAGAATCCAAAAGTGCTTGGATATAGAAAGCCATATCCAGCAAACTATGATTTGATGCCACTTCCCCCGGGCTACCAAAGACCGAGCTTCGAGAAGTTTTATGGCCTTCACGGTTCACCCCACGAGCACGTAGCTCATTTTTATTCTGCTTGTGGTGAAACTACCTTAAACGATGCCTTATTAGTTAGACAATTTGTCCAATCTTTGAAGGGATCGGCATTCACTTGGTACAGTCAACTTCAACTAGGGTCGATTAAAACATGGGACGATCTACAAAGAGAGTTCCTAACTCAGTTCGTGAGCTCAAAAGCAAGAGTTTCTATTCTGGACCTCACAAATACCTATCAAAGGTCTAATGAGCTCGCCAACGACTTCATTGCTAGGTGGAGGAGTATAAAACTCCAGTGCCAAGAAAAATTAAGTGAACAAGCATGTGTTCAAATGTGCACCAACAACCTCGTACCAGAGTTAGCGGTACATGTTGGAAGTGCCGAACCTCGTTCATTTGATGAGTTGGTGTCTAAAGCGTGCAATGTTGAAAAACAACTAGCACGAGGAAACAACTGGCCTCAAGATAGTGAGGCTACTAAAAATGATGGCGGTGAGCTACAAAACGAAGAAGAGTCTATGACGACTTTTGCCAAACATGATCGAGAGCTCGGTAACGGAAATGGTTCTAAAGCTCAAAGAAAAGAAAAAGCCAAGGAGCCAGCCAATAGACTCACCCTTCATGAAAAAAGGCAAAAAAAATATCCCTTTGACGATGAAGATATACAAGGTATATTCGATGAATTGGTGAGTGCTAAACTTTTGACACTCCCGGAACCCAAAAGGCCAAAACAAGTTGGTATGACGAGTGATCCAAAATATTGCTCGTACCACCAGCTCGTTAGTCATCCAATCAAGGATTGCTACATCTTCAAGGACATTGTCGAGAAGATGATTAGCAAAAGAGAAATTGAAATCGATGGGGCAACATCCTTAACTCAAGCAGCTTCATCAAATACCATTTCAATGATAGACGTTGCAGAGTCTACTCCCTCACTCCAAGTTTCTTCTCAAACACAAAAGGCATCTTCCGTTGCTTTGGAAACTGGGGGCAGCCCTACGGGTTCATTGCCTCTCAAGGAGTTGGTGAAAGATGACCCTTCAAAAGAAGAGTTCTTGAAAGACAAAGATATCGTTCAATGTTGTATGGTCTCACAGACCGATGACATGGACGAAAAGGAAGCGAGAGTTGATAAGATTACCCTTCGCTCCAAATATCAAATTCCTTCCTCAAAATCAAGAAAGGAATCAAAGGGACAATAACCAAGCTTCGCAAAAACCTCAAAAATGCACAAGAAGCACAAAGTTCAAGTGCAAAAGCTAAAACCCTCTTTCAAGAGTAAAGCTTCACAAAAACTTGTCGATGAGACATTCGTAAAAAAATTTCAAATCTCATACGAAGAGGGTGTTCTATCCGCAAGTGTGATAGAGCCAAGAGTGTCTGCATTTGAAAGGCTCGAGGTGACTTCAAGTGGAACTCCCAAAACTTCGGTTTTTAAAAGGCTTGATCTAGCCTCTACATGTGAAGCACCGAAATCTTCAGTATTTGAAAGACTCGAGCTAGCCTCGACAAATGAAACATCCGAATCTTCAGTGTTTCAAAGGCTTGATATGGCTTCGACAAGTGAAGAATCTAAACCTTCGGTGTTTCAAAGGCTAAATCTAGCCTCGACAAGTGGAGAGTCTAAAGCTTCAATATTTGAAAGGCTCGAAAAAGTTGATGAATCTAAAAGCAAAAAAGTCCAAATGAAAAGGACTAAAAGTGAGAGCTTCGGAAGGGGTAGCCAAAAGTTCTCGTCCACAAGCTCAAAAGTCATGGACACCTAAAATCAAGTAAAGGTGTCAAAATGATTAAGTACTCTCCAAGGCGGAAAAACAAATAGTCTGCCTAGAACTACGTGAAGACTTGATCCTAAACAAGGGGTACGTAGGAAATTTGGCATCAAAAAAAATATGTGTCAAATTCAGTCGCACACAAAAAAAAATTCCGGGTTCGCATATGATAGTCAGGTCATTCGGGAAACCCTTCCTAGAAGGTGGGCCCGGGTAATTTGAATGATGCGGTAAAAAAAGAGAAAAAAAGAAAAAGAGAACAAAAAAAAAAGAAAAATCCCGGTTTGCAAATGATAGTCGGGTTATTTGAGAAACCCTTCCTAGAAGGTGTGCTCAAGTAATTCGAATGATGCATATTTAAAAAAAAAAGGACTTGAAGTTAGTCCAAAATTCAAACAACCCGGAAGCATATACGAAAAATGGGTTCATAAAGAACTACGAGCGGCTTGACCCCTCATAAAGGGGGTACGTAGGCAGTCTAGCTAATCAAAGTGCTAGGTGCAGCCATAAAAACAAACAAAACATCTTCTTTTCTCAACAAAGAAGAAAAAGAAAATCAAATCCTCTTCCTCTTGTAGTCATCCGAGTATAATCTCGACTACAAGGAGAAAAAAAATCAAATATAGTCTAAAGACTTGCACATTTTGTGCTTGTATTGAAAATGAGGCAAAGAAAATGAGAAAAAAAACGTCTTTTAAAGGCATTCTCATGAAGAGAAACAAACAAAAGGCTTGTGCCTAAATTTTCCGACTTTGATTATCATGTCCATATGTGATACTCAATTCAAGTCTCATAAATCAAATTTTCCTTCCAAGGAACCTTAAACCAAAAGTTGCCTCCAAACTTGGCTAACCAAACGGTCAATGTTTTCTTCTCTCTCAAAGCCAAAAAGGTCTAAGCCTCTCAAAACTCTTCAAATCCTCCAAACAAAAAGTGGCCTACATCATCTATATATGTACGGTCATCTAAAGCCCTCAAAACTCAAAACCCAAACTCAAAGGTAAAAGCCGTCAAAAGACAAAAGTTCAAACTAATGACTTCAAGTCTTCAAAACCAAATTCATGTCCCTCACAAGAAAACCATCAAATCCAAGTTCAACTTAAAGTAAAAAATCTTCGACCAAAAGCCAAAAGACCAAATCGGCAAAAAGTCAAAGCCAAGATTGACTCGAAGCCAAAAATCCAATCAGTTTGAAAGCTAAAAAGCAAACTGGTTGAAAAGCCAAAAAAGCATAAATCAAATTTCGAGAGGGGAAATCTCTCCTACTCTCATATACCCATACCAAACTACATCTTATTGATCATAAGCAAGTTCTAAGTAGAATTGCTTTTGTGTGATCAAAACTTCAGCGGAACAAAAATACAAGTTTCAATTTTCTTCGGATTACAAATCAAACAAAAAAATGCTTCCTATAAAAAAAATGTGATTATTGCCACATTTATTCTATAAAATTTCAAATGTACAAAGTTCGGGGGCAACTGTTGGAGGGTAAAATTTCATGAATTTTATTAATTCATGATTTCATGTAATAATATTGTCACATTTATTCTATAAAAAAATGTGATTAACTTTAAATGGCTTGCAATTGAAAGTTGGATCTCTTAAAATTCCAATGCAAGCCCAATACACAAATGAGCCCAATCCACAAATGAGCAGTTGTTGGAGGTTACACAAAAAAATTAAACGTGTTACAAAACAAAAAAAAAACTGCAAAGAAAGTGATGTAGTGGGGAGGGTCTGATAACTGTTGCCTTCATCCACCTTATAAAAAAGGGTATCACTGTAGTTTGTGGGCTTCCTTCCGGCTGGCCTTTTCTCCATTTGGGGCTATTCAACTGCAAAACAAAGAGAGTAGTTGCTCCTCCGGCTTGGTTTCCCTCTTCCTGCTTCAGAAAAAAAGTTCACCTGCAAACACATACACAAAAACCCCATCAGTAAACCTGGCCAAAAAAGTTCCTGCTGCAGAAAAAAGAAAGAAAGAAAGGAAACAAAAGGAAAAACCTTTGGTTTCTTTTGTGAAATTTCAACATCTGCAAAACCAAAAAAGGTATAATTTTATACCTACAACTTTTCTATGGTTTATTTTGCAGGTACATGGAGAGGAGGAATGAAGGATCAATGGCTTAGATATATGTACTCTCACCTAGGGGTTGATCCCAATAATAGGCCTAAGTATAAGATTACTTATGCCTAGGGATTAGCTTCGTAATAGGTTGAGAGTACTCTCTCCTGTAGACTGCTCGAAACTCGTTTTCGCCGCTACACTCGATCCCGGCGTGGATCGGTTTATTGGGTCGAAGTGTTGTCGAAATTTTGAGAGACTCAACATGAAGTCGGTTTTGCTGGTTCTCAAATACAGGCAGCCAAAATACAAAATACAGAAGACCCAAAAAACAAGGACTAACTTGAGGCATAAATCCTCCCTAATTGCTACCAAATTGCAAGTTAACTGGGAACTTAAATGCTGCTGCAAATTCAGCCTTTCAATAAAATTGAAATACAGGGGAGCCATGATATTAGTTACTCCTAAAATAAATTCGGAGACTGGAATTCAAGTTAGTTAACTAACATGTTCGAATTAAATCAATTTGAGTCGAACGCACATCAAATCCAAATCAGTCTATGCCTACTATTCAACTGATATTTCAATTCAGTTAAGAGAAAACAAAGGAGAAAGGAGTTGAACTTACCTAATTAGGGAAGACGGGTTTGCAGCAACGGAACTGATGACTTAAGCGGGGCCTCGCTGCACTGTTCTTTGCTCTAATTGCTCAAGGTCGGGACTCTTCGGGCTTCTCCACAGCCTCTCTTACCTCCTCTTTTGACTGTCCAAACCAATAAACCCCAAATAACAAATAAAAACCAGCCCTAGTTTCCTCAAAATCCAAATCAGTTGCAAGTCCTAACAAATTAAAGGGACTGAAAGTTTTGAGATTCGGGGCGCGAATCCATTAAACCCTAATTGAAATGGAAATTTTGGGGGGAAACCAAACAAAAGAAGATCAAAACTCACAGAGTTTTCGATGAGCATTGAGCGCTTGTGCTAGCGGCTTTCGTCCGAGGTGTTGGGCAGCAATTAGGGCTTCGATCTTAGTCGCCTCTAACCTTCGGCCTTCGAAACTCTCTGAGTCCACTTGATTTGGCGTGATCTGGGTTCTCCTCTTGGAAAACCTTCGAGTTGTCGCTGCTGTGCTCCGTCACCAAGAGGGGTTGAGCCTGCAAAAAAAAGGGCAAACACCCGAAGCTGAAAGAAGCTAGGCTGAGTAGTAAGTTCACCTAATTGTTTAACTGGGCTCAATTTAATTAGAATGGGTTGTTAATCTCATGGGCTTCGGTTTGCTTTGAATAAAAAAACAAGCAGACAAGGAAACAATCTATATCTATATCTATATAAACTCTTAATTTAGAAGAGTTTAGGATGATGTGTTAATTGTAGAGGCATTTTAGGAGTCTTGACCAATCATTTTTTTTGCCATTTTTTTTATTTTCTTTAATTCTCCTTTTTTTTCTTCTTTTTCATTTAATTCTCTTTTTTTTCTTTAATTTTACTAACTATTGAGTTTAATTCAAAACATTGAATTCAATCAAATATAACTATTGGGCTTAACTCAAATTTATTTACTAACTATTGGACTTAATTCAAAACATTGAATATAACTATTGACTATGACATATCACATTTACACAATGTTATAATGATATTGATATTATTATTATTGAGTAGTTTAAAATATCTATATTTATGTATTATACTTTACATAAGATTTTTAAAAAAATAATTTTTTGATATAATTATAAGATACATTTATTGTAAAGTTTTTTTTATGATTTTTATCTTAACATTTATTAATATTTTATAATATATATATATATATATATATAATATTTTAGTTTTAAAAAAACGCGTCATGGTGCGGGAATCGCACTAGTTCCATATAAAGCTAAATCATACATATATATACGTATATGCTTAGGCATATTCGAAATAAATTTATTTAATTGCAAAATCGACCCCCCAAAATATTAGAATTATAATTGGCACAAACTAAGAATTCGAGTTTGATCAAAATATAAAATTAAACTCGTCAAATATTCTTTGCCAATTAATTGTAGTGGGTCAATCTCAAATCGACTCTTAATAAAAAAACGGAGTCAAAATCTTAAACCGAATTTTCTCAAATTCAAAATTGGTTCGTATAGAACTACCTTAAGATTTGATGCTCTGTAGGAGCTACGTAGGAAATCCGGTAAATATATATATATTTCGGATTCAATCACATGCCCAAACTCAAATGAGGTTACAAAAAAGAACTACATAAGATTTGATTCCGTTTCGTCGCATATGTAGGAAACTCGATGTCAAGCCAAAACCCTTCGAGTTCAATCACAAATTCCAAAAAGACTTTCTTCGGTTCCAAATGAAGTTAAGTCAATCAGGCAAAATCAGTTCGTTTAGAACTACGTAAAGACTTGATACTCTTTTATGAATTACGTAGGAAATCCGGTGTCAAATTCTACATATATCGGATTCAGTCGCCCATCCCAAATTAAATATATTTCTTTAATAGAGCTACGGGTGATTTGATTCCGTTCAAACGGGTACGTAGGTAGCTCGACATAAAGCTTACGCTCGTCGGGTACAATCGCCAATCCAAAAAAATCAAATCAGTTCATTAAAGAACTACGTAAAGACTTGATACTCTTTTACGAGTTACGTAGGAAATTCGGTGTAAAATTTAACATACACCGAATTCAGTCGTCTCTCCCAAATTAAATCAAATTTCCTCAAATTCAAATTAATTCCATTTAGAACTACGGGTGATTTGATTCTCTTCTAAGAGATACTTAGGACACTCGATACAAAGCCAAGGCTCGTCGAGTTCAATTGCCAAAAACAAATTCAAGTTGTCCGTTCCGACTCGATATAAAGCGTTCGCTCATCAAGTTCAATCACCATTCATAAACGATCTCACGATCAAACCCAAATCCAAAATCCATTTTTATCTCGAACTACGATGACTTGATTCCACCGTACAAGTGGATACGTAGGAAACTCGGTGTAAATCAAATTCTCACCGAGTCCAGTCACACCCAAACCCAAATACAAATCTCATCAAATTCGTTTGTTGACTCTAAGTCAACACAAATGTAAAAGATTCCATCAAAACCAAAATGTCCACTCTAACTCGAAACAAAGCTTCCGCTCGTCGAGTTCGGTTACAAAATCAAACTCAAATTCCACCGTCCCCAAATTGACCTTTAAGTCAAACTTCTAAGTCAAATAAAACACCACATCAGATCGTTCTCTATGCAAAAGATAGACGGGTTACTTGAGTTACCCTTCCGAGAAGGTGGGCTAAGGTTACTCGGGTGGAGTGTCGTTCGAGTTACCCTTCGTAGAAGGTGGGCTTGAACTTCATCCTATGATGCATATAAGAGAATGAAACCAAATTCAAACCAAATCAAAACCAAACATGAAATCCAAAACACTATGAACTACGCAAGGCTTCATTCTCTTCCAAGAGATACATAGGCAACCCGCCAAAATTCAGGTGCAGCCCAAATCACCAACACCACTCAAATCTTGGTATCGATATGAGTTCGAATCAAGAGGATAACAAAAAGGAGTCGAACTCAAATATTAAAAAATCAAATAAAATGTGTTGTACGATTATTCGCGCATTTTTGTCAAACATCAGCCATATAGAGTTTCATATCCACAGGTTCAAGTGCTTTCATGTTCACCTTTTGCCAAATAGAAAGAGGCATAAGACTTATGCTTGCCCCTAGATCACATAGGGCCTTGTAGCGATGTTGGCCAACCCCATGGTGATTGCAAACATTCCTAGATCACTCCTCTTCTCAGGGAAGTCCATTTTTGAGCACTCCTCTACGATCTCTGCCATGGACCGCTTCTTGCTAAGGATGTCTTTGAGGAATCGAACATAGGCGGGCAACTCGCTTAGGGTTCTGTAAGAGGAATAGTAATGTTAAGACCTTGAAGAATATTTACAAAGTGCCTAAACTTACCTTTGGTAGGGTCCTCCAATGCTTTGGATGGGAAGGGCAACGTCTTCTTTGGTGGAGGAGCCAAAATGGTGGTCAAAGGGGCCTACTGGGTGTCGATGTCGACTGGGATATGGTCGATGTCGACCTGGTGGTCGATGTCGACCTATGTTGTTGCCACTCCTTAGTTGCATGGCTACGACGTGGCCCGACCCAAATTGCCCCTTAGAATTAGTAGTTGGTTGCCCAGAGAACATTCCGGACGGTCTAGGAATTTATGCCGCCAATTGACCCAGTTGGGTCTCTACATTCTTTTTCCAAATATCCATCTCCCCGATCCTTGTGGTAATGTGATTGAGTTGAGAATGGATTGCATTGTTGGATTGATCATTCTTAGCTTGGTTCCACCTTATCTCATCCAGCACAAGTTATAGATCATCCTTCCGTTGGTCCCTCTCCGGGTGCCCAGGAGCTCTATAAGGCGAAGGATCCCTGGGGTTCTATTGGGGTGGTTGATTTCCCAGTTTAGGTACCCTTGGCGATTGGGATTCCTCATGTAGCGCGCCTTATGGTGAGTCCCCGCTAGTTGTACTTGTTCAGCATGGGGGCACTCGATGGTGGTGTGCCGCTGTGATCCGCATTCGATGCAATCTTGGTTCACTGAAAGGAACCTCACTTGCTTTTGGAGCTTTCGAAGTCGATCTCAATGTAATTGCTCCTTCATGTCTGGATCGATTACCTTAGAGGGTTCATATAATGGCATAGATGGGGCAGGCCTCAACGATGATGATGTGTTGGAAGCCTCAGGAGTCCCATATGTGTTGTCAAACTCCACCAACCTCTCTATGGTGTCCCAAGCCTCTTATGGAGCGAGTTCAAGGTAGCCAAAGGAGGTGTAGGTGTTGATCCTCTCCTTAGTTGTAGCATCTAGAGCATTGTATATAATATCCTGAATCACGTACGGTGGTTGGCCATGCGTCGGGCATGATCATAGTCGGTCCTTCAACCTTTCCCAAACAGTCGCCAGAGCCTCACCAGGCTTTTGTTTGAAAGTCGTGATTTTTTGTCGGATCAACGCCGTCTTGGATGGAGGGAAGAATATGTTGAGGAACGCATCCTTGACTTCATTCCAGGTGCGGAGCGATCTTGGGACTAAGCTTTCTGACCACTTCAATGCTTTACATGTAAGCGACCAACGAAAAGCTTTTAGGATAGAAGACGGAATCGCATAAAAATCATACCTTTGATGCACTTACCCTACATTGCTATCGTCGGGCTCACCCCGACCCTAGAACTGGGTTGACTACTCGTGTCTCATCATGGAACTCATCATCATCATTGAAAAGAAAACTACTTTAGATTAAACTAAAGAGAAAATTACAACTGAACAAAGCCAAATCTCCGTACTCGCTTCACACCCAACTCACTTGGCCTCTCTCTCTATCTCTTTCTACAAATTCTTTGCGTTCTATAATGTAAAACTCGCTATTCTTGAATTGAAATTTAATGATTAAACTCATCCCTAACAGCCTCTAGATATAGATCTTAAATCTTGCTAGCCAAGGATTCGAAAACCTATCTTTATTCTCTAAGATAAAACTTAATAAAGTAAAAAACTAAAAATTCCATGGTAAAACTAGTAAAGGATGTAGTCTGGTGTATTGGATAGAAGATCTCGACTTTTGGATAGACGTGCAAGCTTTGGATAGAATTCTATCAAAATCTGAGTCGGACTTCTTCTGCTGCAGTGGTCGATATCGACCTTGGTCATCGATATCGACCTCCCTTTTATCTTATCTCGAGCTCTCCTTCTTCTCCTCGGACTGGCACTCGACTTTTATCAATAAGCTCGATCTAGGCCACTCGATATCGACCTTCAGACATCGATATCGACCTTGTGTGTGTCGACATGCTCTGTTTCTCATATGCTCGATTTCTGGTTTCTCTGCTGCACTCGATGTCGAGGTTCATTAGTCGATTTTGACTTCTTTAGAAGACTTTGAGTTCTTTTTCCGCTCTTCCAAATCTGTCCATTTTTGTCCCGTTTTCTGCGAAATCACATAGAAACTCATGCAGACCCATATATTTGAAAATAATGCATAAACTACACTAATCTCATGTTTTCCCACTAATATGCATGCGAATGACGATAAAATAGACTTAAATGTGCATAGAAAATATGGCAATTTCCGCGCACATCACAAGACTCCTAAACTTTATCACTACTATATCCAAACCATATCTCTACAATGATGCTCTTTCCAAGCTCAATTTCCATAATGCTTATCAACCCTTCTTTCAAACACTAATATGCTCTCAAAATATAAACCTTGTATGAAATAAATAAAGAACTAAGGAATTTGGCTCATCCTAGTAGCGTTGGAAAGCTCACTTCTTTGGTCGACCAGAAGCTTCGATCTCGACCTTGGTGCTCGATTTCGACCTTGGCTGTCGATCCTTTATGCAACAGAAGACCTGTAGAGACAAAAACAAGCAGTCGATATCGTCTAGGAGAGGTCGATATCGATGTTAGTAACAGAAATCGGCTGGCTCAGAAGACTGCCAGTCGACACAGGGGTGGTCGATATCGGGGATGGGGGTCGATATCGATGTCAACAGCAGGAACTCAGGAGATCGACGTCGACACAGAAGACCGTCGATGAAGCACAGTGGTCGATATCGATGTCTAGGGGTCGATATCGATGTTGTTCTTACAAAGTTGTTAGCTTTGTCGGCAAAGAAAGGTCGAAGACTCAAGGATGAATAAGGAGCGATGATCAGAATAAAGACTGTATTTTATGATTCAAATATGATATAAAAGGCAACTCCTAGGATTAGGGTTTACCACAACGTTAACCAATGCATGCGATAAGGCAAATAAGACGGACAATTGCGCTATTTCACCCGAGGGACAAGCTTTCGCTGTACACCAACTCTTAGGATTACTCTTGCAAATAAACCTAATTGTCTCTACTAATTTTATGTTTATAACTCAAGTTGTTATCATGAATCCATTTTCTTTCGATTAGGACTAAACATAGAATCGTAGGAGATGATATAGACACACCGATATCAACATCAAATACTTACCTCAAGCACGCATGGCTAATGTCGGGCTCACCCCGACCCTAGAAGCTTTGGGAATCTACTCGCACCTCATCGCAGGAAACATCATTTATTGAAAGGAAATTTGCATTGATAACTCTGAAACTTTACAACTCAACGTCGGCTCTCGCAAACAGCATACCCTAAAGCTTCTTCCTAACTCTAACTCTATTGTATGATTGAATGTGTTTTCTTGGATGAATGAATGCCAACCCCCTAGGGCTTTATTTATAGGCTACTAATCCTTGATATCCAAGGATAGTATATTCTATCTAAACTATATATACTCTATCCAAACAAGTAGGATAGATCTTTTATTTTAGATAAATATCTAAATAACGTAATAATGCTTTAAGGTAAAAAATACATATTCCACAGCTGTAATCTATCTAATATCTATAGATAATCCGTGGCTCTTGAAAATAGAATTCCCAATCCACGTCTCGAAAAGCGTGTTCAACCCGGGTCGAAGTATGGTCGATTTCTGGGACCAGGTCGATATCGATGTTGGGCGATCGATAGCGAGTGCTTTTCCTCTGTTGGTTGATGGTTTGTCTTGACACTTCAGAAGTTGTGTCGGGTCGATATCGACCATGTGGGTCGATTTCGACCTCTTCTCTGCTTTCCTTGGTTCCTTCGTTTTGACTCCGATTCCGCTCCAATTCCTACATATTTAGACCAAAACTTTTGCAGACTCTATTTCTTGTATGTTAGCTTATTCTACATAAATTTACATTATTTTGAACCTTTATTTTAGGAATTGAATGAAATAAGAAGTCAAAAGATGCAATAAAAAGAGGTACAAATATGTACATCAGTCGTTAGTTGAGTTACCGAAAAACCCAACACCCTAATATTTGCTTTTCATTTCTTCTTTTCCATTCTTTTATTCTTCGGCATTCATTGCCGAAGTTTTTAGAGTTTCTGTAGGAGCAATCGACATCGACACCTTTGGTCAATATCGACTGACCCAAATCGATCGATGGTTCTGTTGTGTTGACTTTGCCTTTTGTTATTGTTTTTTGCCCTCAACATCGACTGCCTAGCTCCATATCGACTGCCCCATATCAATCGACATTTTTCTGAGTCGATTTGTTATTTGAACTGACTCGACATTGACTGCCTTAGTCGACATCGACTGCTTCTGTTTTCTGTCTGCGTAGGTATTCACTCGAGATTGACAGCCCTCTGATCGACATCGACTGTTCCAGTTGACATCGAAAGCTTCCGTTCGACTTCTGTAGCATGTGTTTGCAACTAGTTCGGATTCGCTGACAAGCTTTCTCGGGGATCGAACCTGATTCCCTTCCCCTAATGCGAGGGAGTCTTGAATTTATTTGAGAGGCTAGGGTTGATTACATTGTTTATATTATATATATATATATATTTTATATCAATTCTCCTCTACATCAAGGGTTTTAGTGCTTGCAAGAGTTGGCGTTGAGATTTTGAAGACTTCGTTTTTATATTCAATGAAAGTTGTTTCCTTTGTTTCAATCATGTCTTTCATCATCATGAGCAAGTAGTCTCCCTTTCTTCTAGGGTCGGGGTGATCATGATAATAGCCATGTTGGTAAGGTTTGTAAGTTATTACAAAAGATATCTTTTATCTTGTTATACCTTGTGCTTCATTCTTAAATGCGAATTTAAGGAACTCATGTTGTGAAACTTAGGGTAGTAATTAGGGTTTCTATTCAAAAACTCTATTTATGAAAAAGGTAGACGCAAATTAGGTTAATTTATTATAAGATATCTATGTTTTTTTGCCAGATTGGGTGAAAACCTCCTTTGTGATGAAAGCATGCTTCTTTAGTGATTTATTGCCTTCACTTTCATGGTTGTTGTCGTGGTAATACCTGGCTTTGGAAGATCTTTTCTTTATTTATTTACATCGTTCTTTGTGTCATTTGTTGAGTTACTGAAAAATCCAACACCCTGATATTTTTTGTTCATTGATTCTTTTCCATTCTTTTATTCTTCTACCATCTTTACCGACATTTTCTTAGTTTTTGTTAGAGCAATCGACATCGACACCTCTGGTCGATATCGACTGACCGATATCAGTCGACGGTTCTGCTGTGTCGACTTGCCTTTGGTTTATCTGTTGTGCTCTCGACATCGCCTTCCTAGGTCGATATTGAGTGCCACATATCGATCGACAGTCTTTTGAGTCGATCTATTTTTGTTACTAACTCGACATCGACTACTCTAGTCGACGTCGACTGCTTTTATTTTCTGTCTTTGCAGGTTTACACTCAAGATCGACATCCCTCAATCGACATCGACTGACACCAGCCGGCATCGAGGACTTCTGGTCGACTTCTATAGCACGTGTTTGCAACTACTTAGGATCCGATGACACGCTTCCTCGTGGATCGAACCTGATTCCCTTCCACTACAGTGGGGGGGTCCTGAATTTATTTGAGAGGCTAGAGTTGATTACTTGGTTTATATTTTACATATTTTTATAATCAATTCTCCCCTACATCAAAACCAAACCAAAAGCGGGAGGAAGGACATTAGAGGAGTGAGACGGGTAGCAAAGTCCAGTGGAAAGGATGGACATGGACGGATAGGAGAGGCCAGTACGAAACCAACAAGAAGCGAATCCAAACTATGTCATCGGAATGAGGATGACGTAGCCCAAGGTCAACGAACCCAAAACGACGGCTAAGAGATAATAGGCTAGAGGTTGTGAGGGGTACCAACAGAGAAAGAGGAGATTGAGATGTTGAAGAGGAAGATGCATGAGGTGGATTGGAAGGCGGTAGATCATCCAAACCCTAAAACTATAGAGAATCTAACCGAGGACGAGGTACAAAGAAGAAACCCTAATCCAATTTCTATAAAATTTTACACCTGAACGGGTATTAGAGAGTGTAATGGGAGGTAGAAACCTAGGGTTGGGGATTCTCTGTCGAAAACATAATAGCTGTCAAGATACCCATTTATACAAGTGTTGTCCAAAAAGTTTTAAGAAAAAAAAAATTATGGAATCACATAAGAGGACAAATAGTGGGTCCGAATTGGAACATATCCCAACAGAGATAATCAATTAAATTAACAAAAAGTCAAGCTTGCTTTTCAATAGTTAATGGACAACGGAAGACAGGTATAGAGGAGACATTTTGGGTATACATTCCTCCATTTGATACAAAGGACTGTTGGTATGATATGCGTTCTTTTATACTTGTTACACCCTTAACTTTATATATATTTCCTATTTCAGACAAAGGAGAAAAGACGTTGTCAGCAGGGACCCATAAGTCCATCAAACAAATTAGCTTATTCTATGTTCTTGAGATCATGCTCATTAGTGAGCTTTAGGGCCCTTAAGGGCTGCCAACTAAGCCAAAAAATTGAAATGTTTAAGAGCCTGGGAGATTGGGCTTGTCTTCAAGAGCCGGGAAGAAGATACCCATAGTAGCTACCCCAAGGTCACGTACACACGGCATGTGCGCCGGCTTACCGAAGCCAAGTGAAACGATGTCGTTCGGGGGAGGGGGATGGCTAAACGCTGCGTTTTGCAACTGACTCGAACAAAAAAAGTACCCAGGCGCTGCCATGTGGGTCAATTGTTGGGTCTACGTGGCAACACTTACATATATATTTATAAAAATTTGATTTTTTAAAGTAATTTGGTCCAATATCCATTTCTATAAATCCATTAGGTAAATGTTCACACTAAATCATTTTTTTTTAGTAATTGTCCAAAATATTTCACAATTCTAATAGTACCCTTGTTCTAATTTAATCCCATTCCCTTCTTCCCCCTATGTCAAACCCAAATCGAGTCCTTGTTCCAACTGGAAGTAGTAGTGGCGATGAAGAGTATGGCCCACCCTCCCTCAACCATAAATACCCACCCCCGCAACTCTCAGTCAGCAGCCAATGCCGTCGTTGCTCTCCTCTAAACGCCGCCCTCGTCGACGTTCTGCCAGCGGCCACGGTGGCTTCGCCGCTTTGTCTAGGATTACCTAAAACTCAAATCGACAATGAATTGACAATGAATCTGAATTAATCGATGTTTGAGACTTTAATTATGGTGATATGTTCAATCACGATATATTGAATTTAAATCAACAATGGCGGAGGTTACTTCTCCAAATCGACAATAAATGACTAGTTGGCAAAGATTCGCTCTTGATTATCAATGTTGCTGTCTGTAGCACATCGAATGAGAATCTTGCCATCGATGAGGAGGGCAGTGGAGGTGCCGACACTGGTGGAGAGGCTGCTGGAAAAGAAGAAGGAGAGGAGGGATCTCCAAGTTGCAGATTTCAAAGCCCTCTGTAATTGCCAATTGAAAAAGACATGTTGATATATAAATAATGTAAATAATGGACAAGTTTCATACTTTTCAAATGCAAACTCACAACATAAACGTTACACGTATGTGCTTTAGCTTGCTAGGCGTATAATTTTATTGTTATGTTTTAGAAGTCAATAGTAGGTTTTTTTTTTTATAGAGTAAGGATTCGGCTGGTATAGGACCTAGCCGATAGCATCCTTTCGGATGAGATCAATGAAATCTTTGTTTGATTTTAGTGCAGTCACAGAAAGAGAGTGGCTAAGGTGTGCAACCTTATCTGCAACTTTGTTCCCTTCTCGGGGCACATGGAAAAATGTTGTTCTCTGGAAAAATTTGATTATCCGTTTAATGTCCCCCATTAGAAGCTCTATTTCTCAGGGACAATTATCCAGTTGTTTTAAATTTCGTATAATCGTAAGTGAGTCACCCTCAATGACTAGGTTGTGGATATTTAATTGGATTGCCTGTAGTAGACCTTCTCTCAGAGCCAGAGCCTCCGTCATGGCAGGAGTTAATTTTCCAAAACTTTTGTATCCAAGATTGATAAGGTTGCCACACCAGTCCCGAATCACATAGCCTCCGCTACTCACTCCTTCTTGAGAGACGACACCATCAAAGTTTAACTTCATGACACCCAGTTCTGGTTTCCTCCATTTGATATTCTTTCTACTGATTTTCCGCAATTTTGTCTTGTGTACACGGTCATCATCATAGTCATCTTCACTTTGATTTGCTTTAATCCAGTTTTCTTGTGTTGCTTTTACTCTTCTTTCAATTTCTTGCAGTGAAGGGATTTTACAATCCTTGAATATGATTTGGTTTCTGAAGAACCACGTATGCCACCAGTTAATCGCCAATTGTTCCTTCTCACTTTTGTTAAGCTTTTCCCCCAGGACACCCATGATCTCCTTAATATCTCTTGTTGTTTCTATAATTGGATTTGCAATATCCTCCACTTTATGAGAGTGAAGACAAGAGTTTTTGATGAATGCGCACTTGATGAAAAGATGCGATTCGTCTTCCACTGGATCATGACAAAAGGGACAACCGTTTGGGATGGGGACGCCTCTGTTAGACAACCTCTCCTTAGTGGGAAGTCCTTTTTGACTAACTTTCCAGAGAAAGTTTTTAACTTTTGGCAAATTGTTTATTTTCCAAATCCAGTAATTTAGGTCATCTGCTTCCCTGTCCGGATTGGTGATAATTTTCATTGCGCTAGCCGTTGTAAACCAACCATTTTTATCCGGCCACCAATATAGTCTGTCCGGAATCGGGTTTATTGGAAGTGGTATGTCCATTATTTCTTTTACACAATCTGAATCCAGGTGTTGTTCGAGTTTTTCCTTCCACCATCTACCGGCCATAATATATTCACTAACACGGGTATTGGGATTAGTTTGCTGGTTTGGATTGAGTCTTTTTGACAGTGGTTCAAGAGAGACCCATTTGTCTTCCCAGAAACTAACAGTTTTACCATCTCCTATAGACCAGATGAGACCTGACCTGAATTTTTCAATCAAGGAACTAGCTTTACGCCACTGCCATGAGGCATTGCCAGTTTGTTTGTAGTTAAGTATATCTGTGTCCTTTAAGTACTTGTATCTTATAATCTTTACCCAATAATTATCTGGTTCTGCTAGTGTTTTCCATAATAATTTCATTTGGAGAGCTTCATTCATGTCTTTGGAACTTCGAATCCCTAATCCACCTTTTCTTTTTGGTTTGCAAATTTTGTCCCAACTAATGAGTGGTCTGTGTTGCACATCCTTATTCCAGAAAAAAGTCCTATAAATTTGATCCAGTTCTTTGTGAATGCTGGTAGGGAGCACAAACCTTTGCATTGTGTAGAGTGGTTTAGCCGCCAGATTTGAGTTGATCAGAATTGCTCGTCCTTGTTGTGAAAGAGAATTCGCTCTCCATTTTGTTAGTTGTTCTTTTGATCTGCACACAATGTCCTCAAAGGTTTCCCTACTTACTTTTCCATTGATTATGGGACATCCGAGGTATTTTTCTAATGTTGTAGTGTGCGGGATCTGAAGATTCTCTGTCAAGGCGTGAATCCTTGAATTTGGTACGCCTCTCGTGGTCTGGAAGTTGGATTTGTGAAAATTAACTTTTTGCCCTGACAAAGAGCAATATTCATCAATGATCTTTCTAACTTTAGCGCTTGCTTCAGCAGTTGCTTTTGAAAAGATTATTATATCATCCGCAAAGGCTAAGAATGGTATGCATGGCCCCTGACGACCGTATTTGAAGCCTATTTTCCCTAGGGGCACAATTGATTCTTTGTGAAGTTTTCTGGCTAGCAGTTCTGCACCTAAGATGAAGAGAAAGGGTGATAACGGGTCACCTTGGCGAATGCCCCTGGAGGGCATGAAGACATCCGTGGGACCATTGTTCACCAACACAGAGAAAGAGACTGTTGTTACGCATTTCATGATCCATTCTATAAATGTGTGGTGGAAACCAAATCTTTTTAGAATTTCCAACAGGAAATCCCATTCTATTCTATCGTAAGCTTATTCCATGTCCAATTTTATAGCCATCCATCCCTCCGCACCCTTTCGAGATTTAAAGGAATGAAAGATTTCGTGTGCTATTAGAACATTATCCTGAATTGCCCTATCTGACACAAATGCGCCTTGTAGTGGGTGGATGAGTTTGCCTATTACACGTTTTAGTCTTTCTGTGATTATTTTCGATATGATTTTGTATATTGTATTACATAGACTGATAGGTCTATAGTTGTTAGTTGTCGTAGGGTTGTCAATTTTTGGCAGAAGAGTAATAAAGGTGTGATTTATTTGTGTAAGCATCTGATTTGATATAAAGAAACTCTTGCCCTAGTGACAGAAGGTCCTACTATTTCCCAATAAGTTTTGTAGAATTCAATGGTCATCCCATCCGGTCCAGGCGATTTGTTTTTACCCATGCTGAAGACCGCGATTTTTATTTCACTATTAGTGATGGGTTTAATTAATTCTTCATTCTCCTCTACTGTGATTGAGTTGTTTATGAGTTCCATTTGGTTTGTCCAGTCCCTAGTGGTTGTCCTGGCTGATTTAAATCTGTGTTCAAAGTCCCTTCGGATTTCTTGTCTTATATTTTCTTCTCCTACTATGAGAGTTCCTTCCGCAGAGGTGATTTGTCTTATAATCTTCCTATTTCTTCTACAAGAGGCTATTTTGTGGAAATACCCTGAGTTGGAATCTGCAAGTTTGATATGTTTTGTCTTGGCTCTTTGATTCCAATAAATTTTGTGATATTTTAGCAATGCCTCCTTTTTCTTTAGTAGGTTGATCTGCTTCACCGACAAGTAATGCCCATGTCGCTGCAGATCACAACCCTGGGTTTTTATTAATTCCTCTTCCAGTAGCTTAAGCTGCCTAAAGATATTTCCAAGTGTTTTTTTGTTCCATTCCTTTGCCTTAGCTTTGAGTAATTTAGTTTTATGTACGAGTTGGAACATGGCCGAGCCATGACAATTTGCTCGCCATGATTGTTTGACCAAATTTCTAAAATCTTTTCTTTGCAGCCATAAATTCTCAAATTTAAAGGGTGCCGCCTTGAAGGGCTCACCTTTGTGAATATCAAGGGAGATTGGGCAATGGTCAGATGTTGAGATTGCATGATGAATTAGTTGGAGGTTTGGGTATTCCTCGATAATTTGGTTTTGAACAAACGCTCTATCGAGCCTTTCATATATGAATTCGTTCTCTGAAAATTTCTTTCTCCAAGTAAATCGGTTTCCACTAAATGGAAGGTCTATTAAGTCTAGCTTGTTCTTAAGTTCTATTAGCCTTTTAAATCGATTCGGGTAGGTCTCTGCTCCTCCTAGTTTATCTTCACTGGAGACAATATCATTCATATCCCCAATAATGAGACATGGAAAATTAGATTCTTCTATTGAGTTTGCTATTTCATGCCAGAAATCATCCTTTTCCCTCTCCATCGGAGGTGCGTAGATAAAAATTATTTTACACTCAAAATTCGAATTTGAGTTTTTATAGATTATTGTAATATGCCTTGGTCTTTGTTTATCTAGCAAGATAGCTTCATGTGTTAACAATTGTGATTTCCAAAGTACACCAATTCCCCCTGATCGGCCAGTAGCTGGTGACCAAATAGCATTGTCAAAACCTGCATTCTTCCATATTTTCTCTTCCGGTATTTTGTCCGTTTTTGTTTCTGTTAGTGCAATGATTTGGATGAATTCATTTCTACAGAAAGTTCTAACTTCCTCCCAAAAGATAGGCTTACCTATTCCTCTGCAGTTCCATGCGCAAATCTTCATTTATACTTAGATATGGTACTTCCCCTAATCCTAGTGTGCTCCTTACTACCCCGAATTTGAACAAGGGCCGTTACTTTATTATTGGAAAAAACAAAGTTTTCTCCATGGGTGTTTGTGAGAGTGTGAATAAAGTTTTGATTTTGCACTTCATTAGTCGGTGTAGGACAATGTTTTTTGCCCTTTGAAGGGATGTGACCAAGAAGGGGAGGTGCCAAATAGGTTTCATGTGGACTCTTCTTGCATTTGATCCTATAGCTTGTTACGGGCATTGTTACTGTAATGATGATTGGGTAATGGGAGCTATTTTCATATGGGATTAGGTACATTGCCATTGTATTATTTTTCATGATTTGAGTGGTAAAATAATTTTCCCCCTATGAAACCTTAGAAGAGATTTTTGTTTACACTTAGCACATTTGTTTTCTTCCAATGGCATCACAAGAATTTTATGTCGGGTGATATTACTACCTAAGCCAATAGGCCATACCTTGCTAATGGGCACCAAGCATTTAATCACCAGAAGGTTTAGCGGTGGTAGGAAGATATTAACATTACTCAAGCAAATTGAGAGTTGAAGTTGCACCCTGAAACGGGAATGGATCCTTGCAAGGATGGGTTGCCTTAAGAGGGTTTGTGTCAAATTTGATGTGCAACATAGCAAATACATAAAGACCATTTCATTCATCAAGTACATTACATAGACACACTGGGAAACAACTCCCATTGATTGACCGAGCAGACTACCATACAACAGACCCCAAGTGACATCATTCCCTGATAGCCAACGACTGAAACGACTCCAAACTACACCTACTTGGACAGACTTTATTATAATCCTGATCATGAGACCAACACCTAGACTCGACATAAGACTACTAGCAATACAACAAAGGGGTTTAACACCTACTGACTTGGACACAAAAGGTGGCCTAGACCACACCAGATTCCTGCTTACAAAGAGACCCCAACCTGAGTAAGCAAGCAGAACAGCTAACGAACTACTCATCAAACCTGACTCTCTTGGAAGTTGCTCCCTTCAGTTTAGACGATGCAGTATCCCCATCACCCTGGCTAGATTTGCGTTTACCGGATTCGGAGTTGGATGAGCCTTGGACTCCAAGCTGCTCAAACTGCTTCTCGACCAGGAAGGGAGAAGCTGGAGCAACAAGGGGAGCCACAGATTCAGCAAGAGCAGAAGTGTTGTGAGGATTGGGAAGGGTAAACTCACAAGAGGGTGGGATGTTGCGAAGCATGGTCTCCAGCTCGTCCTGGGAGAACTCAGGTCTTGCATCACCAAAGCTGTCCTCCATCGGTTCGTCGGCCAGAAATTGGTACTCGTCATTTTCCGATGCATAGTAATCGATCTCGGGAGATTTCAATGCCTCCGCCACCATGTGCTTTTCACCGACACGGGGAATAGGACCCTCATGCACCCTGCATTCCTCCTCCACATCATTCATATTGTTGGCCACTCCATCATCCTCCTCGATTGGGTTGAGAGCTCGAGTAGTAGAGATATCAGCAGACTTTTCTGAGGACTCGGATGATGAGGAGTCAGTTTTAGACCAGGCATTACAGCCCATTAACTCCAACAGAGCAGCTTTGGAATGGCCAAATGAAGGAGGAGCAAGAGAGTTGTGCCTCCTTGGAGCCACCTCAGTCCAACCTTCCTCAGCCGCTTGAGGAGAGGAGCCCCCAAGGATAGCCGAGCCCGCCCGAGCAGCGGACGAGCCAACACCACCCGAAGCTGTGCTGCACAATTGTCGTTTTGGGCAGTTTGCAAATAGATGATCGGCTTCTCCGCAGCTACCACACCCATCTGAAAAGTCCTCGAACCAGAGGGGATATGATTCGAGGACACCCAGCTCATTGGGTACAAGGATCTTACGATCAGCAACCATAGTGAGGTCCACCGAGATGCAAACTCTAGGATACCTTAAGCGAGCTCCTTTTTCGTTGAATGCAGCCACCTTTGGAACCTTGCCAAGACCATTCTCCACAGCAATCTTGGTTAGGACTTCCTCACTGATGAACTTCGAGGGAAGCCCCGGGAAGCGTACCCACAGATCGAGGGTGGTGATCGGTTCCGTCATCGGATCAAAATCGACCCGCCACTGCTTCAGGAGGAGGAGACGACCAAGGATGTGATATGGTCTTCCCCTCCAGGCTTCCTCCCTGTCATCAGCAAGATCAAATCGCAGTTCGAACCAGTTGTTGGCAAGAGGGATCAACTGGAAGCCTTTCACCAAGAATTTCCAATCGAACTTAATTTTTTTGCGGATGATTTTAGCCTCCACCGGATCACCAATGATGGTGGCATACATATAAGTGGTGTGAAGGTTGGAGATGTTCTCCTGGATTCCTCCCACCAGACCTTTCAGCCGATCCAACTTCACAGTTGATTTCCGGGAGCCCTTGCCGGACTTGGAACCCTTCCTTCGTGAACCATCGAATGGAGTTTGACCTCCCTGAGGGACTGTGTTTGCCTCGGAATGTGTTTTGCCCATAAGGGGGTTTGAACGAAGTGGAGAGGGGTCCTCATCCACTTGGATTGCTTTTCCTTTTTCTTTGCTCATTGTGTTCATCATGCAGATACAAACACCAGAGAGAAAGTAAGAAGAGAGAAGAATAAAAGCTTGGATATTGTGTGGTGAATTAAGGAGGGATATCTCCTTTTTATAGGCAGATAAGATCATAGTTGAACCCTGAAAGGAATTAAGGTTCAGATCGCACCTTTGCAAAAGCACATCGGATTGCAGCCGTAACAAGACACACACTCGCCGGACCGGGACAGGCCTTCCGGCCCCCTTCTGCCTGCTCGAACATGGTGTCGGGCCTCCTTTAGCGTCAGAATAAGGAGGAGGATTAGCCAGCCGAACACTCCAGAAGAACATCATTAGGACTGAGATACGCCTCCTTTGATTTGAAATCACACTAATTTCAACTCTTAAAAGTAAGATTATGGAAATTTGAAGAACTTTGCCCCCCCTCACAGGTACTGGGAAAGGACTCCAAGTTGGCTAAACAACTGAGGAGAGAGGCTTTTTTGTACTTGCTTGCCAGAAAGGAATTACCGATTATCAGAATCCCCAAGAAACTCAATGTTTTACTGAACTCTTTGTAACCCAAAAGTGAAGGAGAAGGCAAATCATGGGAGGCAGAAGGGGGTTTAGGATTGGAAAGGTAAACGCCCTTTTCCAGTCAACAGTAGGTTTGATTTTCAAAGGTTTGGTTTGCCAAATTTTTTACATTTTCCTTTTTTTCTTTTGGGGTTTTGATAATTTTTGTAATGGTGGGATTTTAGATGTGGAATGTAGAATTCAAGTTCTTTTGAGAGTTTTTTTTTGTTTAGTTGGTAGTCAATATGGCCAAGTGTTTAAAATTTGTTATAGGTTTTTCCTATTGTGACAAGAGTGGTTGCACTATTTTTATGGTGATGACAACACTAAATCCTACACCTTAGAATTTGTTTATCAAATTAATTAGTATTGAATAATACGTTTTTAGGTATTGTGTTTCCTTTGTTATAGAGTTTTCCTTTTGGTCACAATAGTGGTGACACTATTTTTCGGTTGATGACACAATTGTTTACACTCTAGAATTCATTTATCAATGAGTATTGAACAACGTACACATGTTTGTTTGCTTAGTTTTGACAAAAAAAGCTTTCACAAAAAAAATGTTGTCACCACATGTGTCACCAACAGTGTGACCACTGATAAGGGTGGTGACAGTAATAAGGGTGGTGACAATGATATACCTATTTAGAGTCTTTTTATTCGCATCTTTTGCTTCATATTTCATTCGATTCTTAAAGTAAAGGTTGAAAATAATGCAACTTTGTGTAGAATGAGCTAACGTGCAAGAAATCGTGTCTGCACAAGTTTTGGTTTAAATATGTAGGAATTGGAGCGGAATCGGAGTCAAAACGATAAAGCCAAGCCAAGCACTAAGGAGGTCGATATTGACCCTATATGTCGATATCGACATGCCAGCTCGACGTGGACCCTGAGCGTCGAGACAGACCACAAAGAACCATTGGAGACCACTCGAAATCAAGTGAAGATGTCGACATCGACATAGCTCCATAGATCGAGTGAAATGAAGATTATCGAGTCGAAACAAAGACCTCGATATCAACTTACCTGGTCGATATTGAGTGGAAATGGAAGCGGACTGGATGCGCTTTTCGAGACACGAATTTGGAAATCTATCACATAAGCCACGATTTTTACCCTATGATATTTTTTATTTATTTAGTTATTTACTTTAATAAAGATTTATGCTACTTGTTTGGGATAGATTTATAGATAGAAGTTTTAGTAGGATGAGAACTACTTTCCTTGGCTAGCAAGGATTAGTATGCTATAAATAAAGCCCTAGGGGGCTGGTTTTTATACATTCAACAACACAAGAAACAATACACAATAGAGTTAGAGTTTACAGGAGCTTTAGGGTTTGGCGTTTGTGAAAGCCGACGTTGGATTGTAAGGTTTCGAAGGTTCAATTAATGCAATTTATTTCCTTTCAGTCAATGGTGTTTATTGAGTTGAAGTGCGAGTAGTTCCCCAAGGCTTCTAGGGTCGAGGTAAGCCCGACGTTAGCCATGCGTGCTTGAGGTACGTACTTGATGTTGATATCGTTGTGTCTATATCATCTTCTATGATTCTATGTTTAGTCCTTATTGCAAGAAAAGGGATTCATGTTAACAACTTGAGTTATAAACATAAAATTGGTAGAGAAAATTAGATTTATTTGCAAGAGTATTCTTAATCGTTGGTGTTCGGCGAAAGCTTGTCCCTCGGGTGAGATAGCGCAATTGTCCATCTTATTTGCCTTATTGCATGCATTGGTTAACATTGTGGTTGCCTTAGGAGTAGGCTTTCTTTATATATTTTATTCATTAAAATTTGTTCTTTTATGTCCATCTTTCTCTATACATCCTATTTGTCTGCGGCCTTTCTTTGCTGACAAAAACTAACCTTGCTCTACGTCAACGGTTTGCTGTGTCGATGCTCTTTGCTCCTGCATCCGAGATCGATACCAAGTGCATCACTCGAAATCGAGTCCTCTGTGTCAACTGGCAGTGTTTTTAGCCAGGTCGACGTTCGCTGCTGACATCGATATCTACCACCTTAGTCGATATCAAATGCTCGTTTTTGTCTCTGTAGGTTTTCTGTTGCAGTAGAAATCAACAGCCCCTGCCGACGTCGAGTCAACAACTCGAGATCGAGGCTTCTGGTCGACCAAGAAGTGAGCTTTCCAAGGTTATCTAGGATCTCACTGACACACTTCCTCGTGGATCGATCCTGGTTCTCTACTACTACAGTGGGGAGTCTTGAATTTATTTGAATAGGATAAGGGTTGCATTGTTTTATATTTGATTATATTATTCAATTCCATTCTCCCTACATCAAATTTTGGCGCCGTTGCCGGGGAAGCAATCAATCGCCCCTAGTAGTCTTTCTCACGTCCTCCTTTGAGTTTGTTTTATAGGTGTATGTGACGTGCTGATTGCACGCCTGAATTCGAAGGACTAGAAGACCCTGAACATTATCTCTATCTAAGGTCCTGAGTTTAAAGAATCATGGCAGGCCAAGAGACCCATGCTCAGCAAATTGAGCGACTAAGGAAGCAAGTCGAGGATTTCACAACTAGAGAGGCGGCACTACGAGAGCGTGCTGACAGGGAGGAGGAAGCGAGAAGGCAAATTGAAGCCCAAATCAATGTCCTCCCTCATAATGCCAAGCAATATATGCACCCTGTGCTCTCAGTGCTAGAATCGGCCATTCTTATCTCTCCTTCTAATTTTGAGATTAAACCTAGCTTCTTAACTGAAATTAGGTGTCTTTACTTTGATGGAAAACCTAACGATTGTCCTTTATAGCATACTACTTTATTATTAGATCTCTGCGATACTATTGGTGATGGACAGAACCTTGAATATGTCAAACGAAAGTCTTTTCGTTGGTCCCTTGCAGGTAAAGCATTACAATGGTTGGAAAGCCTAGCCCCGAGATCGCTCCACACATGGGATAAAGTCAACGATATTTTTCTCAATAAATTTTTTCCACCATCTAAGACGGCGGTAATACATCAAAAGATAATGGCTTTCAAATAAAAGCCACATGAAACCTTGGAGCAAGTATGGGAGCGATTCAATGAGCTGCTGAGGTCCTGCCCTACACATGGGCAACCACCCTACATCATCCAGGAGATCATCTACAACGCCCTGGACGTAGCAACCAAGGAGAGGATCAACACCTACACCTCCTATGGGTATCTTGAGCTCATACCATAACAAGCTTGGGATACTATAGAGAGGTTGGTAGAATTTAACAACACCTATGGGACTCTTATGGCCTCCGACTCAAAGCCTGCCCTATCTATGCCACTCTATGAGCCCTTTAAGGAGATTGATCATGATGTCAAAGCGAAATTCATGCAAGATCAACTCAGCAGGCTCCAAAAGCAAGTCAAACACCTCTCCGCCAACCAACCCTGCACCGAATGCGGCTCTGAGAGGCACATCACCACCGCTTGCCCACACACGGAGCAAGTAGATCTAGAAGAGACTCACCAAGAGGCGCGATACATGAGGAATCCTAATCGCCAGGGGTACCAAAACTGGGGAACTCAACCACCCTAATACAACACCAGGGAACCTCCGCCTTACCGAGCTCCAGGCCATCCGGAGAGAGAGCCACGACGAGATGATGTCCAACTCATCTTGGATGAGTTAAGGAGGAACCAAGATGCGAGTCAACAATCTAGTAACGCTATCCAGAACCAACTTCAAGGGCTCAACGCCCGCATGGGGAAGATGGATACTTGGAAGAAGACCATTGAGATCCAACTTGGTCAACTAGCGACCCAAATCCCTCGACCACCCGGCAAGTTCCCAGAACAACCACAAGAAAATCCTAAGGGGCAAGCCGAGCATATTACCGCTATCAATCTAAGGAGTGGACGTTAATTGCATGAGCGACGGAGCAAAGGAGAGGACGTTAAAGACGCAGTCGATGTTGACACCCCGGTCGATTTCGAGGGCCCTGTCGACATCGATCAACTTATCGATGTCGAACCCACTGCGAAGCCCATAACCGAGCCAGAGAGGCACTCGATATCGAGTGCCCCAGTCGATATCGACCCCCTACTCGATGTCGACACCTCTGCAATTTGTCAACAGCTTGAGACTCCTTCGAGGTGGACCACCCATGTCGATATCGACCACACTGATGTTGATGTCGACCTGTTCATGAAGCAGAAATCGACCCCCTCACCCCATCCAAAGAACTCCCTTATCCTTCCAAGGCGCCGCAAGATCCAGCAGACACCGAGTTTAGGCATTTCGTGAAGATCCTACAAGGTCTCAATCTCACAATCCCACTCACGAAAGTGCAAAACAAGATGCCTGCCTACATGAGGTTCCTGAAGGACATCTTGCACAAGAAGGGGTCTATTTTGGAGACCGCCGACAAATGCAATTTAATTGAGTTCCCTGAGAAGCGCGACAATCTAGGCAAGTTTGCGGTAACGGTAGGGGTTGGTAAGCATCAATTCATGTCCCTATGTGATCTTAGGGATAGTGTTAGTTTGATGCCCCTATCAATATGGCAACAAGTGGGCATATGAGCATTAGATCCCATCAACATGAAGCTCTATATGGCAGACAACTCCTTTGTGAGACCAATAGGGGTTGTGGATGATGTACCTGTCAAGGTGGGAAAGTTCTTCATACCCACGGACTTCATCGTGTTGGACATGCTAGAAGATCCTATTATGCCTATCATCCTTGGTAGGCCATTCTTAGCAACAACGGATGCCAATATCAATTTGAGGAACGACACCCTTACATTCACAATCGGCGAGGAGGTCGTTGAATTTCGCTTCAACCTTACAATGAGGGAAACAAAGCAGCTAGAAGAAGTTGCACTCTCACCACCAAAAGAGATGCTTCACAAATTTTTATTGGCGAGGACGAAAGCTGCAAAGAGAGTCGAGATCGACTGGACCTAGTCGAAATCGACCAAACCACCCGATATCGACCCTTCTGACTCAATGTCGAGTGACCATGATGATCAACCGAGTTACCAAGAGATTAAGTATGGGGTCCCAGACATCGACGTCGACCACACCTACTCGACATCGACTCCAGCAATCGAGATCGACACCACCCTGTCGAAATCGACTGACCCTCAACCCGAAGAACACTGTTTCGGGCCTAAAAAGGTAAGCGCATGTATGATCCCTAACCCTCCTCCATCCATCACTGATGATTCAACTAATGGGAAGGTCAAAGCTCCATGGATTGCCAATATTTCAAAAGTTACGTCAAGAAAGAGAAGGAAAGCACCAAACAAAGAGCCTAACGAAGAAGAAGCCTTGGTTTCCGAGCTTGGATACTATAAAAAGGACCTAGATGATCCAGGAGAAAGAACAAGCTTGGAGAGTCCTTACCCTAAAGAGACGTGAAGCATTGACGGAGAAGTAGGCCTAGCGACTCAAAAATCTAGAGCGTGTACATAAAACTTTTAAATTTCCGCTTATATGGTTTTTAGGTTTTAAATTTTGGATTTTAAAACATTGATATATTGTGGCTATATTTTTATGATCTAACAAGAATTTCAGGTTACAAAGCAAAAGGAACGATGAAGAAGCAAAGAAGCTACTGTAGAAGCACTCGAAATCGACTAGGCCACTCGAAATCGACTGCCTAGGGTCGAGCCATCTCCTGGAGTCGACACTTCTCGATATCGAGCAAGCTACTTGATATCGACCTTACTAGGCAACCCTCGACTTCAACTTCTTCTTGGACATGGACAGATGCAGTTGACATCGACCTACTGACTCGACATTGAATTCTGGCATCGACTTAACCGGAAATCGACCTAAATTCGTAGGTTGCTCTATGAGTTTCTCTCTTCACCTTTGTTTTTCTTTTAATACAGAGAGGACAACTTGGCTTTCTTTTATTCGCATTGCATTCATGTTTAAGTTTTACGCATTAGTACTTTAGTTTATAAAAATACAAAAATCCAAAAAAAATTAGAAAATGTTAAAAAAAAGCAACAAAAAAATGCATATTTACTTTTAAAGTTTGTTTTTAAACCCTACTTAGATGTCTTATGATGAAAACTCAATAGCTGACTTGATCATGTAAATCCTATGGCATATTTGGATGGTTTAGCCTTAGTCCGTAAAATGGTTTTTATGTAGATTGTGAACCTGTGATGAAATTGAGCACATATGATCCTAGGCTAAAAAGCAAAATCCAATAAAATTATCCTAGTGAGAATTTTGGCCTATAGGGAGAACATTAAAAATCTCTCTGCTTTCTTGAGTGTATTTACTCTCGTTATGCATCTCTAAATGTTGTGATAGTTATTCAAACCCAATACACATATATGTTTATGTTTTTGAGAATTAAATGATGGAGGCATCTTTTAAGCCATATTTATCCTCTCTTTACCTACCCTGCATTATCTCTGCTTGAAGCCAGAATATTAGCCCGAGCCTTATATTATAAACTACAAAAAATTATCCCTAGCCGAATTGAGCATGACCCACATTTGGGAATTCAGACTTAGATTGGTTAGAATAATGCATTATGGAAAGAAAGTACATATTGTTTAGTTTTGAGCAAGGAAAATTTATGGGTTGGTATATATTTGCATCTTGTTACAATTGTAAAAAGATTTTTGGCTCACCATATAAATGCACATATTATTTATTCATTTGATTTTCGTTCAAAAAAAATTCCAAAAAAAATATTATTATATTAGTGCATGAGCCAATTATTCCTTAGTTCTTTTATTTCTAGCAAGATTAATATTTTTGTGAGCATATTAGGGTTTGAAAGAAGGTTGATAAATATCATGGAAAGAGCATTATTTTGAGATATGGTTTGGATATAGTTGTATTAAAGTTTAGGAGTCTTGATTCCCGAATTTTATAAGCACCACATAGCTAAATAATTCCATACCCTTTATTTCTTACCAAGCCTCATTACAACCCCGTTGAATAGAGTCTTCTTTGAAGTCTTCCATTAAGCGAAAGTCCTCCTGATGGTTCTTGTTGCATTTACATAATTGGTTGCGAAGTGGATTATTACAAATTGCAATGTTTATGAGTTGGCATATGGAATTGAGTTCAGAGTTGATCTTCATAGCCTAAACACATGAGACTTGAGTGCAAACACATTATCCCTGTGACGTTGGATTAAAATTACCTATGCCTATGGATCGCTCATATATGTGTAATGACGTTAAATTCACTTGCTTTGCTCTGCTACCACTTATGATGTTGCTTTTGACAAGGGCGAAGACTTGAAGGGTATGTTGTAGGTATTGGTTATTGCCTGGTTATTGCTTGAGGACAAGCAAGTCTAAGTATGGGGTGTTTTGATGTACCTATTTAGAGTCTTTTTATTCTCATTTTTCGACTTCAAATTTCATTCGATTACTAAAGTAAAGGTTGAAAATAATGCAAATTTGTGTAGAATGAGTGAACGTGCAAGACATAGAGTCTGCAGAAGTTTTGGTCTAAATATGTAGGAATTGGAGTGGAACCCGAGTCAAAATGAGAAAACCAAGCCAAGCACTGAGGAGGTCGATATCGACCATATATGTCGAGATCGACATGCCAGCTCGACGTGGACCCTAAGCGATGAGACAGACCATAAAGAACCATTGGAGACCACTCGACATCGAGTGAAGATGTTGACATCGACATAGCACCAGAGATTGAGTTAAATGAAGATTGTCGAGCCAAAACAGAGACCTCAATATCGACTTACCTGGTCGATATCGAGTGGAAATCGAAGCGGATTGGATGCACTTTTTGAGATGCGGATTTGGAAGTCTAGCACATTAGCCCCGATTTTATCTTCTATTTAGATATATTATGTCTTAAGGGTTGTTTCCTTTTTACCCTAAGAGATTTCTTAGTTATTTAGTTATTTAATTTAATAAAGATTTATGCTACTTGTTAGGGATAGATTTTTAGATAGAAGTATTAGTAGGATTAGAACTACGTTCCTTGGTTAGCAAGGATTAGTAGGCTATAAATAAAGCCCTAGGGGGCTGGTTTTTATACATTCAACAAAACAAGAAACAATACACAATAGAGTTAGAGTTTAGAGAAGCTTTAGGGTTTAGCGTTTGCGAAAGCCGACGTTGGATTGTAAGGTTTCGAAGGTTCAATTAATGCATGTTATTTCCTTTCAATCAATGGTGTTTATTGCGATGAAGTGCGAGTAGTTCTCCAAAGCTTCTAGGGTCGGGGTGAGCTCGACGTTATCCATTTGAGGTAAGTACTTGATGTTGATATCGTTGTGTCTATATCATCTCCTACGATTCTATGTTTGGTCCTTATTGCAAGAAAAGAGATTCATGTTTAGAACTAGAGTTATAAACATAAAATTGGTAGAGACAATTAGGTTTATTTGCAAGAGTATTCCTAATCGTTGGTGCACGGCAAAAACCTTTCTCTCGGGTGAGATAGCGCAATTGTCCGTCTTATTTGCCTTATTGCATGCATTGGTTAACGTTGTGGTAAACCTTAGCTGATGATGCCGTGAAAAATAGCCCCCTTAGTTAATAAGGGTAAGACGTCATAAATGGGTCACGCAACGCAAAGGTCATACCTAAAACTCAATATCAACCATGGCGATCAAACACTTCATACCCTACGAATCCACATACCCCCTTTCCCCAGCGCAGACTCTCTAAAGTTACACGCAGATCACGATCAAGGTCTTGGATGTGTATCTGCATACCACTTACTCTAAGTAAACAGAAACTCTGCGTCACCTAAACTCTCCAATAAAGAGCAACCAGCTCGCTGGCTAAAACACCTCCCCACTAGTGTCGGCACGTGTAACAACCCAAAACCTTTAGCATGAGGGCATGGGCTACACGTGTCCCCTACCAAACCACGAGGTCACCAGCCAGCTGCTCGCTTCGTAGCACTATAAATACCCCCCTAAGAACTATGAAAAGGATATGAAAAGAGAGTTAAGAAAAGACAAGAGCTCTGCAACCTTCCCTAAAGTAAAATCCTCAAGTTTGAGCTCCCAAGATCCTTAAATCAGAAAGAAGTCTTTATGGAATAACACGTCATCAAACAAACTTCCTCTAAAGATGACAATTGAACAGTAAATCATCTGAATCGCGAAGCTTAAGTAGCTACATGACCCACCTTGACTAATAAAGCATTATCAGTCCAGGAGGTCAAGAACCTTCTCTTTATTAGCATCGTAGGTAATGAAGGACTTTTGTCGTCAACTTGAGGTGATAAGTATAGGTGAAATTCTACAAACGCTTCATTGGCGCCGTCTGTTGCAACCTTTCATGATGAGAGGTTCCCTATAGAAATACACTTCACTTCTTTTTTACATACTTCTTAAATTCTTTAAAAAAGAAATTTTTCATCCCTCGTGAGAATATCATCCTTACTCCTAGCACTAACCCCTTTATTATAACATCGCAGGGAAAAGAGGAATTTCACATTATTTGGAGAAGAATTTAGAGAGCAACACGACGATGAAGGGTGGAACAACGGGCTAAACCTCAACGACCCCCTCAATGAAGAAACTTGCGCCTTGGAAGGCGAAAACCTTCTTCAACAACCATACTGGAATAAAGTCGCGATTCCTTCTTTTGGGCAATACGGAGCCTGGGGAGGGTTCCCTCCGTACCAGTATTTCACGGGTGGCTACCCCCAAAATCCCTTCTATGGACAGTCCGCGAACGCAATTCCCCCCCCCCCCCCAATTATGATCCTTGCGGATACTATCAATTGCAAGGTCCTACCCATGTTCCAATCAACCTACTTCCTGATCCCATCAACAACCCACCTACCCAAATCCAGATCACGATGATGACAACACTGGCAAGAAAGCCCGTGGCGACTATGCCATGGACACCTCTTCAAGGTCTAATTCATCAGGGGCTCCTAGCCCAACTCACAAAGATAAACCTTGTTTTCCATCTGCTTTCTACAAATCCATACGCGGGATGCCAGTCCCCAAAAGATGGAGAGACGTGTCCATCGCAAAATACACCGGGAATTTTGATTTGCGCGCAAATTGCCATATTATCTATGCACATTTATGTCCATTTTGTCATTATTGGCATGCATATTGGTTGGAAAATCATAAGATTAGTGTAGTTTATGCTTATTTATCAAATATACAGGTCTATACTAATTTTTATGTTATTTTGCAGAAATGGAGACAAAAATGGACGAATTTGGACAAGAGAAGAAGGGTGGAAAAAGAACTCGAAGTCTTCTGATGAGTCGAAATCGACCAAAAGACTCGACATCGAGAGAAACAAAGCACCAAAAATCGAGAAGAGGAGAAACGAAGCATGTCGACATGAAGAGGTTGATATCGATGTTACAAGGTCGATATCGAGTGGCCTGAATCGAGCATAAAGATAGAAGTCGAGTGCCAATATGAGGTCGAGTAGGACTGCTCGAGATATAGAAGAGATAAGGTCGATATCGAGGTTCAAGGTCGATATTGACTGCTGCTGCAGAACAGATCCGATGTTGTTTTTGATAGAACTATATCCAAGCATTCAAATCTATCCTAAAGTCGAGATCTTCTATCCATTAAACACCAAACACTTCATCCTTTATGTTATTTACCTAGAGAATTTTAGTTTTTACTTTATTAAAGTTTTATCTTAGGAATAAAGATAGAGTTTCAAATCCTTGGATAGCGAGGTTCGAAATCTATAATTAGAGGCCATCAGGGCTGAGTTTATTCATGAAGTTTTACAGTCCAAGCAATCAATTTTTGCAATATACACACAGAGAATTAGGTAGAGAGAGAGAGAGCCGAGTTGAGTTGGAAGGAAGCGAGAGCGGAGAGTTGGCTTTTTTCGGTGTAATCTTTCTTTCGAAGTTAATACAAAGTAGTTTCTTTTCCATGATGATGATGAGTTCAATGATGAAGCGCGAGTAGTCAACCCACTTCTAGGGTCGGGGTGAGCCCGACGATAGACATGTAAGTGGTGCATCAAAGGTATGATTTTTATGCGATTCCGTCTTCTATCCTATGCATGATCCTTTGCAAAAGTTTAGGAGATTCATTATTTGCATTATTGAAGTGAAAGCCAATCATATTGTGAATTTGGAATTGTCATGAAATTGGATAGTAACTCTTAGGTTTTATACGAGAGCCTCTAATCACCTAATGGTTGGCAACGAAAGTTATTTGACGGAAATGCATCATCTTTCATGAATTTGGCATAAGACTTGCATGATTATCATTGTGGCATGAATGCCCGACCTTGGAAGCTTTATGTTTATAGAAGTTTATAAAAAGTTTGTGTTTTTATTTCTGTCCATCCTTCCCTCATCATCCTATGTTCTTCGGACATCTTTTCCGACAAATTAGGTTCGTTTACAGTTTCTGTTTGAAGACTCAATTTTGACTGCAGAGGTCGATATCGAGTGCTATCATCGATATCGAGTACCTAACTCGACGTCGACTTTGCTTCTATCTTCTGCAGGAATTTAGCTGGAAATCTACCAGAACTGAGGTCGATATCGACCAGACACCTCGATATCGAGTGGTCTTCTAGAGTCGGAATTTAATCGTGATCGCAAGCTTAGGAAGTGCTGACATACCTCCCTGTGGATTCGATCTTGAATTACCCTACCACTACATCGAGAGGGATTCTTGTATTTTATTTGCTCGGATAAGGGAGTTATGTTAGTTTGATTTGAATATTTTATTTAAGCGATACCCCTCCCCTAAACGAACAAATTGGCACTGTTGCCGAGGAGGCAATAAATCGCGCCCTAAGCTTTATTCACGATCTTCTTTTAGTGCTGATTTTGTAGGTTTATGCGACGCTCTGATCGCAAACCTATCCTTGAAAGCATAGAAGAGCCTGAATGTTTCATCCATCTTCGCAACAAAGCTATCAGAATCATGGTGGATAACGAGACACAGGCTCAGACCATTGAGAGGTTAAGGAAAGAGATAGAGGACCACAATGCTACAATTACTGCTGAAAGGGCCGCCGCAGCTACTGAGCGAGCCTGTGCTGATAGAGAGGAGGATGCGCGCAGACAAGCCCAGGAGAGGCTTAATCAGTATCCATAGACGGCGATGCCATACATGCATCCGCCGCTACATGTTCCTGAATCTGCTATTCTAATTCCCCCTTTTAATTACAAAATTAAAATAAACTTCCTATATGAGATTAAAAGAAATACTTTTGAAGGAAGACCTAATGAATGCCCCTTGCAACATATATCCACTTTCATGGACTTATGTGAAACTATTGCTAATGGTGCGAATTTAGAGTATGTTAGACTAAAGTCCTTTCGATGGTCTCTTGCAGGGAAGGCATTGCAATGGCTAGAGAGTTTGGCTCCACGCTCGCTGAGGACATGGGCAGAGGTGAAGGATGCGTTCCTAAACAAGTTCTTTCCTCCATCAATAAAGGCGATGCCGCGACAAAGGATCACGCCTTTCAAACAAAAGCCTGGTGAGACATTAGCACAGGCGTGGGAGCTTTTTAAGGACTTGTTGAGATCATGCCCTACGCATGGGCAATTACCTTATGTCATCCAAGAGATCTTCTACAACTCCCTCGATGGGCCGAATATGGAGAGAATCAACTCTTACACCTCTTATCGGTACATTGAGCTTACACCAACAGAGGCCTGGGAGACAATTGAGAGGCTGGTTAACTTTGATAACACATATGGGACAACTGCGGCCTATGACTCAAGGCCTGCCCCATCTATGCCACTGTATAAGCCTCCAAAGGAGATTTATCCTGATGTGTGGCAACAATTACACAATGATCAAACATGCCGCCTTCAAAAGCAAGTTAGATTCCTCAGCAACAATCAACCTTGTCAGGAATGTGGCTCTTCAAGGCATAACACTAGTGCCTGCCCACATCTTAAGCAAGTATCTATGGCGGAGCAACATGAGGAAGCCAAGTGGATGAGAGGCCCCTATGGAGGGGGCAATCAGCAGTAATGGGGAGATTAAAGGTTCTATCAACAACAATCAATAGAGGGATCCCCCACCTTATAGAGCACCAGGGCACTTTGAGCGCGAACCAAGGAAGGATGACCTGCAAATCATTCTTGATGAGATACGGAGGAACCATGCTGAGTTCAAACAAGCCAGTAACTCCGTCCATACTCAACTGAAATGCATCAACTCTAGGTTCGGGGAGATAGACGTTTGGAAGCGGAACATGGAGACCCAAATGGGTCAATTGGCTAAACAAACACCCAAACAGTCAGGATCACTGCCTGGATCTACTGTGCCCAACCAAAAGGGCAAAACTACTAGACATATAGCGGCCATGAATCTAAGGAGTGGGCGTCAATTGCAAATGCCTGAATAAAAAGCGGAGGAGAAAGCCCCAGGAGAGACGTCGATATCGACCAACCCAGTCGATATCGACCACGATGATACCGATGTCGAGGCTCCTGAGCTCGATGTCGACACTGATACTGAATCACCACAAAAATCGACTCCTCCAGTCAATATCGACCACCATCCAGTCGATGTTGACTCAACTCCAACTGCAGGAAAGAAGGTGGTGTTGCCATTCCCATCAAAGAAAATTGTTAAGGACCCGGCGGAAAAGAAGTTTAAGCGATTTGTGAAGATGCTTCAAGGGCTTAATGTTTCAATTCCATTCACCGAAGCACTTCCTGAGATGCCATCATATGTGAGGTTCCTTAAGGACATCCTAGGTAAGAAGCGATCAATTGTTGAGATCGCATATGAGTGCAACAGATTAGAGCTACCAGAGAAGCGGGCGGACCCGGGTAAGTTTTCTATCGTTATAGGCTTGGATCAATATCGCTTTAATGCTTTAGTTGATTTGGGCGCTAGTGTTAGCATGATGCCACTAACCATATGGCATAAGATAAAGATAGGTCCCCTGGAGCCTGTGGATGCAAAGCTTCACATGGCTAACAATACAGTGGTAATTCCAACAGGGATGGTAGACGACGTGCTAGCACAAGTAGGTAAGTTTTTTGTCCCTGCTGATTTTCTAGTTGTCGATATGGCAAAGGACCCTGCTTGTCCCATTATTTTAGGTAGGCTATTCTTAGCAACCATCGATGCCAACATAAATGTCAAGAAAGGATTGCTCTCATTCACCATCAGTGACGAAGTGATAGAGTACGCCTTCAACAAGACGGTAAGGAATCATGAAGGGCCAATGGAGGTAAAGTCAATTAAAGGTGTCTACATCACATGTGGGGAAGCAAAGGTAAGGAATATGACACCTACGGAGTTTGAAAAGAGGGCCATAGAAGCCCAAGTGGAGGAAGTCATGGCAATCTTGAACGAAGGAGCCAAAAAGCCAATCGAAATCGACCCAGGTAAGTCGATATCGACTAACATAGTTCAAGATTCTATGCCAGGTTATAAGTATGGGGTCAACGTAGGAGAGAAAACATCGAAATTGAGCATGCAGGTCGACATCGACCAAAAACCCATGCCAAAATCGACTGCCCCAGAAGCTGAAAGAGGAGAGGGAACCTCGATATCGAGGTCAGAAGGTGGACATCGACATGACCATATCGAGCAGAAACTGTCCAAATCGAAAGGACCTCCAAGAGCACAAAAGAGCTCGATATCGAGTACTATTGATCGATATCGACCTGACCCACTAACAGAAGAGAAGGTAAGCCAAGGTACGGATTCCTCTTTCTCGATTTCAATTAAGGATTTATCACTTTTTGGAAGAGGTTTGCCTTGGTATGTGTGCTTGTGCAGGGTATCCAATGATGATGCAAGGAGCTATGAAGTAGGAGATAAGGTGTATGTCTCCAAATCAAAAGAGCATTGGTTCCCTAGTAGAATCAAAGATAAGAGGATGGGACCATTTACTGTGAATCAGATCCATCCGGGCGGAATGCAGCTTAATGATAAGAAATGAGTGCTGTTTGAGGCCTAGGCTACATTGGCTCTACAGATGCCGCCTTGAGAGCATAAAGAAAGAAGTCGGTCTAACGACTATGAAGTCTAGAGCTTGTATAAGACAACTAGTTTTGGTTTTGGACATTTTTACTTTGTTTAGAGACATTAGACATTTTGCTTTATTGTTTTGGTTTTAGTTATTTTTTATAACAAGTTTCAGGAGCAAAGAAGGAGAGCATAACAGACATCAAAATCGAGTAAACAGCTCAATATCGACCTAGATGGTCGATTCATATGAGCTTCTGGTTGAGGCCGGATCACCCTGAAGCTTGAACAAAAAATCGATGAAAGTAGTCGATATCGACTGGTGATGTACGTATTTGTACCTCTTTTTATTGCATCTTTTGACTTCATATTTCATTCGATTCCTAAAATAAAGGTTGAAAATAAGATGAATTTATGTAGAATGGGCTAACGTGCAAGAAATAGAGTCTGCACAAGTTTTGGTCTAATTATGTAGGAATTCGAGCAAAATCGGAGTCAAAACAGAGAAGCCAAGTGAAGCTGAGAAGAGGTCGAAATTGACCCATATGGTTGATATCGACTACACATCGACACAACTTCTGAGTGTCGAGATAGACCATACACCAGCAGAAGAAAAGCACTCGATATCAATCACCAGACATCGATATCGACCAAAGTCCCACGAATCGAGTAGAGCTGAGCCCCTCGAGCAGAAAAAGAGAGGTCGATATCGACCAGACTTCGACACGGACTGGACACCCTTTTTGAGACGCTGATTGGAAATTCTGTCAACCAAAGCACGGATTATCTATAGATTTAGATAGATTACATTTGTAGTTTATTTGTTTTTTACCTTAAAGCTTTATTAAGTTATTTAGATATTTACCTAAAATAAAAGATATATCCTACTTGTTTGGATAGAGTTTATAGTTTAGATAGAAGATACTATCCTTGGATAGCTAGGATTAGAAGCCTATAAATAAAGCACTAGTAGGATGGCATTCAATCATCCAAGAAAACACCTTCAATTACACATACAATAGAGTTAGAGTTAGGAAGAAGCTTTAGGGTTTGGTGTTTGCGAGAGCCGACGTTGAGTTGTAAAGTTTTGTTGTTATTAATGCAAATTTCCTTTCAATCAATGGCGATTCCTGCAATGAGGTACGAGCAGTTTCCCAAAGCTTCTAGGGTCGGGTTGAGCCCGACGTTAGCCATGCGTGCCTGAGTTAAGTGTTAGATGTTGATATCGTTTTGTCTATATCATCTCCTATGATTCTATGTTTAGTCCTAATCGAAAAGAAAAGGGATTCATGCTAACAACTTGAGTTATAAACATAAAATTGGTAGAGACAATTAGGTTTATTTGCAAGAGTAATCCTAAGAGTTGGTATAAAGCGAAAGCTCGTCCCTCGGGTGAAATAGCGCAATTATCCGTCTTATTTGCCTTATCGCATGCATTGGTTAACGTTGTGGTAAACCCTAACCCTAGGAGTTTCCTTTTATATATCTTTTATTCATCAAAACCCAGTCTTTATTTCTGTTCATCGCTCCTTATTCATCCTTTTAGTCTTCGGCCTTTCTTTGCCGACAAAGCTAACCACTTTGCAGGAACCAACATCGATATCGACCCCTAGACATCGATATTGTTCAATGTGTTTCGTCGATGGTCTTCTGTGTCGACGTAGATCATCCTGCATGAACTGCTGAAGTCGATATGGACCCCCATCCTCGATATCGACCACCCCTGTGTCGACTAGCAGTCTTCTGAGCCAGTCGATTTCTGCACTAACATCGATATCGACCTCCCCAGTCGATATCGACTGCCGTTTTTGTCTCTGCAGGTCTTCTGTTGCAGAAAGGATCGACAGCCAAGGTCAAAATCGAGCACCAAGGTCGAGATCGAGGCTTCTGGTCGACCAAAGACGTGAGCTTTCCAACACTACTAGGATCCCGCTGACCTGCCTCCTCGTGGATCGATCCTGACTACCCTTCCACTAGAAGGGGAGGAATTCTTGTAATTATTTGCATAGGCTAGGAATCGGATTGCATCTATTTTATATATTTGTATAACGAACTCGATTTCCTCCTATCAACAACTGGTATGCCCGATATCGACCACCACTGCAGACGTCTTTGACTCCTGATTTTTGCGAAGTTTTAGTAAGTTTTTTTTCTTAAGCCTAGTTCTTATACAGTGAAGACACTATAATCTTTAAGAATGGGGTGGGGGAAAGGCTTACTTGCATTTTTTGAGCATTTTTTGAAATTTTTCATAGTTTTTGCATATTTTAGTTACATGTTTACGCATACTCATACATAGTTAATTTAGATGTTTTTATCTTTAAGCATATCATATTTATCTTTAGCATGTTTTAAGTTTCAAAATAAAAAAGAAAAAATGACCCCTGTCGAAAATTTTGAAAATAAAGAAAAGAGTCATGGAAGCTTTTAAGGAACTCGACGATGCAAAAGTAGATTCATTAGAGATATAACATGAAATTGCCTAGTTAAGAGAAGTCACAATGAAGTGCAATTTTTTAGAGAAAATCATGAAAGAGAGGTAAAATTTGAAGTTGCTTTTGACATATGCATGATAAGATAATGGAGGACTTTATAATTTCCATAGATGTGCTCAAGTTCATACCCTAGCCTTACCTATGCATATTTGCAATTTCACAAGCCATATATGAGCCTTACATTATTGTTATTGCTCCACATATATTACATATTTCCCATTTTTTATACCTTATACCCTATCCGGGGACAAGTTTGAGAATGAATGTCATCTTTGGAGTTGTTATATAGAGTTTGTGCATATTTATGAAGTTATTGGCAGGAATGAAAATTTTTTTAATTATGGAAAATTTAATCAGTGAGAAAAAATCCGGTCACCTCAGGAGATAAAGGTAGGTCGACCCTGCTCGTTGAGATGTTAGTTCAGCGAGATGGGACACATGGTGAGGAGTCCGGAGTACTAAGTATCCGGGGCCATTCATGACACCCATGTTTACGACTCGTGAGAAAGCAGTGCTAAGGTTAGAGAGGTAAAAGAAGTATAGTGAAAAAAAGCATTAAGCAATGAGTGAAAGGTGAGAAATCTTATGAAGACGGAATGTGGAATGTTTGGAAAGAAAGATTATTTCCCCGGATTTAACACCACATGGCAAAAAATTAGCCCACCTTTAGCCTTTTACTAATCTACTTCTCATAAGCTTGCAAAAGTCCTCTTTATTATTAATGCTATGTTACAAAATTATTTTATGTGTGTAACCCTCCTTTTGTGACTATGATGTTGCTTTTTTTCACAGGCATGGACATTGTTGACATTAGTACCTTTTCGAGGATGGCAATTGATTGTAGGGACATATAAGAATGAATCTATGATGTTGAGAGTTTAATTTCTTCCCCTGAATGACCATTAAAAGTATTCTTTAGGGACAAGCAAGCTTAAGTATGGGGTGTTTGATATGCGCGCAAATTGCCATATTTTCTATGCACATTTATGTCCAGTTTTTCGTTATTTGCATGCATATTGGTTGGGAAATCATAAGATTAGTGTAGTTTATGCTTATTTGTCAAATATAGAGGTCTACACGAGTTTTTATGTTATTTCGCAGAAATCGAGACAAAAATGGACGAATTTGGACAGAAGAAGAAGAGCAGAAAAACAAATCGAAGTCTACTGATGAGTCGAAATCGACCAAAAGACTCGACATCGAGTGAAACAGAGCACCAGAAATCGAGCAGAAGAGAAACAGAGCATGTCGACATGATGAGGTCGATATCGATGTTACAAGGTCGATAAAGAGTGGCCTAAATCGAGCATAAAGATAGAAGGCGAGTGCCAATCTGAGGTCGAGTAGGATTGCTCGAGATAATGAAGAGATAAGGTCGATATCGAGGTTCAAGGTCGATATCGATTGCTGCTGCAGAACAGATCTGACGCTGTTTTTGATAGAATTCTATCCGAAGCGTTCAAATATAACCTAAAGTCGAGATCTTCTATCCACTGAACACCAGACACTTCATCCTTTATGTTATTTACCAAGAGAATTTTAGTTTTTACTTTATTAAAGTTTTATCTTAGGAATAAAGATAGAGTTTCGAATCCTTGGATAGCAAGGTTTGAAATCTATAATTAGAGGCCCTTAGGGCTGAGTTTATTCATGAAGTTTTACAGTCCAAGCAATCAGTTTTTACAATATACACGCAGAGAATTATGTAGAGAGAGACCCGAGTTGAGTTGGAAGGAAGCGAGAGCGGAGAGTTGGCTTTGTTCAATGTAATCTTTCTTTCGAAGTTAACACAAAATAGTTTCTTTTCCATGATGATGATGAGTTCAATGATGAAGCGCGAGTAGTCAACCAACTTCTAGGGTGAGGATGAGCCCGACGATAGACATGTAAGTTGTGCATCAAAGGTATGATTTTTATGCGATTTCGTCTTCTATCCTATGCATGATCCTTTTCGAAAGTTGAGGAGATTCATTATTTGCATTATTGAAGCGAAAGCCAATCATCTTGTGAATTTGGATTTGTCATTAAATAGGATAGTAACTCTTAGGTTTTATGCAAGAGCCTCTAATCACCTAATAGTTGGTAACGAAAGTTATTTGATGAAAATGCATCATCTTTCATGAATTTGGCATAAGACTTGCATGATTATCATTGTGGCATGAATCCCCGACCTTGGAAGCTTTAAGTTTATAGACGTTTATAAAAAGTTTGTGTTTTTATTTCTGTCCGTCCTTTCCTCATCATTCTACGTTCTTCGAACATCTTTTCTGACAAATTAGGTTCGTTTACAGTTTCTGTTTGAAGACTCGATTTTGACTGCAGAGGTCGATATCGAGTGCGAACATGGATATCGAGTACCCAACTCGACGTCGACTTTGCTTCTGTCTTCTGTAGGAACTTAGCTGGAATTCGACTAGAACTGAGGTCGATATCGACCAGACACCTCGATATCGAGTGGTCTTCTGGAGTCGGAATTTGATCATGATCACAAGCTTAGGAAGCGTTGACATACCTCCTCGTGGATTCGATCCTGAAATACCCTACCACTACATCGGGAGGGATTCTTGTATTTTATTTGCTTGGACAAGGGTTGTTAGCTTAGTTTGATATGAATATTTTATTTAAGCGATACCCCTCCCCTAAATGAACAAATTCCGACCCCAAAAAATATATGAACTAGTTCACAATTTCCATCGGTATGAATGAGAACAACAATGCTATGTTCTGGCGATCGTTCCCTTCCACCCTGAGTGGAGTCACCTTAACTTGGTTCCCCAACCTGCCTCGGTCTTTCATAAGCAGCTTTGCTCAACTATCGGGCATATTCATCAGTCATTTCAGAAGCACTTGTATGCGAAAGCGTACCATGTTGGATCTGAATTCTATTAAGCAAGAAGCATCTGAGTCATTGGGAAGTTTCTTCCGCAAGTTCACCACCATGGTCGTACAGATCCCAAAATTCAATCAAGAATCAGCGAGCACCATCTTAATAGGCAACCTAGCTGAAGGCGATTTTGAAACTTATTTATTCAGAAAAGAGCATTGCAACTACGACAGGGTACGCGACCTTGTAACCTTATAAATCCATGCCATGGAAGCTACAGGTTCAAGCTCGAGATCTAATGAAACTAAACCCTCCCTATTCCACAAAGCCAACAACAACTTCTGCGGAAGTGCAGGTCAAGACGCTTAACAACACAATAACCCTCACTGGCTGATTCAAGTCACTCCTCATCAAGCTCCACACAACGATGTACAATATAATCAACTAACAAGTCCAAACTTGCCCTCCGCCCCAAGAAATGTAATGATGGCGCATCCATCGATGATGCGCCCTGATGTACATGTATGTGCCCTTTTTATTCGCAAGTTTTGACTTCATATTTCATTCGATTCCTAAAATAAAGATTAAAAATAATATAAATTTATCTAGAGTAAGTGTTAACGTTCAAGAAATAGAGTTTGCACAAGTTTTGGTCTAAATATGCAGAAATTAGAGCGGAATCGGAGTCAAAACAAAGAAGCCAAGTGATGTTGAAAAGTGGTCGATATCGACAGGACTGGTCGATATCGACTGAAGACCTCGACATAGACTTTTAATGTCGAGACAGATCAACAAGGACCAACACTGAAGAGCACTCAATATCGAGTGAGGGTGTCGACATCGACTATGCCCCAGAAATTGAGTGAAGTAGAATCCATCGAGCATAAACAGAGTGGTCGATATCGACTGCCTTGGTCGATATCGGCTGGACTTTGACACGGGTAGGACGCGCTTTTCGAGACGCATATTTGGAATCTTATCATCTAAGCCACGGATTATCATCTTAATTAGATAGATTATACCTTGGGATCTTCTCTTTTTACCCTAAAGGTTTATTAAGTGTTTTAGATATTTACCTTAAATAAAAAGATCTATCCTACTTGTTTGGATAGAGTTTAGATAAAAGATAGGATCTACTTTCTTTAGATAGCGAGGATTAGTAGCCTATAAATAAAGCCCTAGGGGGCTGGTTTTTATTCATTCAAGCAAGAAAGATACAATTAATAGCAATAGAGTTAGAGAGAAGCTTTAGGGTTTCGCGTTTGCGAGAGCCGACGTTGGATTATAAGGTTTTGGATTTTCAATTAATGCAAGTTTTCCCTTTTTCGTCAATTGTGTCTTATGCGATGAAGAGCGATTAGTTTTCCCCAAGCTTCTAGGGTCGGGTGAGCGCGTCGTTAGCCATGCGTGCATAAGGTAAGTATTTGATGTTGATATCATTGTGTCTATATCATCTCCTACGAATTTATGTTTAGTCCTTATCGCAAGAAAAGGGATTCATGCTAACAATTTGAGTTATAAACATAAAATTGGTAGAGACAATTAGGGTTATTTGCAAGAGTAATCCTAAGAGTTGGTGTACAGTGAAAGCTTGTCCCTCGGGTGAAATAGCACAATTGTTCGTCTTAGTTGCCTTCTTGTATGCATCGGTTAACGTTGTGGTAACCTAGCCCTAGGAGTTGCTTTTTTCATACCTTATTCTCAGAAAAATCCTGTCTTTATTCTGTTTATCTCTCCTCTTTCATCATATTCGTCTTCGGCCATCTTTGCCGATAAACTAACGTTTTTGCAAGACCAGTCAAAATCGACCAACCAAGTCGATATCGACCAAGTTTACCCCAGATCGATGGTCTTCTGTGTCGATCTCGATCTTCCTGCATCAACCACTGAGGTTGATTTTAAGTGAACCACTCGATATCGACTGCCTTGTGTCAACTAGCAGTCTTTTGAGCCAGGTTGACTCGTTTGCTGACATCGATATCGACCACTCTAGTCGATATCGACTACCGTTTTTGTCTCCGTAGGTTTTTTGTTGCAGTAGACATCGACAGCCTAAGTCGACGTCGAGTACTTTGGTCGAGATCGAGGCTTCTGGTCGACCAAAAACGTGAGCTTTTGAAGACTACTTAGGAACCGCTGACACGCTTCCTCGTGGATCGATCCTGACTACCCTTCTACTACAACGGGAGGAAGTCTTGTAATTATTTGCATAGGCTAGGATTCGGTTTGCATATATTTTATATATTTGTTTCGAACTCGACCTCCTCCTACCTAACAAATTGGCGTCGTTGCCGGGGAAGCAATCAATCGTACCCTAGTAGTTTATCTCACGTCTCTTTTGAGTTTTGTTGTACAGGTGTATGCGACGTGCTGATCACCCACCTGAATTCAAAGGTATAGACGACCCTGAAAGCTATCTTCACCTTCGCGCTAGAATCCAAAGAGCCATGGCAGAACAAGAGACCCAGGCTCAACAAATTAAGCGTTTGAGGAAGCAAGTGGAGGACTTCACAACTAGAGAAGCAGCACTAAAAGAGTGTGCTAATAGGGAGGAGGAAGCTAGGAGGCAAATAGAAGCCCAAATCAACGCCCTCCCTTAGAATGCCAAACAATACATGCACCCTTTGCTCACAGTGCCCTAATCGGCCATTCTTATCCCTCACTCTAACTTTGAGATTAAACCTAGCTTCTTAACTGAAATTAGGCGACATCAATTTGAGGGGAAACCTAACGATTGTCCTCTAGAACATATTTCGTTATTCCTCAACTTGTGTGTTACAATTGCAGATGGACAAAGCCTTGAATATGTTAAACTGAAGGTTTTTCGTTGGTCTCTCGCAGAGAATGCACTTGCATGGTTGGAAAGCCTAGCCCCCAGATCGCTCCGCATGTGGGATGAAGTCAAGGATGCATTTCTCAACAAGTTCTTCCCACCATCCAAGACATCGGTGATACGCAGAAGATCATGGCCTTCAAACAAAGGCCACATGAAACCCTGGCGCAAGTGTGGGATCAGTTTAAGGTGCTGCTGAGGTCTTGCCCTACGCATGGGCAACCACCCTACGTCATTAAGGAAATCATCTACAATGCCTTAGACGTAGCTACTAAGGAGAGGATCGACACCTACACCTCCTATGGGTATCTCGAGCTCCTACCACAACAAGCTTGGGATACTATATAGAGGTTAGTTGAATTTGACAACACCTATGGGACTCCTATGGCCTCCAACTCAAGGCCTACCCCATCTATGCCACTCTATGAGCCCTCCAATGAGATTGATCTCGATGTCAAAGATCAATTCATGCACGATCAACTCAGGAGGCTTCAAAAACAATTCAAATTCCTCTCCGCCAACCAACCCTGCGCTGAATATGGCTCCGTCAGGCATATCACCACTGATTGCCCCCACACGGAGCAAGTACAACTAGCGGAGACTCACCAGGAGGCGCGCTACATGACGAATCCTAATCACCAAGGGTACCAACACTGGGGAAATCAACCACCCCAATACAACCCCAGGGATCCTCCGCCTTATAGAGCTCCAGGCCATCCAGAGAGAGAACCACGACGTGAGGATGTTCAACTCATCTTTGATGAGTTAAAGAGGAACCAGGCTGTAAGTCAACAATCTAGCAACGCTATCCAGAACCAACTTCAGGGCCTCAATGCCCGAATGGGGGAGATGGATACTTGGAAGAAGACGATTGAGACCCAACTGGGTCAATTGGTGTTCCAAATACCAAAGCCTCCCGGAAAACTCCCTAGACAACCACAAGAAAATCCAAGGGGGTAAGCCGGAGCGAAGGAGTAATCACTGAAGACGAATGGAGTGGACGCATATTCCACGAGCCAAGGAGCGAAGGAGTAATCACTGAAGACGCAGTCGATGTCGACACCCCAGTCGATATCGAGGGCCCTGTCAACGTCGAACCCACAGTCGATGTCGAGCCCACTACAAAGTAGAGAACGGAGCCAGAGAGGTACTCGATATCAAGTGACTTGGTCGATATCGACTACCCCTTGGATGTCGACCCCTCTGAAAATCGACCACACCTTCAGACTCCCCCGAGGTCGACCAAACCAGTCGATATCGACCACCCCACTATCGATGTCGACTTGTCCATAAAGCAGAAATCGACCACTTCAGCTCCAAAGCCATCTAAAGCACTACCTTATCCTTCCAAGGCGCTGAAAGATCCGGCGGACACTAAATTCAGGTGCTTCATAAAGATCTTACAAGGTCTCAACCTCACCATCCTACTCACGGAAGCGCTCAATGAGATGCATGCCTACATGAGGTTCCTGAAGGACATCTTGTCCAAAAAATCATCCATCTTAGAGATCGCCGACGAATGCAATTCTATCGAGTTCCCTGAGAAGCGCGGCGATCCAGGCAAGTTCGTCGTAACGGTAGGGGTTGGTAAGCATCAATTCAAAGTCCTATGTGATCTTGGGGCTAGTGTTAGTTTGATTCCCCTATTAATATGGAAACAAGTGGGCGTAGGAGCATTGGAGCCCATCGACATGAAGCTCTACATGGCGGACAACTCCTTTGTGAGACCAACATGTGTTGTGGATGATGTTCCTGTCAAGGTGGGAAAGTTATTCATACCCACATACTTCATCGTTTTGGAAATGCCGGAGGATCCTATTGTCCCTATCATCCTTGGTATGCCATTCATAGCAATAGCGGATGCCAACATCACTGTGAGGAATGGCACCCTTACATTCACAATCGACAACAAGGTCGTGGAGTTTCGCTTCAACCCTACCATGAGCGAAACAAAGCAGCTGAAACTAGTTGTCCTCTCACCGGCAAAGGAGAAGCTTTGCAAGTTTTTATTGGCGAGGACGGAGACAGCAAAGAGAGTCGACATCGACTCGAACCAATCGATATCGACTGCAACACTCGAAATCGACCAGGAGTACTCGATATCGAGTGAGCCAGATGATCCACCGAGTTTCCAGAAGCTTAAGTATGGGGTCCTTGACGTCGACATCGACCATCACCAGTCGACATCGACTTCTACACAACAAATAGAACACCTTCTATCGAGATCGACTGTCCCTCAGCCCGAAGATCGTTGTTTCGGGCCAGAACAGGTAAGCTCAGGTATGCTCCCAAACCCTCCTCTATCCATTACTGATGATTCAACTAATGCGAGGGTAAAAGCTTCATGGTTTGCCCATATTTCTAAAGTTAGGTCAAGGACGAGAAGGAAAGCATTCACTTAAGTGCTTAACGAAGAGGAAGCCTTGATTGCCGAACTTAGCTATTATCAAAAGGACCTAGATGATCCAGGAGAAGGCACAAGGTTGGAGGGTCCCTACCTTAAGGGTTCATGAAGCATTGACGGAGAAGTCGGCCTAGTGACTCAAAAATCTAGAGCGTGTACATAAACCTTTAAATTTTTCGAATAGATGGTTTTTAGGGTTTTGGATTTTGGATTGTGGGATTTTGAAACTTTGATAATCGTGGTTTTATATATTATTCTAACAAAGATTTCAGGTTGACAAGTAAAATGAACGATGAAGAAGAAAAGAAGCTACTGCAGAGGCAGTCGAAATCGACCAGGCCAGTCGAAATCGACCACCCTAGGGTCGAGCCACCTCGTGGAGTCGACATCGATGACACAGGAGCGAAATACAACAGTCGATATCGACCAATGTAGTTGATATCGACTAGATCCTGGTGGCCCTCGACTTCATCTTCTTCCTCAACTTCGACAAAGGCAGTCAACATCGACCTACTGACTCGACATCGACTGTTTGCATCAACCTAACCTGAAATCGACCTAAATCCATAGGTTGCTCTGTGAGTTTCTCTCTACCCTTATTTTTCTTTTAATACAGCGAGGACACTGTATATTTTAAGTATGGGGTGGGGGTGAAACATGTCTTAGGGTCACAACTTGGCTTTCTTTTTTGCATTGCATTCATGTTTAAGTTTTTCTTCTTAGTCTTTACTTTTACAAAAAATGCAAAAATACAAAAAAATTAAAATATGTCAAAAAAAATAAAAAAAAAATGCATATTTACCTTTTTAAGTTTGTTTTTAAACCCTACTTAAACGTCCTATGATGAGAACTCAATAGCTGACTTGATCATGTAAATCCTATGGCATATTTGGATGGTTTAGCCTAAGTCATTAAAATAGTTTTTATATAGATTATGAACTTGTGATGAAATTGAGCACATATTATTCTAGGCTAAAAAGCAAATCCAACAAAAATTGTCCTAGTGACATTTTCGGCCTATAGGGAGAACATTAAAAATCCCTCTGCTTTCTTGAGTGTATTTACTCTTCCTATGCATCTCTAAATGTTGTGATAGTTATTTAAAGCCAATAGATATATATGTTTATGTTGACGAGAATTAAATGATGGACGCATCTTTTAAGCCATTTTTATCTTCTCTTTACCTACCCTGGATTATCTCTACTTGAAGCCAGAATATTAGCCTGAGCCTTATATTGCAAACTCTACAAAATTATCCCTAGCCGAATTGAGCCTGACCCCCATTTGGGAATTGAGACTTAGATTGGTTAGAATAATGTATTGTGGAAAGAAAGTGCATATTCTTTAGTTTTGAGCAAAGGAAAATTATGGGTTGGTGTTCGTTTAGGGGAGGTGTGATTCTGCTTAAATAAAATATTCAAATATAAACTCTAACTATGCCAACTCCCTTTTCAAGCAAATAAATACAAGAATCCCTCCCGATGCAGTGGTAGGGTAATTCAGGATCGAATCCACGAAGAGGTATGTCAGCGCTTCCTTTGTTGTAATCACAATCAAGCTTTCGACCTCAAGAGACACTCGATATCGAGGTTTTTGCTCAATATCGACCTCAGTTCTGGTCGATTTCTGGTGAGTTTCCTGCCGAAGACAAAAGCAAACACAGTCGACGTCAAGAGAGACCTCGATATCGATGTTAGTTCTCAATATCGACCTTGCTAGTCGATTTCGATGTATGTAACAGAAACTGTAAAGCGTAACCTATGTGTCAGAAAAGTAGTCCGAAGATCTTAGAATGGTAAAGGAACTGTGGACATAAATAAAACTCAAACTCTTTATCAAATTCAGTTAATTAAAAGCTTCTAAAGTCGGGGATTCATGCCACAACGGTAACAATGCAAGTATGATGCTAAAGTTATGAAATTTAATGTCTTTCCGTCAAATAACTTTCGTTACCCACACTTAGGTGATTAGAGGCTCTCGCATAATTCCTAAGAGTTACTATCCAATTCATGAGTAATCCAAGTTCACAATATGATTTGCTTTCGCTTCAATAATGCAAATAATGAATCTCCCTAACTTTCGCAAAGGATCATGCATAGGATAGAAGACGGAATCGCATAAAAATCATACATTTGATGCACTTACCTAGCATTGCTATCGTCGGGCTCACCCCGACCCTAGAAGTGGGTTCACTACTCGCGTCTCATCATGGAACTCATCATCATGTAAAAGAAAACTATGTATTAAACGAAAGAGAAAGTTACAACCGAACCAAGCCAAATCTCCGCTCTCGCTTCCACACAACTCCACTTGGCCACCCTCTCTCTCTAACTCGCTGCGTTCTATAATGTAAAACTGATTGCTTGGATGAAAACTTAATGCCTAACTCAGCCCTAACGGCATCTAGATATAGATCTCAAATCTTGCTAGCCAAGGATTCGAAAAACTATCTGTATTCTCCAAGATAAAACTTAAATAAGTAAAAACTAAAAACTATCTTGCTAGCCAAGGATTCGAAAAACTATCTTTATTCTCTAGCATTGAATAGAAGATCTCGACCTTAGGATAGACGTGCAAGCTTCGGATAGAATTCTATCAAAATTTGAGTCAGACTTCTCTGCTGGCAACATCGATATTGACCTTCATCATCGATATCGACCTCTCTTTAACTATATCTCGAGCACTCATTCTTCTCCTCAGATTGGCACTCAACTTCTATCAATAAGCTCGATCTAGGCCACTCGATATCGACCTTCAGACATCGATATCGACCTCTTCTGTGTCGACATGCTCTGTGTTGTGCTCTGCTCCATTCATGCCTGCTCTGCTGCACTCGATGTCGAGGTTCATAGTCGATTTCGACCTCTTCAGAAGACTTCGAGTTCTTTTTCCACTCTTCCAAATCTGTCCATTTTTGCCTTGATTTCTGCGAAATCACATAGAAACTCGTGCAGACCCATATATTTGACAATAATGCAGAAACTACACTAATCCCAGGATTTCCCACTAATATGTTTACAAATGATGATAAAATGGACTTAAATGTGCATAGAAAATATGACTATTTGCGCACACATCAAACACCCCATACTTAAGCTTGCTTGTCCCCAAGCAATACCTTTAATGGTCATTCAGGGGAAGAAAGTAAACCCTCAACATCATAGATTAATTTTTCATATATCCCTACAATCAATTGCCATCATCGATAAGGTATTAATGTCAACCAAATCCATGCCTGTGCAATAAAAGCAATTTCATACTCATAGAAGAAGGTTTATATGCATAAAATATTTCAGCGACATAGCATTAATAATCAAGATTACTTTTGCAAGCTATAGAGAAGTAGATTGGTAAAAGGCTAAAGGTGGGCTAATATTTGGCCATGTGGTGTTAAATCCGGGGAAATATACTTTCTTTCCAAAACATTCCACATTCCTTCTTCATAATGTTTCTCACCTTTCACTCTTCACTCAATGCTTTTTTCAATTATAATGCTTTTACCTGTAACGGCCCGGATATAAATATCCGGGATACGTTTCGAAGGTCGGATACCTTCGTTCGGATGTTGCAAATCAGGTACGGGTCGAGGTTTCAAACCTCTAATCAGTCGAAGTTTCATAAATTCAGTTTAACGAAAGTGAAGTGGAAATATGATTCAGATACAAAAGCCACGGCAAGGCCGGGTCAAAACCAAAACATAATTCTAAAGTCGGATGGCCAGATTAGCGGGGTTAGACAGATTTCTTTGCAATCGTCGAGGGACTTTCCCACGCCATATAAACAGAGAGCAATCATACCTAAAAACAATGGGTGCGAGTGGGGTCAGACCGAGGCCCCAACACGCTCTGTCCAGCAAGCGAACATACACATACGCTAATAATAAAGATGATGCAGATGCGGAAATTAAATCACACTAGCATGATCCTAATTTACAATATGCGAGAAATAACTATAAAGGCGCCCAAAGAATGCCAAGTGGCATGTCCCTCTCCTACCTCTGCACCCCTTTCCGTTAGTGCAGAGACCGGCCGGTTCGATGCTATAGCATATCATATCTCATCATCATATCTCATCATCATAACATAAATTAAAATAAATAAATCATGCCCGATGGTGCTGGGCTATCATCATGCTCATATCGACTCGATAGACTCAGGGCACCCGATGGGGCTGGGCTACCCTATGACCCTAGCAAAGACTCTAGGACTATCACAGATACGGCCGTTCTGTTTCATACGCGTAAAGAAATAGAATGCTCAATCATAAGTGCAACCTAGCATGATACTACATGGCATGCTTTAATGCTTATGCAACACCTAGTATGTCATACATTCACAAGCCGGTAATCTCTTTCGAATCTGAGTAAGCCCATAAAGGAACTTACCTGAATAAGCCGAACAGCAGAGAACAAGGCAGAAGCAGAATCCAAGTAAGAGTCACCAATAGCAAGCAATGTCCAACATATCACAATCACCTAATAACATACAAATGCATAAGTCTATCTAATTCACACAAGGCGCCCCTAACTATCATACATCTCTTTTCATATCTCATTTCAGATCATTCCATCTTATTTTATCATTTCAGGTTCATCTCATCTCATTTCCAAAATAATATCTCAAAGAACTCAACTTAGAAAATCAAACAACTCTTTTAAAATCGCTTATATAAATCCCGACATTAAACATTTAAACCTTAAGACCCATTTTCCCAAAATCATGTTATAAAATAATTCCGGAATGTTTCTTATCTCAAAACCATATATAAATAAATTTTATTATTAAATTATTAAAATAATTCCAAGCTCACAAATCATATTTATAAATCAAGACCAACAATTCACTTTAAAAATTTCTAACTCACATGCTTAAATCCTCTTAAAAGGCATCAATTAAATAATCCAATCAATATTATTTTAAAACAATAAACAATATATAAGGATAAATTTCCAGAATATTATAATTATAACCAAATCCCAAAATAATACTAATATCAAAATAATTCAACACTTACTATTCATAAAGTCTCAAAACAATAACCATAAATATATTTATAACTCCCTAACAATTAATCTCACTTTTAAAACCTTTTAAATACAAATATTAATAATTTCAGGACTTATGAATATATATATATATATATATTACTAAAATCAGGAATAATAATAATTATCACACATATAAATATATAATACCGAAAAATAAATAAAACAACAACCCTATATATATATAACCAAATACAAATATAACCCATTCAGAAAACACAACCCAGCCCAAGCCGAAATTAAACCCAGCCCAAAGAAAGAAGGAAAGAAAGAGGATCCGGCCCAACAGAAAGGAGAAGGAGAAGGAGATGGTCCGACCCGGATCCGATTTAAAAATGGTATTAACCCGTTTCCCCCTAACTCGGATCCGGCCCAAATCTGAAAGTTAGGCCCATGCCCGCCCAGATGGAAGGAAGGGCTCGTCTTCCCCAAGCTCGGAACAGAGCTTCCTGTCGACGACATGAACCGGAGAAGAAGAGGGTAAGCTTGGCCTGCCGGCGGCCGGTTTCGAACCCAACCCATTCCCAGAGGACCGAAGCAAGTTTCCGACCCCAACCCACATGACTTGAACAAAGCACAAGCGAGGAGAGAAGGGAGAGAAGAGAGGTTACCGAGGGAGGTTGTTCCGCCGGGATGAATGCTCGGGAAGGCTCGTCGGTGCCCGTCTGACCTCGTCGGAGACGGATCCTCATCGGAGACTGCCTAGGAAGGGTGGGGGAGGTGTAAAGGTGGCCCTTTGTATGGTTTTAGAGTCAAAGAGGATGAGGACGAGAGCTTACCATGCTCGACCCGCGTACAGGGGAGGAAGGGAGGCGGCGGCTGCGCTTGGGGACGCTTCTGGGCTTCTGGTTACTACTTCGAAAGAGAAGGAGGGAAGTGCTGCTACTCGGAGGAAGAAGCAATGGAGGTTGCTGGGTGCTCAGCCTTCGTCTTTGGCGGAAACAGGGGACCTTGGCTACGCTGTTCGATGTCGATGACGAAGAAGGAAGGATGGGCTGCTGGTGGTCAATGGAAACGGGAGGAAATGAAGGTGGCAACTGCTCGGAATTAGAAGCGAGATGGAAGGGTTGCTGGTGTCTCCCAAAAGAAACAGGGGAGCTCGGCCTTAGGAACGAAATGGGAGGAGGAGGAGGGAGGAAGGGGCTCTTCTGTGGGTTTGGGAAAAGAAAGAGAAGAGGATAGGGGGGTTTGAGTATCTGAATGAATCAGAAGGCAAGGCTGCTGCAGGATGAGGGGTGCAAGGAGGAAGGAGACAAGAGAGAAGGGGACCACTGTGTGTGGGAGGCAGAGCTGCCGAGAGAGAGAGAGAGAGGGGGGGAGAGAGAGAGAGAAAGAATAAAGAAAAGGAGAAATAAAATAGGGAATAAAAGGGGTCCCCACAAGATATTTTTGAACCCGAAAAAAAAATATCCCGAAACCCGCTCGCCCGAACGAATCCCGACTAAATCGAATTTAATTCACGATAATCGAAAATTAATAAATTTCAATCCATACTCGTAGTTTAAATTAATCTTATTAATACCCGGAACTCGAAAGCGGAAGTTAAATCCCGTTAAAATCAAAAAATTCAAATGATGCCGGAAGTGTTTTTAAAATTGAACTCGTACTCGGGGACGACTTTTCTCCGCTTTTACAAATTGAATAAAATAATAGTATATTTAATTAAAATAATATAAAAATATATTCGGCCTTTACATTACCTCTCTAACTTTAGCACTGCCTTCTCGCGAGTCGCAAACATGGGTGTCATGAATGGCCCCTGATACTTAGTACTTCGGACTTCTCACCTTGTGTCCCATCTCGTTGAACTAACATCTCAAAAATCAGGGTTGACCTACCTTTATCTCCTGAGGTGATCGAATTTTTTCTCGCTGATTAAATTTTCCATAATTCATAATTTGTTTCATTCCTGCCAACAACTTCAATAATAATGCACAAAACTCCATATAACAACTCCAAAGATGATTTCCATTCTCAAACTTGTCCCCGGATAGGGTATAAGGCATAAAAGATGGGCAATGTGTAATATATGTGGAGCAATAATGATAATGATATAGTAAGGCTCATATATGGCTTGTGACTTTTGCAAATATGCATAGGTAAGGCTAGGAATATGAACTTTTTGTAAGCACTTGTATGGAAATATATAAAAGTCTTCCATCATCTTATCATGCACATGTCAAAAGCAACTTCAAATTTTTACCTCCTTCATTTTTTCTTTTCTTTTTGCACTTCATTGGGACTTCCCTTAACTAGGCAATTTCATGTTATATCTCTAATGAATCTAATTTTGCATCGTAGAGTTCCTTTTTTATGCTTCCATGACTCTTTTCTTTATTTTGAATTTTCGATGAGGGTCATTTTTTTCTCTTTTTTTTTGAAACATTAAACTAACTATGATGCATAACTAAAGATAAATATGCAATTCTAAATAACTATGTAATATGCATTAAACATGTAAAAACTATGCATTATCTTATGAAAAACCTCAAAATATGCAAGTAAGCCTTTCCCCCACCCCATACTTAAAGATTACAATGTCCTCATTGTATTAGAACTAGGGTTAAGAAATAAACTTACTAAAACGTCACAATTTTCAGGAGTCGAAGAAGTCAGCAGTGATGGTCGATGTCGATCTTTAACATCGAAATCAATCTCTTTTATCGATCTTTGGCTCAAGCTTCAGGGTGATCCGGCCTCGACCACAAGCCCCTCGGAATCGACCTTTAGGTCGATATCGAGCTTCAACATCAATTTCGATGTCTTTTCTCATTTTTTTCTATTTTCCTCTTTCATGCAACTTGTTAAACAAACTAAAACCAAAACAAAACAATAATGATAAAGCCTCAAAACAAAGTAAAAACTGTCCAAAACCAAAAACTAAGTGTCTTTGTTACAAGCTCTAGACTTTTAAGTCGCTAGGTCGACTTCTTCCTTTACGGTGTCAAGGCGGCATCTGCAGAGCCCATGTGGCTTGGGCGTCAAATAAAACTCCTTTCTTGTCACGCAGTTGCATTCCGTCTGGATGGATTTGATTCATCGTGAATGGTCCCATCCTCTTGTCTTTAAATTTATTAGGGAACCAATGATCTTTTGACTTGGCGACATAAACCTTGTCTCCTATCTCATAATGGCTCGGATCATCATTGGATATCCTACACAAACGCACATGCCAAGGCACACCTCTTCCAAATAATGATAAATCTCTTATTGAAATGGAACAGGAGGAATCCGTACCTTGACTTACCTTTTCTTCTTTCTGTGGCTCAGGTCAACATCGATCATCAATAGTCGATATCGAGCTCTGTTGTGCTTCTGGAGGTTCAGTCGATTTGGTGGCTTTCTGCTCGACATGATCAGGTCAATTTCGACGTTCAGAGATCGATATCGATATCTTTGCTCCTTTCTCAGCTTTTGTGGTAGTCGATTTCGGCATATGGGCATGGTCGATACCGACCTTCATGCTCGATTTCGAGGTTCCTTCTCCTCCGTTGACCCCATACTTATAACCTGGCACAGAATCTTGAACTTTGTTAGTCGACATCGACTTACCTGGTTCGATTTCGATGTTCTTTTTGGCTCCTTCGTTCAAGATTGCCACAACCCACTACTAGAAAAATGCAATTAGACATCTGTTGTGAACCGATGTCTTTCAAAAAAATTTCCGATATCATTGTGCGTGTAGTAAAAGATCAACTTTTCCACATCGGTTTTAAGCCGATGTCTTTTCTTGGGTAAAACATATGTTTTATTTTTAATATAGATATAAATCATCCCCTCAAATTTAGTTTTGACATGTTCACTTGTTATGAAAGCCTCGTCATTTTTCATTTATAAGCTTTTGAAGATATCCACACCAAGTCTAAATTTTACATTTACATCACTATTTTTAAAATATTCAATGTATTAAAACAAAATAGACATCTTTTTTATTATATTGATTTTGAGTATATTAATTTCATATATATAATTTGTGATTTTTTATTGTTCTAAAAATAATTTATCGCATGAAATGTGTACATAACTGATGTATTAATATTATATGGACATCATTTTAGATTTTTATAAAGATGTTGTTGTTAGCAATATATATCAATTTATATTAACAATGTGATGTAAAAATATATATTATCCATTTATTTAGATTATTTAGACGATGTCTATAATGATACTAGCATCTGTTTTTATGTAGTGGTTCGATTTCATAGCCATTAAGACATATCACTTTTCATTTATAATCCGATATTTTTTTGTTTGATACACAACATTCTTTGCTTGATATAAAATAATATTTTGCAAATGCTACTTACTTTAATGAACATATACATTAAGATTAATGTGAAATCAACATTTACAAATATTTTACAAATGATAGATAGGTACTTGAAAGATACACTTTTACAAATGATGGGTACCTTTAAATCATAATATATCAAATTAAAAAGGATTTTTAAATCATAATTACAACTTCTTGAATTTAGCCACTAGTGTCCTCCCCTTCTGCAGGGTGTTCAAACTTCTGAGACCTGCTCAAGAGAAAAATAGTTCTTCAGTTCATGAGTTGCTCGGTGGTTTTGCCACAGAATTGGCTAACAAGGCTATGCCTTTCATGCTTCTCATCATTCAAGTGTGATTTTTTGTGTTCGAATTTGGTTTCGTGTGGTTGGTTTTTAGACCTGAAAATTAGAGTTCTTAACTAAAACCCCAAATTCAGAAATTAAGTTGTTTATCTATTCAATTTCAGAATGAAAACTAGAATCACGATCTTTGACGTTCAACTAATATGAACTCTATGCTAATTAAATATTTCAATAAGGTTGTGGTTTAGAATTGAAAACATTGGCCCTGCTCTCATCTCCTACCTTTCATCAAATTTCAACATGTGATCAATTTCAACTCACCATTGATATTGTATGGGGTCCTTTTCTGTAATTTACCCTATACAAAAGTGCCAAAATCTAAGAAATAGAATGTAGAAGCTTCTATAAAAATGCCAAAATCTAAGCCAGGTTCATGTGCAAGGTTGCTCTTTGCTAGAGTATTAACCCCGATATAAAAGAAATATATCTTCAAAATCATGCAATCAATAGGGAATTACCTGATTGGCAAGGTTATAGAAAAGGATAATGTTGCACATCATACAAATATACTTGTAAAATGGACAGAACTTATCATACCTGCAACCAGAACACAAAATAAGAATGTTAGATTTAACCTAACGGAAAATAAAAAGTTCTTACATGCACTGATTCACCAGAACACAGAATAAGAATGTCAGATTCACCAGTTGGAAATGCATACAGTTAGTCATAATTCCAAATGGTAACGTGCCATACTAGTGCAATTGTGAAAACAAGAGTATCAAAATGGACTATAACATTTTAATGATACACAAACAAAACGAAAGGTTTTATCGTAACTTAAACAAGCATAACTTGGAAAAAAACCTACAGATTAATTACCGTAAAAGAAAAGATGCATTAATCATAGAAATAGATAAACCTTTATAAACAACTATAGAAAAGAATGACAATTTTTAGCTTGTAGAGTGCTAGAAATTTCACTGCATTTGTGAATGCAAACATCATGGATCTTGCAAAAGAAAATAGTACTCATTTCTTGCCTACGACAAGAGATGGAGGGAAGAAGAGGACAAGACCTTATAAGCAATTGTTATAATCAATAGATAGTGATAACATCATTGATCTTGCAAAAGGGCTTGCAAAAGATCCATCCTTGAAAAAAGAACATTTAGCAGGTGAAAGATCCAACTTTCCTTGAAAGTTAATGAAATAAGAATTCAGAAGAGATCCATAGATGCAACACATGCAAAAAGAAAGAAATTACATAATGAACACCATTCCAAGCTTAACCCTAAAGGTCCTTGCTATATAGAACCTACATCGTATCACTGATCTCCTCCAAGAGATTAATACATTTCTTGGTCAATTGTTGGCGACGATATTCGGTGCAACAGTCACAGCAGTCATATGGCCAAGAATCGCAGCAAACATCAACAAAATTGCACAATGAGTACGTATGTTCATTCTAATTTCAGAAAAATGTTAAAGGAAATGGTCCCATTTTCCAGCAACATTTAAAGAAAGATCAAAGACAAAAGTGAAGCAAATAGCCAACCTTGGGTCAGACAGATTTAACAATGGAAGGCCGAACAGGTAGGCCATAAACCTTGATTTAAGAAGGTTACTGTCCAGCTCTCATTGCTCTTTTCTGTACTTTATTTGATCAACAATAACAACTTGTTACTAGCTTATGAAACCTAATAACAAATAAATGAAAACAAGGGGTTGTTAGTACGGCTAGGCAATTGAAAAGTGGGAATTAGAAATCAAGACTTTAAGTTAGCATAAATGAATACTTTAAAGTGGGGATTGAAAAGTGGGAATTAGAAATTAATACCCACTGTTAAATTCATTATAGCAAAAATCAAGACTTTGAGTTACAGGTCATATCCCCACTCTTACAAAGAGGTGAGGCTCGTAGGAAAGGGTTCAAGGACACCTTCGGTGCTCACAATATAGTCTTAAAAATTACAATGTGACATGTTAGAAGTAATGCAATATATAGTTTTAGTTTATTTACAACTGGCACATTAGAAAAACAAGAACAAACTAATATACAAATCCATCAAGTCTAATAGAAGGTAGAACTGATAATTTACCTCTCTCGATGTTTCTTTTACTCAGCTTTCCCAACAGCATCTCTGACAAATTTATCTCAAATTCCATCATAGCAGCTCTGCCAAGTTACAACAGACATAAATCCAAGCAGAAAGTAGTACAATGAGGTATAAGGCATGTACAAAGAAAAAATATGCATTCAACCTGTATGCCTCCACATTGAAGAGCATCTTAATCAACACTGCTAATGCAGGAGCAAGTTGGCAATTATCATCATTAGCATTTTTCCTAGTGACCTGCTTGCTGGTCCATAATCCTTTTAAAAACAAATGATACATAGTGTGAGAATGAGAAGTGAAATATGAACAGCACGACAAAACTGAAGGTATAGTATGAGGTACAATATCCAATAGAAAGTATCATCTATTGTACTACTAAATTACCAATAGAAAGTATCATCTAGTGTCAGAATTTCATGAAATCTAAATATCATATTTCTAGAAAAATCAAAACTAAAAAAACTAACAAAAAGGAAGTTGACATATGTACGACAAGCAGCAGCAGCATATTTTCTTTTGGCTTACCAATGAATGCCTCCGTGTGATAATCTATCATACATACTCACTGTCTATCGACCCTGCTGAAAGATGTTATGTTAGTAGTAAAATGGTTTCCTTCCTTCTGAATAAGAATGACAACACCTATTGTACTACTAAATTACTAACACCAACCAAATTGAAATAAACAGATATTAAAACATGGCTAAGATAGTGGGAAAATACACACAAAAAGGCTGACATAATGTGTATTAATATAACTTATTGTAAATTTTGTAACTTGAATAGAGCTGGCAACTGGATCAAAGAGCCGTGCCTCCTTGTACATTTCAAGAATAAAAGCAATGCATGAAACAAACTTCCCATCAGTATAAAGCCAATCATCCTATTCAGGAACCGCAAACAACTCCACAAATGATCATGAATCACGCTTTTCAGCTTCTACAAGTATTTATGGTAGGTCAAGGCCCTACATTAGACATATAGGATATAATTTCATATACGAGATTAAAAATAAAAGGATAAAAAACCAACCCTTATTCAAGCAAGAGTCTAAAGCAATTACTAGATAGTAGATATATAAGCGAAAAACAAATCACCTCTATCCCCATCCGTTTATTCAGTGCTTCACTCCACAAATTTGCTGCACATGCTGGCTGCATCTGGCTCCGAATCGTCATCACTGTCATTATTCCATTTGGTTTGCACAACCAAAAAAGCAACATTTTCAATAAGATAGCGTGTTTTCAAACAGCTAAAGAACTATAAATAAACTACACACAATCATAAATCAATATGTCTTCACAAAGTACCCTATTATGCAGCATCAAGTAATGTAATGATAAGAAGTATCTTGCAATTCATACTTCATTATAATGATTTATGATTAGTTGATTACCAATCTCTAAATTTGTAAAACCAAAATTTCACAAGTGAATCTTGCTAGGGTATCGATGATGCATACCGTATGTGAATCCAAAGGCGGCGGATAGTTGTCACTTATATGTTTCAATCGAAGCGAGGGATTAGGATTGAGCAGGATGAAAAAGAGAAAGTTAGGGTTTCGTCTGGAATGGGGGAAAAGAGAGATTTGAAGCAGATATGAAGTCGGATTCAAGCAAGGAGATCAGAAAAGCAAAGGAGATCGATTGTGGATCTGTAAATCATCAACATATATAGGAAATCATTGAGCGTGAGAGCAAAATTTCAAGCTTAAGCCATGAGAGAGAGAAAGAGAGATACCAGGTAAAAGATGAACAACCGTGCTTTATCTTCGATCAAGAGAGGTGCTAGAGTGATATGAAGGGAGGCGAGGATGGCTATGGAGATCTAAGATCGAGCGGTCCATTGTGGGAGAATAGCTCACGACCTTGGCTCCACCGATTCGAACGAGAGAGCAGAGGGAGCAAGGAAATTGAGAGATATGAGATGGATTGGAGATATTTCAGATTCGAATGGAGATGGAGATCTGGGATTGAAAGATGAAAGATGGAGTCAGGCAGGGAGATCCAAGATATTTCAGATCCGAGGCAGACAGGCAGGGAGATCCAACAAAAGATGGTCCCAAATCTGAGATAGGGAGAAGAGGAAGAAACCAGGAGAGAGAATCTTTTCAATTGAAAATGTGGAGAGAGAGGACCCTCTAATTTTTTGAAGTGTTGGATAATTCCCCAATTTTCATAGCCCTCCAATTTTTTCTACTAATTCAATCCCGCTCGTTTAAGTTAGAAAATTCAAATCCGCGCGTTTTAATTTTTTTAAGAACTAGTCAAGTCATGCCCGTGCTACGCACGGGACATATAAATTTTGGTATTTTTTAAGATTATTTAAGAGATTATGTTATGTCATATTGTTGAATAATTATTCCCTAATCGAAAATATTTATGCGTACAACCGATAAATCTTGATTTTATATACTTCATAACAATTTGGTTTAAGTTATTTATAAAATGATTATTTTTTTGTATGTCTAGTATTTAATTTTAATAAATATTGTCATGCAATTGTTAATGACACATATTATGATATAGTTAATGTCCTAATTTGGTATCTTACCTGAAATTCATTTCATAATTTTATTTGTTAATATTTTTCTATTGATTATCCTATCTACAAATTGTAAAAGTTAATTGGTTTATGTTGGATTAAACTATTGATGTTGTTTTTACTTCAAAACCAAAATATAAATTTGGTTGGCTTGAGTATATATAGATATATCATATATTTATATAGTCTTTAGGATACACGAAAACTATAAAACAATGCACAAATAGTAAATCTTGATTTTATACGTATATAGTTTTAAGTTATTTATAAAATATTTATTTTTTTGTATGTCTTATATTTTAATTTTTAAGAAATATTATTATATTTAATGTCTTCATTTTCATCTTTAAATCAAACATCATATTTTTTTGTTCATCTATATTTTAATCTTAAATTCAAATGAAAATGAATTTTTTTCCCAATTAAAAAAATGATTATACTCAAACTATTGAAGGCATTGAAAAAAAAACATTAAAAAAAGTAATATTTGGTTTTCAAACCAAATGCAAACCAAATGCTAATATTGATATTTAGTTCATAAAAAGATTAAATTATATAGATATTTTAAAATTCGTCATAAATTTTATGAGTTTCGGGTAAAATGGGTTTCTGGTAAAACGGGTCTCGGGTAGATCCGAGTTAACTCAAACCCGGGTTTGACCCGGTTTCGGGTCAATTTCGGGTTTGTCAATTTTTTTTTTATTTTTAATAAAAAATGGTATATTGATGACTTTATGATAACTTCAAAATGTAAATTTAAAGATGTGATCGGTAAGTTGTTCTTTTTGGGCTCTATACTTATTAGAAGATGTCATCTAAAACTCGAGCGCTTGTAATTATATACTATCTCCGATCTAAAATATTTGATTTTTACTATTACTCATTATTTTTACTAAAAATCAAAACTCTATAAAATATCAAAGTTTTAATTAAATTTTTTAAATTACTTGATACGGATTAGTAATGATTAATGAGTATAAGAATTTAATTATAAAAATTACTCCCTCCGATTTTTAATATAAGGCATTTGACTTTTGTGCACGTGGTTTAAGGAGCTAAAAACTATATACAATATTAATTTTTTGAATCAAATTTTTTTACATTATAATACTCGGAGGGAGTAATTTTTATAGAGTTATTTTTATCTTTTTAAAAATATGTTAGAAAAATAAAAAATCAATTATTACCGATTGGAGGGAGTAATATACAATACAAATATATATATAAAAGTTAATTTGAAAAAGGAAGATCGAATGTCTGTAATTATAAAATGTAATCAATTGGAATCTCCATAAATAATTTTAATAATATATAATTATAAATTAATTAATTTTAATAATATATTAATTACTAAACTTACTCTAATATGATTTTCAGATTTTCTTGGCTTTTTATTAATTAGTCAAAGCTTTGTTTTAAAAAATTGTTCAGGTCAGTCGGGTCACCGGGTCGAAACCCATTTTCCTCAGAAAAATACCGATATTTCGGGTTCGGGTGCAAAAAATTTCCCAGATAAAATTTTTTGGGCCTTGACCCAAAAAATTTCAGACATTCGGGTTAGGTTTTCGAGTTGGGTTACATTTTCAACCGATCTATTAAAGAGTACTCCGTATTGAATTGTTTTTTTAGTTAATTTAGTCAAGTGCAGCAAAAAGAAGACATGTGGGTGAATGATTACTTTTGTGATATGTTTCAAAAGGATGAAAAGTGAAATTTAGACAAAAATAAAAAAAGAGTGAAGGGAAATCTGAAATTGGGAAAGTGCACAGTAAGCCATGGTGAGGAGAAAGCAAACAGGAGATGGGTGTTGAAGATGGAGAAGCAAAGAGGCGGGAGACACCGGTGAGACATCCAATTCTTCACAGGAGATGGGTGTTGAAGATGGAGAAGCAAAGTGCACAGTAGGCGAGACCGGTGAGACATCTAATTCCATCTGCAAATTCAATCTAAACAAAACACAATTGATTATAGTTGCATGCAAAGAATCAATATATTATAAAATGGGGAGAACATCTTATCCTTCTGTTGAATTCAATTGAAACCCGGTAAGTATATGTAATCTGTAGATGTTTTTATTAATTTGGGAAAATTCTAGATTCTTGCATTTTTCGTTGTTTGATTGAGAATTTAGGGGCTGATGGAATATTAGTTCGTTTTTGGTGCTCTTGTTAGCAATTTTATGATCTCAATGATGTAGCATTTTATTTTTTATTTTTTAAATAGTGTTTGGTTGATTGTGTTGTTGTGAATTTCGCATAAATACTGGTATCAGTCAAGTTGTAAAAGTAGCAATTTAAGCAATAAAAGCAACAATATGAATCAACAAAAGAATCCTATCAAAATGTGATCATTTCACCTTTATATCAAAGTTAATCTCTGTTGCTACTTTGAGTTGGAGTTGTTTGAATTTTTTTTGACGGGCATGAGTCATTCTTGTGTAAAAAAATATGTAAGGATGAATATGGATTTGGTAACAACAATAAAGGTTTTGAACACATTAAACATTGAAAAGTAAAGAAAATTTGATAATAGTGCTTACTTGGTGGTTTGAAGTCAAGTTGGTGAAGGCTTCCTTGAAAACAATGTTTCTTGTGCGGTTTCTATACTCTTTGGTGTCTTCCTTTATGTAGATTTTGAGCCCTTTTGGATCTGTCACTCTAGATATTGCAACATATAGTTGGCCATGACAAAAGACTGGCCTTGGTAAATAGATGCCTACAATGTTGAGTGACTGCCCTTGACTTTTATTGATGGTCATCGCATAACATGGCTTTATTGGGAATTGTCTTCTTTTTAGTATGAATGGCCATTTTGTTTTGGGAGAAGTGAGTGTAATCCTTGGAATCAAGACTTTCCTCCCTATGTTATTGCCAGTGATGATAGATGCCTCGATAACCCACTCTCCGAGATGTGAAATAATTAGGCGGGTTCCATTGCACATACCTTGACTTGGATTGACATTCCGTAGTAGCATAACTGGCAAACCTTCTTTTAGTTTGAGGGAGTGAGGCGGCATACCTGGAAATTGTAGAGCATTTAGAAACTCCAAAGGGAACATTTGTTCTTGGTCAGCCATGTCAGTTGAAGGATGCTTTAGTTTGAGGGAGTGAGGTGGCATACCTGGAAATTGTAGAGCATTTAGAAACTCCATAGGGAACATTTGGTCCTGGTCAACCATGTCAGTTGAAGCCTTGCAGATTTCATCTGAGCTTCTATACGTCTTTATTGCCCCATTCAACTTCTCAAACATATGGTTGTTGATCATGTCAACATCTTCATTTAACGGGGTCAAAATAGCTCTTTCTCGAAGATAGTTTGGTTCAGTTTGCCTTTCGATGAAATCCGGGAAAACTTGGGCAATGATTTCTTCAAGGGGGCATTCTGTTTGCCTAATAATGAACTCTTCAGGAATTTCAATCCAACTGGGCTCATCCTCTCCGTCTTTTACTACGGCTGGAATTGTTCCATCACCCATCTTTAATACCCACTTATTGAAATGTTGCTTGTAAAGATCAACACATCCATTTACATCAAACTCATTAACCCTCATACTGCGAGAGAGATTTAATACGCGACAATGCTTCCAAAGGTGGGAATTGTTTATGCAAGCCTGGACAATATCTTGGCGTTTTCCCTTTGGTATAACAGGCAAGATTTGTCTAAAATCGCCACCTAATAAAACAATAATGCCACCAAATAATCTGTTTCTGTTTCTTTCATCCTTTGCACCAAGAATGTCTTTCAGTGTTCTATCAAGTGCTTCAAAGGCATATTTCTGTGTCATCGGAGCCTCATCCCATATTATCAATTTGACTTCATGCATCAATTCAGCAAGATGAGTGTTTTGTTTGATTCCACATGTACTGTTCTCCATCAATTCCATTGGAATGACAAATCTGCTATGAGCAGTTCTACCTCCCGGTAACAAAAGTGACGCAATTCCTGCGTTGTAAATCGAAAATAATTAATTTATTATACATTTGTCTCCAAATATATGATGTATGTTTTAATGGAGGAATAGGAATCCTAACTTATTAGAAAAGGATAATAATAAAATATAAGAGTTATTCATATAAATAAGCTGACCTGAAGATGCAACCGCCAACACGATCTTCCTTTCTGATCTTAGTCGTGTCAAAAGAGATTTATATAAAAAAGTTTTACCAGTTCCTCCAGGATCGTAAACAAAGAAGAATCCTCCCTTGTCATCTTTTATTGCAGAGATGACTTGGTCATAAATAAGTCTTTGTTCGGAATTGAGGGAGGTATAAAGGCTTTGCTGCTCTCTTGCTAATTCAGCGCAATTGTAGTTCAATTCTTCTTGAATTAAACGATTGTCGACATTGGTTAACAAAGTCGGGTTGGGCAGCGGCATCCCATCATAATCAGCTAGTGATTTTCCATTTCGGTTCAATATCTCCTGTACATGCAGCAAACAATAGTTTTTCAACTGCTCTTCTGATAGTTGTAGATCTGGGAATTTGAACTGCTTTCTTTTCTTGTGTAGAATATCCTCTGATAATGCTTCCCAATTTTGCTCCCATAGTTGTTGAGGGTTGTTGACTTCACAAAACAACAATATTGTAGCAAATAACTCACGTAGCTGTACCCCTGAAGCCCACAATCTTGCCTCTATAATTGCATCAGTCCATTCTTTGTCATCATTGATCATTCCAAGAGCATAGCAAGCCTCTTTGAAAGTCTTGAATACCTTTCCATCTACTGTCCTGAGTTCTTCAAATGATCTTGGACCTTTCGCTACATTCAAGAGCATTCTCAAATAATATCGCTCCCCTGATGTGGGATGTGAATACATCATTTGACCAATACAGTTGCCTTGTTTTCTTGGTCGCCAAGCCTTTTCTTTTGCATTCCACACATAATGAGATGGTATTTCTGCATATGTGTATTTTCTAGCTTCAATATCAACTTCATTCAAAGCAAACCATTGAGTGAACATTGTGTCCTTAATCCCTTTTCTTCGTAGGAGTCCTGGTAGGTTTTCTGAATCATGCAACGTTATGAGATTTTGATCTGGTAGATGAAATGTTAGGCGTATAATTGATGGATTGCAATAGTTGATGGAGAATCCAAATATACGCCAAGCTGCTTCACACGGTGCTAAGTAACGACAATCCAGATATTGCTTGATTTCATCTACTTCTATAGTTTGTTGCTGATGTTCACCCATTGATCCATTCCTTCTTGCTACATTACTCCCTTCAATAACTATAGTAGCTCTATCCGGGCCTTTATTCAGGTACTTGAACAAATATTTGATAGCTCTTGATCGATTGCACCACTCTATGTTGATGTGTGCTTGATATTTCAGCAAAAGATAACGGTTGTAAGGTACAACAAATCTGTTATCCAGTTTTGCTATCCCCTTTTTTACATGCACACCATTGTCTCTTCGTTGGTACACCGGAAATCCATCTTCATCAATTGTAGTCTCTGCATAAAAGGCCTTTGGAAAATGTCTATTACATGTTCCATCTATCATGCATGACGCAGATTTGTTAGCATCACCACATGGACCATGCAACATGCATTCAGTAACAATCTTGTATGCTGTTGGGTCTGTTTCTTGGCATGGTATTTCTGCACATATGATGTCATCTATATCTTTTGGAGTTTTGCATTTAGATTCTTCTCCCAACCAAACTAAAATATGTGCATGTGGTAATCCACGCTTTTGAAACTCAATAGTGTATACCGCTGAAAGAAAAAATGATATTATTGTTATGATTTTTTTTATAATAAAGTCAAAACATATAATAAAGATGCAATTCCTTACCAGCATGTGTTTTTCCAAAGATGCTTTCCTTCTCAATATCTTTCATGAGGTGTGCTAATTTTATCTTGAATAATCTTGCCATGATTTCCGGGCGATCAGATGCTCTTTGGCCTGGTATTTGAGATAACATGTATCCAATTTCCGGCCATTTAGGATTTGCTGTGAATGTTATAAAAAGGTCTGGATTTCCTAGTGCTCTACATATAGCCATTGCATCTTAGTAGTTTTGTATCATGTATCTAGGGCTACCTGTAAATGTAGAGGGAAGCACTATTCTTTTACCAACTGAAGTTGCTTTCGTGTCGCCTCTAGTGACAGCATCACATATATTTTGGTACAGATCAGCTCGCAAGTCATCTTGATTGCTTCGTATCCACCTTAATCGCTGTTCTTCAATTCCGGTATATGCATCCACCAAATATCCTTGGGATAATCTTCCTCCTCTTAGCAATGTAGAATCCTCGTCAGGTCTTTGTTGAATCCTATATGAATAATATTCTTTCATAGTGAGGAATTCCCTTTTTGTGCTTCTTTTGCCTGCGTTATCATGATACAATATCTTCTCATGGAACCCATCTTCGCCATATGGAAATAGAAGTGGATATTGCAAAGCCATGTATAAAGGATGTAACTCTGAGATTCTTTGCAACCCACATGCTTTATTATGTATCACAATATCTCTTATCCCCATGCTTTCACCAAAATCTCCTATAACCAATGCTGCTACTTCAGAAACTATAGGCATGTTGTATTGTCTCGCAGACGGTTGTCTCTCTCCTAACAGATGTAGCTTGAAATCAGTTGGATTGTTCTCTGCACACCAATCTCTTGCCATTCTGAATGCTTTTGCGACACAGCTGTGCTCATCTAACATCTCAATAAGTTCTTCTACTATTCTGACATCAACTTCACCTTCTTGATGTGAAATCACAGACATACGATTGGAGATTTCATTAGCTGTATCATAGAAGTATAGTTGGGCAAACACTGGCCGACCTCCTTCATTAGGCATTAATGACCCCATTCTGTGGAAGTTTTGGCCACTGATTCTAAAGGTATAAGGTCCACCTCCTTGGTTAACTGATTTGTCAACTTGTGCTCCAAATGACGTAAAGCAAAACATGGCATTGTAAACCCTTATATTTTGTTGGAATCGATTTGCACTACTGTTGTTATTATACTCGAGTAGTCGTCGCAAGGGCATAGGTGCTGCTTTGAGTTTCTCTAGCTTGACTTTTCCTTCTTGACAACAAAGTGAAAATGTAGGACATGTAGTTTTTTTTGATTTCAATACTCTCTCTTCATACCACATTGTTGCATTGCAGTGAGGACATTGATACGAAGGAGGCCCAATGTTGTAGTAGGCAATTTCAACATCTAAAAAGAATTGTCGTATCATTATGCATATTATAGTTTAATTAGAGTTCAAAGTTAGGAAGGATGAGAAAGTATACTTACTTTTGGATTTAGAAGCATCACCAAAAACTCCATTATTTTTTTTCGAGGTTGAAGCTCCATTTCCTATAGAAATGGAAATATATGTTCTTCACGGGCTTGTATATAAAGATATTATATGTTCTTCATGGAAATATATAAGGATAATTTAGACAAAATATTATTGTTTGTTGATCATATACTGTCACTACATTAAACTATCTAGCACTTATCCTTTTGATCATTCAGGGGTTTATGTTCTTTATCTGATCCACAATTTATAAAAGTAGGTACTTATTTTCAAGTTTTAAAATGTGTCTTAATATATGCATGTGAGTGTTGATCATGAAGCATGCTTGTAGAAATATTTATGTAAAGAATACCTGTTGCTTTATTATGAAGTAGCTTCATCCCACAGTAGCTTTGAACTTTCCCATCACTTCGTATATTTGTAACCGATTCAATGGCTATCAACATCTGATGTGCACATGCATTTGTCGATGTTTTTGTGAATCGACTTAATAAATCTAAAGGTTTATCATATCAAATTTCATCAAATTTCAGTAAATATGCAAGTGTAAGATATTTGTAAGAAATCTAGAACTAATTGTAAAAGGTACCTGTAGCCATTTGTGACTTTGATTTATGATGCAGTATGGAGATTGTTATAGGTTGTATTGAAAGTATTGATGATTCAAGATTGGAAAATAGTGCATGTTTTTTTCTTCTCAATGATAGAAAAGTTGTAGGAGTGTATTGTACTGATTGTCCATACATGTACTTGTGTTTCATATTTGAAAGGGTAATAGGTAAAAATTGATTTATTTAAATGTCTTTTAAATCATGGATTTATTGGTGTAATGAATTTCAAAGAGGTGAGATTACATTACAACCGTTAAGATTGTGTTAGCATTTATTGAGGTGCTCAATAAACTCACTGAATACTTTATAGTAATTATATGCTGAATTTGAAGAGGCTATTGGAGATAATATGAGACATTCGTAACATTGTGCTAATTTAATGTTGTGGGAGTTACATTCAGATGGATAATAAGTAGGAATTTAGTTTCACCAAAAAAAAGTAGCAATTTAGTTGGTTCATATATTATTTATATTTAATATATATTTTAGAATTAATTTATACATCTATTGCATTTTATATCTGATTGGAATCTTCTCCTTCTTAAGAGAATCCCTGCAAGGCATAAAAGTTCTATATTTTTCTAATTCTCCTTTTATTTTATTTTTTTAATATTCTCCTTACTCCTTGTGCCATCATTTCCAATTCTCCTTTTTTATTAAATAAAATTCAGGGACCCATAAGCTTTGATTTCAGGAGAGTCTCTTAATGAGCTTGCCTAGAATTGTAAAGCTGGCTTTGGGATGTCAAGCAAGCTTAAAAGTCTTGGTCTTGGTTTCATTTATCTTTTTTTTAATATTCTCCTTTGTCCTTAGATGTGCCCATCATTTTCAACTTCGGACAAATTCTTTAGCATTCATCTTCATTTGATTTTATGACTTTCTTTTGAAATTCATAAATCAATTGCAAAATCTTACCATGTCCATTGCTGGGTATATGTAGAAAAAGTTATAATAAGGTGAATGCACTTGTATTTATGGGTCACATTGATTTTATTCCTTTGGCTTGAATATATTTAGGCATTTCTCCATATTTGATTTTAGGACTCCCTTTGAAATTAATAAATCAATTACGTTTAGAAGTTATTATGCGTGATGAAAGATATAACAATGTAATTGACCATCAAACAACGATATTCTTATTAGAGGAATAAAATATAGCTAGAAAATATAATCAAAGCTGATAAATGTGCAGAAAAGAATGTGCTTAGTTCTTGTGCAAATAGCTAGAAAAAATAAGAAAAGCTACTAAATGCGCAGAAAAAGATGGGTGGATTGAAATTCCGACTTCCTAGGTGTTGAGTTCTTGTGCAATTGATATATAGATGGTCTTTTTACTCTTCAACATCTGCAAGTTGCTATTTTCATGGGCTGTCTTCTTCATCTAACCTGGTCATATGTGAAAACGAAAAGTTATAATTTATTTGATCGAGTATATCTGCTGGAATTATTGTATGCATGTACTTACACGATGCTCTTTCTTTTCATAGAAGAATTTGGTATAATAGATATCTCTTTTTCAGCTGATTTGACATTTGTGAATGAACATTCTTCCTTAAGACATTCCTCTTCAGATCCTCTGCCAACATTTGACAAATAGAAATAGTTACTTATACGGTATCATGGTGTACATGTTCACAGCGGTTAATGGAAAAAGGTAATATGCATTAAAGTTTAGTGTTGGAACAATATGGCATGTGCATGAACATAATAGATTTGCACTTACAGTTCTCTTTCTCTTTGGGGGGTAGTTTTTGTCTCAATTGTGCCTTCAATCGTAGCTTTTCGCAAGCGCTTGAGTGATAGTGGTGTAGATTGCTTTTCTTTAGCTAAGGCCTCCTTGTCGATTCCTTGTTCGGGTGTATCCTAACAAATGATAAATCATTAATGCATTAGTCATTGCCCTAATTGACCTTATTTTGTTGGAAATATGTAACTATATTAGAAGTACATGATCCAGATGAACGTCTGAGCATGTGAAACTCTCAAAACTTCCTTCATTATAGTATGAGTGTGATGATATTTCCAAGGTAAGGGTGCTATTGACCAAGCTTGCAATTGCAGGTGGGAGCACATTTTCATCATCTTCATCCTGTGGAGAGAGGCAGACATATAAGGCAAGAGAAACAATGAAGAAAAAAATGAGGTGGAGTAATCTATACTCTTGCACGTACATTCATTTCTTCCAATAGCTTCGCTGCTGTGGTGTTTAGCAACTTTTTTGCAATGTCATCAAACATAGTGATAGTAGCTAAGCCAGTTGGGTCATCAACTTCGAGTTGCAATCTAAAGCTAGTGACATTAAGAGAGATGATAATTCAATATCAAATTATTGCTAGTAATAGAGGTAAAACAATTTATAGACCAAAATATGGTAACTAAGCATTTGATAATCTGTGTGCAGTACCTTGGGGTAGGATAGTTTATGATAATTTCACATGAATCACACCAGAACTTGCCATCAAATCGGGAAAGACTTTTCCAACACTTGCCACTGGTGCATGTAAACCTATACCAACTATTTCGTGTTTGAACATTGACGACATGTAGTTGGCATTTATAGGTAACACTCTGTGAATGATAAGTGCATGTGATCAGACCATGTGATAAGATAAGTCAATATGGGGTTTAAATTGTAAAAATATAGTAAGTAGGGAAAAACAAAGAATATACTGGTTTTTTTGCTCTTCCCCATTCAAGAGCCTCAAAGAGCGATCCCTTGACAGGGTGGCTGACATCCTCACTTATATGCCTGGAGATATTTTACAGTAGCTCATTAGTATATGCATGATTGTAATGGGTGGAAATTACATAAAGGGGGTTAAGAAGCTTGTATTTGCACGTGTTTTGGCTGATGAATTCTTTTAGTTGTGGGATGCTGGAATCATCAAAAATAATAGTCGATGAGCTGCTAGATAGGTTCAGTTCATCTGCAAAGAGCACATCATAAAAGGTTATCAACTACATGTAGTAAGTTGTTAGGATATAGACAATTGGTATATGTTAGGTACATACTCTTGTATTCCTTAACTTGCATTGCCACTAAAACGACTGCATACACCTTAGGATGATGGGATTTACGGTTAAGGAGTTCCTTACCGAGTCGTCCCCACAGGGTAACTCGAACTCTACGACCCCTGTATTATAAGTTATTTTGGAGTAAGAAAAATAAATTTGGGTGGGAAAAGAATTGGAGTGGCTATAAGAAAACTTGTGGGACATAATTATAATGCAACTCGTCGTTACCGTTCATTTATGAGGTCAAAATCAAGTGCATGTGAACCGTTTGGGGTAGTTGACTTCCCAACATTTGTAACACAGCCAATAACATCTATAAATTCAAAAAGTATGTGCCTTTTAGTTACATGATAAGAAAAAAGTATTCGTAAATCCTTAATATTAGTAAAATGGATAGAGAGAGCAAAATATCGTTGTAACATCTGTAAATCCAGCAGGGGATTTACAGCAAGTTGGTATGAACATAAGTTTATTATAACCAACATTGGAGGTCAGTTGGTGGCCCGTTCGTATATTAATTACGAACTTACCTGAGCTACCCTTACAAAAAGTTGAAATGTTAGATAACAAATAATTTAACAGTCATTGACACACATTTAACAGCCAGAAAATGGAAAATTTACAAAGCAAATAATTAACAGCCAATGTGTGCCAATGGGTACAAAAAGTTGAAATGTTAGATAACGAATAATTATGTGTTTATCTAGCACACTTGAGTTGAATGATACTATAATGACTTACCAACCAGATATCTCTTGTTTGTAGGTTGGAGTTCCTCATAGTTGATCAACTGGAAGGGGTATCGGTTGAAAGCTGCTGATGTTGGCCCGGTTTTACCAACAATAGTAGACCCTTCAAATTCAATCATGTGCTCATTGTCTTTCAAAACTCGGTACTCCTCCGGATTAGGGAGCACTTTGAATTTCTTGAGGTAATATATAGCGCCTTCTTCTAGTTTTATGAAGCAATGGGCGACGTTGCTTTTTGCGGTGCATTGAATAATATTACCCTGATGCAAATAACAATTCGTAAATGATATAGTAATGTGGTATGTTCATGTAGATAAAAAAAAATGTGCTCAAAGTTGTTGGTGTGGTGTACCTTTTCATCGGAGACGATGAAGTCTGTGCCAAGGTATTTTCCTTTTGGAGTCAAGACATCCCATTTTCGACATATCATCACTTTGATTTTCCCATCTTGGCCTACACGCAATTCATCAATCGAGGAAACTTGGTCTTCTTTTTGGGGCGATTCGCGGAGGGGAGCCATGGACAATGAGTTTTTGATGTTTTGAATTATTTCTGGGGTAAACGTGAGTTGTTGTGGGAATTTATATGTATATTCTCATTTCTCAGTTGAAACAGCTAAAAGGATGTGATTATGTGAAGGGATAATTGTGGTTAGCCGTTACAATTGATGGTATAATTGTGGTTAGCCGTTACAATTGTTGCTATCTTAATAATTGATTTATTTATCAACAGAATTTGAAAAGGATGTCATCATGTGAAGCATAATTGTGCCAATAAATTGTGTTGTTTTAACATCACTATAAGCCGTGTAATTTTTCAAGAGTCATTATGGTTGATAGTCATTAAGGACCCTAAGGACACAATTTTTATAGGTTTATAGATGAGCAATTTCACATCTGTCAAAAAATTTAACAGATGTCTAAATGTTTTTTAGCATCACAAATTTAACAATTGACATAACAAACTAATTTAACATCAGGTGTTTTCTTGACAGACTTAAAAGACATGATGTCTAATTGCATAATTCTAGTAGTGACCTCCTCCACTTGGGCTTCTATGGCCCTCTTTTCAAGCTCTTTCGGTGTCATACTCCTTACCTTGGCTTCTCCACACGCGATGTGGACACCATTGATGACCTTAATCTCCATTGGCCCTTGATTGTTCGCCGTCTTGTTGAAGGCATACTCTATCACCTCATCACTGATCGTGAATGAGAGCAATCCTTTCTTCACGCTTATGTTGGCATCGACGGTTTCTAGGAACGGCCTACCTAAAATAATGGGACAAGCAGGGTCCTCTGCTATATCAACAACTAAGAAATCAGCAGGGACTAAGAATTTACCTACTTGTACTGGCACATCAGTTACCATCCCTGTTGGAATTACTACCGTATTGTTTGCCATGTATAGTTTTGCATCCACGGGCTCCAGAGGACCTATCTTTACCTTCTGCCATATGGTTAGTGGCATCATGCTAACGCTAGTGCACAAATCAACTAAAGCATTAAAGCGAGATTGACCTAAGCCTATAGCGATAGAGAACTTACCTGGGTCCGCCCGCTTTTGTGGTAGCTCCAATCTGTTGCACTCATGTGTGATCTCAGAAAGCAATCGCTTCTTATCCAATATGTCCTTATGGAACCTCACATAAGATGGCATCTCATAAAGTGCTTCGGTGAATGGAATTGAGACATTGAGTCCTTGAAGCATCTTCACGAACCTCTGAAACTCCTTTTCCGCCGGGTCCTTAATCACCTTCTTTGATGGGAATTGCAACACCTTCTTCCCTACGACTAGAGTGAGATCGACATCGACTGGATGGGGGTCGACATCGACTGGAGGATTTGATTTCGGTGGTGACTCAGATTCAGTGTCGACATCGAGTGGATGGTCGACATCGACGTCACCTTGGTCGATAGCGACAGGGGGGGTCGATATCGACGTCTGTTCTGGGGCCTTCTCCTCCGCTTTTTACTCGGGCGTTTGTAATTGATGCCAACTCCTTAAGTTCATCGTCGCTATGTGTCCTGACACTTTGGGTATTGCTTCCGCCAATTGACCCATTTGGGTCTCCATGTTGCGCTTCCAAACGTCTATCTCCCCAATCCTAGAATTGATGCCCTACAACTGAGTATGGATGGAGTTATTGGCTTGCTTGAACTCAGCGTGGTTCCTCCGCATCTCATCAAGAATGATCTGCAGGTCATCCTTCCTTGTTTCCAGCTCAGGGTGCCCTGGTGCTCTATATGGTGGGGGATCCCTTTGTTGATAGAATCTTTGATCTCCCCAATATTGTTTATTGCCCCCTCCATAGGGGCCTCTCGTCCACTGGGCTTCCTCATGTTGTTCCGCCATAGATACTTGCTCAAGATGTGAACAGACACTAGTGTTATGCCTTGTTGAGCCAATTCCTGACAAGGTTAATTGTTGCTCTGGAACCTGACTTGCTTTTGAAGGCGGCGTGTTTGATCGTTGTGGAATTGTTGCCGCACATCAGGATCTATCTCCTTCGGAGGCTCATATAATGGCATGGATGGGGCAGGCCTTGAATCATAGGCCGCAGGAGTCCCATAAGTGTTATCGAAGTTGACTAGCGTCTCAATCGTCTCCCAGGCCTCCGTTGGTGTAAGCTCAATGTACCGATAGGAGGTATATGAATTGATCCTCTCCTTATTCAACGCATCGAGGGAGTTGTAGAAGATCTCTTGGATGACATATGGAAGTTGCCCATGTGTCGGGCATGATCTCAGCAAGTCCTTAAAACGCTCTCACGCCTGTGCCAATGTTTCACCTGACTTTTATTTGAAAGTTGTGATCCTTTGTCGCAGCATCGCCGTTTTAGAGGGAGGAAAGAATTTGTTTAGGAATGCATCCTTCACCTCTGCCCATGTCCTTAGCGAGCGTGGAGCCAAACTTTCTAGCCATTACAATGCCTTTCCTGCCAAAGACCATCGAAAAGATTTTAGTCTCACATACTCTAGATTTACACCATCAGCAATAGTTTCACATAAACCCATAAAAGTAGAGATGTGTTGGAGTGGGCATTAATATAGCGGATAGGAAGTTAATTTTAATTTCATAATTGGAAGGAGGAATTAATATAGCGGATTCATGAACATGAAGCGGCGGATGCATGTATTGCATCGCCATCTGTGGATACTGATTAAGCCGCTCTTGGGCTTGTCTGCGCGTATCCTCCTCCCTATCAGCACGGGCTCGCTCTGCAACAGCGGCGGCCCTCTCAGCAGCGATTGTAGCATTGTGATCCTCAATCTCTTTCCTCAAACGCTCTATGGTCTCAGCCTGCGTCTCGTTGTCCGACATGATTTGAATAGCTTTGTTGCGAAGATGGAAGAAACATTCAGGATCGTCAATGGTTTCCATGATAGGTCCGCGATCAGAACATCGCATAAACCTGCAAAATAGGCACTAAAAGTAGATCGTGAGAAAACTTAGGTGGCGATTGATTGCCTCCCCGGCAACGGCGCCAATTTGTTCGTTTAGGGGAGGTGTGATTCTGCTTAAATAAAATATTCAAATATAAACTCTAACTATGCCACATCCCTTTTTAAGCAAATAAATACAAGAATCCCTCCCGATGCAGTGGTAGGGTAATTCAGGATCGAATCCACAAGGAGGTATGTCAGCACTTCCTTTGTTGTAATCACGATCATGCTTTCAACCTCAGGAGACACTCGATATCGAGGTTTTTGCTCGATATCGACCTCAGTTATGGTCGATTTCTAGTGATTTTCCTGCAGAAGACAAAATCAAACACAGTCGACGTCGAGAGAGACCTCGATATCGATGTTAGTGCTAAATATCGACCTTGCCATTCGATTTAGATGTCTATAACAGAAATTGTAAAGCGTAACCTATGTGTTGGAAAAGTAGTCCGAAGATCTTACAAAGGTAAAGGAACTGTGGACAGAAATAAAACTCAAACTTTTTATCAAATTCAATTAATTAAAAGCTTCCAAAGTCGGGGATTCATGCAACAACGATAACAATGCAAGTATGATGCTAAAGTTATGAAATTTAATGTCTTTCCATCAAATAACTTTCGTTACCAACACATAGGTGATTAGAGGCTCTCGCATAATTCCTAAGAGTTACTATCCAATTCATGAGTAATCCAAGTTCACAATATGATTGGCTTTCGCTTCAATAATGCAAATAATGAATCTCTCTAACTTTCGTAAAGGATCATGCATAGGATAGAAGACGCAATCGCATAAAAATCATACCTTTGATGCACTTACCCTGCATTGCTATCGTCGGGCTCACCCCGACCCTAGAAGTGGGTTGACTACTCGCGTCTCATCATGGAACTCATCATCATCATGTAAAAGAAAACTATGTATTAAACTAAAGAGAAAGTTACAACCAAACCAAGCCAAATCTTCGCTTTCGCTTCCACACAACTCCACTCGGCCTTCCTCTCTCTCTCTCTCTCTAACTCGCTGCGTTCTATAATGTAAAACTGATTGCTTGGATGAAAACTTAATGCCTAACTCAGCCCTAACGGCCTCAAGATGTAGATCTCAAATCTTGCTAGCCAAAGATTCGAAAAACTATCTTTATTCTCTAAGATAAAACATGAATATGTAAAAACTAAAAACTCCATGGTAAACATCTAAAGTGATAAGTCTGGCATTGGATAGAAGATCTCGACTTTAGAATAGACGTGCAAGCTTCAGATAGAATTCTATCAAAATTTGAGTCGGACTTCTCTGCTGGCAACATTGATATCGACCTTCATCATCGATATCGACCTCTCTTTAACTCTATCTCAAGCACTCCTTCTTCTCCTCAGATTGGAACTCGACTTCTATCAATAAGCTCGATCTAGGCCACTCAATATCGACCTTCAGACATCAATATCGACCTCTTCTGTGTCGATATGCTCTGTGATGTGCTCTGCTTGATTACTGCCTGCTCTGCTGCACTCGATGTCGAGGTTCATAGTCAATTTCGATCTCCTCAGAAGACTTCGAGTTCTTTTTCCGCTCTTCCAAATCTATCCATTTTTGCCTCGATTTCTGCGAAATCACATAGAAACTCGTGCAAACCCATATATTTGACATTAATGCAGAAACTACACTAATCCCATGATTCCCACTAATATGTATGCAAATGATAATAAAATGAACTTAAATGTGCATAGAAAATATGAATATTTGCACGCACATCAGTTGGTACATATTTACATCTTGTCATACATTATAAAAGGATTTTTGGCTTACCATATAAATGTACAATTCTTATTTGTTTATTTAATTTTGTGTAAAAAAAATACAAAAAAATAAAATATATATATATATCATTAGTGCATGAGCCAATTACTCCTTAGTTCTTTTATTTTATACAAGATTTATATTTTTGAGAGCATATTTGGGTTTGAAAGAAGGTTGATAAGCATTATAGAAAACAAGTTTGGTTGAGCATTATTGTAGAGATATGGTTTTGCATATAGTAGTGATAAAGTTTAGGAGTCTTGATTCCCGAATTTTATAAGCACCATATAGCCAAATAATTCCATACCCTTCTATTTTATACCAAGCCCCATTACAACCCCGCCGAATGGAGTCTTCTTTGAAGTCTTCCATTGAGCGAAAGTTCTCTTGATAGTTCTTATTGCATCTACATAATTGGTTGCGAAGTGCATTATTATAAATTTCAATGTTTATGAGTTTGTATATGGAATTGAGTTTAGAGTTGATCTTCATAGCCTGAACACATGAGAGTTGAGTGCAAACACATTATCCTTGTGAGGTTGGATCAAAATTGCATATGCCTATGGATTGCTCAAATATGTGCTATGACGTTAAATTCACTTGCTTTGCTTTGCTACCACTTATGATGTTGCTTTTGACAAGGGCGAAGACTTGAAGGGTGTGTTGTAGGTGTTGGTTATTGCTTGAGGATAAGCAAGTCTAAGTATGGGGTATTTTGATGTACATATTGGTACCCTTTTTATTCGCAAGTTTTGACTTCATATTTCATTCGATTCCTATAATAAAGGTTAAAAATAATATAAATTTGTGTAGAATGAGTGCTAACGTGCAACAAATAGAGTCTACATAAGTTTTGGTCTAAATATGTAGGAATTGGAGCGGAATCGGAGTCAAAACGAAGAAGCCAAGTGAAGCTGAAAAGTGGTCGATATCGACAGGACTGGTCGATATCGACTGAAGACCTCGACATAGACTCTGAGTGTCGAGACAGACAAACAAGCACCAACACTAAAGAGCACTCGATATCGAGTGAGGGTGTCGACATCGACTATGCCCCAGAAATCGAGTGAAGTATAATCCGTCGAGCAGAAACAGAGTGTTCGATATCGATTGCCTTGGTCGATATCGACTGGACTTCATCACGGGTAGGACGCGCTTTTCGAGATACAGATTTGGAATCTTATCATCTAAGCCACGGATTATCATCTTAATTAGATAGATTATAGCTTGGGATCTTCTCTTTTTACCCTAAAGGTTTATTAAGTGTTTTAGATATTTACCTTAAATAAAATATCTATCCTACTTGTTTGGATAGAGTTTAGATAGAAGATAGGATCTACTTTCCTTGGATAGCGAGGATTAGTAGCCTATAAATAAAGCCCTAAGGGGCTGGTTTTTATTCATTCAAGCAAGCAAGATACAACCAATAGCAATAGAGTTAGAGAGAAGCTTTAGGGTTTGGCGTTTGCGAGAGCCGACGTTGGATTGTAAGGTTTCGGAGTTTCAATTAATGCAAGTTTTCCCTTTTCCATCAATGGTGTCTTATACGATGAAGAGTGAGTAGTTTCCCACAGCTTCTAGGGTCGGGGTGAGCCCGACGTTAGCTATGCGTGCTTAAGGTAAGTATTTCATGTTGATATCGTTGTGTCTATATCATCTCCTACGATTCTATGTTTAGTCCTTACCACAAGAGAAGGGATTCATGCTAACAACTTGAGTTATAAACATAAAATTGGTAGAGACGATGAAGCCGAACTAGAACTACGCCCAGAAAAAACCACGGATGAAATCATTGAAGAAAAAGTGGCTTTTTTCCCCTTCGCTAATAGCTCGGAAGCTCTTTACCATGGGGACAGTCTAGAAACCCCCACTCTGGATCGGGTCAAAGATATTCTGAAAAATGCGAGAGATGTCATCGCTTGGTCCCCTTAAGACCTTAAGGGCCTTCCTCCCGAAACCACAGAACATTCTCTTAGACTCGCTCACAACACTAAGCCCGTATGCCAAAAGAAGAGAAAAATGGCGGCAGAAAAAGCTGAGGCAGCAAAGTAGGAAGTAGACAAGCTTTTTCATGCAGGATTCATCCGCGAGATCAATGACCCAATGTGGTTAACAAATGTAGTCCTCGTTAAGAAAAGCAGTGGGAAGTGGAGAATGTGCATCGATTTTAAAGACTTGAACAAAGCGTGCCCCAAAGATAGCTACCCTCTCCCTTTCATCGACGAACTTGTAGACACCACAGCAGGTCATGCTACTCTGAGTTGCCTCGACGCTTAGTCAGGGTATAACCAGATCAAAATGAGCCCTTGCGATGAGAAATGCACTGCTTTCATTACCAATCAGGGCACTTTTTGCTACAAAGTGATCCCTTTTGGATTAAAAAACTGCGATGTTTCTCCTGATCTGTGGCTTGAAGACTTTCTCAATCAGGAGAAACATCGCATTTTACGTCGATGACATTGCGATCAAAACTTTAACCAAGGAAAACCACCCTTTTGACATACAGGAAACCATCGACGCTCTTAGGATGAATCGCGTTTGTTTGAACCCGAAAAAATGTGTATTCGGTGTCGATTCTGGAAAATTTTTAGGCTTCATGATCATCGACCGGGGGATAGATGTCAATCCTTTGAAAGTACATACCATACTTGATATGACCTCTCCCAGGACATTAAAGGATATTCAGATGCTCAATGGGTTGATCAACTACCTGAGCAGCTTCTGCTCGCGACTGCTGATCATTCCTTGCCTTTCTTTGAACAATTAAAAAAGAAAGGCCCAGTTGAGTGGAGTACGGCACTAGACAAAGCTTTCAAGGGCATGAAAGAATATCTCGTGACACTCCCCACCCTTCATTATCCTCGAGAACATGAAACGTTGCAACTCTATCTCGTGGTCGGGTCAACTACTATCAGTACCGTCCTCACAAGGGAATCCAAGTTCCCTATTTACTTTGCCAGTAGGGTACTACAAACAGCAGAGTCCAGGTACACCTCCATCTAGAAGATGGCTTTATTTGTGATTTTCGAAGCAAGACGACTGAGACCTTACTTTCAAGCCCACACCATGGAGTTCCTCTCTGATCTACCCCTCGATCAGATCCTTAATTCACCGTCACTCTCTAGTAAGATGGTAAAATGGGTTGTGGAATTATCAGAATTTGATATCCATTTCAAACCCCGGAAATCTCGCCTGGCTCAAGCCACTTTTTCAAAGACTCAAGACCGCGAGGGAGAGGATTGGGTGATCAATGTCAACGGCTCAGTTTCTACTAATGGTTGCAGAGCAGGAGTAACGATATCAAATCCAAGCGGCGAAATCACTAACCTGTCTTTCCAACTCCTTTTCGAAGCTACCAACAACGAAGCAGAATACGAAGCATTAATCGCATGAATTGAAAAAGCATTGGTCAACGGTGCTCGCCATGTTCAAATATTTACAGACTCGAAAGTAGTCTCCCAACAGGTCAAAGGGGAATATGAAGCAAACACAGGAATTCTACCCGAATACCTCACTCGAGTGCAAACCCTTACAGCCGGCTTCAGCCGTTGTTCAATCTCATCTATTCCCCACGAACAAAATGGACGTGCCGATATTCTAGCCAGAATAAAGGCTACATTTCCCCTTGATTTGAGTGATCGCGTGGTAATTGAACGTAGACATGCTCGGGGAATTCACAAAGGTGTTTTCACAGTATCTCACTCAAATTGGCGAGAACCTTTTCTGGAGTATATCAACAACGGACCAACTGAAGGGGCCCGTAGCCAAGAATATCAAAGGATAAAAAAGCAGGCTTCTTATTTTCGAGTCAAGGATGGTCATTTATACAAAATGGGATTTCGCCTCTCTGACCATCTTTGTGTCTTTGACCCAGAAGGTCGTGCCATCATCAAAGAATTGCACGCGAGCATTTGCGAAAACCACCAGGGGTGGAGAGCCATTGCTTCGAAAATCACACGATTAGGGTATTATTGGCCCAGCCTCAGGGTCGATACTCAAATGGCCATTTCAATATGCAATCCCTACCAGGGACACGCCTCTCACAAGCATCAGCCTCCTCACCCCCTCAAATTTATATCCGAACCCTACCCATTCACGATGTAGGGAATGGACATCCTTGGCCCTTTCCCGCGAGCCCCGGGGCAATTGCGATTCATCCTTGTAATAGTTTATTACTTTACCAAGTGGGTGGAAGCTGAAGCCATCGCTTTAATCACCGCGGAAAAATATGATATGCCGTTTCAGATTTCCACGAGCAATCAATACTGATCATGGACCGCAATTCAATTTCGAAACCATCCGAGATTTCTACGTTGGGCTCCATATAGAGCTCCATTTTTCATCCGTAGCATACCCCCAGTCCAACGGTGAAGCTGAAACTACCAACAAACAAATCCTAAGTGCAGTCAAGAAAAGACTGGGGCTCGCAAAAGGCAAATGGGTGGAAACTTTACCTCTAGTGCTCTAGGCTTACCAAACCTCTGCCAAAAGCCCAATGGGAGAAACACCATTCGCTATGACATTTGGTGTAGACGGGATCATTCCAATCGAATTACTGGTCCCCTCGGCCAGAGTTTTTGATTTCAATAAAGATACCAATGACGAAGCACTAGAGTTGGAGCTACATTTGAGAGAAGAAAGATGGGAAACAGCTTGCCTCAAAGCAAGCGAGTGTCAACGCCGACTCACCAAGGGATACAACAAATGCGTGTTTATACGCCCGCTACAAAAAAAGGGACATGGTTATCCGACAAGCCACGGAAGCAGGAAAGCTTGAGCCTAAGTGTGAGGGTCCTTATATCATCCACCAAGAAGTAGGAAGAGGATCTTTTAAACATCAAAATTCGGAAGGAGTTATCCTCACAAAGGCATTGAACACTAAAAACCTCAAAACATACTTTGCTTAAGATTTACTTTTTCTATAAAAAGGAAACCTGATGACGTAGAGTTTTCCATGTATAGGAAGTCTCGGGGATCCTGAATGGGTACACCACTTCATAAATACAAATTAAAGTTCCAACCCCTATTTAAATCATGTGTCGTGAAATAATAAATTTAGCAATCGCGTGCACTTTAGGCACGGATCTGTAAACAAGCCTCTATAAAGAATAAATTTAGCAATCGCGTGCACTTTAGGCACGGATCTGCAAACAAGCCTCTACGTAGAATAAATTTAGCAATCGCGTGCACTTTAGGCACGAATCTGCAAACAAGCCTCTACGGAGAATAAATTTAGCAATCGCGTGCACTTTAGGCATGGATCTGCAAACAAACCTCTAAGGAGAATAAATTTAGCAATCGTGTGCACTTTAGGCACGAATCTGCAAACAAGCCTCTACAGAGAATAAATTTAGCAATCACGTGCACTTTAGGCACGGATCTGCAAACAAACCTCTATGGGGAATAAATTTAGCAATCGCGTGCACTTTAGGCACGGATCTGCAAACAAGCCTCTACGAAGAATAAATTTAGCAATCGTGTGCACTTTAGGCACGGATCTGCAAAGAAACCTCTAAGGAGAATAAATTTAGCAATCGAGTGCACTTTAGGCGCGGATGTGCAAACAAGCCTCTACGGAGAATAAATTTAGCAATCGCGTGCACTTTAGGCACGAATCTGCAAACAAGCCTCTACGGAGAATAAATTTAGCAATCACGTGCACTTTAGGCACGGATCTGCAAACAGGCCTCTACGGAGAATAAATTTAGCAATGGCATGCACTTTAGGCACGGATCTGAAAACAAGCCTCTAGGGAGAATAAATTTAGCAATTGCGTGCACTTTAGGCACGGATCTGCAAAAAAAAAACCTCTACGGAGAATAAATTTAGCAATCGCGTGCACTTTAGGCACGGATTTGCAAACAAGCCTCTACGGAGAATAAATTTAGCAATCGCGTGCACTTTCGGCACGGATCTGCAAATAAGCCTCTACGGAGAATAAATTTAGCAATCACGTGCGATTTATGCATGGATCTGCAAACAAACATCTACGGAGAATAAATTTAGCAATCGCGTGCACTTTAGGCACGGATCTGCATACAAGCCTCTACGGAGAATAAATTTAGCAATTGCGTGCACTTTAGGCACGGATATGCAAAAAAACCTCTACGGAGAATAAATTTAGCAATCGCGTGTACTTTAGGCACGGATCTGCAAACAAGCCTCTACGGAGAATAAATTTAGCAATCGCGTGCACTTTAGGCACGGATCTGCAAACAAGCTTCTACGGAGAATAAATTTAGCAATCGCGTGCACTTTACGCATGGATCTGCAAAAAAAACCCCTACGGAGAATAAATTTAACAATCGCGTGCACTTTAGGCACGGATTTGCAAACAAGCCTCTACAGAGAATAAATTTAGCAATCGCGTGCACTTTAGGCACGGATCTGCAAATAAGCCTCTACGGAGAATAAATCTAGCAATCGCATGCACTTTACGCATGGATCTGCAAACAAACATCTACGGAGAATAAATTTAGCAATCGCGTGCACTTTAGGCACGGATCTGCAAACAAGCCTCTACGGAGAATAAATTTATCAATTGCGTGCACTTTAGGCACAGATCTGCAAACAAGCCTCTATGGAGATTAAATTTATCGATCGCGTGCACTTTAGGCACGGATACGCAAAAAAGCCTCTACGGAAGATAAATTTTATGACGCATGCACTTTAAGCACGGATATTCATCCAAACATCAACGAAAAATAAAGTCCAACGACCATATATACATTGAGTACGGATCCACAAAAAAATTTAGAAGCAAGCTTAGAACGATAAATTAAATAGTCACATACAACTTAAATTCACGACATGTGGTCATATCTTAGAAACAGAAAAGAAAGTAAACACTCCGCCCTCCCGAACAAAAAATAAAATCGTACAATAAGTTGACAGTAGACAAACCAGAACCAAACAGTGCCGATCGGAGGCTATTATTACATAAAGTCGACTACATGCGAAGAAAACTCCCCTAAACAAGCGAGTTAATCCTCCTCTTCCAATACCAAAATATTGAAATAATGACCCCCTTCATATCTGAAAATGGCCAACGAAGCACAAGCTCGAAGACCGCTTTCCACTGTAAAGACATGCCAACCCTCAGTCGACCATAGCCTGTTATTTCCATCATTAGACATTGTCAGGCAGACATTGTATGTCACCACTTTTCCATATGTCTCCCCAAAATAGCACGGAAGAGGCTATCTCAAAAAACATAAGACAACCAAAACATAAGATAAGAGGCCCGTAAAATTCTTCATAATAAAGGGAGATACACGAAAAATACTAGGAAATGTAACTTCTCAACAATATATATGGATATCAAGAAATCTCGCCGATCCGAATGAGAACAAGCCATTTTTTCCACTTCTGAAAATAGGAGATGAAACATAAATAAAGTAAAGCATGCAACAAAGCTTTACATACCCATGGATATATATATATATATATATATATATATATATATATATATATATATATATATAAGGGGCAAGCAAGACAGGACTAATTTGGTCAAGATTCCCATTCATTATATACACGACGGGAAAGAGGCCACCCAAAGCCAAAACCTTCCCGAGACACCCTGCATGCAATACACGTGGAGGGAATCCACTGAGACTTCTGCAGCCCTATCCACTATCTTTAAATGAAACTACATTCACCTATGATCACGGGCAACCCTCGCTATTTTCAAAACTTTGAAACGTCTGTTCCCGCCAAGACGAAAAGTTACATGACTGTGTAGCGCACCCGCTTTCCCCTATAAAAGGGCCACCCCCTTATCTTTCGACCATCCTTAAAAAACAAAACTCTCTATCATGGAAACATCAAATCCTCCCTAGGACCCCTACTCTTTTTCTCTAAATTTAGAATTTGAAGAACAGGTTTTCCACATGATGCTACCATATAGCTTCATAGAGGAATTTGAATCCCAAGTACCCGAGCAAATCTCATTGTCGTCTCGCACGGTGAAAATTTTCACAGTCCGCATTGCTAAAGGTCACTACCACTCCTTATGGGTTAAAGAAGGAAGGATGGAAAGACTTCGTTGAAGCCCATGGTATTCGCCTTCGCTCCACCATAACTTTCTCCCACAAAGGAAATGCACAGTTCGAAGTACGCATGTTCGATCCTGAAGGATACGACATGGAAGACCAATTAGATACCTCTGCACTCGATGGGTCACCTCTCTTCTTGGTTCAAATCTCTTTAGCATTTTGTACGCTGGAGATTAACATTGTTATATGGTTCAATCTCCATCGCGTCTTGAATGCTGGAGATTACCTCTATCCTTGACTTAATCTCTATAGCGTTTTGTACGCTGGAGATTACCATTGTTATTTGGTTCAATCTTCATCACATTCTGAATGCTGGGGATTACCTCGATTTTTGGTTCAATCTCCATCGCATTTTGAATGCTGGAGATTAACGCTCTTCTTGGTTTAAATCTTTTTAGCATTTCATACGCTGGAGATTAACATTGTTATTTGGTTCAATCTCCATCGCATCTTGAATGTTGGAGATTACCTCTATCCTTGACTTAATCTTTATAGCGTTTTGTACGCCGAGGGTTACCATTGTTATTTGGTTTAATATCCATCGCGTCTTGAACGCTGGAGATTACCTCAATTTTTTGTGTAATCTCCATCGCATTTTGAATGACGGAGATTACCTCTCTTCTTGGTTTAAATCTCTTTAGCATTTCGTACGCTAGAGATTAACATTGTTATTTGGTTCAATCTCCATCGCGTCTTGAATGCTGGAGATTACCTCTATCCTTCTTGACTTAATCTCTATAGCATTTTGTACGCTGGAGATTACCATTATTATTTGGTTTAATCTCCATCGTGTCTTGAACGGTATAGATTACCTCTTTTTTTTGGTTTAATCTTTGTACCGTTTTATACGCTGGAGATTACCATTCTTATTTTGTTCAATCTCCATCGCGTCTTGGACGCTGGAGATTACCTCTATTCTCGGTTTAGCCTCTGTAACATTTTGGGCGTTGGAAATTACACTTGATATTTTCATTAAATATCTGACAACCTACGAGAACATAATAGACAAACTCTACTACGAGAATGTAACGAAACAAACAGATATTTTCTACTAAATATCAACAACGAACACTGAATTCTACGTCACCATTCTGATCAGGTTCTGGATCAATCGCGACAACATCAAACTGAGAATGCCCATCATAGTAAAAAATTAACAGCATCCCAATTCGAATCTCATTCATGGTCACGAACTCTGGCTAACCTTTAGTAAACCAATAACAATCCGTGCTCAATTTTTTGACTTTCACCCAAAATTTCTCATCATCTCGCGAGCATAAGCAGACTTGCCCCAGAACATCGCTACTGTAATTTGCGTACCCATACGGAAGAGGCTGAAAAATAGCACTACAAAATTACCCATTTGGGAATTCACATTAGATTAAAATGAAGAAATCACAAAACATACAAGCCTACGCAGTTGACTATCCACAACAATATCTGTTATGAAACCTCCAAGCAAAGGAAACCCAATCCTCGACCCAGGTGATGAGCCATCTGATGTCATTATTGGAAGAACACCCTAAGAGCACAACCCAAGATAGTGATATTTATAAACGGCTTAAACAATTTTAGATAACAATCAACATCATTATCCATATCTCCATCGTGAGCGTTCTAAATATCAACATCATACTAAGTACGTTAGTTCAGACTGCAACACCGTTAAAACCAAACCTTATCCAAAAACAAGGATCAGATAGAATATTCAGAAGCAAGCAGTAAACAACATGCGTCTTGCCACTCATCCAAAATCATCATACCGACTTTCCCATCTCAACAAGGATACAATATAAATTAACTCACAACTCACCTACAATCACAAATCAAACACCCCCCATACGACGAAAATGCCAAGTTTTTACATACTTTCTGAAAATATTTCTCCTCCCAGGTTCATCCCAAATGTCATAACTTACCCAAATCCCAGGTTCATCAGAATGATCCTCCTTGAAAGCCACATGAATAGACTCCCTCTCCCATGCATATTTATAGAATTCGGAGAAGAAGTTCTAAATCATGTCTTCCTATGCTCCCCTCTAAACCAAGAATTCATGGTACTGGTAGAGAGAGACGAAGGAGATTGGTACTCTCTCTCTCTCTCTGAAAGATGGAGAGACTTTGTGAGAATCAATAACCTTAGAATTGGAGCATGTCTTACATTCGAATATGAAGGAGACACCCACTTCCAAGTAACCATACAAGAGCCTGGACCAGAACAAAATGGGAGATATCTCATACGATCTCATATGCTATGAAGACATAGGAGATACCCCACAAGTTTAAACTAGCAAACAAGTTGTTCTAAGAAAATTGACCCACGATGGTCAAATTATAAATAAAGTTGTATTTGCTTAAAAGTACAAGTCATAAATTCAGCGAACCCTGGTTATTTTTTGTTATTTCGCACATTATTTCATAAAACGCTCAACAAAAGGATATTGGTAAGGGTATCGCAAATAAATAAAACAAGAAATACCATGCCAAACAAAAACCCAAGTAAATTGATAAAGCAAAGACGAAAACAACATATCCACAAGAAAATCATAAACCATGATGAAACATTCAAGCTCAACATCACGGGCGAAATTGTTCGAAGACCAGTACACCATACAAAAACTTGCCAGGAACAATAGACCAATTTTAAAGACAACAACACAAATGTGTTTTCAAGAACTTGCTGAAGGGTCACGAGTTTGATCGCGAGGGTCTCCAACCATTTCTGCTTCAGGCAATGACATGGGGGATTAAGAAGCAAGACCTCGTGCCAGATCTTTAAGCACCATATCACTAGCATCGTAGTTGGGCACGAACATCGTCATGGAATCGTCAAGATCAGCAAAACGATTTACACTCTGAAAAACCCCACCATCCACCCCTTTAATGAAAGCCTCATATAGATGACTGTAGAGAATGGTTTCCCCGTCTGTCTCCAAAAACTTGTCCAACCACTCTCGACCACTGTCAGTCAAGAGATGATCACGAAGTGTGGCCTTGGTCAAGTGAACATCGTCACTGGACGTATACTTCTCCAATTCCCCCTTGACAACGGTTAACTCGTCGTGGCCCTTTCTCAGCTCCTCTTCAAGAACGCGAAGTTTACCATCCAAACTCACAACCCGCAATTCACTCTTTTCCTTGAAACTCAAAGACTCAATGCGCGACAGATCCAGCTGACCCTTTACCCCTTCAAGCTCTTTCTCATATTTCTCTAAGGCTTCCTGTAGACTCTTGATTGTCCCCTCCTGCATCTTCGCGTCTTTTAGCTTGGCCAATCGACCTTAAAGATTTTAAACCTCTTTCTTTAAATGAGAAACACGATCATTATACTCTTTCAGATGCCGCATCACCTCCTCCCACTGAAGATTATACTGTGTATAAAATAAAAACACGTGAGAGGAGAGAACATAATCAAAGGAAAAGAAGAATCGCACCTGAAATGAGGGAACCAAAAATAAGAGAACAATTAAACTTACCTAACCCCCGGTCTTCTGTCCTTGCTCCACTAAATCCTCATCCGCAAAAGCACGAAGATAGTCCCTCTCGGCCGGACAACTCTTCACGGGAAGGGCCAACTTCCTATCATCAATGGAAGAAATACCAGGTCGCTTATAGCCAAATATGGCGATCCCCGACTGAGTGAGTGGCTCCTCCACTTAAGGCGTACTGGAACCCTTCTCCCCCGCTTTCCTTTTCTTACTTGTCCTACGAACGAGAAGCTTATCATCCCTAGATGAGCTATGTTCTACATCCAATATTGGTAGCACATTTCCCACCTCTCTTACAAGGTAGACCTCAGTAAGAGCCGAAGATGGCGGGGGATCGTTGACGATTCGCGAAGAAGTAGCAGCTACTATTTTCAATGTCGTTTTCCCTTTCCTATCAAGGGCTCCCATAGAAAGTTTAGTCAAATCCAGCATATCTACAACATAACACACAACAGGAAACACATGTTAGGCTTAGAGGATTTTTCATCTCGGAAAAACTCAAAAATATAATGTAAAGATCGCGATCAAGAGAGAATATCAACACCCACCCCGGGAATGTAGAAGGCTAAGACCAGCCATTTCTAAATGAGCGGGAGTTATGATCTCTTTATAACTGTGTTTGCCCAAACTCCTCTCGCGTTTATATGTAGATTTTCATTGCTCGGTTGCTGTGGTCTTATTTTTAGGAGGAGCATGATAATTACCCGGAGTAGTTTTAAAGTTCAGAAAGGTCCCTGAAAGATCGCGACCCAAAAACCATTTTCTCCTCCACCCCGACCTACTCGACAGCCTTTCCACAATATCCCCACTAAGGGACACAGACACTAACCCATCACCACCATGCCTAACGGTTAAAAACATAAAAAGGTGATCGAATGACATCTCTTGCTTGATGCACATCGCATTGTATACAAAGCTAAATACATCCAAATATTAAAGGAAAGTTGGGCTAGACAGACTCGAATTTTCTCTAAAAACCTCGCATGGAGTCTAGGCAATGGAAGACGAAATCCTTGAAGCAGACTCTCTAAATAAACTACCAAGTGATTGGGATAAATATTCAAGCAAACCCCTCTCACGGTAGGAAACCCTAGTTCTACCCCCTCGGGCCAAGGAAAAACGCGAGCCGCGAGTTCCAAATGCACTGGCTATAAAATGGACACCTCCCCCTAGTTTCCGACAAAAAAGGGGCCATGTTCGTAGGGGGAGGGGATCGCTTAAATAAAATATCAAATATAATCTCAAACTAGACCGACTCCCTTGTCCAAGCAAATAAAATACAAGAATCCCTCCCAATGTAGTGGTAGGGTAATTTAGGATCGAATCCACGAAGAGGAATGTCAGCGCTTCTTAAGCTTGCAATCACGATCAAGTTTCGACTCCAAAAAGACCACTCAATATCGAGTAGACTCATCGATATCGACCTCAGTTCTGGTCGATTTCTAGCAAAGTTCTCTGCAGAAGACAGAAGCAAAGCCGATGTTGAGTTTGGTACTCGATATCGATGTCAGCACTCGATATCGACCTTTGGAAACGAAATCAAGTCTTCAACGGTAACTTGCAAACGTACCAAATTTGTCGGAAAAGATGTCCGAAGAAAGTAGAATGATGATGGAAGGATGGACGGAAATAAAAAAACAAAACTTTTTATATCAATCAATAAACTAAAACCTTCCAAGGTCGGGGGTTAATGCCACAACGATAACAATGCAAGTATTATGCCAAATTCATGAAAGATGATGCCTTTCCGTCAAATAACTTTCGTTACCAACAATTAGGTGATTAGAGGCTCTTGCATAAAACCTAAGAGTTACTATCCAATTACATGACAAATCCTAATTCACAATATGATTGGCTTTTGCTTCAATAATGCAAATAATGAATCTCCTCAAATTTCGCAAAAAATTATGCATAGGATAGAATACGGAATCGCATAAAAATCATACCTTTGATGCACATACTTACATTGCTATCGTCGGGCTCATCCAGACCCTAGAAGTGAGTGAACTACTCGCGTCTCATCATCATTGAACTCATCATGATTTAAAAGAAAATACTTTGTATTAAAATTGCAAAAGAAAGAAAGTACACCGAACAAAGCCAAATCTCCGCTCTCACTTCCCTCCATCTCAACTCGGCTCTCTCTCTCTCTCTCTCGCTATAACTACTGTAAAAACTAAAACTGATTGTTCTTTTGTAATTAAATGTTCTTGCATGATTCTAACTCAGCCCTAATGGCCTCTAATTATAGATCTCAAACCTCGCTATCTAAGGATTCAAAACTCTATCTTTATTCCTAAGATAAAAATAACTAAAACTCCTTAGGTAAATAACAAATTCACCATAAGGGATAACAAGTCTGGTGGTAGTGGATAGAAGATCTCGACTTTAGGATAGATGCAAAGCTTCTCATAGAATTCTATCAAAAACAGCGTCGGATCTGTCTGCAGCAGCAGTTGATATCGACTATGAACCTCAATATCGACCTTATCTTTTCTCTATCTCGAGTAGTTCTACTCGACCTCGGATTGGAACTTGACTTCTATCTTTATGCTCGATTCATGCCACTCGAGATCGACCATGTACCTCGATATCGACCTCTTCATGTCGACATGCTCTGTTCTCTGCTCGATTTCTAGTACTCTGTTTCACTCGATATCGAGTCTTTTGGTCCATTTTGACTCATCAGTAGACTTCGAGTTCTTTTTCCGCTCTTCTTCTCTCATCCAAATTGCTCCATTTTTGTCTCGATTTCTGCAAAATAACATAAAAACTCGTGTAGACCTCCATATTTTTCAAATAAGCATAAACTACACTAATCTTATGTTTTCCCTACCAATATGCATGCGAATATCGATAAAATGGACATAAATGTGCATAGAAAATATGGCAATTTACGCGCACAGTAGGCCACCCTTTCCCCAAAAACTGGAGGAACAAGTGGAGGGGTAGAAGGAACAAAAACCTCGCAAAAACTACAACTCGCAATCTCCATGAAGCTGTAAGGAGGCACAGAAAAATCCCCTGGTACCACGCGAGTTTATTTCTTCTTTTTCCCAACACGAGCAGATTTTCTTCGCCTGCCTTGGACGTTCTCAGAATCAGATGTGTGGTAATACTCAGAATCACCCTTTGATAAAGGACGCTTGATTAACCCAGCCAAAATAAGCTTTTTCAATTCCCTTGACAATATAGGTTTTTTCCCTTTTCCTCCGCGACCCTTCATTGGGAGAGGAAAAGGTTGAACGGAGGACGTTGTGGCTTCCGAATTATCCCTGACTGCCGAACGCGAGGTCTTCGAGGAGCTGAACCCCTCACCCAAGGATCCTATGCACCTATTTTGGCTATCACTTTCCGACGACATTTTTATTTTTCGAAAGAAAAAACCCTCTAGAAAGTGAAGTCCTTGAAAAGACGCGAAGAAGGAAAATCAACAAAGGGGAAACAGTCTTTTCAAAATCGCGATCACATAAAAATGGCGCCAAAAACCCCCCACAGGGGCCAAGTTGGCACCTCACGCGCCCCTATCAAGGGACAGTGAAAAGACTCCTTTCCCAGATGAACGGTGACTAAAAAGCGCCTTTTGGCCTCCCTGAAAATTCCTCTTTCCCAAGATAGAAGACAAAACGTCTCTAAAGCAAAAAATAGATGTCATGATCCCTAGGAACTTTCATACCCATTGGAAAACCACTACCACAACAGTTATGATCCACCCCACTAAGGGTGATCCGACGGAGGACAAAAGGAAGAGAAGTGGAAACGCCACATGCCCAATAACACTCACACCACACTACCCCATTCCCCCACCAAGAAAAATATTCTCTCTCCTCAAAAAACACCACCGCCAGGGAAACCCCCACCTTATCCCAGAAATATCTAAGGAACAGAAAACCAAAAGGAAGAACAAATATGAAAAACTACTTATTTGAGAGAATTAGGCGAGGAAAGGATCCTGATTGAAAGGGAAACCCCAAAAGGAGTCACTGGCAAACCTCCGGCGACGTTTTCTTTTCCCTTGATACACCACTTGTTCTTTCTCTCTCCACCAACCTCTCTCTTTCTTTTCACTTTGAAAATACAAAATGACAGGAAAAGAAAGCAAAATCCCTATTTATAGATCTTCGTGGGACCGTACCAACACTCATATAAATGGGCCTCAGGAACATTGGGCCTACCCATTTAGGCCCATCTCAACACAATTCCATCCCTCAAACAGGAAAATCATCATTTTTTATCGATACATGCTCTCATGTTAACATTCATCGCGATCTAGTCCCGAGGAGATATGACGATGCCATGAAAAATAGCCCCCTTAATTAATAAGGGTAAGACGTCATAAATGGGTCACCCAACGCAAAGGTCATACGTAAAACTCAATATCAACCATCGCGATCAAACTCTTCATACCCTACAAATCCACAGACCCCCTTTCCTGAGCGCAGACTCTCTAAAGTTACACGCAGATCGCGATCAAGGTCTTGGATGTGTATCTGCATACCACTTACACTAAGTAAGCAGAAACTCCACGTCACCTAAACTCTCCAATACAGATCAAGCAGCTCGCTGGCTAAAAAACCTCCCCGGTAGTGTTGCCATGTGTAACAACCCAAAACCTCTGGCATGAGGGCATGGGTTACACGTATCCCCTACCAAACCACGAGGTCGCCAGCCAGCTGCTCGCTTGTTAGCACTATGAATACCCCCTAAGAACCACAAGAAAAGGATCCGAAAAGAGAGATAAGAAAAGACAAGAGCTCTACAACCTTCCCTGAAGTAAAATCCTCAGGTTTGAGCTCCTAAGATCCTTAAATCAGAAAGAAGTCTTTCTGGAATAACACGTCATCAAACAAACTTCCTCTAAAGATGACAATTGAACTGTACATCATCTGAATCGCGAAGCTTAAATTGCTATAGGACCCACCTTGACTAATAAAGCATTATCAGTCCGCGAGGTCAAGAACCTTCTCTTCTTTATCATCGCAGGTAACAAAGGTAATAAGTATAAGTGAAATTCTAGAATCGCTTCACTAGCCTTAGGAGTTGCCTTTCTTTATATATTTTATTCATCCAAATCTGTTCTTTTCTGTCCATCTTTCTCTACCCATCCTATTTGTCTTCGGCCTTTCTTTGCCGACAAAAACTAACCTTTCTGCAGGAACCACTTGATTTCGACCCAATATGTCGATATCGACCACCTTGCTCTACGTCGACGGTTTGCTGTGTTAACGCTCTTTGCTCCTGCATTTGAGATCGATACCGAGTGCATCACTCAAAATCGAGTCCCCCTGTGTTGACTAGCAGTTTTTTGAGCCAGGTCGACATTCGTCGCTGACATCGATATCGCCTGCTCGTTTTTGTCTCTACAGGTTTTCTGTTGCAGTAGAAATCGACATCCCCTGTCGACGTCGAGTCCACAACTCGAGATCGAGGCTTTTGGTCGATCAAGATGTGAGCTTTCCAAGGCTATCTAAGATCCCGCTAACACGCTTCCTCATGGATCGATCCTGATTCCCTACTACTACAGCGGGGAGTCTTGAATTTATTTGAACAGGATAAGGGTTGCATTGTTTTATATTTGATTATATTATTAAATTCAATTCTTTCTACATCAGACAAAGATAAGGGTGGTGAAAGTAATAAGGGTGGTGACAGCGATAAGGGTGATGACAGTGATAAGAGTGGTGATAGTGTCTATAACCCTGTTTTTATTTTGGTCACAGCATCTATGTCCCTCTTACCCATTCATATATTAGATGAGAACTGACACCACATGTCTTTTGGCTTCTTATTAGCCCCTATAGGGTTTGTGCTTCCCTTGTCCTAGGGTTTTTCTTTGGTTACAATGTCTATGACCCTATTTTTATAGTGATGACAGTGTCTATGAACCTGTTTTTATAGTGGTTACAATGTTTATAACTTTATTTTTATTTTGATTACAACATCTATAACCCTCTTACCCATTAATATATTAGAGAGAATTGTCACCACATGTATTTTGTCTTCTCATTAGCCCGTATAGGGTTTGTACTTCCATTGTCCTTGGATTTTTCTTTGATTACAGTGTCTATGACCCTGTTTTTATAGTGGTGATAGTGTCTATGAACCTGTTTTTATAGTGGTTACAGTGTCTATAACCATGTTTTTATTTTGGTTACAACATCTATGACCCTATTACCCATCCTAACTGTTTCTCCATTTTAGAGTATTTAGGATGTTAATTTGGAGAATTTTAAACATTTTTTTAATCAAATGAACAGATGTTACATCTACATTGAAACCAACTTAATTTATTGATTCAATTCAACATTGCTTACTTCTTATAAGAGATTTGAGTTTCAAAGTTGAACGTGTTTTTGCCACATGACTTTTTGATGCTAACCCGTGGAAAAAAAAAACTATAGTTTAGTTCCCTCTTCAATTGAAGTCTATTACTCAAATAGTATATTTGAGGATTAGTAATTTGGCCATATGTAATACTGCAGGCCATCCTCCATATTCAGTGTCAAGACTTAGAGGCCAACATGCCATGGTTAGACTTAGAGGCCAACCCGTTTCAAGATTGAACAAGCAAAGTTTGGCCCTTCACGTCACTCTAGTGCTTAAACGCTTGAGATTGAAAAAACAAAATCTTGGTTCCGTTTTGAAGGGAAATAATAGTCCATGAATGTTGTGAAAAGAAAATTCTTCCCTTACAATGTCATTTTTTGCTCATGGTAAATAAAAGACATTCCTTACATTGCTTACTCTTCTTCCTAATAGAATCCCAGCCGGTTCGAAACCCAATCTGTCACCTCTAGAGCTTCCTCCTCCCATTGAGTTGCGATAGCTGTTGCAGGAAGGCGGGGTTTTACATCGCCCTTGCAAGGAAGGACATCAACTACTGCTGCTTCGACTCGGTGTTTCGACTCGGTGGTGCAGTTCCAGTAGAGGCCAACTAGAAGCCATGGTTGCCACCGACGTCGAGCACCCCATCGGTCGCTATCATCCTCCTCTTTGTCGGTGTCGCTCTCGATCCATCTTCGGCGGCGATGATGGTGGGAGGCGGACTTCGAGGGGGGTGGTGGTGCGAGGAGCCGCCGAGCAAGGAGGCGGGATGTGGGAGATTGTGTGCAGCGAGGATGCGGGGAGGTGGGAGATGGTGTGCAGCGAGTAGGCAGGAGGTGGGAGATGAGCCTAGAGGGTTAGAGGGGGAAGTTTATAATGACAGAGGCAAAATTGTCAATTTGGGACACTCAATTAAATTCCTAAAGAAAATAGAAAATGAGCTAAAAATGATATATCAAATGGACATATAGCAAATTTTTCTTTTTTTTTTTGAATTTTTTGAAATTAACAAAATAACATTAATTTTTAATGTAATTTAATTTTATCTATCTATATAAACCCACGTTGCATTTTTTTTAATACATGCACAAATTTGGATGTGGCTAGTCTCAGCTAGAACACCATCCAATGGCATTTTTATGGATGTAAATACCAAGCTCTCTGTCTTCAAGAGACTCCAGTGGGGCGGAAGTCTGGAAGAAACCGACAACACGATCAGCGCGACTGCTGACTTTCTTGAAGACATGAAAGAACTCTTCCAGACTCACTTTATGGAACGTTAAAAAATTATTTTTTGACTCACTTTTTCTTATTAAGTAAATAAAAATAAATAAATAATAATAATAACAACAAAATAATTTATTAAATAATATTGTAATAAATAGTAACCAATGATATGTTTTTTTTAATTTGTTTAGTTAATGATATAATAACAACAACAATAATAATAATAAAGTAAATAATAATAATAATAAAGTAAATTGCTATCAAATAATAATAATAATAATAATAATAATAATAATAATAATAATAATGTAAATAGAAAAGATAAATAATACTCTCTCCGTTTGAAAATATAAGTTCATCGATTTTTTGACATGTTTTTTACCTCCTTAAAAAACATGTCAAAAAGTCAATATATAATTATGTAAAAATATAATAAAAATATATTATTTTATATAGTTTTTAACTCCTTACAAAACATATCATAAGGATTTATATTTCCAGACGAATGTATTAAAAAATTATAATGGGGTTTTTAAGCTCACATGAGAGAGAAAAAATAGGTTAATGGCTGGGGTTGGGACTCAGATTTCATATTATAAGCACTAAAACAAATGCTTTCTTTTCATGATGTTATCCTCACCACTTGAGAAAGTGAAAGCAGTGTTAAGTAACTTTACACATTTAGTTCTTCTACATGGGATTCCTCAAATCAAACTTGTGTTAAAGGAAATTGAATTTTTTTTTTTTTTGCATTTAGCCAAAAAACACAAAGTTTTTATGGAAATAGTCAAACTTCAACAGTTTTTAGCGATTTAGCCAAAACAGGGTAAAGTCGCTGTTACAAACAGCGACTTTACCCAATTTTTTTAAAAAATAATAATAAAATATGTAAGTCGCTGTTTGTAATAGCAACTTACCTATTTTCCTTTTTTTTTTTGAATTTGCAGTTATTAAAACCCGTAAACAAAAAAAATATACATATATAATGGAGAGTCGCTGTTTAAAACAGCGACTCTCCCCATTTTTTTTAAAAAATAATAAATAACCTAGAGTCACTGTTAGAAACAGCGACTCTATGGCGGGTAGTTAGTGAGTCGCTGTTCAGAACAGCGACTCACATTACCACCCATATAAAATGCAGTGACTCACACTTAGGTTTATAAAGTTTTAGGTTTATAAAGTTTTTGATCTTGGGTTTATAAAGTTTTAGGTTTATAAAGTTTTTGATCTTGGTTAGTGTAATAATATGATATATGTGTATATAATAAATTTTTTATTATTGAAATTTATAAATACGTATTAGAACTTTTTGATCTTGCTTAGTGTAATTGTAAATGTTTTTTTACACATTTACTTAGGTTTCAGATTTAAATTCATTTTTATAAAAAAAATTACTTATATGGTAGTGAACTTAAATTGTTTATAGAAACTATCCAAACAAAAATATCCAAACAGAAAATTGAGAACACAATATCCAAACAAAAATATCCAAATAGAAGATATAAGTAATAATACTACTAGATGGCTTATCGCCTACGACGAGCAGATTGCAGATGCTCCTCCTGGTCATCATCGTCATCCTCCTCTTCATCTTCGTCAGCATCCGCTTCATCATCGTCAGCCTCTTGTTCATCATCGCCAGCCTCCTCTTGGGCGTTCTCGTTGCCCTCTGAGAGTGTGAACAAGTTTCCCTCTCTAAATGCATCTGGAAGCGAAGTAGGGTAAGGGCGTCGGGGTTGTATGCCATAGACAGGAGACACTTGCACATTATGATTGGACGTCGAAGTAGAGGGCGGAAGCGGGCCTAAAGATTGTAATGGCATCGTAAGAAACGATGTAAATGAGGATCCTGCATCAACTGAAGGGCCAAAACCTGCTGACACATTCGGTGGTGCACACCAGAACGTCGTAGAAAATATATCTGATGACCAATGCGAGAATGACGATGGAATGTACTCTGAAGCTGATGGAGGTGTAGACCCCAAAGATGATGCGAACTCATGCACCGGAGCACCATACCCAGACGGTTGCACATAGTCCGCACCATACCCAGATTGTTGCCCATAGCCTGCAGATCCAGAAGGTGGGGCAGACCCCGACTGTTGACCATATCCTGTGGCCTCAGCATCCTCCGAATGATGGCTCGGGTGTGGGGAAGAGTGGGAGAAAGAGGAGCCTGTACCATATAAACCACCCCCAAAGTAGGCTTGGTCGAACGAGACGTGATCGAACACCTGTGAACTTTGCGAGTATGCGTACTCACCAAAGGACGCCACAGTACCAGCGAGACCAGAGTAATCATGGAGCTGAGATGCTTCTTGGGCGATGTCTGCTACTTGTCGCCCTCGATCGCCTACGTCAGCTACATAGTGGCCCTACATGTGCATGCAATTACAAATCAGTACTAACGATCACAATCTATATTGATTCAAAAGTTTATATATAATACTCACCAGTGAGTATATATCAGGTGCGGCCGGATGGTATACCAACGCATGTACTCATCATGCACATACGATGGAGAGATGCCCTCGACAGGCTGTACTGTGCTCTCCTCACGGTTGTTCCAATTGTTGATATGTTCCGCAAAAAGTGCTGCCCAGTTCGTAGTATGCTTCCCTCGTTGATCTATGGCGTGTAACTGCACATTATATCCTGCTGGCCCTGGAGGGAACTGTGTGTGGCCGAACTGGCGCATGACACGCTCAGGGCGATGCGCCTCAACAACGTCAAAGTATATCAGGGGGACTTGCGCCATCCAGATATCGGCTCCTTCTCGACAGATGGCTCCGAGTTGGCTCAGGATCGCCTCTGTGTATGGCTCCCATATGAACTGCATTAAATGTAAGTACTCCTCATCACAATATCAATAGAACATATGTTGAAATGAAGAAGTACATCGGTATTGAAATGAACCTGATTCTCCTGTTGTCTGTCAAGTGCGTCACGAAATTGTGGCAGCTGTAACCTTTCGTGCCCCCAATCATATGTACAGTGGATCCACCTGCATTTTCGCTGTTTAGTGTGTATGCAATGTCACAAAATATGGACAATAGTTGTCAGTGACAAGCATTACCTCACTGCTAGAGAGTCTTGCCCAACTTGAAAGTGTTGACCAATAGGTGGTGGTTGACTCCCTTGTATGGCTGGATTTCGTTGCTGCATTCGTCGGGCTCTGCGAGCCTGCTGCTGCGTCATGTGTGACGTCGGGGTGCAAACTGGCCTGCCGATTGGGATGTGTTCCCAAGCCCATATCTGAGGTACATGTACTACATCGTCAGTATTATGTACTCAATTCAATTTAACCTATATGATGTGCAAGTATTAGCATCACCTGAAGTAAGATAACTGGACCGGAGATCTCCAGCTTCTCCTTATGTGCGGCTCTGCATAACTGACGATACAAGTATGCAAGAGTCTCTGCTCCCCAGCTGTATTCACCTGCCTGCTCCAGATTTTCCAACAGTGGGAGGTACAGCAGCTGCACTTCCCCGCCACTAGCATCAGAGAACAGGGCACCTGCCATCAACTGCAATATGTACGCCCTCGCATGACACTGAACTATAGCATCGTCAGCGTCATCTGGAAGTTCGCCGAAGGCATTCCATAACCAATGCACTTTGACCAACGAGCCTCGTAGAACCTCAGCTGGTGGCTCGATCCCTAGTAGATCTCGGCAAACCCGGCGCCAATTATGGTTAGCAATGCTTGTTACTGCCGCTCCATCCACCCGTAGGCCCATTATGACCGCCACATCTTGCAATGTAATGGTGGCCTCGCCAACTGTGAAGTGAAATGTATGATTCTTTGGCCTCCATCTCTCCACGAGCGACGTGATAAGATGCATATCCATCTCAAATGTCGACCCCATGCGATGAACGCAGTAGAACCCGGCTTGTCGCACGTATTGTAGGATTCTATCATCCACGTGTGCCCTACCAAACGTTCGGAGATGTAATCTGTTCGTCAAGGGCCTCAATGTCTGAAGTAGGGGTGACAAGGTACACAGTTAGCAGGATATGACATTGGACGAATGTACAATAACGCATTAACATCTTACGTATGGGGCATCGTTCCACACATCTGTGGAACGATGATGTAGCTGTCGAGTAAGCACATCTTCGACTTGTGGTCCCGGATCCATGGCGACTGCTTAACATGTTCATACAAACATTATATTGTCAGTGACATAATACCATGTGTGGCAACGTACTCATACACTGGGATTAACTAAAGCATAATAAATTAAGACAATATGGGTAAATAGTTACATAATACAATATGGGTAAACAGTTACATAACACAATACGATCACATATCCTACTAAAGTACAACAATACATAAAGTAGCCATCCCCACCATCCCCGACACATGAAAAAAGTCAAATGAAAATACACACATATGGAATACATAACGCATACACTACTATGACCCCGATGGCCCAGCGCGCATCGGACAAGTGCGAATGTTGTGACCCTCTTGCTTGCATAAGCGACAATGAACTGTGGACGGGACAACCTCATCCATCTCATTGTGAATGCGTCCTGAACGTGGTCTCCCTATTTCACGCTTTCGCCTTTCATCTGGAATGAGAATAGGATAAGTCATTGGTGGCCAGGACTGCTCATCACCAAGTGGTCTGAAATACACTCGGTATGTCTCCACCTGAGCCGCGACACTAAACCAAGGTGACACATATTGTGAGAAGGGCAAACTCCTATTGCGACACACGGCAAGGACATAGGAGCAAGGAAAATGGTATAGGTGCCACCGCTGACAAGTGCAAGTCCTCTCCTCGAGGTTAACAATATGCCTTCTCCGAACAGATCGAACGTGTCACATGGGGGCATAAACAACAACCTCAAACAAGTTCGCCTGCATGCTAAATGGGATAACGTCCATCATCCGAATCATCTTGAAGTTCTTCCGTAGTCGTTCCTCTAATTTCAGCGTGTAATCATGGCCTTCGGAGCTGCGTAACTGTCCCTGTCCAAACCGTGACACAAAGTAGCTATTTGCTTTGTAGAAGCTTGCCTCGACGAGCGCCTTAATGGGCAAGCATCTTGCACCGTTCATGACCCCGTTGAAAGACTCTGACATGTTCGTGGTCATGATGCCATATCGGAATCCTCCATCACATGCGAGAGACCACTTCTCCGGCGGTATTTCAGACAGGTAGTTGTAGGCTTGCTCATCACACCTCCTGATAGCCTCCGTCGCCTGCTCGAATTCCGCTCGTTCCTTGACATTCGCAGCGTTCTTCAACAGAGCCTTTAAGGCCGATTTTTGAAGGTGTTGTTGACATTAGATGCAAGATGTCGGATGCAGAAATGATGGTGTGCATTAGGTGGCATCCAAAGAGGATGTTGCATCGCCTTGAGGATGCCCCGATGGCGATCAGAAATAACACAAAGGCCAGTGCGCTGCGTAACTCGTTCACGGATGAGCTGCATGAACCACGGCCAACTTTCAGTGTTCTCACTCTCAACAACTGCATAGGCCAATGGGAATATGTGGTTGTCAGCGTCGATTGACATCGCCATAAGCAACACTCCTTTGTACTTCCCATAAAGGTGGGTACCGTCAATAGAGATCAGCGGTCTGCAGTGATTGAACCCGGTAATGGCTAGTCCAAATGCCCAAAAAACACGATGGAACGTCCTCATCGCCCCGGTTGGGTCCGTGATTGCTGAGAGCTCAAATACCGAACCTGGGATGCTACTAACTAATGCATCCAATAAGCGTGGCAGCTGGGCATATGAGTCCTCCCAATCCCCATAAATCTTTGCGATTGCTCGTTGTTTTCCATCCTATGCCCTGAAGTACGATACCAAGACATCGTACTTTAAATTGATGATCTCTACGATCACATGTGGTCGGAGTGTTCTGTCAACCCGAAGGAGTGGGATAATCTCACGACATATGAACTCAGCTGTGACAATGCGATTATCTAGTGCCATCACATCCTCTGCGCATATATCATCATGAGGACCTGCATATGATACTATCATCCATAACCCAAGGGTGGCATCAACTCTTCTCGCAGTTAGTTTCCATGTACATCCACACGTTGTAGCTCGACTACATGCTGCGGCATACCTCTGAGTATTGTGCTTCAAAACCCGAAATTATTTTTTGTTGGAGATGGAGTACACTTGCATCTGGTATATCCACTCTTCTATGCTGTTGAAGAACAAGCCTTTTTGGAACTCCATTCTACACGTGAAAGTGGTTGTCGGGTCCCATGTTGTCCATGTGTCCAGCTCTTGGGTGATGGGTTCATGCGCATCATTCCAAGATGGAGTTATACTCGCAGCTGCTTTCATAATAATCTCATTGGCCTTCTCCCTTGTCAATTCGACATTTTCCCCCTCAGCACCGTCATTGCACTCCTCTTCTTGATGCAAATCGTCTTCATGGTCGATCTCAAATGCATCCGCTTCAATATCGTCAATTATTTCTGAATCGATCACGGTGGCCTGAGTAGTGCTAGTTTGGCTCCCACCTTGAACGTTGGCCAAGAGACTACTGAACACCCCCGTACTGCCGTACGGTAGATATGGACCGACGTTGTCCATGTCTATATATTTATCATCAAACACTTCTAAAATTTCATATATCAATATTACTACTATATCTAAAAATTCAAATATCTAATATTTGATATATCAATTCCATATATCAATATATTACTACTATAATAAATCATTTTTGCCTTCTCAAATTTCCTCCACGAATCGCCAATTGCAAAATTGAAACATTGTCATATCACACGTAACAAATTTTGACCTAATTTTTTTCAATTCTACAAATTTTATTTTCAATTGTATTATCTCTTATATTAAAAAAAATCCTACACATTTTACCTAATTTTCAATTCTACAATTTTTCAACTCTACTCTTATGTTATAACACTCCTACAAATTTTAAATTCTACAAATTGTTTTTTTCAATTTCACCTAATTTTCAATTCGAATATTATAAAACTCTTACAACTTTTATTTTTCAATTCTATTAACTCTTATGCCCATTTTTCAATTCTATTATCTCTTATGCCCATATTTAATTTTTTAATTTTATTTTTCAATTCTATAACACTCCTACAAATCTACCATTTTTCAATTTTATCCAAACTTTCATATACTAATAACTAATCTACTATAAAAATCAATTTTTTTACATTTTTCTATTTTATCCAAACTTTAATATACTACTAAAGAATCTACTATAATACAACAAATCTACCATTTTTCAATTTCATCCAAACTACTATATCTAACACTTCTAAAATTTCAAAAAAACGGAATCTACTATAAAATACAAAAAAACGGAATCTACTATAAAATACAAATAATGAATCTACTAATAACTAATCCAAACTTTACATTATTTCAATTTTAATATTTTCCTCTAAAATACAAATAAACGATTTTGTTACCAACCTTTTTGTCGGGAATGTCAGGATTTTGTGGGGACACTGTCGGGCCCTCTTCAATAGATCCGACGGCGGTTCGCTCCTCCTCGATCTCCACCAACGGAATCGGATTTTGTTACCTCTGCGCTTTGGGTGTCGATTACAGTAGCTAAAGGGGTTTAGGGTGATTTGTGGCTTCGGATATGGGGCTATGGGTGAAGAAGAGATGAAGAAGAGATGAAGAAGAGGGTGAAGAAGTGGTGGTTTCGATGGTGGAGGAGAGGCCGGTTATATAGAAGGGAGGCCGAGGGGATTTGTTTCGGTTTTTGGGGAAGAAGGGTGAGTCGCTGTTAGTAACATCGACTCACCCTAGCGAATATATTCGCTGTTGCGGCCAGGTGCAGGCGGGCAGATAGGGCAGGGAATCTCGTTGACCAAACCCTAGAGTCGCTGTTTGTAACAGCGACTCTGGGTTTTTTTTTTTTTTTTAAAAAGGTGAGAGTCGCTGTTCTGAACAGCGACTCTCCATTATATATATATATATTTTTTTTCTTTATGGTTTTTAATAACTGCAAATTTAAAAAAAAAAAGAAAATAGGTAAGTCGCTATTACAAACTGCGACTTACATATTTTATTATTATTTTTTAAAACATTGGGTAAAGTCGCTGTTTTGGCTAAATCGCTAAAAACTTTCGAAGTTTTGCTATTTTCATAAAAACTTTGTTTTTTGGCTAAATGCAAAAAAAAATTCACAGAAATTCCAAGCGGACAAAAAACAGCGACTTTACTCTGTTTTGGCTAAATCGTTAAAATTTTTTGAAGTTTGGCTATTTTCATAAAAATTTTGTGTTTTTTGGCTAAATGCAAAAAAATTCAAGGAAATTCCAAGCCGATATTTTTGTGCCTAAATAACATGCTATTCTAATAAAGCAAAGTCAACAAGGCGTTCAAAAGAAGATAAATGAAAGCAATCTTCCTAGAACAGTTGCCTCTAGCTACAGTTACTGAGCATGACGATTGATAATACACAACAATTTTCTAAATAAAACTCATCGAGCCTTCTTCCTTGATTTGAATGGAAAATTAGATGGTGGAGATGGAGAAAACTCGAAAGGCAAATTGGGTAGCTCCGTTTCGCCACAAAGCATCTCCACCACCTCTTTCATATTGGGTCTTTTGCTGTGTGATCTTTGTAAACACAGGAGAGCAACTTTGATGCACAGCAAAACTTGTTCTCTATCTAATGATTGAATTAATGGATCTACAAGATCCAACAGATTGCCATTATAAGCCAACTGCCTTGCCCAGGAGATCAAATTCGCCCTCTCAAACTCCGACATTGGAGAAGCTGTCACCTGTAGGGGTCTTCGCCCAGAGATGACAACTAGCATCAGGACACCAAAACTATATACATCACACTTTTCTGATACCAATCCCCCACAACCATACTCCGGGGCGACATAGCAAACGGTTCCCCTCATACTGGGCGTGCTACTTATCCCACCACTCTTAGGGATATCCCCAATTGCCCAATCTTGGCTGTTTCTACAACCACCACTTCGAAGCTCACCACTCAATCCATCTAACCACCAATCAATGCTGCCTAGACTAGTCCTGCTCTTCCTCTTCTTCCTTTCTGGTGCAAAATCCTCATCCCTTTGCCACCACAGATCACCTCCGTCGTTCTTTTTCTTCTTCATCTTGTTCTTCCTCGTCAATTCTTCACAGAATTCCTCCCTCCACCACTCCCTCGGCTTCCTACCGCTCTTGTCCTTCTTCCAGAACCGATTCTCTCTATCCAGAGAGTTCCACCAATCCAGTCTCTTCTTGTGCTTCTTAGGTTCAAGCTTCTTGCTTAAACTAGCACTACAGCTAGCATCTGCCGTGCTACAAGCTCCGATCCATTCAGTGCTTTTCGGTCTCTCCTTCTTGATCTCATTACCAATCCACTCCATCACATAATCCTTGACTCTCCCAGACTCTGAACCTCTCTCATTGCCGTCCTGTTTCCACCACCAATCCCTACCTGAATCCCCCTTCTTCTTACCCCAAACCTTCCTATTCCCACTGTCAAGACTGATCTTATCAGTGCAACTTTCAGATAAACTCAACTTCTCGAAACGTTCTGACGGAGAAGCCTCCACTACCAACGCCGCGGCAGTCTCAGGTGAAGCCCAATCGCCGTCCACCGTCCTCGTCGCATAGCTCTCCGGAGACCGATCCTCCATTATCAAAACTTCCTCGAAACAAGTAGCCAAGCTCTCAGTCTCCTCAACTATAGATCCATTATCCTCGCCGCCATTGATTCTGACCTTCACATCACCGGCTGATTCGGTCAGAACTCTCGTATTCTCGTCCAAGTCCTCCTCCAAAACCCTAGCTAGTCCGAAATCTCCCAGCTTAGCGTTGAATTGGCCATCAAGGAGGACGTTGCTAGGCTTCACATCGCCGTGGATCACTGGCGTCGGACCGCAGAGGTTGTGCAGAAACTGCAGAGCCCTAGCGACATCAAGGACGACCTTGAACCTCCTCTCCCACTCGAACAGGTGTGGAGATTTGCGATCCAAGAGATTGTCCTGCAGGCTACCGTTCTCCATCAGCTCGTACACCAGCAGCTTTCTCTGACCTCTCTTGTCGGAGGAGTAGCCGAGGATAGAGACGACGAACGGCGACCTGCTAGTAGCAGCTCCGTCGCCGGAGATCCTGGAGGCGAAAGCGAGCTCGTTCTGGAACTCCCTCTCCCCCTGGAGAGAGCCAGCGGTATCCATGAGCTTAACGGCGATGGCTTCGCCTGAGGGGAGGAAGCCGCGGTAGACGGAACCGAATCCGCCCTGGCCAAGGCGGTTGGAGAGGGAGAAGGAGGAGGTGGATTGCCGGAGGAGGGAGAAAGAGAAGCGGCGGAGCGGCTGTTTACCGGCGAGGTGCTGCTGGTCGGAATGGGGAGCGGGGGCTGTACGGTTGCGGCTGAGCTTGCGGTAGAGGACAGCGATGAGGAGGAGGATCGAGACGGCGGCGGCTGTGGCGGTAAGAGGGGGAATGAGGCGAGAGGCGCGAGGGGGTTGGTGGTGGCGATGGGAGAGGGGCGGTGGAGCTGCCGGGCGCAGCGGGGAACGGGATGGCATAGTGGTAAATAGGAAGGAAAGTGAGGGGTTATTCGGACTGCTAAGACATAAGAAGTGAGATGTGCTCTATCTTTCCATTTTTTTGTGTGGAGATGAGAAAGAAAGATAAGCGTTATAAACTTAGAAGGAGATTGGGGTGAGAGAGAGCGCAAGCTCATTAATGAATTGGAAGGTCGTCTTTTATTCCGCCGCGAAAGGAGAAGTTAAGCTGACCGGGCTGTGACGAGAATATCTTCACGCTCCTTTAATTTTTTTTAGGCAAAATTACAGAAAACTACCCTTTAAATATGGGTGTTTTCACTTAACTACCCCTTAAATTTAAAATTACAGAAAACCACCATCTAAATGGTATTTGTTTACAACTCACCACCCATTCAACTATTTTCGTTACTTTATGATTAAATATATTATATTTTAATATTTTTAAACTCAAATTTGATTGTAAATATATTCATATTTTGAATTTAAGGGCTCGATCATATTTTAGGGATTATTTTATTTATTTTAAAATAATAATAATAAATATAGCCTAGAATTATTATCTTAATTTATGGTTGAAAATGTTTATAAAATTTTAAAATATTATGGAAATTACTCTTATTTATTTATATTTAAATAAGAGTAATTTACATAATGTTTTAAAAATTTATAAACATTTTCAAACATAAATTAAGATAATAATTCTAGGCTTTATTGATTATTATTTTTAAAAATATATACAATGATCCCTAAAATATAATTGGGCTCTTAAATTCAAAATTTGAATATATTTACAATCAAATTTGAGTTTAAAAATATTAAAATATAATATATTTAATGATAAAGTAACGAAAATAGTTGAATGGGTGGTGAGTTGTAAACAAATACCATTTAAAGGGTGGTTTTCTGTAATTTGAATTTAAGGGGTGCTTAAGTGAAAACACACATATTTAAAGGGTGGTTTTCTGTAATTTTCCCTTTTTTTTTTTAATATACTAGTCTTATTAACTAGTTTTCGTGGTTTTCAATAAGGCCGTGTTTGATAGTGTATTAGATTAGGTTATGGAGTTTTTAAAAAAAAAAAAGCTTTGAAGCTCTATGTTTGGAAGCAGCTTTGGCTTGAGGTTATGGAGTTGGAGGTGGAGCTTATTTTTTCTGATTTTGGAAGTTGGGAAGGGTAGCTTTAGGAGGTTATTTAATCAGGTTATGAAAATTTATACACTTTTGCCCCTGCTCATTTTTCCCCCTTTTCGTATCTGAAGGGTATTTTTGACTTTTCATCCACAATACCCACTTACAAACCTTATACCCACCAAACATCAATCATCTTTTTTACCAGGTTATTTTTTGAAAAAAAATCTCCACCTCCCACACCTCCATAATACACGAAATAAACTTCACCTCCTAAAAAATATCTAAACCCTAAAAAACCCCCCAATTGCCAAACACGCGCTAAATTATATTAGTTTACTATTTGCACGTTGATTATCTCGTCAATTACATGTTTGTGACCGCACATTGCCAGTCCACAAAATTGCGCACTCGCAATACTCAATTATGCTTTTTTTTAATGCAAATTAAGATAGATATATATCCGAAAGATAGATATCTCATTGATATCAATCTCGATCAAAAATAGATATGCAATTCCGATTGAATATAGATATATATCCTGAAGATAATCTGTTGATATCAATTATGGAAAAAATTGATATGCGGATAAGGATATTTGAAAATATTGCGTGTTTAGGATATTTGAATATAGATATATTTGGGGATAGAGTTGGCCATGGGTCCCGGGTCAACCCATGACCCGGCGGGTGCAGGTCATCGGGTCAAAGGGTCAAGGCGGGTTGCGGGTTAAGGTCAGGGATTTGGAAACGAGTCAACCCGACAGGTCGACCCAGCGGGTCAGCGAATTTTTATTAAAAAAATTCAAATTTTTTTTTAAAAAAATTTATTTTCTAAAAAAAACTAGAATTTATATTTATAATCATTACTTCATCCGTCTCGAAATTTAGGTCGCTTTAGAACTTTATTCTTCTATCAAAACAGATGTCATTTTAGGTTTTCTATGTAGGGGATAGTAATGATTTATATCGATTTGTGTGTTGTTGATTTTTTTAAAAGATTTTGAATGGTTAAAAAATGTAGTAGGTGTTAAAAAACAATAAAAATTTATGAAAAAGTTAGTGGAATGATGATGTTGATTGAGGGGTGAGTGTTTTATTAAAATTTGTGAAAAATTCTAAACACTACTACATATAAAGCCCTAATGTAACATTTATTACCTAGCATTTTTAAAAATTGTTACCATAAGTATCTATTGTAACATAATTTAACCTTTATTAACAAAGTTTTACATTAGCATAAATTATGTTACACTGGATGTTGAAGCGGTTATGGAATTTCACCTATACTTATTACCTCAAGGTGACGACAAAAGTCCTTCGTTACATACGATGCTAAAGGGGGGAAAGTTCTTGACCTCGCGGGTTGATAATTCTTTATTAGTCAAAGTGGGTTTTATGACCACTCAAGCTTCGCGATTTAGACGTTTTACTGTTCAATCGTCGTCTTTAGAGGGAGTTTGCTTTGATGATGTATTATTCCAGAAAGACTTCTTTCCGATGCAAGGATCTTGGGAGTTCAAACCTGAGGAGTTTACTTCAGGGGAAGTTACAGAGCTCTTTTCTTATCTCTCTTTTCGGATCCTTTTCTTCTGGTTCTTAGGGGGTATTTATAATGCTATCAAGTGAGCAGTTGGCTGGCGACCTCATGGTTTAGTAGAGGACACGTGTAAACTATGCCCCCACACCAGAGGTTTTGGATTGTTATACGTGGCGATACTAGCGGAGAGGTGTTTTAGCCAGCGAGCTGCTTGCTCTTTATTGGAGTGTTTAGATGACTTGGAGTTTTCGCTTACTTAGTGTAACTGGTACGCAGATGTATACCCAAGACCTTGATCGCGATCTGTATGTAACTTTAGAGAGTTTATGCTCGGGAGAGGGGGTCTGTGGATTCGTAGAGTATGAAGAGTTTGATCGCGATGGTTGATATTGAGTTCAGGTGTGACCTTTGCGTTGGATAACCCATTTATGACGTCATACCTCTATTAATTAAGGGGGTTATTTTTCATGGCATCGTCATATCTTTTCGAAACTAGATCACGATGAACATTAACACGCGATCATGTCTCGATAAAAAACGATGCTTTCCCCGCCTGAGGGAGGGAATTGTGTTAAGGTAGGCTCAAATGGGTAGGCCCAATGTTTGTGTGGCCTATTTAGAGGGGTGTTAGTACGGTCCCACGGAGATCTATAAATAGGGATTTTGCTATCCTCCTCTATCATTTATGTGTTTTCAAAGTGAAAAAGAAAGAGGGAGACCGGTGGAGAGAGAAAAAACAGGTGGTATATTGAGGGAGAGGAAAACGTCACCGGAGGTTAGCCAGTGACTTCTCTTTGGGTTTCCCTTTAAACCGAGATTTCTCCTTCCTCTAATCCTTCCAAGTAAGTGGTTTTTTCATGTTAGTTTTCTTTTTCTGGTTTTCCGTTTCTTAGATGTTTCCGGGGTAAGGTGGGGGTTACTCTGGTGGTGTTTGAGGAGAGAGAATTTTTTTTAGTGGGGGAAATAGGCAGCATGGTGGTGTTAGTGCTTGCTGGGTATGTGGTGTTTCCCCTTTTATTTCTTTTGTCCCCAATCGGACCACCCTTAGTGGAGTGGATCATAACCGTATTGGTGGCGGTTTTCCGATGGGTGTGAAAATCCCTAGGGATCATGACAGGTGTTTCTTGCCTTAGAGACGTTTTGTCTTCTGTCTTGGGAAGGAGGAATTTTCAGGGAGGTAAAAAGGCGCTTTTTAGCCGCCGTTCCTTTGGGAAAGGAGTCTTTTCACTGTCCCTTGATGGGGCGCGTGAGGCGCCAACTTGGACCCTGTGAGGGGTTTTTGGCACCTTTTTTATTTGATCGTGATTTTGAAAAGACTGTTTTCCCTGTGTTGATTTTCCTTCTTCGCGTCTTTTCAGGGACCTTGCTTTCTAGAGGGTTTTTTTCTTTAGAGAAAATAAAAATGTCGTCGGAAAGTGATAGTCAAAATAGGAGCATGGGAAGCTTGGGTGAGGGGTTCAGCTCCTCGAAGACCTCACGTTCAGTGGCAGGGTATGATTTAGAAGCCACAGCGTCCTCCGTTCGACCCCCTCTTCTCACACTGGATGGTCGCGGAGGAAAAGGGAAGAAAACCGTATTGTCAAAGAAAGTAAAAAAGGTTCTATTAGCTGGGTCTATCAAGCATCCCTTGTCAAAAGGCGATCCTGAATATTATCATACATCTGATTATGAGGGTGCTCAAGGCAAGCGAAGAAAATCTACTCGTGATGGGAAAAAGCAGAAAGAAATTCGTGTGGTACAATGGGATTTTTCTATGCCTCCTTACAGGGTCGAGGAGATCGCGAGCTGTAGCTTCAGTGAGGGTTTTATCCCTTCTACCCCTCCACCTATCCCTCCAATTTTTGGGGAAAGGGTGGCCCCCTCTTCGTCGAAAACTAGGGGGAGGTGTCAATTTTAGAGCCTTTGCATTTGGAACTTGCGGCTCGTGTCTTTCCCTAGCCCGCGGGGGTAGAGTTAGGGTTACCTACCGTGAGTGTGGGCTGTTTAAATATTTATCCCAATCACATGTTAGTTCATATAGAGAGTTTGATTCAAGGATTTCGCCTTCCCCTGCCTAGGCTTTATGCAAAGTTTTTAGAGAAAATCCGAGTCTGTCCGGCTTGCTTCCCTTCAATGTTTGGATGTATTTGACTGCGTATACTATGCGATGTGCTGCCCTTAAGCAGGAGGTTTCATTAGATCATCTTTTTACGTTTCTAACCCTTAGACATGGTAGTGATGGGTTGGTGTCTGCCTCCCTTAGCGGGGATATTGTGCAAAGGTTGTCGAGTAGGTCGGGGTGGAGGAAAAAATGGTTTTTAGTTCGCGATCCTTCAATGACCTCCTTGAACTTTAAAACTACCCCGGGTAATTATCACACTCCTCCTAAAAATAAGACCGCGGCAACTGAGCAATGGAAATCCGAAATTAAACGTGGAAAGAATTTGGGCAAACGTAGTTATAAGGAGGTCATAACTCCTGCTCATTTTGGAATGGCTGGTCTTAGTCTTCCACAAACCGAGGGTGGGTGTTGATATTCTCTTTTAATCGCTATTTTGTATTATATTTTCGGCTTTTTTCAGGATGAAAAAATTCTCTAAGCCCGGCTTGTGTTTCCTGTTATGTGTGATGTTGTAGATATGCTGGATTTGACCAAACCTTCTGCGGGAGCCCTGGATACGAAAGAGAAAAAGACATCGAAAACAGCCGCTACTAATTCTTCGCGAATCGTCATTGATCCCCCGCGAACTTTGGCTCTTACTGAAGTCTATCCTGTAGGAGAGGTGGCAAATGTGCTACCAATCTTGGACGTGGAACAGAGCTCATATAGGGACGATGAGCTCCTTATTCCTAGGACAAGCAAGAAAAGGAAAGCGGGGGAGAAGGGTTTCAGTACACCTTCACTGGAGGAGCCACTTAATCAGTCGGGGATCGCTATATCCGGCTATAGGTAAACTGGTTTTTCTGCCATTGATTATAGGAAGTTGGCCCTTCCCGCGAAGAGTTGTCCGGCTGAAAGGGACTATCTTCTTGCTCTTGCAGACGAAGATTTAGCAGAGCAAGGATAGAAAATCGGAGGTTGGCTAAGTTTTAATTGTTCTCTTATTTTTGGCTCTCTTGTTTCAAGTATGATTCCTCTTTTTGCTTAATTCTGTTTTCTCCTCTCACGCGTTTTTATGTTATACACAGTTCAATCTTCAGTGGGAGGAGGTGATAAGGTGTCTAAAAGAGTATAGTGATCGCGTTTCACATTTGAAGAAAGAGATAAAAAAATCTTCAAGGTCGATTGGCCAAGCTAAAGGATGCGAAAATGCAGGAAGGGACGATCAAGATTCTGCAGGAAGCTTTAGAAAAATCCGAGAAGGAGCTTGAAGGGGTGAAGGGTCAGCTGGATCTGTCACGCATCGAGTCTTTGGGTTTCAAGGAAAAAAGTGCTGAGAACGAATCGCGAGTTGCGAGTTTGGAGGGTAAGCTTCGCGATCTAGAAGAAGAGCTAAAAAGGGGGCTTGATGAGTTAACTGTCATGGGGGGGGGGGGGGAATTGGAGAAGTATATGTCCAGCGATGATGTTCAGTTAACTAAGGCTACACTTCATGATTATCTCTTGACCGACGGTGGTCGAAAGTGGCTTGACAAGTTTTTGGAGACGGATGGGGAAGCTATTCTTTACAGTCATCTAACTGAGGCATTTATGAAAGGAGTGGATGGTAGGATTGTTCAGTGTGTAAACCGTTTTTCTCACCTTGATGACTCTGTGACGATGTTCGTGCCCAGCTACGACGCTAGTGATATGGTTCTTAAGGATTCGACACGAGGTCTTGCTTCTTCGTCCCCCATGTCATCGCCTGAAGCAATTATTGACGCAGTAGGAAGTCGTGGAAGGCACGCAAGTGACGAAACCCTACGAAATATGGCTTGGAATCCACCAAGATAGGGGCTTGGAATCCACCAAGGAGATAAAAGAGAAAATTCTCTAAAAGTTTTAATTGAAATATGAATAATAATTATGGCTTAGCCTACAATTGTTTAAATAGAAGAAAACTAACCTAAGATAAAAGACATAACTTTCCTAAATATATCCTAAGATAAAAGATAGAACTTCTTAAGATAAAAGATAGAACTTCCTAAATTATCTAAATTTATGCATCAAGTCAAAAAGGAAAAGATAAAACCTTAATAATAATCCCTAACTAAAAGATAAAATATAGCTTCTAAAAGATAGAATTATGCTCCTGCATCAGATATGGTTGGAGACCCTCGCGATCAAACTCATGACCCTACAGCAAGTTCTTGAAAAAATATTTGTGTTGTTGTTTCTAAACATTGGCCCATTGTTCCTAGTAAGCTTTTGCCTGGTGTACTGGTTTTTGAACAATTTCACCCGTGATGTTTTAGCTTGAATGTTTCATCGTGGTTTATGATTTTCCTATGGATATGTTATTTTTGTTTTTGCTTTAACAGTTTGCTTAGAGTTCTTGTTTAGCCTGGTGCTACTTATTTTTCTTATTCGCGATACCCTTACCAATCTCCTATTGTTGAGCGGTTTATGAAATAATGCGTGAAATGACAAAAAGTAAAAAAGGGTTCGCTAGATTTACGACTTGTACTTTCAAGCAAACGCACGTTTATTTATAGACAAAATTTGACAATCGTGGGTCAAATTTGTTACAACAACTTGTTTGCTAGTTTAAGCTTGTGGAGTATCTCCTATGTCTTCATAGCACATGAGATCATATGAGATATCTCCGTTTTGCTCTGGTCCAGGCTCTTGTATGGTTACTTGGAAGTGGGTGTCTTCTTCATATTCGAACATAAGGCATGCTCCAATTCTAAGGTTATTGATTATCAGAAAATCTCTCCATCCTTCAGAGAGAGAGAGAGTACCAGTCTCCTTCATCTCTTTCTACTAGTATCATGAACTATTGGTTTTAAGGAGAGCATAAGAATACATGATTTAGAACTTCCTCTTCGAGTTCTATAAATCTATTCATGTGACTTTCGTGGAGGATCATTCTGATGAACCTGGGGCTTGGGTAAGTTATGACACTAGGGATGAACCTGGGAGGGGAAATATTTTCAGAAAGTATGTCAAAACTTGGCATTTTCGTTGTATGAGGGTGTTTAGTTTGTGATTGTAGATGAGTCACGGGTTTATTTATATCGTATTGTCGTTAGATGAGAAAGTCGGTATGATGATTTTGGATGAGGGGCAAGACACGTTTTGCTTACTGCTTGCTTTTGAATTTTCTGTCTGATCCTTGTTCGTGGATAAGGTTTGATTTCAACGGTGCTGCAGTCTTAAACTCATGCACTTAGTTTGATGTTGATCTTCAGGAGGCTTGCGGCAGAGATAAGGATAATGATGTTTGATCGTTATCAGAAGTTATTTTAGTTTTTTTTTATAAATAGTACTCTCTTTGGATGTACTCTTTAGGTGTTCTTCCAAGAATGACGTCGGATAGCTCATCATCTGGGTTGTGGATGGTCATCTGCGTAGGCTTGTATGTTTTGTAATTTCTTCATTTTATATTTGTATTCCTTAGATGTGAATTCCTAAATGAGTAATTTTGTAGTGATATTTTTCATCCTCTTTCGTATGGGTACAAAAATTATGGTAACAATCTTCTGAGGTAAATTTCATTATGCTCGCGAGATGATGAAAAATTTTGGGTGAAGGTCGAAAAATTGAGCACGGATCGTTATTGGTTTACTGAAGGTTGGCCAGAGTTTGTGACCATGAATGAGATTCGGATTGGGATTTGATTGATTTTTTACTATGATGGTGATAGGCTAAAAACCTACACCGCAAGTGTACGGGTTCAGTTGTAGTATATCGAGTGTCGTATCCACAAGGACTATGTGGTATCGATTGCCAATTCAAACAGATTTAACTAAGCCAAGAAAAATGTGAGAGAAATGTTTATATGGAATGGAGGAAGCAACCAACTAAAAAGAAACAACTATACAAAATTGGTATTAAAACAATGGATAAGAGGCAAATCTACACCACAACGACGCTTTAGTAGATTAATATTGATATTCGTGCCACATTGTCTGAGTTTGTTGAAGGTAGATTGTCAAAGGTAATCGTGAATCTCCTTTCGAGTTCAACGCGAATGTGTCTAAATTGGTTAACAATCTCCCTTTGGTATCAAACAACCGATTTAGACCCTTTAAGTTCTTAGAATTCTAAATGATAATCATATTAACGTCGCTTTTCGGTCTCGATCAATATCAAAATCATCTAAAATCTCTATGACAATTTATAAATCCTCAAGAAACTCGATTCTCTTTCGATAAATCAAACTTCAAGTTTAATCCTATGGTTCCGATGGATCCAATAGCTTTTCGGCCTAAATTCACCATATAAATTCTAACTTAGGGTTTTAGTCTTTCGATTTCAAACCCTAAATCAGTTCTAACCAATTTTCATCAATTAGGGTTGACACAACAGGATTAAATCTAACAAATTATCAAATAAACGAATATCAATCTCAACGCTAACTAAATCATCGTCGGGTTTACCCAAACCCTAGAACGGAGAAATTAGAAAAGCATAATATAATAAAGAATGAACTAGATTATAGATAGAAATAAATCAAAGTTTAGAATAGAATGCAAACCGAAATTTCCGTCCTCGATCCAAAGCATATACCGTCGAAAACAAAGAAAAACCAAACCTAAACTGGCCGAAGCCACTGTACGGCCAAACTCCGAAGTCCCCCCCCTTCTAGCAATCGTTCAGGAGTATATATATTTATTTTTAGGAAATTATAATTTTGAGCCATAAACATAAATAATTAAAAACTGACCCGACACTCAATTATAGATTTAACTCCGCAAAACAACCCCAAATTCCACAACTTCCACAATTAACTCCTCGGTCCAATCCAAAATGCTCGCTGCTCCAAATTAAATCTTGAATTTCCTCAATATTAGCCTCAAAATGCCTCAATCACATAAAAACTAGGTGTAGACTCCGAAAATGCAAAATAAAACAAATAAAACATAAAATAGGTCAAATATGCATAAAAATGGCTTAAACTAATATGCAAATGTATGCCTAAAATATGACTAAAATAGATGTTATCAGATGGGCATTCTCAATTTGATGTTGTTGTGATTGATCCAGAACCTGATCAGAATGGTGATGTAGATTTAAGTGTTTGATGTTGAATGTAAAAGTAATGGAGGGTTTAAGAAGTGAGTTTCTCGTGTTGTAATTATATTTTCTCTAATGTTTTGAAAAGGTTCGGATACGTTACGAGAACAACTTCCATTGTTCTGATTAACTTGGAGGGTTATGAAATAAATCTTCATTGTTGTAAACGCGTTGGATAATTAAGAAGGTAATCTCTAGCGTTCTAATTAACATGGAGAGTTATGAAATAAATCCACAGTGTTTTAAACACAATAGATAATTACGAAGGTAATCTCCAGTGTTCTAATTAATTTGGAGAGTTATGAAATAAATCTCTAGTGTTGTAAACGCGATGGATAATTAAGAAGGTATTCTCCGACGTTATAATTAACTTGTAGAGTTATGAAATAAATCCCCAGTGTTTTAAACGCAATAGATAATTACAAAGGTAATATCCAACATTCTAATTAATTTGGAGAGTTATGAAATAAATCTCCAGTGTTGTAAACGCGATGGATAATTACGAAGGTAATCTCCAGCGTTCTAATTAATTTGGAAAGTTATGAAATAAATCTCCAATTTTGTAAACGCGATGGATAATTACGAAGGTAATCTCCAGCGTTCTAATTAACTTGGAGAGTTATGAAATAAATCTGCAGTTTTGTTAACGCGATGGATAATTACAAAGGTAATCTCCAGCGTTCTAATTAACTTGGAGAGTTATGAAATAAATCTCCAGTGTTTTAAACGCGATGGATAATTATGAAGGTAATCTCCAACTTGCTAATTAACTTGAAAAATTATGAAATAAATCTCCAGTTTTGTAAACGCGATGGATAATTATGAAGGTAATCTCCAACGTTCTAATTAACTTAGAGAGTTATGAAAGAAATCTCCAGTTTTGTAAACGCGATGGATAATTACGAAGGAAATCTCCAGCATTCTAATTAACTTGGAGAGTTATGAAATAAATCTCCAGTGTTTTAAACGCGATGGATAATTACGAAGGTAATCTCTAGCGTTCTAATTAACTTCGAAAGTTATGAAATAAATCTCCAGTTTTGTAAACGCGATGGATAATTACGAAGGTAATCTCCAGCGTTCTAATTAACTTGGAGAGTTATGAAATAAATCTCCAGTTTTGTAAACGTGATGGATAATTACGAAGGTAAACTCTAGCATTCTAATTAACTTAGAGAGTTATGAAATAAATCTCCAGTTTTGTAAATGCGATGGATAATTACGAAGGTAATTTCTAGTGTTCTAATTAACTTGGAGAGTTATGAAATAAATCTCCAGTGTTTTAAACGCGATGGATAATTACAAAGGTAATCTCCAACGTTCTAATTAACTTGGAAAGTTACGAAATAAATCTCCAGTTTTATAAACGCGATGAATAATTAGGAAGATAATCTCCATAACTTGGAGAGTTATGAAATAAATCTCCAATTTTGTAAACGCGATGGATAATTACGAAGGCAATCTCCAGCGTTTTTAAAAAATAATAACTAATGCTGTTATTTGACTGTGGACAATAACAATGTTCGTGGGTGGGAGGTACTATTTTTTATAGGAGTGTAGACAGGGATAAGGTCATCAGGCAATCTCTGCTACCCACCCACGTGTCTTTCATGCAGATAGTTATCAGAGATCTGGCTTTGGTTGGTTATGTTTCCAATGTTTATATATTTGTTTAATGTGTACAACCTTATCTTGTTATGTCCTTGGAAGCGTGTATAAAAAGGATTGCTATTTGTTGATGTTGGTGTCTTGTTTCTTTTAGTTTTATTAGAGGGAATGGCTTCACCGAATTCGACGCCCTGTGATTTTTGTAGACCTGTTCATACTGAGGAACAACTATGCTTTATGGTAGAGTGTTGTTGTGTTTCATTTGCTTTGTCCTATTTTAAAACAATGACTGACTTGCTTTACTCTGTTCTTTTTAAATTCAGGCACTTCCCAAGTCTTTTGGTCCTATGTACAATCATGTCGTAAGGGGGGAGGTTTTGTTGACGTCACCAACAGGTCGATCTTTGGCGGTGAAAGTGTCTAAAGATAGCAGCGATCAGTTTTGGTTAACTAAGGGATGGGGAGAGTTTGTGCGTGATAGTGGTCTTCGTGCTGGAGGATCCCTCATGATTTTTAATTATGAGGGGGGCTGTCGTTTCAAAACCATAGTGCTAGAGCCAAATGATGATTCTTCTCCGTGATCTTACTTAGTTATATGGCTTAGTTATATGAAGTACAAGTCCTATCTATTAGAAAATGTTTCGCTGTTTCTTGAACTTGTGTAATCCTTTTTGCGATGTGTTTTAATTATCGTGGGTAAAACCTGGTTTAATATATGTGATATTTTTATCTCGGGCATGTTCTACGGGACAGATATTTTGTTAGTAAATTAGCCATAGTTTCCCGGTCGTTTAGATCTCGATAAACATTTCTGGTAGACGGAAGAATGAATCTCTAAATTAACAAACATTTGACGTTGGAAACAAACAAACCGTAGTTTCTCGGTCGTTTAGATCGCGATAAACATTTCATGTAGATGGAAGAACAAATCTCTAAATTAATAAACATGCAATGCTGGAAACAAATCCCCTCTCTCTCTCTTTTATTTCTGAAATATGGAAAAAACGAAGTGAGATGTTGAGGAGATTTAAAAACCATTGTTTACTGGTCCGTTGTATAGTGCTGCGTCCAGCTCTTCTTCAACATCGTAGCCTTCAGTATCGAAGATACGGACTTCGAACCTCGCGTCTCCTTTGTGAAGGAACTTTATGGTTGAATTTAGGGTAATTCTGTGAGATTCGACAAAGTCTTTCCAGCCTTCGGTCACCCATAAAGAGTGGTAATGACCTTTCGATATGTGGAGAGGAAAGTTTTGTAGTGTGCGAGATGACAACAAGATTTGCTCGGGCACTTGGGATTGGAATTCTTCTCCAAAGCTATATTGTAGCATCATGCGAAGAACTTGTTCCTCGAAGTCTAAATTGAGTGAAAAAAAGTAAGGGTTTCGGGGAGGATTTTGTGTTGTCATGACAGGGAATTTTTATTTGCAAGAGTGGTGGAATGATAAGAGGGTGGTTCTTTTATAGAGGAAAATGGGGGATTTACGTGTTTTAATTTTTTTTAATCTAACTTGCTGTTTTGGTAGGAACAAAAGTTTCAATGTTTTGAAAACAGTGAAAGTTGTCCATGATTATAGGCGACTGTAGTCTGGTTTAAAGTTAATAGATAGGGCTGCAGAAGTCTCAGTGGATTCTTTTCACGTGTATATAATGAATGAGAATTTTGACCAAATTAATTCTGTTGTTGATTGCCCCTTTTGCGTGTGTATATATCGTTGGGTATATAAAGCTTTTAGGCATGCGATTACTAAATTTCATTCTCCTTAGAGGCTTGCTTGCATATCTGTGCCTTAAGTGCACGCGATTGCTAAATTTTATTCTCCTTAGAGGCTTGCTTGCATATCCGTGCCTAAAGTGCACGCGATTGCTAAATTTTATTCTCCTTAGAGGCTCGCTTGCATATCCGTGCCTAAAGTGCACGCGATTGCTAAATTTTATTCTCCTTAGAGGCTTGCTTGCATATCCGTGCCTAAAGTGCACGCGATTGCTAAATTTTATTCTCCTTAGAGGCTTGCTTGCATATCCGTGCCTAAAGTGCACGCGGTTGCTAAATTTATTTTCCATATAGGCTTATTCGCATATCCATGCCAAAAGTGCACGTGATTGCTAAATTTTATTCTCCTTAGAGGCTTGCTTGCATATCCATGCCTAAAGTTTACACGATTGCTAAATTTATTCTCTGTAGAGGTTTATTTGCATATCCGTGCCAAAAGTGCACGCGATTGCAAAGTATGCAGAGGTTCTTAGTGTTCTAAGTCATCAGGTTTTCTTTTTACATAAAAAGTAAATCTTAAGCAAAGTATGCTTTGAGTTTCTTAGTATTCTATGCCTTTGCAAGGATAGGTCCTTTTGAGTTTTGAAGTTTAAAAGATCCTCTTCCCACTTCCTGATGGATGACATAAGGACCCTCCCACTTAGGCTCTAGTTTTCCTTCTTATGTGGCTTGTCGGAGAACCATGTCTCCTTTTCTTAGAGGGCGTACGAACACACTTTTGTTATATCCCACGGTGAGTCAACGTTGATACTCGCTGGCTTTGAGGCAAGTTGTTTGATGTGGGGAGAATTGAATCGAAATATGTAATAAAATATAAAACAATACAACTCTTAGCCTTTTCAAATAAATTCAAGACTCCCCGCTATAATAGTAGGGAATCAGGTTCGATCCTTGAGGAAGTGAGTCAGCGGGATCCTAGTAGCATGTCTTGAATGTTCGACCAGAAGCCTCGATCTCGAGCACAGACCTCGACGTAAACCTTGGCTATCGATTCCTTCTGCAACAGAAGACCTGCAGAGACAAAAACAAGGAATCGATATCGACTAGGGAAGTTCGATATCGATGTCAGTAAACGAAATCGACTGGCTCAAAAGACTGCCAGTCGAGACAGGTTGGTCGATATCGACTTCAGCTACTTCGTGCAGGGAGATTCGAGATCGACACAGAAGACCGTCGATCTGGCACAATGGTCGATATAGATGATGGTTGTCGATATCGATGTTGTTCCTGCAGAGAAGTTAGTTTTTGTCGGCGAAGAAAGGCCGAAGAAAGAAGGATGGCAAAGGAGCAATGATCAGAAAATAAATCAGGGGTTTTGGGTTTTTCGATAACTCAATGAACGACAGGCAAAAAAGATGTAAACTAATAAAGGAAAGATCTTCCAAAGCCATGGATTACCGCGACGACAACCATGATAGTATAAGTAAGAAACCACTAAAGATGCATGCTTTTATCATAAAGGAGAAGGCTTTCACCTAAACTGACAAATAGGAAAAGATATCTTGCAATAAATTAACCTAATTTGCATCTACCTTTGTGATAATTGAGTTTATAATCTTTCGAATAGAAACCCTAATTACTACCCAAGTTTCACAACATGAGTTCCTTAAATTCGCATTTACAGATGAACCACAAAGTAGAGCGAGATAAAAGATATCTTTAGCGACATACAAACCTTACCACCATGGCTATCGTCGGGCACCCTGACCCTAGAAGAAAGGGTGACTACTCGCTCATGTTGAAAGAAGACATGCTTGGAATTTAAAGGAAATAAACTTGCATTGATGAAAAACTTTGAATCTTTACAATCTAAACGCCAACTATCGCAAGCGCCAAAACTCTAAAGCTCAAAACCTAAAACTCTAACTTTATTGCTTGATTGAATGTGTTTTCTTGGATGATCCTTGCTATCCAAGGATAGTATCTTCTATCTAAACTATAAACTCTATCCAAACAAGTAGGATAGATCTTTTATTTTAGGTAAATATATAAATAACTTGATAAAGCTTTAAGGTAAAAAACAAATATTCCCCAGCTGTAATCTATCTAATATCTATAGATAATCCGTGCTTTAGTTGATAGAATTCCCAATCCGCATCTCAAAAAACGTGTCCAACCCGTGTCTAAATATGGTCGATATCGACCTCTATGTTTCTGCTCGACGGGTTCAGCTTCACTCGATTTCTGGGACGAGGTCGATATCGATGTTGGGAGATCGATATCGACTACTTTTCTTCTGTTGGATGATGGTCTTTCTCGACACTCAGTTCTGTGTCGATGTCTAGTCGATTTTGACATTTGGGTCGATTTCGACCTCTTCTCTGCCTTCCTTTGGTTTCTTCGTTTTGACTCCGATTTCGCTCCAATTTCTACATAATTAGATCAAGACTTGTGCATACTCTATTTCTTGCACGTTAGCTAATTCTACACAAATTTATCTTATTTTCAACCTTTATTTTAGGAATCGAATGAAATATGAAGTCAAAAGATGCAATAAAAAGAGGTACAAATATGTACATTAAAAGAACCCATACTTAAACTTGCTTGTCCTCAAGCAATAACCAACACCTACAACACACCCTTCAAGTCTTCGCACTTGTCAAAAGCAACATCATAAGTGGTAGCAAAGCAAAGCAAGTGAATTTAACGCCATAACACATATTTAAGCGATCCATAAGCATATGCAATTTTGATCCAACCTCACAGGGATAATGTGTTTGCTCTCAACTCTTATGTGTTTAGGCTATGAAGATCAACGCTCAACTCAATTCCATATACAAACTCATAAACATTGCAATTTATAAGAATCCACTTCGCAACCAATTATGAAAATGCAATAAGAACCATCAAGAGGACTTTCGCTCAATGGAAGACTTCATAGAAGACTCCACTCGGCGGGGTTGTAATGGGGCTTGGTATGAAATAAAGGGTATGTAATTATTTGGCTATGTGGTGCTTATAAAATTCGGGAATCAAGACTCCTAAACCTTATCACTACTATAGCCAAACCATAACTCTTACATAATGCTCTTTCAAAACTCATCTTTCCATAATGCTCATCAACCCTTCTTTCAAACCCTAATATGCTCTCAAAATATAAACCTTGTATGAAGTAAATAAATAACTAAGGAATTTGGCTCATGCACAACATATATATATATATGTATATATATATATATATTTTTTTTTTTTCTTTCTTCAATTTTTTTTAACGGAATTAAAAATAAAATAGAGGTGCATTTATATGGTGAGCCAAAAATCCTTTTACAAAATATGACAAGATGCAAATATGTACCATCCCATAATTTTCTTTGCTCAAAACTAAATAATATGCACTTTTCTTTCCACAATGCATTATTCTAACCAATGTAAGTCTCAATTCCCAAATGGGGGTGAGGCTCACTTTGGCTAGGGATAATTTTGTGGAGTTTGCAATATAAGGCTCAGGCTAATATTCTGGCTTCAAGCAGAGATAATGCAGGGTAGGTAAAGAGAGGATAAAAATGGCTTAAAAGATGCCTCCATCATTTAATTCTTGTAAACATAAACATATATATGCATTGGCTTTGAATAACTATCACAACATTTAGAGATGCATATGAAGAGTAAATTCACTCAAGAAAGCAGAGGGATTTTTTATGTTCTCCCTACAGGCCAAAATTCTCACAAGGACAATTTTTGTTGGATTTGCGTTTTAGCCTAGGATCATATGTGCTCAATTTCATCACAAGTTCACAATCTACATAAAAACCATTTTTAAGGACTTAGGCTAAACCATCCAAATATGCCATAGGATTTACATGATCAAGTCAACTATTGAGTTTTCATCATAGGACATCTAAGTAGGGCTTAAAAATAAACTTAAAAAATAAACATGCATTTTTTGTATTTTTGACATTTTTCTATTTTTTTTGGATTTGTTGACAATTTTTTATGAAAGTGAAAACTAAGAACAAAAACTTAAACATGAATGCAATGTGAAGAAGAAAACCAAGTTATGACTATAAGACATGTTTTTCCCCACCCCATACTTCAAATATATACAGTGTCCTCACTGTATTAAAAGAAAAACAAGGGTAGAGAGAAACACACAGCGCAACCTGCAGATTCGGGTCGATTTCAGGTTGGTCGATGCCAGAGGTCGATGTCGAGGTCGCTGGTCGATGTCGACTGCATCTGTCAAAGTCGAGGAAGAAGGTAAAGTTGAGGGTCGCCAAAATTGTGGTCGATATCGAGTATAATGGTCGATATCGACCTCTGCTTTTTACTCTTGAGTCCTCGATGTCGACTCCAGGAGGTGGCTCGACCCTTGGGTGGTCGATTTCGACTGGCCTGGTTGATTTCAACTAAAGCTCCATGGTTTGCCCATATTGCAAATGTTAGGTCAAGAAAGAGAAGGAAAGCGCCCAATGAAGTAGAACCTAATAAAGAAGAAGCCTTGATTGCCGAACTTAGCTACTATCAAAAGGACCTAGATTATCCAGCAGAAAGATCAAGCTTGAAGGGTCCCTACCTTAAAGGCTCATAACACATTGACGGAGAAGTCGGCCTAGCGACTCAAAAATCTAGAGCTTGTAACTAAAACTTTGATTTTCTTTCGTAGAAGGTTTTTCGGGTATTGAGTTTTTGGATTTTTAAACTTTTGAAACTATGATAATTCGTGGTTTTATCTATTATTCTAAACAAGATTTCAAGTTACCAAGCAAAAGGAGCAACGAAGAAGAAAAGAAGCTACTGCACCCTCCCATTTGTTGAATTATCAATAATGGCCAGAGGAGAGTTAGAGATCATACTTGGGCTTACTTGTTCGGGCCCGAAACAGAAATCATCGGGCTGAGGGGAGGTCGATTTCAACATAGGATGGTCGATATCGAGGTCTGAAGTCAATGTCGATATGTGAGGGTCGATGTCGATGTCAGGACCCCATAGTTAAGCTCCTGGCAATCCTCTGGATCACTCGATATCGATGTGTTATGGTCGATTTCGAGGTCTGTAGTCAATATCGACTGGTTCCAGTCGATGTCAACCCTGCTTGCTATTTCCGTCCTCGCCAAAAAAAATTTGCGAAGCTTCTCCTTAGCCGGTGAGAGGACAACTTGTTCCAACTGCGTTGTTTCGTTCATTGTGGGGTTGAAGCGAAACTCTACGACCTCGTTGCTGATTGTGAATGTAAGGGTGCCATTCCTCACATTGATGTTGGCATCCGCTGTTGCTAAGAATGACCTACCAGGGATGATAGGCACTGTAGGATCCTCCGGCATGTCCAACTTGATGAAGTCCGTGGGTTTGAAGAACTTTCCCACCTTGACAGGGACATAATCCACAACCCCAGTTGGTCTCACAAAGGTCATATCGACGGGCTCCAATGCTCCTACGCCCACATGTTGCCATATTGATAGGGGCATCAAACTAACACTAGCCCCAAGATCACATAGGGCTTTGAACTGATGCTTACCAACCCCTACCGTTACCACGAACTTGCCTGGATCGCCGCGCTTCTCAGGGAACTCAATTGAATTGCATTTGCCGGCGATCTCTAGGATGGACCTCTTCTTGGACAAGATGTCCTTAAGGAACCTCATATATGCATGCATCTCATTGAGCGCTTCAGTGAGTGGTATGGTGAGATTTAGACCTTGTAAGATTTTCACGAAGCGTTTGAACTTGGTGTCTTCTGGATCTTGCAATGCCTTGGAAGGAAAGGGTAGAGTTTTGGATGGCTTCGGAGGTGAATTGGTCGATTTTTGCTTTTTGGACAGATCGATATCGACATTAGGGTGGTCGATATCGACGTTGATGGTCGACCTCGAGGGAGTCTGAAGCGGTGGTCGATTTCCAGAGGTTTCAACATCGACAGGGTGGTCGATATCGACCTGGTCACTCGATATCAAGTGCTTCTCTGGCTCTGTTATGTGCTTCGCAGTGGGCTCGACATCGACTGTAGGATCGACGTTGACAGGGCCCTCGATATCGACCTGGGGTCGACATCGACTGCGTCTCCAGTGACTTCAACTTCGCTCCATGGCTCAGGCAATGTGTGTCCACTCCTTAGATTGATAGCGGTAATATGCCCGACTTGCCCCATTGGATTTTCTTGTGGTTGTCCAGGGAGTTTGCCTGGTGGCTTTGGGATTTGGGCTGCCAATTGACCCATTTGGGTCTCAATCGTCTTCTTCTAAGCATCCATCTCCCCCATTTGGGCATTGAGGCCCTGAAGTTGGTTCTGGATAACGCTGCTAGATTGTTGATTTGTAGCCTGGTTCCTGTGTAATTCCTCAAAAATGAGTTGGATATCATCCCTTCGTGGTTCTCTCTCCGGATGGCCTGGAGCTCTATAAGGCGGAGGATCCCTGGGGTTGTATTGGAGTGGTTGATTTCCCCAGTTTTGGTACCCCTGGCGATTGGAATTCCTCATGTAACGCGCCTCTTGGTGAGTCTCCGCTAGTTTCACTTGCTTTGTATGGGGGCATTCAGTGGTGATATGCCTGACGGAGCCACATTCGGCGTAGGGTTGGTTGGCGGAGAGGAATTTGACTTGTTTTTGCAATCTCTTGAGTTGATCGTGCATGAATTGATCTCTGATGTCGGGATCAATCTCTTTGGAGGGCTCATAGAGTGGCATAGATGCGGTAGGCCTTGAGTCAGAGGCCACAGGAGTCCCATAGGTGTTGTCAAATTCTACCAACCTCTCTATAGTATCCCAAGCTTGTTGTGGTAGGAGCTCGAGATACCCATAGGAGGTATAGGTGTTGATCCTCTCCTTTGTTGCTACATCCAGGGCATTGTAGATGATCTCCTGGATGATGTAGGGTGGTTGCCCATGCGTAGGGAAGGACCTCAGTAGCTCCTTAAAATGCTCCCATGCTTGCACTAATGACTCGCCTGGCTTTTGTTTAAAAGTCGTGATCTTTTGGCGCATCATCGCGGTCTTTGATGGTGGGAAGAATTTGTTGAGGAAGGCATCCTTGACCTCGTCCCACGTGCGGAGCGATCTAGGGGCTAGGCTCTCCAACCATGCTAGAGCTTTCCCTGCGAGAGACCAACGAAAAGCCTTTAGTTTTACATATTCAAGGCTTTGGCCATCAGCAATAGTATCACGCAAATCAAGGAATAAAGATATATGCTCAAGAAGAAAATCGCTAGGTTTCCCCTCAAATTGACGTCGCCTAATCTCAGTTAAAAAATTAGGCTTAATATCAAAATTAGAGTGGGGGATAAGAATAGCCTATTCAGGCACTAAGAGCACAGAGTGCATGTATTGCTTGGCATTCGGAGGGAGGGCGTTGATTTGGGCTTCTATTCACCTCCGACCTTCCTCCTCCCTATCTGCACGCTCTTTAGTTGCCGCCTCTCTGTTGTTAGATCCTCGATTTGCTTCCTTAGATGCTCAATTAGCTCAGCCTGGGTCTCGTTGTCTGCCATGATTCTTTGAGCTTGGGCCCTTAGATGGAGATAGCGTTCAGGGTCGTCTACTCCTTCGAATTCAAGTGGGCGATCAGCGCGTCGCATACATCTGCAAAACCAAACTAGATAAAAACGTTAGATAGACTACTAGAGCGCGATTGATTGCCTCCCCAGCAACGGTGCCAAAATTTGACGTGGGGAGAATTGAATCGAAATATATAATAAAATATAAAAGAATACAACTCTTAGCCTCTTGAAATAAATTCTAGACTCCTCGCTATAGTAGTAAGGAATCAAGTTTGATCCTCGAGGAAGCGAGTCAGCTGGATCCTAGTAGCACGTCCTGAATGTTCGACCAGAAGCCTCGATCTCGAGCACAGACCTCGACGTCGACCTTGGCTGTCGATTCTTTCTGCATCAGAAGACATGCAGAGACAAAAACAAGTAGTCGATATCGACTAGGGAAGGTCGATATCGATGTCAGTAAACGAAATCGACTGGCTCAGAAGACTGCCAGTCGACTCAGGTTGGTCGATATCGACTTCAACTACTTCGTGCAGGGAGATTTGAGATCGACACAGAAGACCGTCGATCTGGCACAGTGGTCAATATCGATGATGGTGGTCGATATCGATGTTGTTCCTGCAGAGAAGTTAGTTCTTGTCGGCGAAGAAAGGCCGAAGAAAGAAGGATGGCAAAGGAGCAATGATCAGAAATAAACCTGGGGTCTTGGGTTTTTCGATAACTCAATGAATGACATGCAAATAAAGATGTAAACTAATAAAGGAAAGATCATCCAAAGCCAGGGATTACCGCGACGATAACCATGATAGTATAAGTAAGAAACCACTAAAGATGCATGCTTTTATCATAAAGGAGAAGGCTTTCACCTAAACCTGCAAATAGGAAAAGATATCTTGCAATAAATTAACCTAATTTGCGTCTACCTTTGTGATAATTGAGTTTATAATCTTTCGAATAGAAACCCTAACTACTACCCAAGTTTCACAACATGAGTTCCTTAAATTCACATTTAAAGATGAAGCACAAGGTAGAGAGAGATAAAAGATACCTTCTTTAGCGACATACAAACCTTACCACCATGGCCATCGTCGGCTACCCTGATCCTAGAAGAAAGGGCGACTACTCGCTCATGTTGAAAGAAGACATGCTTAGAATTGAAAGGAAATAAACTTGCACTGATGAAAAACTTTGAATCTTTACAATCTCAACGCCAACTATCGCAAGCGCCGAAACCCTAAAACATAAAACCTAAAAATCTAACTTTATTGCTTGATTGAATGTGTTTTCTTGGATGATTGAATGCCAGCCCCCTAGAGCTTTATTTATAGGCTACTAATCCTTGCTATCCAAGGATAGTATCTTCTATCTAAACTATAAACTCTATCCAAACAAGTAGGATAGATCTTTTATTTTAGGTAAATATCTAAATAACTTGATAAAGCTTTAAGGTAAAAAACAAATATTCCCCAGCTGTAATCTATCTAATATCTATAGATATTCCGTGCTTTAGTTGATAGAATTCCCAATCTGCGTCTCGAAAAGCGTGTCCAACCCGTGTCGAAGTATGGACGATATCGACCAGAATGGTCGATTTCAACCTCTCTGTTTCTGCTCGAAGGGTTCAACTTCACTCGATTTCTGGGACGAGGTCGATATCGATGTTGGGAGATCGAGATCGAGTGCTTTTCTTCTGTTGGATGATGGTCTGTCTCGATACTCAGTTCTGTGTTGATGTCTAGTCGATATCGGCCATGTGGGTCGATTTCGACCTCTTCTTTGCCTTCCTTTGGTTTCTTCGTTTTGACTCCGATTTCGCTCCAATTCCTACATAATTAGATCAAGACTTGTGCAGACTCTATTTCTTGCACGTTAGCTCATTCTACACAAATTTATATTATTTTGAACCTTTATTTTAGGAATTGACTGAAATATGAAGTCAAAAGATGCATTAAAAAGAGGTACAAATATGTACATCATTGTTTCCCTTCTTTCTTCCCGTAGGTGTACTCTAATTCCAGTGCTTCGTCATTGGTGTCTTTATTGAAATCAAAAACCCTGGCAGAAGGAACCAGTACTTAGACTGGAATAATCGCGTCCACACCAAAAGTCATAGCGAATGGTGTTTCCCCCGTTGGGCTTTTGGCAGAGGTCCGGTAAGCCAAGAGTACTAGAGGCAGAGTCTCCGCCCATTCGCCTTTGCGAGCCCTAGTCTTTTCTTTAGTGCACTCAGTATTTGTCTGTTAGTTGTTTCAGCTTGACCATTAGACTGGGGGTATGCTACGGACGAGAAACGGAGTTCTATGTGGAGCCCATCACAAAAATCTCGGATAGCTTCACAATCGAATTGTGGTCCGTGATTGGTAATGATTGCTCGCAGAACTCCGAAATGGCATATCATATTTTTCCAAAGAAACTTGCGCACCTTTTTCACGGTGATCAAAGCCATGGCCTCAGCTTCTACCCACTTAGTAAAATAATCAACTATTACGAGGATGAATAGCGACTGTCCCGGGGCTCGCGGGAAAGGGCCAAGGATGTCCATTCCCCACATTGCGAAGGGGTATGGTGTAGATATACATTTGAGGGGGTTGGGGGTTGATGTTTGAGAGAGGCGTGTCGCTGGCAGGGATCACATATCAAAATAGCCATTTGAGTGTCGGCCCTGAGGCTGGGCCAATAATATCCTAATCGCGTGATTTTTAAAGCAATTGCTATCCATCCCTAGTGGTTTCCGCAAAGGCCCGTGTGTAATTCTCTGAAGATGGAACGACTTTCTGGGTCGGAAACACAAAGAAGATCAGGAAGGCGAAAACCTCTTTAGTATAGACGACCATCCCTGACTCGAAAATGAGAGGCTCGCTTTTTAATTATTTGATATTCTTGGCTACAGGATCCTTCAGTTGGTACGTTGTTGATATACTCCAAAAAAGGTTCTCGCTAATCCGAGTGGGATACTGTGAAAACATCTTTGTGAATTCCCCGAGCGTGTCTACGTTCAATTACCACACGATCACTTAACTCAAGGGGCAACATGGCCCCTATTCTGGCTAGAATATCGGCACGCCCATTTTGTTCGTGAGGGATAGATGAGATAGAGCAACGGCCGAAGGCGGCTGTAAGGGTTTGTACTCGAGTGAGGTACTCGGCTAGCGTTCCTGTCTTCACTTCATATTCCCCTTTGACCTGTTGTGCGACTACTTCCGAGTCTATAAATATTTGGACATGGCGAGCACCGCTGACTAATGCTTTTTCAATTCATGCGATTAATGCTTCGTATTCTGCTTCGTTGTTGGTTGCTTCAAAGAGGAGTTGGAAGGATAGGTCAGTGATCTCACCGATTGGACTTGATATTGTTACTCCTGCCCCGCAACCATTAGTGGAAACCGAGTCGTCGACATTAATTAACCAATCCTCTCCCTTGCGATCTTGAGTTTCTGAAAAAGTAGCTTCTACCACAAACTCAACCAATGCTTGAGCCATGCAGGATTTCCGGGGTTTGAAATGGATATCAAATTCCGATAACTCCACAACCCATTTTACCATCCTGTCAGAGAGTGAGGGTGAATGAAGGATTTGATGTAGGAGTAGATCAGAGACGACCTCAATGGTGTGGGCTTGAAAGTAAGGTCTTAGTCGTCTTAATGCGAAAATAACAAATAAAGCCATTTTCTCGATGGGGGTGTATCTGGACTCCGCTGGTTGTAGTACTCTACTAGCGAAGTAAACAAGGAATTTGGATTCCCTTGTGAGGACGGTACTGATAGTCGTTGAGCCGACCGCGAGGTATAGTTGTAATGTTTCATGCTCTCGGGGATAATGAAGGGTTGGGAGAGTTGCGAGATACTCTTTCATGCCCTTGAAAGCTCTGTCTAGCTCCGTACTCCACTCAACTAGCCTTTCTTTTTTAGTTGTTCAAAGAAAAGTAAGGAATGATCCGCCAATCGCGAGCAAAAATGGCTCAGGTAGTTGATCGATCCATTGAGATTCTAAATATCCTTCAATCTCTTGGGAGGGGTCATATCGAGTATGGTCTGTACCTTTGGAGGATTAACATCTATCCCCCGGTGGCTGATCATGAAGCCTAAGAATTTTCCAGAATCGACACCAAACGCGCATTTTTTCCCGGTTCAAACAAACGCGATTCATTCTGAGAGCGTCGATGGTTTCTTGTAAATCAGAAGGGTGTTTCTCCTTGGTCAAGCTTTTGACCACAATTTCATCGATGTAAACCATAATATTTCTCCCGATTTATGGTTTGAAAACCTTCTCGATCATTCGTTGGAAGGTAGCGCCCGTGTTTTTTAATCCAAAAGGCATCACTTTATAGCAAAAGGTGCCTTGATTGGTGCTGAATGTTGTACTTTTTTCATCACACGGGCTCATCTTGATCTAGTTATATCCAAAATAAGCATTGAGGAAACTCAAAGTGGCATGACCTGCTGTGGTGTCCACTAGTTCATCAATGGAAGGGAGATGGTAGCTATCTTTGGGGCATGCTTTGTTTAAATCTTTGAAGTCGACGCACATTCTCCATTTTCCACTGCTCTTCTTGATGAGGACTACATTTGATAACCATGTTGGGTCATTTATCTCGCGGATGAATCCTACTTATAGAAGCTTATCTATTTCTTGCTTTGTTGCCTCGGCTTTTTCTGCTACCATTTTTCTCTTCTTTTGGCATACAGTTTTGGTGTTGTGAGTGAGTCTAAGGGAATGCTCTGTTGTTTCGCAAGGAAGGCCCTTAAGGTCTTGAGGGGACCAAGTGAAGACATCTCCTGTGTTTTTTTGAATATATTTGACCCAGTCTAGAATGGGAGTTTCCAGACTATGCCCATGGTAAAGAGCTTCCGCGCCGTTGGCGAAAGGGAAAAAAGCCACTTTTTCTTCAATGATTTTATTTGTGGTCTTTTCTAGTCGTACTTCTAGTTTAGCTTCAATGAGGCCGGAGGTGGCTTCCAAGTCGTTCTTTTCGGTTGCTTCTGATTTTAATGATCCTACGTCTGGCCTGTTGATCGCGAAAACTCGACTTTGACTCTTCTTTAATGAAGCAAGGTAACAGACCTTGCTTTCTGATTGTTCCTCGCGAACCTCCCCAACCTCTTCGTCTGCATATTGGAATTTGATGCTAAAATAGTAAACAAAACAAGCTACTTGGAATTTAAAAAGGCTCACACGGCCCATGATGGCGTTGTAGATGGATGGCAGATGAACCATTGTAAATTCTACCATGTGAGTTCTCTTGCCTGGAGGAGTTCCTAAAGTTAACGCGAGCTCTATGGTTCTAGCCACCTCGATCTCGTCCCCTGAAAAAGAGATAAGTTTCCCCGAGTAACAATGCAAAGCGCTTTCTGCGATGCCCAACTTTTCAAACGCGTTCCAGTACAGGATGTCTACTGAATAACTTGTGTCGATTAAAACGCGTTTGACCATCTTGGTTCCCAACTGTACATGAATGACTATGGGATCTGAATGGTGCATGTTTTGTGGACGCTTGTTTGACGCTGGACTCGGACGGAAGTTGCATGGCTTCAGCAGACGGGCGGGGGCCGTGCCATCCATTCTTTGAGTGAGTCGGGTCAGTACTTCAAGCAACCGAAACAGGCTTCGGAGGCCTCTTCGTTCCGTTCGGGCAGGGATGGCAGCGAGTGCACTCGCTTTATATCTCCGACACACAAGCATCATTTTTCCTTTCTTGGTTACTTGTTCCAGAGGAGGAAGGTCCTCCTACGATGGTATTAATCATCCATCGGGGGGAGGAGGATTTTGATCATCACGACGAGAGTGTACAGATCTGTTCGAAGATGATATCGCTTCTGGAGCATGCAGAATATCTCTAGATGGGAGCCTGTAGCCGCCTCCTCTATTGCTCTTCCTTCCTCCACGACCTCATGGGTACCCGACTCTCCCTCTCCCTCTTGGTTCATAGGGTGGATTGTACTGTTGAGTGTTCGATGAACGGGAGGAAGAGATGCGATTCAAATATTCAAATATAATTCACAACTATGCTAACTCCCTTATCAATCAAATAATACAAGAATCCCTCCCGATGCAGTGGTAGGGTAATTCAGGATCGAATACACGAGGAGGTATGTCAGCGCTTCCCCTATTGTAATCACGATCAAGCTTTCGACCTCATAAGACACTCGATATCGAGGTTGTCTGGTCGATATCGACCTTATTTCTGGTCGATTTCCGGTAGAGTTCCTGCAGAAAACTAAAGAAACACAGATCGACATCGAGTGGAACCTCGATTTCGACGTTAGTGATCGATATCGACCTTTGATAGTCGATTTCGATGTGTGTCACAGAAACTGTTATGCGTAACCTATTGTTGGAAAAGTGTCCGAAGAGCGTAGAAAGGTTAAGAAAAGATGAACAGAAACAAAAATTAACTTTTATATGAAATTCAGTTAACTAAAAGCTTCCAAGGTTGGGGTTTCATGCCACAACGATAACAATGCAAGTTTGATGCTAAAGTTATGAAATTTAATGTCTTTCCATCAAATAACTTTCGTTACAAACACTTAGGTGATTAGAGGCTCTCACATAATTCTTAAGAGTTACTATCCAATTCATGAGTAATCCATCTTCACAATATGAGTGGCTTTCGCTTCAATAATGCAAATAATGAATCTCCCTAACTTTCGCAAAGGATCATGCATAGGATAGAAGACGGAATCACATAAAAGTCATACCTTTGATGCACTTACCTTACATCGCTATCTTCGGGCTCACCCCGACCCTAGAAGTGGGTTGACTACTCGCTTCTCATCATGCAACTCATCATCATTATTGAAAAGAAAACTACGTTGTATTGAACTACGAAAGAAAGATTACAACCGAACCAAGCCAATTCCGCTCTCACTTCCACAACTCCAATCGGCCTCCTCTCTCTCTCTACAAATTCTCTCTATTGAAAACTGAATTCTCTGCATGTATGGCTGTAATTGAATGAATAAACTCAGCCCTAACGGCCTCTAGATATAGATATTGAACTTTGCTATCCAAAGTCTCGAAACTTTATCTTTATTCTCTAAGATAAAACGTAAATAAGTAAAACTAAAAACTTCATGGTAAAACAGCTCATATGATAGCTCTGACGTTGATGATAGGAAATCTCGACTTTAGGATAGATGTGCAAGCTTCGGATATTCTATCAAAATCTGAGTCGGACTTCTCTGCTGGCAACATCGATATCGACCTAAGGACGTCGATATCGACCTCTCTTTTATCTTTTCTCGAGCTCTCCTTCTTCTACTAGGATTGGCACTCGACTTCTATCATTCAGCTCGATCTGGCCACTCGATATCGACAATGGATCATCGATATTGACCTCTGTATGTTGACATGCTCTGCTTCACTCTTGCTCAATTTCTGCCTCTCAGCTGCACTCGATGTCGAGGTTCTACAGTCGATTTCGACCTCTCTAGAAGACTTCGAGTTCTTTTTCCGCTCTTTCAAATCTGTCCATTTTCATCCTGTTTTCTGCAAAATCACATAGAAACTCGTGCAGACCCATATATTCTACAATAATGCATAAACTACACTAATTCCATGTTTTCCCACTAATATGCATGCAAAAGAATGATAAAATGGACCTAAATGTGCATAGAAAATATGGCTATTTGCGCGCACACCAAACACTAGTACAAAATCGTGATTTTAGCCCATGACCTATTACCCCGGATCTCTTTTTATGGGGTGTAATAGCATAATTGACATGTTTTCATTCAATTTTTTTATTAAAATAAATATAGCCCGGACCATATAAAAAATATTCGGGCTATATTATTGTGGGATATTACCTAAACTACATTATATAGCCCGGGCGTTTTATTTGAGGAAATCCAGGCTATATACTTTTTACCCCATAAAGAACAGTTACATATACCCCGAAAGACTTTGCTACTGAGGGTATATAACTATTTTACCCCACAAATAATATCCGGGGTATATACATTTTAAATGTCCGGGGTATAAAATTATTTCTTTTTTATTTGGAAAATAAATTAATTACCCAGCCACCTGCTACGAACAGGATGAAGATCGAGAGCGAGACTGAAATTCGATCGTCTCCCTCCTTGAAGCTCCGACTTCGCTGCTTCGACCGCCTCCTCACCCGGCCGCCTCCATCACCGTCTCCTCACCCGGCCGCCTCCATCACCGGACCCTCCTCCTTCACTGACTCCTCTTCCACCTCCTCTCTTCACCGCCACCCCCTTCGCAACTGGTCATCCTCGCCATCTCTTCTCTTCGGCGCCATCGTCTTCGCCTCCATTCGTCGCCGCCATCCACTTCGCCACCATCCTCTCCTCAGCCATCCTCTCCTCCACCATCCTCTTCCTAAACAAAAACCCTACATTGTAGATCTGTGAAAACCCTAATGAGTCCGATGCTTTGGCACAGACAAATTGAAGAGGAATCCGACTCCTTGAAGAGGAATCCGACTCCTTGAAGAGGAATTCGACTCCTTGGAGAGGAATCCGACTCCTTGGGACTCTCTTCCCCAAATGTCGTTCATCTCTTCTCCAAAGGTCGTTCGTGCTGCTGTTGCCCTCGACTCTCCACTCCGCCGTGGTCATTCGATTGTATGTTGTTGCTCCTCCCTTGCTCTTAGATTCATTTGATTTCTGAAACCCTATTCTGGATTCATTCGATTTCTGAAACGCTATAGAGGATTTCTGAAACCCTAATCTGCTCGTCCCTTGCTTAGCTTAAACAATTTTGGTTGATTATTAGCTGAGTATTTTGATTCGATTATGCTGATTCGTGCTTCTTCTGATGTTGCTTAATGTTGCTCGTTTGCTCAATTTAACATACTTTACCATGGTAAAGTATGTTAAATTGAGCTTGGAGGTGAAAAGAGAGCTTGTTTACGATTTGAAGCATTCAAATTGTCCCCCTGAGTTGCTGATGTCAAGAAGCCATCAAGAGATTTTGCAGCTCTTGTGTGCAAAAATGGGGAAAAAGATAAAGTACACTGGTTTGAGGAAGCTGAAAATTATCGAGATCCTGCGGCCAAATGAATGACTTATTGAAGTAAGTTTCATCCTCTCTTTTATGTCATTCCCCTTTTTGATTCTTTCTACCTGTTCTTAAGATTAAATTTATGCATATATTTCTAATGGTTGGAAAAGTAATATATGTTTATTATTTATCCCTTTTGAAAGCTTAGCTTGGAAGTGCAATTAAAGTAACATACCGTTGCGAGTATAAACAATCTATATTTCTAGTCCTTTTTGTATGACCAATTAGTTACCGTACACAATCGGTTACTTATCTAGCTTTAATCAACTAGCTACAATCTCTACCTTCAGAAATCATTTACCTTATTAGGTCATACAAGTTGTTGTTGGGAACCTAAGCTTCGGAGAGGAGAAACTCGTCTTTCAATTGAGTTACCATGGATTGTTGTGAGTGATCTCCAATAGCATGTCATTTTATAGCAGCTTAGTCATTTCTTATGTATGGAATTAGTAGAATGAAGATGTTAATTTAAGTATCTCATTTCTTCTACAACAGGTACTACAAGGTACAATGCTCTCTTTTACGGCAGCGACAATTGTCCCCCCATTATTTATTTGTATTAGCCATGTAACTGAACTGATTCTATACTATTGTAGGATTGTAGCTGATACTAGTGTCTTTGCAGAAGTAAATCTGAATATCTGACAATTGTCTAAAGGAGACGTGCGTGCCTCAATTGAAGTAAATTCTCTTTGACATCTCATTTGAAGGAAAATAGGTTTTTCGTATAACAAAGAAAACGTCATTTGTAGCACTTAAATTACAACAACCATAAATCATCTTTATGTCCATGAAGATATCAAAATTCCTAGTTAGATAATTTAGATAATATTCTTTATATCTAATACGTGTTTGCCTTTATTTTATATAGCTACAGTTAGCTTTTATCTCAAGTTGATTAGCACCTTGTTTTTCCTTACGTTGCAATTTCTTAGGATCAAAGAAAGTGTATGTTTTGATGGATTAGAAGGAAGGTTAAAGTGAAAGACATTGCGGATAAACTAGTTAAATTCTTATTAGTTTGCAAATGAGAGTTGTAAGGATTTTCTTTTTTATGTCAACCTGAAAAACATTAAAAATTCCACAGAGAAACTAGTTGAATTCTTATTTCACCTATTTTTCCTCTCTTTTCAGTTTTTTTTATGTTAAAATGTGTGCATGTATTTTCTAGTGGCATTGGTGAGATTAAACTTCTCGTTGCCTTATTTTTGTTTTCCTAGGTGAGCAAGCAGTTAGGTATGTTGAACTCGCCATGGCACAAACATTCTACTGAAGCCTGAAGGAGAGTGAATTGCTTGCTCTGGTGAGGACTCTCCTAATAAATGACACTTCTACCAAGAGTATGCAGTGGGTAAGTGTTGTCATGCCATTTTCTATCGCTCTTTGTGTTGATTTTGTCGTAGTAAAATGATGCTTATGTCGAAATATTGTTTTGTCTTAAAGTATCTTATTGTATCACCATGTAGATCGAGTAATTAGCATTGATGGCTCTTTAGCATGCATTTTGGATAAAGGAAAACATTTCACTTTCAAAAAACTTGTAATCATGCATGGACCTATTTCCTCACTGAATTTGGCTCATCAAGTTCTATTGATTATAGGTAGGAGTTGGAAATCAAATGGAATAATGACATTGACTTGCTTCTTTTTAATTTGAAGGAAATGATAAGTCACCCAATCCAAAGGAAATTGTGTAGAAGTTTATATGCGCTGTGTAAAATCCACATTAACATTTTCACTATAATGTTTCTTTACCTTTCTGTTCATCATGTTTTCATACTGCTTTTGCATCTTCTTCTCATGCTCATCTGTCTAAACCAAAGGTGTCTGCTAAGAAGGCAAAGGCTTGGTGTGCTTCAAAGGGTGGCATTCCTTATTTTGAAACTTCTGCCAAGGACGGAACCAATATTAAAGCTGCTTTTGAATGTATTGCCAAGAATTCTGTTAAGAATGAGCCTGAAGAAAACATGTAAGTTACTTTATAAAATACTCCTACCATCTAGCTTGTTCATTGGGGAAAAGATTTGTGTCTTGTATTTTACATGAAAAGGAAACATATAAAATGGTGCTTTAAGTATCAATTTTTGGGCTTGTTTGTCTTAGGTGGAGCTTTTTGAAGTTATGGTTTTGTTCCACAAGGGTTTTAGTTTGACATTCTACAAATACTAACACAAAATCCACATTTATATATGTACATACATACATATGTTTGTAAGCACCTATTGGTTGTCATTTTACAAATACAAATAAATATCTTAATAAATTAAGCATTACCGTGAGGTGGGTGGAATTATCCTGACGAACTCTTTCTTGGTTGTCATTTTAGGACATTTATTCAGTGGAATTTCAGTGGGCAGTCTTTTCTTTTAGTACAGTCTATGCACCTTACCTCTTATTCTTCCAAGTTAGAGAATATGAATGATCAAATTATAGGTTTCACTGTTTCAGTATGAATAATAGCTAAGTTGCTTTTTCAAGGTTTCCATGCTATAATATGTTGATATTTCTTCATTTTTATTTTCTCATCATGTTTCGATTTGTTTTGGAATGATTTTCAGGCAAGGCTAATCAAGGTCTCTCAAGTTTGGAGGAAGTTTCTAACCGTTCACCTATATTCTGAAACAACATTGCATGATCGATAGACTCGTCTTTTTCCAACGTATTATAAGGGTATGAGTCATGTACACACAACTCGAAACCTTGCAAGACACTATAATTTTTCTTATGAAGCAAGACATATTTCAAGTGTTGTTGAACATGTATATTTTGTCTTGAAATCTTGTACGAACTTGAAACTTTTAAGATATTCAATTACAAGATTGTTTCAAACATGTGCATATTGTTCAGTTGTGGATTTGTGGGTGATTATTGATTTGAATGAGAATTATAGATTTAATTACAGGTTTACAGTGGTAATATATAAATGGGTATTATAAGACTAGAAAATAAAACACATTATATAGCCCGGTTCTTATTTATCCGGTATATATAACATGAATTTTATGATCAATGGAGAGTATCATATACCCCGGATATTATTTAAATATCCGAGCTATATACATGGTACAAATAAACTTCCCACACACCCAAGAGGAATATACCCCGGAGTAATGGAATTTTATAGCCCGGATAAAGGTTATTATAACCCAGATTAAATGTAGTATATAGCCCGGATATTGGTGGAATATAGCCCGGATATTATAGGAATATAGCTCGGGCGTGTTTTTTAGCTCATTTTTTGTAGGAATTTGCTGGGTTATATACCCCAGATTTTTTTTTCAAATATCCGGGCTATAAAGTCTGAGCCACTTTTCACCCCAACCAACCTGAAGCCCGGAGCTATAGGCTGTCAGATCCGGGGTATATGGCCAAAAACGCCCGGGGTAAAATCCCATTTTTGTACTAGTGAAACACCCCATACTTAAGCTTGCTTGTCCCCAAACAATACCTTTAATGGTCATTCAGGGGAAGAAAGTAAACCCTCAACATCATAGATTCATTTTTCATTTGTCCCTACAATGAATTGCCATCCTCGATAAGGTACTAATGTCAACCAAGTCCATGCTTGTGCATAAAAGCAATTTCTTACTCATAAAAGGAGGCTTATATGCAAAAAACAATTTCAGCGACATAGCATTAATAATCATGAGGACTTTTTCAAGCTTATGAGAAGTTGATTGGTAAAATTTAAAGGTGGGCTAATATTTGGCCATGTGGTGTTAAATCCGGGGAAATAATACTTTCTTTCCAAAATATTCATTCCACATTCCTTCTTCATAATGCATCTCACCTTTCACTCATCGCTCAATGCTTTTTTCACTTTAAATGCTTTTACCTCTCTAACCTTAGCACTACCTTCTCGCAAATCGCAAACATGGGTGTCATGAATGGCCCCGGATACTTAGTACTTCGGACTCCTCACCTTGTGTCCCATCTCGCTGAACTAACATCTCAATGAGCAGGGTCGACCTACCTTTAATAATATTGCACAAACTCCATATAACAACTCCAAAGATGACATCCATTCTCAAACTTGTCCCCGGATAGGGTATAAGGTATAAAAAAGGGGCAATATATAATATATGTGGAGCAATAATGATAATGATATAGTAAGGCTCATATATGGCTAGTGACTTTTGCAAATATGCATAGGTAAGGCTAGGATATGAACTTTTGTAAGCACATGTATAGAAATTTTTAAAGTCCTCCATCATCTTATCATGCATATGTCAAAAGCAACTTTAAATTTTCATCTCCTTTATTTTTTTCTTTTGCACTTCATTGGGACTTCCCTTAACTAGGCAATTTCATGTTATATCTCTAATGAATCTAATTTTGCATCGTAGAGCTCTTTCATATACTTCCATGACTCTTTCCTTTATTTTTAATTTTTGGTGGGGGTCATTTTTCTCTTTTTTTTTTCTTTAGATATGACTAACTATGTAATATGCATGAACTACATAAAATATGCAATAACTTAAAATATGCTAAAACATGCAAGTAAGCCTTTCTCCCACCCCATACTTAAAGTCTACAGTATCCTCACTGTATTAGAACTAGGGTTAAGAAGAAAACTTACTAAACCGTCAAAAATTTCAGGAGTCGAAGAAGACTGCAGGGATGGTCGATATCGACCTTGCAACATCGAAATCGATCTTTGTCATTTATTTCTGTCTCAAGCTTCATGGTGATCCGGCCTCAACCACAAGCCCATCTGAATCGACCTTAAGGTCGATGTTGATCTTTAACATCGATATCGATGTGTCTTTCTGTCCCTTTCCTCTTTCCTGCAACTTGTTAAACAAACTAAAACCAAAAAAAAAACAATGCAATAATAATGTAACAAAAACCAAAGATGTCCAAAACCAAAAACTAAGTGTATGTTACAAGCTCTAGACTTTTAAGTCGCTAGGCCGACTTCTTCCTTGTGCGCTCTCAAGGCGGCATCTGCAGAGCCCATGTGGCTTGGGCATCAAATAGGACTCCTTTCTTGTCACGAAGCTGCATTCCGCCCGGATGGATTTGATTCACCATGAATGGTCCCGAATTCTTATCTTTGACTCTCGTAGGGACCCAATGATCTTTTGACTTGGCAACATAAACCTTGTCTCGTATCTCATATTGGCTTGAATTGTCATCGGATACCCTACATAAGCGCACATGTCAAGGCACACCTCTTCCAAATAATGATAAAACTTTAATTGTAATGGAATAGGAGGAATCCGTACCTTGACTTACCTTCTTCTCTGTCTATGGCTCAGGTCGACATCGATATTCAGTGGTCGATATCGAGCTCTGCTGTGCTCTTGGAGGTTCAGTCGATTTGGAGGCTTTTCCCTTGATATGATCAGGTCGATTTCGACCCTCAGAGATCGATATCGAGCTCTCCTTTTTTCCTTTCTCAGCTTCAATGGTAGTCGATTTCGTCTTTAGGGCATGGTCGATATCGACCTTGGTGCCCGATTTCGAGGTTCTTTCTCCTCCTCTGTCGACCCCATACTTATGACCTGACACAGAATCTTGAACATTATTAGTCGATATCGACTTACCAGGGTTGATTTCGATGTTCTGTTTGACTCCTTCGTTTAAGAGTGCCACAACCTCCTCCACTTGGGCTTCTATGACCCTCTTTTCTAGCTCTTCCGGTGTCATACTCCTTATCTTGGCTTCTCCACATGCGATGTAGACACCATTGATGGCCTTTATCTCCATTGGCCCTTGATTTTTCACCGTCTTGTTGAAGGCATACTCTATCACCTCGTCGCTAATTGTAAATGAGAGTAATCCTTTCTTCACGCTGATGTTGGCATCGACGGTCGCTAGGAATGGCGTACCTAAAATAATGGGACAAGCAGGGTCCTCTGCTATATCAACTACTAAGAAATCAGCAGGGACAATGAATTTACCTACTTGTACTGGTACATCAGTCACCAAACCTGTTGGAATTACTACCGTATTATTTTCCATGTATAACCTTGCATCCACGGGCTCCAGAGGACCTATCTTTACCTTGTGCCATATGGTTAGTGGCATCATGCTAACACTAGCGCCCAAGTCAACTAAAGCATTAAATTTGAATCGACCTAACCTTATGGCGATAGAGAACTTACCTGGGTCCGCCCGCTTTTGTTGTAGCTCCAATCTGTTGCACTCCTCTACGATCTCAGAAAGCGATCGCTTCTTACCCAATATGTCCTTAAGGAACCTTACATAGGACGACATCTCATGAAGTGGTTCTGTGAATGGTATTGAGACATTGAGTCCTTGGAGCATCTTCACGAACCGCTGAAATTTCTTTTTCGCTGGGTCCTTAATCATCTTATCTGTTGGGAATGGCAACACCTTCTTCTTCCCCGCGGATGTAGTTAGGTCGACATCGACATCAGTAGGGTCGACATCGACTGGAGGAGTCGATTTTTGTGGTGACGCCGCAGCAGTGTTGACATCGACAGGAAGGTCGACATCGATGTCACCTTGGTCGATATCGATAAGGGGGGTCGATATCGATGTTCCTTCTGATACTTTCTCCTCCAATTTTTGCTCAGGCGTTTGTAATTGACGCCCACTCTATAGATTCATCACCGCAATGTGTCCAGTGGTCTTTCCCTTTTGGTTGGGCACATTTAATTCAGGGAATGATCCTGACGCTTTGGGTATTGCCTCCGCCAATTGACCCATTTGGGTCTCCATATTGCGCTTCCAAACGTCGATTTCCCCAAGTCTAGAATTGATGCCCTGCAGCTGAGTATGGATGGAGTTGTTGACTTGTTTGAACTCAGCGTGGTTCCTCTGCATCTCATCAAGAATGATCTGCAGGTCATCCTTCCTTGTCTCCCGCTCAGGGTACCCTGGTGCTCTATACGGTGGGGGATCCCTTTGTTGATAGAACCTTTTATCTCCCCAATATGGTTGATTGCCCCCTCTATAGGAGCCTCTCGTCCACTTGGCTTCCTCATGTTGTTCCGCCATGGATACTTGCTCAGTATGTGGACAGGCACTAGTGTTATGCCTCGTTGAACCACATTCTTGACAATGTTCATTATTGCTCAGGAACCTGACTTGCTTTTGAAGCCGGCGGGTCTGATCATTGTGGAATTGTTGCCGCACATCAGGATCTATCTCCCTTGGAGGCTCATATAGTGGCATCGATGGGGCATGCCTTGAATCATAAGTCGCATCAGTCCCATAGGTGTTATCGAAGTTCACGAGCCTCTCAATAGTCTCCCAGGCCTCCGTTGGTGTAAGCTCAATGTACAGATACGAGGTATATGAATTGATCCTCTCCTTATTCGGTGCATAAAGGGAATTATAGAATATCTCCTGGATGACATATGGAAGTTTCCCATGCGTCGGGCATGATCTCAACAAGTCCTTAAATCGCTCCCACGCCTATGCCAACGTTTCACCTGACTTTTGTTTGAAAGCCGTGATCTTTTGTCACAGCATCGCCGTTTTAGAGGGTGGAAAGAACTTATTCATGAATGCGTCCTTCACCTCTGCCCATGTCCTCAACAAGCGTGGAGCCAAACTCTCAAGCCATTGTATTGCCTTTCCTGCCAAAGACCATCGAAAAGATTTTAGTCTCACATACTATAAATTTACACCATCAGTAATTGTTTCACATAAATCCATAGAAGTAGAGATGTGTTGCAGTGGGCATTCATTAGGTCTTCCTTCAAAAGTGTTTCTTTTAATTTCAGAAGGGAAGTTTATTTTAATCTCATAATTGGAAGGAGGAATAAGTATAGCGGATTCAGGAACATGAAGCGGCAGATGAATGTATTGCGTCGCCATCTGTGGATACTGATTAAGCCGCTCTTGGGCTTGTCTGTACGCATCCTCCTCCCTATTAGCACGGGCTTGCTCTGCAGCAGCAGCGGCCCTCTTAGCAGCGATTGTAGTATTGTGATCCTCAATCTCTTTCCTCAACCGCTCTATGGTCTCAGCCTGCATCTCGTTGTCCGCCATGATTCGAATTTCTTTGTTGCAAAGATGGAAGAAACGTTTAGGCTCGTCAATGGTTTCTAGGATAGGTTTGTGATCAGAACGTCGCATAAACCTGCAAAATAAGCACTAAAAGATCATGAGAAAACTTAGGTGGCGATTGATTGCCTCCCCGACAACAGCGCCAATTTGTTCGATGAACGGAAGGGAGAGATGCAATTCAAATATTCAAATATAATTCACAACTATGCTAACTCCCTTATCAATCAAATAATACAAGAATCCCTCCCGATGCAGTGGTAGGGTAATTCAGGATCAAATCCATGAGGAGGTATGTCAGCGCTTCCCTTGTTGTAATCATGATGAAGCTTTCGACCTCAGAAGACACTCGATATCGAGGTTTTCTGGTCGATATCGACCTTTGTTCTGGTCGATTTCCAGTAGAGTTCTTGCAGAAGACAAAAGCAACATAGATTGATGTCGAGTGGAACTTCGATTTCGACGTTAGTGATCGATATCGACCTTCGATAGTCGATTTCGATGTTTGTCACAGAAACTGTTTTGCGTAGCCTATTGTCGGAAAAGTGTCGGAAGAGCGTAGAATGTTTAAGAAAAGATGAACAGAAACAAAACTTAACTTTTATATGAAATTCAATTAACTAAAAGCTTCCAAGGTTGGGGTTTCATGCCACAACGATAACAATGCAAGTTTGATGCTAAAGTTATGAAATTTAATGTCTTTCCGTCAAATAACTTTTGTTACCAACACTTAGGTGATTAGAGGCTCTCACATAATTCCTAAGAGTTACTATCCAATTCATGAGTAATCCAAATTCACAATATGAGTGGCTTTCGCTTCAATAATGCCAATAATGAATCTCCCTAACTTTCGCAAAGGATCGTGCATAGGATAGAAGACGGAATCACATAAAAGTCACACCTTTGATGCACTTACCCTACATCGCTATCGTCGGGCTCACCCCGACCCTAGAAGTGGGTTGAGTACTCGCTTCTCATCATGCAACTCATCATCATTATTGAAAAGAAAACTACTTTGTATTGAACTACGAAAGAAAGATTACAACCGAACCAATGCCAATTCCGCTCTCGCTTCCACAACTCCAATCGGCCTCCTCTCTCTCTCTACAAATTCTCTCTATTGAAAACTGAATTCTCTACGTGTATGGATGTAATTGAATGAATAAACTCAACCCTAACGGCCTCTAGATATAGATATCGAACTTTGCTATCCAATGACTCGAAACATTGTCTTTATTCTCTAAGATAAAACATAAATAAGTAAAACTAAAACCTTCATGGTAAAACAGCTGATATGATAGCTCTGACATTGATGATAGGAAATCTCGACTTTAGGATAGATGTGCAAGCTTCGGATAGAATTCTATCAAAATCTGAGTCGGACTTCTCTGCTGGCAACATCGATATCGACCTAAGGACGTCGATATTGACCTCTCTTTTATCTTATCTCGATCTCTCATTCTTTTACTAGGATTGGCACTCGACTTCTATCATTTAGCTCGATCTGGCCACTCGATATCTACCATGGATCATCGATATCGATCTCTGTATGTTGACATAATCTGCTTCACTCTTGCTCGATTTTTGTCTCTCTGTTGCACTCGATGTCGAGGTTCTGCAGTCGATTTCGACCTCTCCAGAATACTTCGAGTTCTTTTTCCGCTCTTCCAAATCTGTCCATTTTCATCCTGTTTTCTGCGAAATCACATAAAAACTCGTGCAGACACATATCTTTGACAATAATGCATAAACTACACTAATCCCATGTTTTCCCACTAATATGCATGCAAAAGAATGATAAAATGGACCTAAATGTGCATAGAAAATATGGCTATTTGCGTGCACATCATCGAGGTGGAGGGATGGGTTGATTTTTATTTTGATTTGTAGAAGGGGCGCAAATTTGTAAAGGTACATTCTGTTGAAGAGGAGGTGGAGGTGGCACTCCATAGACGGGAGGGCACATCATCGGTGGGTGCGCCATCATCGCATTGCTTGGAGCGGAAGGCAAGTTTGGATTCGTCAGTTGATTATATTGCACTTCATGATGCGGAGTTTGATGGGGAGTGACTGGAATCGGCCAGTGAGGATTATTGTGTTGTTGGGCGTCTTGACCTTCCCTCCCGCAGAACTTGTTGTTTGATATGTGGAAAAGGAAGGGGTTATTCTCATTAGATCTCGAACTTGATCCTGCAGCTTCCATGGCGTGGATTTGTAAAGTTACCAAATCGCGTAGCTTATGGTAGTTGCAGGGTTCTTTTCTGAATAAATAAGTCTTGAAATCGCCTTTAGCAAGGTTGCCCATCAAGATGGTGCTTGCTGATTCTTGATTAAACTTTGGGATCTGCACAACCATGGTGGTGAATCCGCTAAAGAAACCTCCCTATGACTCCGATGCTTCTTGTTTGATAGAATTCAGGTCCAACATGGTACGGTTCCGCGTACAAGCGCTGTCGAAATGAGCGACGAATATACCTGACAGTTGAGCAAAGCTGCTTATGGAAGACTGAGGTAGGTTGGTGAACCAATTTAACACGACTCCAATCAAGGTGGAAGGGAACGATAGACAGAACATAGCATCGTTATTCTCATTCATACCCATGGAAGTCGTGAATTGGTTCATATGATCGTTGGGGTCGGAATTCCCGGTGTATTTTACGATGGACACGTCTCTCCATCTTTTGGGGACCGACATCTCACGTATAGATTTGTAGAAGGCAGATGGAAAATGGGGTTCATCTTTGTGAGTCGGGCTAGGAGCCCCCGATGAATTGGACCTTGAAGAGATGTCCATAGCGTAGTCATCGCGGGCTTTTTTGCCAGTGTTGTCATCATCGCGATCTGGATTTGGATTAGGTGGGTTATTGACGGGATTAGAAAATAAATTGATCGGAATGCGGGCAGGACCTTGCGGTTGATAGTATCCATAAGGATCATACTGGGGGGGAATTATGTTTGCAGGCTACCCATAGAATGGATTAGGAGGGTAGCCACATGTGAAATATTCGTATGGAGGGAACTCTTCCCAAGCTCCATACTGCCCGAAAGGAGGAAGCGCGGCGTTATTCCAGGGTGGTTGTTGAAGAAGGTTTTCGCCTTCCAGGGCGCGATTTTCTTCATTGGGAGGGTCGTTCAAGTTAAGTCCGTTGTTTTAGCCTTCATGGTGGTGTTGCTCTCCAAATTCTTCTCCAAATAATGTGAAATTCATCTTTCTCTTGTGAATTTCGCGATGAGAGAGGGGTTAACGTTTTGGAGTAAGGATGATAGTTTCACGAGGAATAAAAAATTCTTTAATCAAAGATTTGGGTAAGTATGTAAAAAAGAAATGAGATAAATATTCTCAGGGAACCTCTCGTCGTGAAAGGTTCCCAAAGACAACGCCAATTCACAGGAGAATGGTTCCCTTTCACGACGAGAGGTTCCCTGAGAATATTTATCTCGTCGTGAAAGGTTCCCAAAGACAACGCCAATTCTCAGGGAACCTCTCATTTCTTTTTTACATACTTACCAATCTCCAACATTCGACACGCGATGGAGATTCACTCGTAAATATTGATGGTAATCTCCAGTGTACAAAGAGTTGAAGAGATTAATCAAAAATAAATGCAATCTCCATCGCGTATCGAACGCTAGAGATTGCATTTATTTTTGGTTAATCTTTTTAGCTCTTTGTACGCTGGAGATTACCATCAATATTTACTAGTCAATCTCCATCGCGTGTCGAACACTGGAGATTGCATTTATTTTTGGTTAATCTCTTCAGCTCCTTGTATGCTTGAGATTAACATCAATATTACGAGTCAATCTCCATCGGGGGTCGAACGCTGGAGATTGCATTTATTTTTAGTTAATCTCTTCAGCTCTTTGTACGCTGCAGATTACCATCAATATTTATGAGTCAATCTCCATCGCGTGTCGAACGCTGGAGATTGCATTTATTTTTTATTAATCTCTTCAGCTCTTTGTACGCTGGAGATTACCATCAATATTTACGAGTCAATCTCCATCACGTGTCGAACGATGGAGATTGCATTTATTTTTAGTTAATCTCTTCAGCTCTTTGTACGCTGCAGATTACCATCAATATTTACGAGTCAATCTCCATCGGGGGTCGAACGCTGGAGATTGCATTTATTTTTTATTAATCTCTTCAGCTCTTTGTACGCTGGAGATTACCATCAATATTTACGAGTCAATCTCCATCACGTGTCGAACGATGGAGATTGCATTTATTTTTGGTTAATCTCTTCAGCTCTTTGTACGCTGGAGATTACCATCAATATTTACGAGTCAATCTCCATCGGGGGTCGAATGTTGGAGATTGCATTTATTTTTGGTTAATCTCTTTAGCTCTTTGTACACTGGAGATTACCATCAATATTTACGAGTCAATCTCCATCGCGTGTCGAACGCTGGAGATTTCATTTATTTTTGGTTAATCTTTTTAGTTGTTTGTACGTTGGAGATTACCATCAATATTTACGAGTCAATCTCCATCGCGTGTCGAACCCTGGAGATTGCATTTATTTTTGGTTAATCTCATCAGCTCTTTGTACGCTGGAGACCACCATCAATATTTACGAATTAATCTCCATCGCGTGTCGAACACTGGAGATTGCATTTATTTTTGGTTAATCTCTTCAGCTCTTTGTACGCTAGAGATTAGCATCAATATTTACGAGTCAATCTCCATCGCGTGTCGAACCCTGGAGATTGCATTTATTTTTGGTTAATCTCTTCAGCTCTTTGTATGCTAGAGATTACCATCAATATTGACGAGTCAATCTCCATCGCCTATCGAACGCTAGAGATTGCATTTATTTTTGGTTAATCTCTTCAGCTCTTTGTACGCTGGAGATTACCATCAATATTTACGTGTGAATCTCCATCGCGTGTCAAATGCTGGAGATCGCATTTATTTTTAGTTAATCTTTTCAGCTCTTTGTACGTTGGAGATTACTATCAATATTTACGAGTCAATCTCCATCGCGTGTCCAACGCTGGAGATTGCATTTAATTTTCGCTAATCTCTTCAGCTCTTTGTACGCTAGAGATTACCATCAATATTTACGAGTAAATCTCCATCGCGTGCCGAACGCTGGAGATTGCATTTATTTTTTGTTAATCTTTTCAGCTCTTTGTACGCTGGAGATTACCATCAATATTTACGAGTCAATCTCCATCGCGTGTCGAACGCTGGAGATTGCATTTATTTTTGGTTAATCTCTTCAGTTCTTTGTACGTTGGAGATTACCATCAATATTTACGAGTCAATCTCCGTCACGTGTCGAACGCTAAATATTGCATTTTCAAGCGACGGTGTGGGGGGAAAAAGGGGCCAAACCTCGAGACGGGTCCGCGAGAACCATATCGCTAGCATCATAACTAGGCGTGAACATCTTAACAGAACTGTCGAGATGGGCGAACCGGTTCACACTCTGAAATACCCCACCATCAACGCCTTTCGTGAACGCCTCAACTAAATAGCTGTAGAGAATGGATTCCCCAACCGTATCTAAAAATTTACCAAGTCGTTCTGTGCCCTCATCGGTCAGAAGATACTCGTAAGGGGTAGATTTGGTCAGTTGAACATCATCGCCAGTCATATACTTCTCCAGCTCCCCCTTAACAGCAGACAATTCGTCGTGCCGACGTGGTAGATATCGATGTTTGGGGTCGATATCGATGTCTTCTCCTGCAAAGCTGTTAGCTTTTTGTCGACAAAAAAAGGCCAAAGACTTAAGGATGAATGAGGAGCGATGAACAGAATAAGGACAGTGTTTTTATGAATATAAACTATATAAAAAGCAACTCCTAGGATTATGGTTTACCACAACGTTAACCAATGCATGCAATAAGGCAAATAAGACGGACAATTGCGCTATTTCATCTGAGGGACAAGCTTTCGCTGTACACCAACTCTTAGGATTACTCTTGAAAATAAACCTAATTGTCTCTACCAATTTTATGTTTATAACTCAAGTTATTAGCATGAATCAACGCCGGGCTCACCCCGACCCTAGAAGTTTTGGGAGACTACTCGCACCTCATCATGGAACTCATCATTGATGTAAAAGAGAAAACTTGCATTAAAACTTCGAAACATTACAACTCAACGTCGGCTCTCGCAAACGCCAAGCCCTAAAGCTTCTTCTAACTCTAACTCTATTGAATGTAAATTGAATGTGTGTATGTGGATGATTGAATGCCAGACCCCTAGGGCTTTATTTATAGGATATTAACCCTTGCTAGTCAAGGATTGTAACTTCTATCTGAACTATGAACTCTATCCAAACAATTAGGATAGGTCTTTTATTTTGATAAAACTCTAAACAACTTGATAAATCTCTAAGGTAAAAAGTAAGTAAATCCAGCTGCAATCTATCTAAAAGCTATAAGATAATTTGTGCTCCTTGAAGATAGAACAGGGAATCCGCGTCTCGAAAAGCGTGTCCAACCCGTGTCGAAGTATGGTCGATATCGACCAGAAAGGTCGATTTCGACCTCTCTGTTTCTGCTCGACGAGCTCAGCTTCTCTCGATTCTTAGGTTGTGGTCGACATCGATGTATGGAGATTGATATCTAGTGCTTTTCTTCTACTGTGTGATTGTCTGTCTCGACACTCAGTTCTGTGTCGATGTTCTGTAGTCGATATCGATAGTGTGGGTCGATTTCGACCTCTATTCAACTTTCCTTGGCTTCTCCATTTTGACTCTGATTTCCCTCGAATTCCTACATAATTAGATCAAAACTTGTGCAGACTCTATTTCTTGCACGTTAGCCCATTCTTACACAAGTTTATATTATTTTGAATCTTTTCTTTGGAAATCGATTGAAATATGAAGTCAAAAGATGCAATAAAAAGAGGTACAAATATGTACATCAAAACACCTCATACTTAGACTTGTTTGTCCTCAAGCAATAACGAAGCAATAACCAACACCTACAACACACCCTTCAAGTCTTTGCCCTTGTCAAAAGCAACATCATAAGCGGTAGCAAAGCAAAGCAAAGCAAGTGAATTTAACGTCAAAGCACATATGTACGCGATCCATAGGCATATGTAATTTTTGATCCAACCTCACAGGGATAATGTGTTTGCTCTCAACTCTCATGTGTTTAGGCTATGATGATCAACTCTCAACTTAATTCCATATACAATCTCATAAACATTGCAATTTATAAGAATCCACTTCGCAACCAATTATGAAAATGCAATAAGAACCATAAGGAGGACTTTCGCTCAATGGAAGACTTCAAAGAAGACTCCATTCGGCGGGGTTGTAATGGGGCTTGGTATGAAACAAAAGGTATGGAATTATTTGGCTATGTGGTGCTTATATAATTCGGGAATCAAGACTCCTAAACTTCAACACTTACAATATCCAAACCATATCTCTTCAATGTTGCATTTTTCAAGCTCAATCTCCCATAATGTTCTTTCAAAGCTCATCTTTCCATAGTCTGCTCTAATATGCTTTAAAGATGTCAACCATAATATCCACCCTTCTTTCAAACCCTTAATATGCCTGTCAAAAATATTACACTTTTATGAAATAAATAAAGGACTTAAAGAATTTGGCTCATGCACATGGTATATATATATATATTTTTTTCTTTTTCTTTTTTTTGGACGAAAATAATAAATAAATACTAAAAAATGTGTGCATTTATATGGTGAGCCAAATATCCTTTTACAAAATATGACAAGATGCAAATATATACCAACCCATAATTTCCTTGCTCAAAACTGAATAATATGCACTTTTCTTTCCACAATGCATTATTCCAACCATTCTAAGTCTCAATTCTCAAACGGGGGTCATGCTCGATTCGGCTAGGAATAATTTTGTGGAGTTTGCAATATTAGGCTCAGGCTAATATTCTGGCTTCAAGCAGAGATAATGCAGGGTAGGTAAAGAGAGGATAAAAATGGCTTAAAAGATGCCTCCATCATTTAATTCTCATAAACATAAACATATATATGCATTGGCTTTGAATAACTATCACAACATTTAGAGATGCATAGGAAGAGTAAATTCACTCAAGAAAGCAGAGGAGTTTTTGATATTCTCCCTATAGGCCAAAATTCTCACAAGGACAATTTTTGTTGGATTTGCTTTTTAGCCTAGGATCATATGTGCTCAATTTCATCACAAGTTGACAATCTACATAAAAATTTTAAGGACTTAGGCTAAACCATCCAAATATGCCATATGATTTACATGATCAAGTTAGCTATTGAGTTCTCATCATAGGACATCTAAGTAGGGTTTAAAAACAAACTTAAAAGTAAATATGCATTTTTTTTTGTATTTTTGACATTTTTTAATTTTTTTGGATTTTTTGTATTTTTTTAGAAAAGTAAAACTAAAAACAAAAAATTTAAACATGAATGCAATGCGAAGAAGAAATCCAATTTATGACCATAAGACATGTTTTCCCCAACCCCATACTTAAAACATATAGTGTCCTCACTGTATTAAAAGAAAAACAAGGGTAGAGAGAAACTCACAGCGCAACCTGCGGATTCAGGTTGATTTCATATTAGGTCGATCCTAGAAGTCGATATCTATGTCTGTGAGGACCTGTATATTTGACTGGCTCGATTTCGACTGGCCTGGTCGATTTCGACTGCCTCTACAGAAGCTTCTTTTCTTCTTCGTCGTTCCTTTTTGCTTGGAAACCTGAAATCTTTGTTAGAATTACAGATAAAGCCACAAATCATCTCAGTTTTAAAAGTTTAAAAATCCAAAAGCCAAAATTCTAAAAACCATCTATGCGAGAAAATTTTGAGTTTTATGTACACGCTCTAGAATTTTGAGTCGCTAGGCTGACTTCTCCGTCAATTCTTCATGAGCCTTTAATGTAGGGACCCTTTAAGATCGAGCCTTCTCCTGGATTATTTAGGTCCTTTTGGTAATAGCTAAGTTCGGCAACCAAGGCTTCTTCCTCGTTAGGTTCTTCTTTATTGGGCGCTTTCCTTCTCTTTCTTGACCTAACTTTTGCAATATAGGCAAACCATGGAGCTTTGACCCTCTCATTATTTGAACTATCAATAATGGACAGAGGAGGGTTAGGAATCATACCTGGGCTTACCTGTTCGGGCCCAAAACAGAAATGTTCGGGCTGAGGGGAGATCGATTTCGACCAAGGTAGGTCGATTTCGAGTGCTTTGGTCGATGTCGACATGTGTGGGTCGATATCGATGTCTATGACCCCATACTTAAGCTCCTGGCCATCATTTGGCTTACTCGACATCGACGATTTATGGTCGATTCCGAGCTTTTCAGTTGATTTCGACTAGCTCCAGTCGATGTCGACCCTGCTGGCTGTTTCCGTTATCGCCACCAAAAATTTTCGAAGCTTCTCCTTAGCCGGTGAAAGGACAACTTGCTCCAGCTGCTTTATTTCACTCATGGTCGGGTTAAAGAAGAACTATATCACTTCGTTCCCTATAGTAAAGGTTAGTAATCCTCGACGTACACTAATATTGGCATCGGCAGTAGCTAAGAAAGGCCTACCAAGGATAATAGGTACAATAGGATCTTCAGGCATCTCCAATACAATGAAATCAGTAGGCACAAAGAACATACCTACCTTTATCGAAACATCATCAACTATACCTGTGGGCCTGACGAATGAGTTGTCAGTCATATAGAGTTTCATATCCACAGCTTCAAGTGCTCCGATGTTCACCTTTTGCCAAATAGAAAGAGGAATAAGACTTACGCTTGCACCTAGGTCACATAGGGCCTTATAGCGATATTGACCAAGCCCCACGGTGATTGTAAACTTCCCTGGATCACTCCTCTTCTCTGGGAAGTCCATCTTTAAGCACTCCTCTACGATCTCTACCATGGACCACTTCTTGCTAAGGATGTCTTTGAGGAATCGAACATAGGCGGGCATCTTGCTTAGGGCTTCTATAAGAGGAATAGTAATGTTAAGACCTTGAAGAATCTTTACAAAGCGCCTAAACTTACCTTTGGTCGGATCCTCCAATGCTTTAGATGGGAATGGCAACGTCTTCTTTGGTGGAGGAGCCAAAACGGTGGTCGGAGGGGCCTGTTGAGTGTCAATATCGACTGGGACTTGGTCGATATCGACCGGGATGGTCGATGTCGACCTCTGTTGTGGCTCTGAAGACTTTGCAGTGGCTTCAACGTCAACCAGTGGGTCGACTTGGGGGTCGATTTTGACGTCTGCCTCGACATCGACCGGATCTGCTGCTTTCTCCTCCGTTTCCGTTCGTGGCTTTTGTACTTTGTTGCCACTGCTTAGTTGCATGGCTGCGATGTGGCCCATCCCGGATAGCCCCTTAGGATTTATAGTTGGTTGCCCATGGAACGTTCCAAACGGTCTAGGGATTTGTGCCGCCAATTGACCCAGTTGGGTCTCTATGTTTTTCTTCCATACATCCATCTCACTGAATCTTGCGGTAAGATGATGTAGTGCTCCTTCATTCTCCGCATGATTCTGCCTCATTTCATCCAGGATAAGATGAAGATCATCTTATCTAGGATAAGATGAAGATCATCCAGGGATCATCCAGGCGGAGGATCCCTGGGGTTGTATTGGGGTGGTTGATTTCCCTAGTGTTGGTACCCCTAGCGATTGGGATTCTTCATGTAGCGCGCCTCATGGTGAGTCTCCCCTAGTTGTACTTGTTCAGCATGGGGGCACTCGATGGTGGTGTGCTGCTGCGATCCACATTCGATGCAAGCTTGGTTCGCTGAAAGGAACCTCACTTGCTTTTGGAGCTTTCGAAGTTGATCTCTATGGAATTGCTCCTTCATGTCCGGATCGATTACCTTGGAGGGTTCATATAATGGCTCAGATGGGGCAGGCCTCGACGAAGATGATGTGTCGGAAGCCTCAAGAGTCCCATATGTGTTGTCGAACTCCACCAACCTCTCTATGGTGTCCCAAGCCTCTTGTGGAGCGAGTTCAAGGTAGCCATAGAAGGTGTAGGTGTCGATTCTCTCCTTGCTTGCAGCATCAAGAGCATTGTAAATGATCTCCTGAATCACGTACGGTGGTTGGCCATGCGTCGAGCATGATCGTAGTAAGTCCTTGAACCTTTCCCAAACAGTCGCCAGAGCCTCACCGGGCGTTTGTTTGAAAGCCATGATTTTCTGTCGGATCAACGTCGTCTTGGATGGAGGGAAGAATTTGTTGAGGAACGCGTCCTTGACTTCATTCCAGGTGCGGAGCAATCTTGGGGCTAAGCTTTCCAACCACTACAATGCTTTACCTGTAAGCGACCAACGAAAAGCTTTTAGTTGGACATATTCAAGACTCTGTCCATCAGCAATAGTATCACAGAGATCTAAGAAGGTTGATATATGTACCATAAGGCATTAATTAGGTTTTCCTTCATATTGATGTCTTCTAATTTCAGTAAGGAAGTTAGGCTTAATTTCAAAATTAGAGGCAAGGATAAGAATCGCTGATTCAGGCACTGTGAGCGCGGGGTGCATGTATAGCTTGGCGTTCCGAAGGAGGGCATTGATTTGGCCTTCTATTTGCCTCCGACCTTCCTCCTCCCTATCCGCACGCTCTTTAAGTGCCGCCTCTCTAGTTGTTAAGTCCTCCACCTGCTTCCTTAGTTGCTCAATTAGCTCAGCCTCATTCGCATTGTCTACCATGATTCTTTAAGCTTGGGCTCTTAGATGGAAATAGCGTTCAGGGTCGTCTACTCCTTCAAATTTAGGTGGGTGATCAGCGCGTCGCATACACCTGCAAGGCCAAACTAGGTAGAAACATGAGATAAACTACTAGGGCGCGATTGATTACCTCTCCGGTAACAACGCCAATTTGGTAATAGAAGGAAATCGAGTTCTTAGAACAAATATAAAGATATATAAAAGTAAACCGACTCCTAGCCTATGCAAATAATTAAAAGACTTCCTCCCATTGTAGTGGAAGGGTAGTCAGGATCGATCCACGAGGAGGCGTGTCAGCGGGATCCTAGTAGCGTTGGAAAGCTCACGTCTTTGGTCGACCAAAAGCCTCGATCTCAACCTTGGTGCTCGATTTCGACCTTGACTGTCGATTCTTTCTGCAGCAAAAGACCTGCAGAGACAAAAACAAGCAGTCGATATCGACTAGGGTAGGTCGATATCGATGTCAGTACACGAAATCGACTGGCTCAGAAGACTGCCAGTCGACACAGTATGGTCGATATCGAGGTTCGATGGTCAATATCGACTTCAGTAACTCTTACAGGATGATCGTCGTCAACTCAGAAAACCGTCGACGAAACTCAGTGGTCGATATCGATGTTTGGGGTTGATATCGATGTCTTCTCCTACAAAGTTGTTAGCTTTTGTCGGCAAAGAAAGGCCGAAGACTTAAGGATGAATGAGGAGCGATGAACAGAATAAGGGCAGTGTTTTTATGAATATAAACTATATAAAAAGCAACTCCTAGGATTAGGGTTTACCACAACGTTAACCAATGCATGCAATAAGGCAAATAAGACAGACAATTGCGCTATTTCACCCGAGGGACAAGCTTTCGTTGTACACCAACTCTTAGGATTACTCTTGCAAATAAACCTAATTGTCTATACCAATTTTATGTTTATAACTCAAGTTGTTAGCATGAATCCCTTTTCTTTCGATTAGGACTAAACATAGAAGCGTAGGAGATGGCATAGACACAACGATATCAACATCTAACACTTACCTCAAGCACGCATGGCTAATGTCGGGCTCACCCCAACCCTAAAAGCTTTGGGAGACTACTCGCACCTCATCATGGAACTCATCATTGATGTAAGAGAAAACTTGCATTAAAACTTCGAAACTTTACAACTCAACGTCGGCTCTCGCAAACGCCAAACCCTAAAGCTTCTTCTAACTCTAACTCTATTGAATGTAAACTAAATGTGTGTCTGTGGATGATTGAATGCTAGCCCCCTAGGGCTTTATTTATAGGCTACTAACCCTTGCTAGCCAAGGATTGTAACTTCTATTTGAACTATGAACCCTATCCAAACAATTAGGATAGGTCTTTTATTTTGATAAAACTCTAAACAACTTGATAAATCTCTAAGGTAAAAAGTAGGTAAATCTAGCTGCAATCTATCTAAAAGCTATAACATAATTCGTTCTCCTTGACGATAAAATAGCCAATCTGCGTCTCGAAAAGCGTGTCCAACCCGTGTCAAATTATGGTCGATTTCGACCTCTCTGTTTCTGCTCGACGAGCTCAGCTTCTCTCGATTCCTAGCTTGTGGTCGATATCGATGTATGGAGATCGATATCGAGTGCTTCTCTTCTGCAGTGTGATTGTCTGTCTCGACACTCAGTTCTGTGTCGATGTTCTATAGTCGGTATCGACGTTGTGGGTCGATTTCGACCTCTATTCAGCTTTCCTTGGCTTCTCCATTTTGACTCCGATTTCGCTCGAATTCCTAAATAATTAGATCAAAACTTGTGCAGACTCTATTTCTTGCACGTTAGCCCATTTTTACACAAGTTTATATTATTTTGAATATTTTCTTTGGAAATCGAAAGAGATATGAAGTAAAAAGATGCAATAAAAAGAGGTACAAATATGTACATCAGTATAAAAGGGAACGAAAGCTATAATATATCGCGGGTCAAATGAAGCACTGAATACCCACGCCGAGGACGTGGGAGGCTGAGTCTTGCCATTTCTAAGCGGGCAGGAGTTATGAACTCCTTATAACTATGCTTGCCCACTTTCTTTCCACATCCAAACATTGCTTTCCATTGATCAGTCGCTGCGATCCTGTTCTTGGGAAGGGCTTCATAATTGCCCGGGCTGATTTTAAGTTTAAAACAGCCCCAGAGAGATCGCGAACTAAGAACCATTTTTTCCTCCATTTGGGACTACTCGACAGTCTCGTTACTATTTCGCCACTAAGAGACGCGGACACCAACCCATCTTTCCCATGCCTAAGGGATAAGAATGTGAATAGATGGTCTAACGACATCTCCTGTTTAAGGCTGCACATCACATGGTATAAACGGCCAAAAACATCCAAATGTTAAAGGAAACCTGAGCTGGGCACACTCGAATTTTCCCCAGAAATTTTGTATGGAGTCTAGGCAAAGGAAGATGAAACCATTAGAGTAAACTCTCCAGATGGACCACCAAGTGATTAGGATATATGTTCAAGCAACCTCCTCTCACAGAAGGCAAAACTAATTCTACCCCCACAGGCCAAGGAAAAGCACGAGCCGCGAATTGCAAATGCATGGTCTCTAAAATAGATACCTCCCCCCTAGTCTCCGATGAACTAGGGGATATCCTCTCCTCAAGAACAGAAGGGACAGGAGGAGGATCAGAAGGAGTAAAGCCTTCACAAAAACTATTATTTGCAAACTCTTCAACATTGTAAGGAGGCATGAAGAAATCTCCTGGTGCCACGCAAATCTCTTTATGTTTCTTTCCATCGCGAATGACTTTTCCTCGCTTACCTTGACCATCCTCAGATTCGGATGTATGGTAATACGCGGGATCTTTTTTCGACAAGGGTTGCTTAAATGATCCAGCTAGGGAGGCCCTACTTTTTCCTTTTAATAATACCACCTTTTCTCTTTTTCCCCGCGTTTTTCCAACTGAAGTGGTGGGAGACGAATGGAAGACGTTGTGCCCTCTGAGTCATTTTCCGCGTTCGAATGCGAAGTTCTTGAAGAGCTGAATTACTCTCCTACAACCCATGCGCTCGTATTCTGGCTATCGCTTTCTGATGACATCGTCTATTTTCCCAAAAAGTAAAGACCCTTCTAAGAAACAAACTCCTTGAAAAGACGCGAAGAAGGAAAATCAACACGAGGAAAATAGTCTCTTCAAAATCGCGATTAGATAGAAATGGTGCCAAAAAGCCCCTCACAAGGGCCAGATTGGGCCTCACGCACCTCCTTGAGAAGGCAATGAAAAGACTCTTTTCCCAAGGAATGACGGTTGAAAAACGCCTTTTTGCCTTCCTAAGAAATCCCTTTTCCCAAGACAAAAAACGAAACGTCCCCAAAAGAAAAAAATAAGCTGTCAGAAAATCCCCAAATATTTCATTTTTTTTCCCATTGGAGAACCGCCACCTGATCAACCTCAATCCGCCCTGCCAAGGGTGGTCCGATCATAGAATTCGGGAAGGGAACTAAGAGCCACCGGTCCAACCTCCCCTAAACACCACTTTTTTCGTCCTTTCCCCCACCAAAGGAGGGGGTTCTTTCCATCCTGTTTTCGAGAGAAACCCCTCCAAAAGGAATTTTCCCCTTTTACCCCAAAATCCAGAAGAAATCAGGGGGAAAAGATGAAGAAAATCTAAAATGGAAACAAAAACCATAGATAGAAAATGGCAAAAGAAAACTGTAAAAAAAAGAGACGGATTCAAGGGCCACTTACTTCAAAATGGAGAGTTGATCGAAGAGGAAGCTCTAATCTGGAAGTAACTCTACCCGAAATCACTAAACCAGAAGGTCCAAGTGACGGTTTCTTGTTTTAGGAAAGGCCGCTTCCCTTTTTTCTCTTTTTCTCTCTCTCTCTCTCCTCCCAATTCAAGATAGGATGAAATGACGAGAAAAAGAGAGTGAAAACCCTATTTTTAAGTCTCTGTGGGACCGTACGATTCCCGCTCTAATAACCCATGAACTTATTGGGCCGGACCGCCCAAGTCCATCTCCACGCAAACCTTATATTCCCCCCGTTAAGGAAAAGGGAGGCATCACTTTTTATCGAGACTTGATCGCGTATCAATTTTCCTCACGATCTAGTCCCGAGGAGATATGACGATGCCATGAAAAATCACCCCTTTTATTAATGGTGGTATGACATCATAAATGGGCTACCCCACGCGAAGGTCATATACACACTAAAGATTATACCATCGCGATCAGAGTTTTCTCAATTCACATAAACAATGGCTCAGGTCTAAATAAGAATATCTCCCATCAAGATTGAGATCGCGAATAGAAATTCCGACCCGACTAAAACTCCCTCAAAAGGGCAAGCAGCTCGCTGGTGAAGCACCCCTTCTCTAACATCACCACCTGTAGCTACTCTAGATTGATGACATGAGGGCATGAGCTACACGTGTCCCCTACATGAACCACGAGGTCACCAGCCAGCTACTCGCTTGGATAATACTATAAATAACCCCTAGTACCCACCAGAATGGGGATCCGAAAGAAGAGAGAAGAAAAGGAGCTCTCCAACTTCCTTCGACATAAAATCCTTAGGATTGAGCTCTTTAGACCCTTGAATCGGAGAAGAAGCTTTTCTAAGAAAGACACATCATCGAATCAAACTTCCTCTAAAGACGACAATAAATATACTCGTCAAGCCACACACAACATTAACAGAATCATTTGATCGCGAAACCAAGTATTATCTTACAATACTGCAGGTATTAAAGGATTTTCGTCGTCACCTTGAGGTAATAAGTATAGGTGAAATTCTAGAACCGCTTCAGTAGGTTGTGTTGTCATTAAGAATGTAAATTCCTATATTTATCTAATTAACACATTTAGTTGATAACTTAAGCAAGGGATATCGATATATTAGATTTGTTAACTAGTCAGACTATAATATTGATTAAATTCGGTTAGTATAGGATATAAAAGATGTTTGTTGTTATATTGTGATCTTGCTGGAGGTTAGAATCGAGTTTAATCGGTGTAGTTATTGGACTATAAATTTATTGTGTGTAGTTAACTTACTTGTGTTGATTAATTAATTCTATTATGAATGGTCATTATAGAAATAATGACTCATCGACATAATGATTCCAGTAAGTGTATGATACTGTTCGTGGGGGGAGGGGTGATTCGCTTAAATAAAATATTCAATTCAAATTAAGCTAACTCCCTTATCCAAGCAAATAAAATATAAGAATCCCTCCCAATGTAGTGGTAGGGTAATTCAGGATCGAATCCATGAGGAGGTATGTGAGCGCTTCCTAAGTTGTAATCACGATCAACTTTTGACTCTAGAAGACCACTCGATATCGAGGTGTCTGGTCGATATCGACCTCAGTTCCGGTCGATTTCCAGCTAAGTACCTGCAGAAGACAGAAGCAACAGGTCGACGTCGAGATGATACTCGATATCGATGTTAGCACTCGATATCGACCTCTGAAGTCGATTTCGAGTCTTCAAACAGTAACTGTAAACGAACCTATTTATATCGAAAAAGACGTCCAAAGAAAGTATAATGATGAGGGAATTGTGAACAGAATAAAAACACAACTTTTATCTGAATTCAATAAACTAAAAGCTTTCAAGGTCGGGGATTCATGCCATAACGATAATCATGCAAGTATGATGCTAAAGTTATGAACTTTAATGTTTTTCCGTCACATAACTTTCGTTACCTACTATTAGGTGATTAGAGGCTCTCGCATAAAACCTAAAAGTTACTATCCAATTTTCATGTTTAATCCGAATTCACAATATGATTGGCTTTCGCTTCAATAATGCAAATAATGAATCTCCTCAACTTTCGCAAAGGATCATGCATAGGATGGAAGACGGAATCGCATAAAAATCATACCTTTGATCCACAAACTTACATTGCTATCATCAGGCTCATCCCGACCCTAGAAGTGGGTGAACTACTCGCGCTTCGTCATTGAACTCATCATCATGTAAAAGAAACTACTTTGATTAAACTTCAAAAGAAAGAAAGTACACCGAACAAAGCCAAATTTCCGCTCTCGCTTCCACACAACTCCATTAGGCCTCTCTCTCTCTCTCCTTATTCTCTACGATAAAACTAAAACTCTTTCTATTCCTGATGATCCTAACTCAGCCCTAATGGCATCTAATTATAGATTTCTCACCTCGCTTTCCAAGGATTCGAAACTCTATCTTTATTCCTATGATAAAACTTTAATAAAGTAAAACAACTAAATTACTTAGGTAAATATCAAAAATTGATAAGTCTGGTGCTTAATGATAGAAGATCTTGACTTTAGGATAAACTCGAACGCTTCGGATAGAATTCTATCAAGAACAACATAGGATCTGTTCTGCAGCAGCAGTCGATATCGACTTCAGACCTCGATATCGACCTCTTCTTATCTCTGTCTTGAGCAGTCCTACTCGACCTCGAATTGGCACTCGACTTCTATCTATATCCTCGATTTAGGCCGCTCGATATCGACCTTGCAACATCGATATCGACCTTGTTGTATCGACATGCTCTGTTCTTCCTCTCTGCTCGATTTATGGTTCTCTGTTTCTCCCGATGTCGAGTCTTTAGGTCGACTTCGACTCTTCAGTAGACTTCGAGATCTTTTTCCGCTCTTCTTCACTTGTCCAAATTCGTCCATTTTCTCTCGATTTTTGCAAATTAACATAAAAACTCGTGTAGACCTCTATATTTGATAAATAAGCATCAACTACACTAATCTTATGATTTCCCAACCAATATGCATGCAAATAACGTCAAAATGGACCTCAATGTGCAAAGAAAATATGACAATTTGCGCGCACATCAAACACCCCATACTTAAGCTTGCTTGTCACCAAGCAGTACTTTTACTGGTCATTCAGGGGAAGAAAGTAAACCCTCAACATCATAGATTCATTCTCATATGTCCCTACAATCAATTGCCATCCTCGAAAAGGTACTAATGTCAACCAAATCCATGCTTGTGAATAAAAGCAACATCATACTCACAAAAGGAGGGTTATAAACATAAAAACAATTTTGCAACATAGCATTAATAATCAAGAGGACTTTTTCAAGCTTATGAGAAGTAGATTGGTAAAATGCTAAAGGTGGGCTAATTTTTGGCCATCTGGTGTTAAATCCGGGGAAATAAACTTTCTTTCATTCCACATTCCTTCTTCATAATATTTCTCACCCTTTCACTCATCGCTCAATGCTTTTTTCACTATAATGCTTTTACCTCTCTAACCTTGGTACTGCCTTCTCGTGAGTCGCAAACATGGGTGTCATGAATGGTCCCAGATACTTAGTACTTCGGACTCCTCACCTTGTGTCCCATCTCACTGAACTAACATCTCAACGAGCAGGGTCGACCTACCTTTATCTCCTGAGGTGATCGGATTTTGTCTCACTCATTAAATTTTCCATATTTCAAAAATTGTTTCATTCCTGCCAACAACTTCAATAATAATGCACAAACTCCATATAACAACTCCAAAGATGACATCCATTCTCAACATTGTCCCCGGATAGGGTATAAGGTATAAAATGGGAAATATGTAATATATGTGGAGCAATAATGATAATATAAGGCTCATATATGGCTTGTGAAATTGCAAATATGCATAGGTAAGGCTATGGTATGAACTTGAGCACATGTATGGAAATATATAAAGTCCTCCATCATCTTATCATGAATATGTCAAAAGCATCTTCGAATTTTTACCTCTCTTTCATGGTTTTCTAAAAAATCGCACTTCATTGTGAATTCCCTTGACTAGACGATTTCATGTTATATCTCTAATTAATCTACTTTTGCATCGTCGAGTTCCTTAATAGCTTCCATGACACTTTTCTTTATTTTTCAAAAATATTGATGGGGGTCATTTTTCTCTTTTTTTTCGAAAATAAAATATTCTAAAGATAAATAATGCTATGCTTAAAGATAAAGACATCTAACTTAACTATGTATAAATATGCATAAACATGTAAAAAATATGCAATAACTTATGAAAAAATTAAAAATATGCTAAAAATATGCAAAAAATATGCGAGTAAGCCTTTCCCCCACCCCATACTTAAAGATTACAGTGTACTCACGGTATAAGAACTAGGGTTAAGAAAGATACTTACTAAAACTTTGCGAAAATCAGGAGTCGAAGTTATCTGCAGTAGAGGTCGATTTCGAGCATACCAGTCGATATCGACTAGTTTCATCAATTTCTGGTTCAAGCTTCAGGGTGATCCGGCCTCGACCACAAGCTCCTCTGAATCGACCATCTGGGTCGATATCGAGCTTCTAACTCGATTTCGATGTCTGATTTTGCTCTCCTTCTTTGTTCCTGAAATTTATTAGAAAATAAAAACTAAAACCAAAATAAAGCATAATGTCTAATGTCTCAAAACAAAGTAAAAAATGTCCAAAACCAAAAACTAATTGTCTTTTACAAGCTCTAGACTTTAAAGTCGCTAGGCCGACTTCTTCCTTTCAAGCTCTCAAGGCGGCACTTGTAGAGCCCATATAGCCTGGGCTTCAAACAACACTCCTTTCTTATCTCTAGGCTACATTCCATCTGGATGGATTTGATTCACAATAAATGGTCCCATCCTCTTGTCTTTGAATCTACTAGGGAACCTATACTCTTTTCATTTGGAGACATACACCTTATCTCCTATTTTATAACGGCTCGAATCATCATTGGATACCCTGCATAAGAGCACATACCAAGGCAAACCTCTTCCAAAAAGTGATAAATCCTTAATTGAAATCGAGAAAGAGGAATCCGTACCTTGGCTTACCTTCTCTTCTTTCAGTGGGTCAGGACGATATCGATCATTTGTACTCGATATCGAGCTCTATTGTGCTCTTGGAGGTCCTGTCAATTTGGAGTGGTTCTGCTCGATATGCTTAGGTTGATTTTGACCTGCTGTCCTCGATATCGAGGTACTTGCTCCTTCTTCAACTTCTGGGGCAGTCGATTTCGGCTCAGTGTTATGGTCGATATCGACCTCTGTGCTCGATTTTAATGTTTTCTCTCCTACGTCGACCCCATACTTAAAACCTGGCACAGAATCTTGAACTTTGTTAGTCGATATCAACTTACCTGGGTCGATTTCAAGTGGCTTTTTTGCTCCTTTGTTCAAGATTGCCACGACTTACTCCACTTGGGCTTCAATTGCCCTCTTTTCAAGCTCCTCGGGTGTCACATTCCTTACCTTAGCTTCCCCACATGTGATGTAGACACCTTTGATTGACTTTACCTCCATTGGCCCTTCATGATTTCTTACCGTCTTGTTGAAGGCGTACTCTATCACTTCATCACTAATTGTGAATGAGAGCAATCCTTTCTTCACGCTTATGTTGGCATCGACGGTTGCTAAGAATGGCCTACCTAAAATAATGGGACAAGCAGGGTCATCTGCCATATCAACAACTAGAAAATCAGCAGGGACAAAGAACTTACCTACTTGTACTGGCACATCATCTACAATCCCTGTTGGAATAACTACCGTATCGTTTGCCATGTAAAGCTTTGCATCCATAGGCTCCAAGGGACCTATCTTTATCTTGTGCCATATGGTTAGTGGCATCATGCTAACACTAGCGCCCAAATCAACTAAAGCATTAAAGCGATATTGACCTAAGCCTATAGCTAGAAAACTTACCTGGGTCCGTCCACTTCTCTGGTAGCTCCACTCTGTTGCACTCCTTTGCGATCTCAGCAATTGATCACTTCTTACCCAGGATGTCCTTAAAGAACCTCACAAATGATAGCATCACATGAAGTGCTTCGGTGAATGGAATTGATACATTGAGCCCTTGAAGCATCTTCACGAAGCGCTGGAACTTCTTTTCCGTCGGGTCCCTGACAATTTTCTTTGATGGGAATGGCAACACCACCTTCTTCCCTGCGGCTGGAGTTGAGTCGACATCGACTGAATGGTGGTCGATATCGACTGGAGGAGTCGATTTCTGGTGTTCCTCAGTAGCTATGTCGACATCGAGCTCAGGAGCCTCGATATTGATATCACCCTGGTCGATATCGACTTGGGGTGTCGATATCGACATCTCTTTTGGTGCTTTATCCTCCGCTTTTTGCTCGGGCGTTTGCAATTGACTCCCACTCCTTAGATTAATGGCCACTATGTGTCCAGTAGTTTTGCCCTTTTGGTTGGGCACAGTTGATCCAGGCAGCGATCCTGATGGTTTGGGTATTTGCTCAGCCAATTGACCCATTTGGGTCTCCATGTTCCACTTCCAAACGTCAATCTCCCCAAGCCTTGAGTTGATGCCTTGCAGCTGAGTATGAACAGAGTTATTGGCTTGTTTGAACTCAGCGTGGTTCCTCCGCATCTCATCAAGAATAATCTGCATGTCATCCTTCCTTGGTTCACGCTCAGGGTGCCCTAGTGCTCTATAAGGTGGGGGATCCCTTTGATGTTGTGATTGATAGAACCGTTGATCTCCCCAGTACTGCTGATTACCCCCTCCATAGGGGCCTTTCGTCCACTTAGCTTCCTCATGTTGCTCCGCCATAGATACTTGCTCAAGATGTGGACAGGCACTAGTGTTGTGCCTTGTTGAGCCACATTCCTGACAAGGTTGATATTTGCTGAGGAACCTAACTTGCTTTTGAAGGCGGCGTGTTTGATCATTGTGGAATTGTTGCCGCACCTCAGGATCAATCTCCTTTGGAGGCTCATAAAGTGGCATAGATGGGGCAGACCTTGAGTCATAGGCCGCAGTAGTCCCATAAGTGTTATCAAAGTTAACCAGCCTCTCAACTGTCTCCCAGGCCTCCGTTGGTGTGAGCTCAATGTACTGATAGGAGGTATATGAGTTGATTCTCTCCTTATTCGGCCCATCGAGGGAGCTGTAGAAGATCTCCTAGATGACATATGGTAATTGCCCATGCGTAGGGCATGATCTCAGCAAGTCCTTAAAATGCTCCCACGCATGTGCCAATGTCTCACCAGGCTTTTGCTTGAAAGCCTTGATCCTTTGTCGAAGCATCGCCATTTTAGATGGAGGAAAGAACTTGTTTAGGAACGCATCATTTACCTCTGCCCATGTCCTCAGCGAGCGTGGAGCCAAACTCTCTAGCCATTGCAATGCCTTCCCTGCAAGAGACCATCGGAAAGACTTTAGTCTAACATACTCTAAATTCACACCATTAGCAACAGTTTCACATAAATCCATGAAAGTAGAGATATGTTGCAGAGGGCATTCATTAGGTCTTCCTTCAAAAGTGTTTCTTTTAATCTCAGATAGAAAGTTTATCTTTATTTCATAATTAGATGGAGGAATTAAAATAGTGGATTCAGGAACATGAAGCGGCGGATGCATGTATTGCATCGCCGTCTGTGGATACTGATTGAACCGCTCTTGGGCTTGTCTGCAGGCATCCTCCTCTCTATCAGCGCGGGCTCGCTCTGTAGCAGCGGCGGCCCTTTCAGCAGCGATTGTAGCGTTGTGGTCCTCTATTTCCTTCCTCAACCGCGCAATGTCCTGAGCCTGTGTCTCATTATCCGCCATGATTCTGATAGCTTTTTTGTGAAGATGGAAGAAACATTCAGGCTTGTCAATACTTTCCAAGATAGGTTCGCAATTAGAGCGTCGCATAAACCTGTAAAATAAGCCCTAAAAGAAAGATCGTGAGTAAAACTTAGGCGGTGATTGATTGCCTCCCCGGCAACGACGCCAATTTATTCGTGGGGGGAGGGGTGATTCGCTTAAATAAAATATTCGATTCAAACTAAGCTAACTCCCTTCTCCAAGCAAATAAAATACAAGAATCCCTCCCGATGTAGTGGTAGGGTAATTCAGGATCGAATCCACGAGGAGGTATGTCAGCGCTTCCTAAGTTGCAATCACGTTCAAATTTCGACACCAGAAGACCACTCGATATCGAGGTGTATGGTCGATATCGACCTTAGTTCTGGTCGATTTCCAGCTAAGTACCTGCAGAAGACAGAAGCAACAGGTCGACGTCGAGATGATACTCGATATCGATGTTAGCACTCGATATCGACCTCTGAAGTCGATTTCGAGTCTTCAAACAGTAATGGTAAACGAACCTATTTGTGTCCAAAAAGACGTCCGATGAAAGTAGAATGATGAGGGAATTGTGAACAGAATAAAAACACAACTTTTTATATGAATTCAATAAACTAAAAGCTTCCAATGTCGGGGATTCATGCCACAACGATAATCATGCAAGTATGATGCTGAAGTTATGAACTTCAATGTTTTTCCGTCAAATAACTTTCGTTACCAACTATTAGGTGATTAGAGGACCTCGCATAAAACCTAAGAGTTACTATCCAATTTTCATGTTTAATCTAAATTCACAATATGATTGGCTTTTGCTTCAATATTGCAAATAATGAATCTCCTCAACTTTCGCAAAGGATCATGCATAGGATGGAAGACGGAATCGCATAAAAATCATACCTTTGACGCACAAACTTACATTACTATCGTCGAGCTCACCCTGACCCTAGAAGTCGTTGAACTACTCGCGCTTGATCATTGAACTCATCATCATCATGTAAAAGAAACTACTTTGACTAAACTTCGAAAGAAAAAAATGTAAACCGAACAAAGCCAAATCTCCGCTCTCGCTTCCACACAACTCCACTCGACCTCTCTCTCTCTCTCTTTCCCTATTCTCTACGATAAAACTAAAACTCTTGTTGTTCCTGATGATCCTAACTCAACCCTAATGGCCTCTAATTATAAATTTCTCACCTCGCTATCCAAGGATTCGAAACTCTATCTTTATTCCTATGATAAAACTTTAATAAAGTATAATAACTAAATTACTTAGGTAAATATCAAAAACCGATAAGTCTGGTGCTTAATGATAGAAGATCTTGACATTAGGATAAACTCGAACGCTTCGGATAGAATTCTATCAAAAACAACATCGGATCTGTTCTGCAGCAGCAGTCTATATCGACTTCAGACCTCGATATCCACCTCTTTTTATCTCTGTCTCGAGCAGTCCTACTCGACCTCGAATGGGAACTCGACTTCTATCTATATCCTCGATTTAGGCCGCTCGATATCGACCTTGCAACATCGATATCGACCTTGTTGTGTCGACATGCTCTGTTCTTCCACTTTGCTCGATTTCTGGTTCTCTGTTTCACTCGATGTCGAGTCTTTAGGTCGATTTTGACTCTTCAGTAGACTTTGAGTTCTTTTTCCGCTCTTCTTCACTTGTCCAAATTCGTCCATTTTCGTTTCGATTTCTGCGAAATAACATAAAAACTCGTGTAGACCTCTATATTTGATAAATAAGCATAAACTACACTAATCTTATGATATCCCAACCAATATGCATGCAAATAATCTCAAAACGGACCTAAATGTGCATAGAAAATATGACAATTTGCGCGCACATCAGATACTTGTAGAAATGATTTGACAAAAAGATTCTTGTTGACTACTCTTTGTTTATTTATTAGTGACAATCTCATTCTTGACGAACTGCATTTGATTAACAAGATCTTATAAGAGTTAGTCTAGACTTGGTTAAGCTTATAAAATATAAAAGACATCCGGAGAACTTGTTATACTCATAAGTTGTTGTGTTTATTGAGTTGTGAATGTGGTTAGTAAGACTATATAAAAGATGTTTTATAAATTCTTATACTCGCGTGCTTCAAACTTGATTGTAGTGCTTTGTTGTTGAGTAGTTCTTATAGTTGAGATTATAAATGGATTCTTGAAATATCAACTTACCTTGGTTACTTATTAAGCATGATTTGTTATGCGAGTTTTGATAAATAAGACTTGTTGATCCTTGGTGTCGAGAACTTTTGACTTCGGTTAAGTATTTGAGGATTTGATAAATTATGAATTACTTGAGCAATTGTTAAGCAAAACCTGAGTTTGATCTGATGTAAGATGTTTGAGTGATGATATTGGTCAGGCTTTGAGTTAAGTTTTATACTTGATGAGAACAAGGTTAATTGAGAATGATGGTTATGATGAGAATGCGAGGTTACTTGAATAAAATATTATTTAGTCATCTGATGACTTGAAAGCCTATTTGTGTGTTAATTGAACGTGTATTGATGAGCTATTCCTTGCTTATTATTTGCTAGTGTGATTGGATGATTATCTGAGTGGCTTGTTTGCTGATGGAAGATTCTCTGAGTGGCTTGTTTGCTGGCTAATTGGATGTGAAGACTCCAGGTAAGTTTCCTATGGGAGCTTACTCAGTAACCAGGACCTCATGTCTGATGTGTCATATAGTATGTAGGTGTTGCATATGCATAAAAGCATGCCATGTAGTATCATGCTTAGGACTTGCACTTATGGATGAGCATCCCTATTTTTTATGCGTCTGAAAAGAGAACGATCGTTATCTTTGAGTCCTTAGAGTCGTTGCTAGGGTCATTGGGGCATTCGTGTTTCATATCGTTTCGGTCCAAGTCGAGTCTTATATTATGATATGATTGTGGCGGTGACCGAGCGTTCTACCTCGGAGTTGGGTACGGACATATGATGGCCGCGGCACCGACTGAGCGTCCTAACTCGGAGTTGGGTACGGACATGTATGACCCCGGTGTAGGCATATATTGGGAGATTGGGAATATGCCACTTGGCATTCTGTGTGGATTCATTTAATCGTTTTTTGCATATATATAAACTGTCAGTATGCTTGTGTGATTTAAATTTGTACTGCACGAGAACATCCTTTATTTTAGGTATAGGCGTATTATATGTCCTCAACGAGGTCTTTAGGGCCCGCATGCGTCTCTTGGCCTGACTTCGTGGATAGTTTCAGGTAACCGCTTCCTTTTGCTTGCTGAATTGCTTCTATGGCGGGGTTTTCTCACGGGACGAGAGTGTTAACAAAACTTCGTACTACCTTGACTTTATAAATGTTTTGGTTTAGTTGGACATTTAGAAGCAATGTATATTTATATTGATTTAAACTCGTTTAGGTTTCCGTGCGAAAGCACATGTTGAAGAGAATAAATAAATAGCTCGTACTTGGATTGCTAAGATCTGGGTCGTTACACCACGTGCTCAATACAATATACTTGTAGTATAGCATATATAATATAAGAATACAAAAGGCTTCCCAGTTTCTGAGACTCGAACCTGGAATCTCCGGGGACTTGCCTGTGTGTTCTATTAGTTGGGCTGGAATGACCTTGCTTGTATTTAATTTAAATCAAATTCTTCCAGTTTCGCGCTCTCGGCTAACTTGGGTTGGAAAGAATCGAAACCTTTCGCGAGTGATCCGCTCCTCGTGAGCAATTTACTTTTGGATATAACTGAATTCCGCAAACCCGCCCAATTACTCGTCTGGAGGCGTATGTGGCAGGCTGTATCCCCGACATGAGAGCAAGCTGTGAGTTCGTAGCAGATCCATGATTTATCCCATTGCCGAGTGCGATGACTAGGACGACATGGCCAGAATAGTATAGGTTTTCCGTGTAAGGCAATCAGGATTCGTTTCTTTCTTCCAAACGTGAATGGGCTTCTTGTACTTGTGCATTGAAGCTCCAAAAAACAACATTTGGCACATATATTCAAACGGATTCATGACAATAGCCTATGTGATTCAAAAGCATGTGTACTTACACATGTGCTAGCCCTCATTTTCACAATCTCGGTGAGGCGAAGGCCACCAGCAACTCCGTTGTTGAAGGTCCACAATTTCGGTGAGGCGAAGGCCACCAGCAAGCTGAGCCTCTTCTCAGCGAAGGGTTCAGTGGAGGCTGAAAACAGCTCATGGTCCGCGATTAAAGTCAAGCTTCCGAGTGAATTTATGGACCTTGAATTGTTGCTTTCATGAGCCTGCAATCTTGTTTAAACACAGGAAAAGAGGGATGCGTAGGATTCATTCTGAGATAAAAAAATATGGTTTAGAATTACCACAAACAAACCCGCAAATATATTGAAAAGTCGACTTTGAAGAAACTGAGTCTCGCTGTTTTTCTGGGGTGTTTGGATAGGTGGAGGTCCATCAAAGATTCAAGGGTGAAAACGCAGCTCCTAAGAAGATCGCAAAGGAGGTGGGTGCCATGAGCTGCTCAGCAACCTTGTACTCACGATTTCGATTTGGCGAGTCCGTGAGTGATAGAGCCATCTCCCTCTAACTGCACATTACATGTGCAATGACTAAACATGGGATAGAACGATTGATAGAGATATACAATCCGATTATTTTAGGAATCGTAATGCTTTGCTAAAAGCCAATTCGATTATTTTAGAGATATACAATCAGATTATTTTAGGAATCGTAATGTTTGAGTTGTCGGACTAGATTAACGAGGGTGATGGTTGAATAATAATATGTACATATATGTATATTATATATTATTAATAATAGATATTATTTATTTAAGAAATAAATAATTAGATAATTTAATTAAAGGAGTTACCAAAAGACATGTATATATGTCTACAATGTCGTTAGTCTCCTCTTAATTAATTAAAACCTAATATCTATTAAAGCCTACAAAGGTGTTATGGGATTAAGGCACATTTGTGAGGGAAGTTACAAAAGGCCTCCAAAACTCTTATTCTTAAATGGGTTTTTTGACGTGAAGAATTAATAGGAGGGAACAAAGCTTGTTTGCCAATTCTTTAGGAGGAATGTACGTGAGATCAAGTGTTGATTTTGTACGTGCAGAGGTTCACAAATATCATCCAACGCGATTTAATTGCGGGACTTTCGATCTTCGTCCTAGTAGTGGAAGACAAAGGAGATCTAGACCGGGCTCGTGTGGACCAACTATAGGAGCAAACGTGGGGCTCTCATTCTCTTTCGAATCCTCCCCGTTCAGATCCGGTTCACGCATCAAGAGGTATCCTCTAAACAATGATTGATCTATCAATATGCATGAAGATCCTATGATCAGATGTTTAGATATGATCTGAATTTCCGCTTTATACATCTAATTTTACTTCAATTGGTATCAGAGCATCTTGCATAAATTGATACGATAAATAGATTAATTGTTAATTTTTTATATGATCAATAGATTAATTGTTAATTTTTTATGCGAATCTTGATTTAATTGGTGGTAAATATGATATGGATTATTTTGCTAGATCAAAATTTAGATTTTGATTGATTGGTTTGATTTAAATTGTATGATAAATATTATTTGTTTAAGAAATAAATAATAAATGTTATTTATTTGTGAAATAAATAATTACGTAAATTATTTATTATTGTGAATAACCCTTTGGTCTTACCTAAGTAAATGAATCTTAATTAATTTAGATTAATGAGATAGGAGTTACAAAGGGCAAAAGACTAGTAAAGGTTGCTAATAAATGAAAATGGGTTTGACTCACATAAGGAAATGTAAAGCAAAAATGTTTTGTTTTTTGTGAGATACAACAAAAGGCATACGTAAAGCATAAGTGAGAAAGTGGTTCTCAGTTCAATCACATTGCTTCAGGTTGCCAACTCGCAGGCCAACCACCATACAAGCCGAACTGGGTTCGAGTCTGGGTTAAGTCGAGTATGACTCGATATGGGCCGACCCGAGTATGACTCGGCATGGTCCGGTCTAAGAGGCTATATATTTCCAATCATATAAATTTTCCAATAAATGCAATTTAATGATTAATATTGATTAATGCCATATAAGGATTTGTATTTAAATGAAGATATTATTTTGCATGATTTTATATTATGATATAAATTGCTTGCATAAGGTGACTAGTATGGCCCATAAATACGATATGCGCATCGTTATGTATTTTTGTACACGATCTGCCTATCGTTATGTCTTTTTGTAATTTATTTTAGTAATTACATTATTATAAAATATTGTAAATAATACAAGAAGACAAGAAGACATAAAAAGTTCTAGGATGGAAATCCATGAAGGATGCGAGGGTGGAAACCCATGAAGATTAGATCTTTATTTTATGCATCGTAGGGGCCATACTAGGATCACAATTTATTGCATTTTGAATGCTTTATTTTAAGTCTTTATATTGCTTTTTATTTATGACATTTTTTCACTTATAAATAAAAGACAAATAAAAGACTTAAGTTCCTAAGGTAAATTGGGGCAATGCCTTTCCATATCATAACCCATTAAGTTCTAGATTTTTAGTTAGAAGAGCTTCACAAAAGTGAGGGTGTCTTTCCATAATCTTGGGCTAATGAGGGTGAATCTATACGGGGGTTCATAAACCTTGATATGGTTGTACCCAACAAGAGACCAAAAGGCAAAGTTTTGGATTTTGAGGCATGGGGATGATTTTACATTGGATGTAGATCATCAACCAAGAATTATAAGGAGTTATAATCAGTAATTGTTACTTACCTTGAGCACACAAGACCTAAGGCAGTGCAAAAGTACGTTGGGTCTTGTCTGTAATGGGATCTTGGAATCATTTTATTCATAAGGAACGATAACAACTTGAATAAAATGCGCATTTACTTAATTTTAAAGGTGTTTAATTTTTAAGTAATTTGCATTTCGAATATAAACTGATTTGTATGTCATTTTCTTTTATATAGACATTATGTCTAATGATAACTTGAATTTCACCCCGCGCTCAATAGTTAAGAAAAACAAATTGAATGGAACAAACTTTCTCGATTAGGAAATGAATCTGATAATTGTTCTCAGGTCTGAAGGGCATGAGGACGTCCTAACAAACCCTATCCCTACTATTACTGATGCCTCGTCCGATGAGGAGATAGTTAGAGAAATGGAGTTAAGGAGTGATTCGTTACCTGTCACTTGTTTGATGCTAGCAAGCATGGAACCTGACCTTCAAAAGAGGTTTGAATATCAGGATGCCTACTCTATCATCACTAACCTGAAAATGTTATTTCAGGCACAGGTAAGGATTGAACGATATGAAACTCACAAGGCTATACTGGATAGCAAGCTTGTGAAGGGAAAGCCAGTAGGTCCCCATGTGTTTAACATGATCGGTCTTTTTAGCCGTATGGAGACACTGGGCACCCCATATGACCTAGAGTTTGCCACATATATCGTCTTGCACTCCTTACATGATGGCTTTGCCTCATTCAGGATGAACTATCATATGCATGGTATTAAGAAAAATCTGAATAAACTCCATGGTATGCTCAAAGCTGTTGAGCAAAATACTCCCACGGACAACAAGAAGGAAGTTCTTAATGTCAACAGAGGGAAAGGGTTCAAGAAGGTAGCCAAGAACAAGAACAATACCCAAGGGAAAGGCAAGGAAGTTGCAAAACCTAAGGGTGGTAAGAAGTCAAAGGTGGCTGCAGACCATGATTGTTTCTACTGTAAGGCTAAGGGACACTGGAAAAGAAACTGTCCCAAGTACCTGGAAGATAAAAAAGAATGGGACTTTGAGTTCCAACACTTCAGGTATTTATGTTATTGAATTAATGTCAACCAATGTCCCCACATTAGATAATGTTCCTACCTGGGTATTAGATACCGCATGTGGTGCTCACATTATTTCAAATGTTCAGGGACTGAGTAACAGGAGACAAGTGAAGAAAGGGGAGATAGACCTATGCGTCGGAAATGGAGCAAGTGTTGCTGCATGTTCGCAGGCGGGGTGGTAGTAGGAGATTCAAATATTTAAAATAAACAATGCACAACTAGTCTAACTCCTTGTCCCAAATAAATAATACAAGAATCCCCTCCCTTGTAGTAGTAGGGTAATTCAGGATCGAATCCACGAGGAGGTATGTCAGCGCTTCCCTTATTGTACTCACGATCAAAGCTTTCGACCTCAGAAGACACTCGATATCGAGTATACTGGTCGATATCGTCCTCAGTTCTGGTCGATTTCCTAGCGCAGTTCCTGCAGAAGACAAAACAGCAAGTCGACGTCGAGCAGAGACCTCGATATCAATGTTAGACCTCGATATCGACCCTTATAGTCGATTTCGACACTTGTCACAGAAACTGTTTTCGTAACCGATTTGTCGGAAAAGAGTCCGAAGAAAATAGAATGGAGAAGGAAGATGAACAGAAACAAAACTTAAGACTTTTATAAAGAATTCAATTAAGTAAAAAGCTTCGAAAGTCGGGGTTCCGTGCCACAACGATAACAATGCAAGTTTTATGCTAAAGCTATGAAATTTAATGCCTTTCCGTCAAATAACTTTCGCTATCAACACTTAGGTGATTAGAGGCTCTCGCGTAGTTCCTAAGGGTTACTATCCAATTCATGAGTAATTCAAGTTCACAATATGAGTGGCTTTCGCTTCAATAATGCAAATAATGAATCTCCCTAGCTTTTGCAAAGGATCATGCATGGGGTAGAAGATGGAATCGCATAAAAGCCATACCTTTGATGCACTTACCTCACATTGCTATCGTCGGGCTCACCCCGACCCTAGAAGTGGGTTGACTACTGTAAAGACTGGAAGAATTTAAAATATTATTTTCTTAAAATATTAAATTATGATTCGGCTTTAAAATTAAGATTCTCAAAAATTTCGAAATTTCCGTCATCAAACAACTGAATTTTATTAATCCTTCGGAAACGAACTTCTATATAGTTTTGAATTAGGTTTAGGAATGGATTTTGATTTTCGGAGATCGAACATTATAAAATTAATTTGAGCTACGAGTATTGATTGAAATTTATTTAATTCTCGATTATCTTGAAATTGAATTAAAATTCGATTAAATTTGATTCTGTCGGGATTCGATCGGGCGAGCGGATTTTGGGTCTTTTCCGCTAATTTGAATTGGGTATTGTTGGGACCATATATTTATATATTTTCTTTTTCTTTTTCTTTTCTTTCTCTCTCTCTCTCTCCCCCTCCCTCTCCCTGCGGTCCCCCTTCCCTCCCCTGCCTCATTTCAGTACAACAACCCTCCCTCCTCACCTCCCCTGCCTCATTGCAGTTGCAGCAACCCACAAGCCTTCATCTCTCTCTTTTTTCTTGCCGCAGGAGCTCTCCTCCCTTTCCCCTTCATTTCCAATTTCAAAACAACCTTCCCCAAGCATTCCCCTTTCTTCCTCTTTTCTGTTCTCCTTCCTGTTGCCGAGGAAACCACCACCACCACACTCCCCAGCTGCAAGCTCCACCTCCATGTCCTCTGTTTTGCCGAGGAGCCACCACCCCCTCACCTCACCCTGCCTTGCTTCTTCCTCCCGGAGTTGAGCAGCAGCAATGGCGTCCCAGAGGCCGAGCCTAGGAGCGCCGCCAGAAGCCACCGTCGGACCCACCAGAGCCGCCACCCTTTTCCGTCGTCGTCATTGAAGGAACCACATCCCCACTTCCCCTGTTTTGCCGCAAGGAGAGAAGAAGAAGAGGGAGCTGTCCGACAGGGCCGAGACTAGCCGAGCACCTCGACAGCTTCTTCCTCCTGGAGCCGCCAGGAACTGCAGCAGCAGCTAGCGGAGCTCCGGGACAAGCCGACGCCGCCGCATCTCCTCTTCTCCCCTGTTTCCGGTCACAACCGCGGTAAGCTCTTTCTCTCTCCTTCCTCCCTTGCGTCGTTTCTCTCCTTTTGGTTGGGTCTTGGTCGGGGAAGTGTGTTGGTCAGTTTGGTGTGGGTCTGGGTCGGAACGGAGCTCCGGCAAGCCGGATTCCTTCTTCTTTCTCCTCCCTTCTCCGTCACGTCCGTCGTCGCTCTACCAAGGTTGAAGATGGCTCTGGCTTCTTTCTTCAACGTGGGCTTGGGCCTAATTTTGGTTCGGGTCCGGATCCCCTTCGGATTCCCATCCGGATCTCTCCTTTCTCTTTTCTTTTCTTTCTTGGGCTGAGTGGTATGGGCTCTCTTCTTTCATTCCCTTTGGATTTGGCCCTAATCCTCCAGGTACTCATTTGGTTTTCGGGATGGACCCGGATCCTCCCTCCTTGGTCTTGCTGGGCCGGATCTCTTCTTTTTCGGGTATTGACTTAGCCCTTTTCTTTTTCCTTCTTCCGGGTTGGACTTATGGGGATCCGATTGTGGCTCGGGTTGGGCCTATTTTCTTTGGGCCATTCATGGGTTTAAAAATCAGATTTCAAAGGGGTGGATTATTGGGCAGTTTGGTTAGGGTATTTACTGTATTATATGAATATGTGTTATAATATATGTTATAATATATGTTTAGTATTTAATTATTAGTTTATTATTATCATATTTCTGGAAATTTTTTTATATACTTTAAAAGTGCTTAAAATTTGTATTATTTGATATATCTTATATTGATATAATAAGGTGGTTAATATATGTTTTAGAATTATAAAGTAATTTAGTATTTTGATTTATAAATGTGGGTTATTAAAATGAAGTGATTTTGGCAATTTTATTATATTTAAATATTCCTTGAGATGTGTATTATATAATGATTTGTAGGATGATTTTAAGATGAGGATTTTAAAGAGATAAATGCCGGAATTATTTTATAACATGATTTTGAGAAATTGACTCTAAGGCTTAAACGTTTAATGTCGGAATTTGACCAAGTATGATTTGAGAAAGTATTTTGAACATGAATTGACTTAAATTGGGATTTATGAGTTGAAAATATGGTTGGTATGATTTTATCAAAGGGTTTGATTGAAAGAATGATTTTGGTCGATTTGATCGTATCGGGAAGATTTTGGAGAACGGTTTTACTATCGGTCGGTTTTGAGGATGTTGGGAACTTGGGTTTTGTGCGTATGAATGTTGGTCTGGTAGCTTATGGAAATGACTTGATGATAGGTGTGTATTGCTTTTGGAATTCTTTGGACTTGCATTTGGTCCCTTGCTTGTGTTATCTTGCTTTTCTGCATAAACAGGTAAGTATCCTACGGGACTTACTCAGTAACTTGGAACTCCTGTCTGATGTGTCATGTAATGTGTAGTTTTATTGCATATTAAAGCATGCCATGTAGTATCATGCTAGGATTGCATTGAACTGAGCATGTGTTTACTTTGTGTGTATGTGAATACAAAACAGTCGTTATCTGTGATAGTCCTAGAGTCTTTGCTAGGGTCATAGTGTAGCTCAGCCCCATCGGGCGCCCTGAGTCTACCGAGTCGATATGAGCATGATATGATAGCCCAGCACTATCGGGCAAGAGATGAGATGATTCGATATGATACGATTAGCCCAGTACCATTGGGCATATTTTATTTATTTTATGATATGATGATGAGATATGATATGGTGATGAGATATGGTATGATATGATGATACCGTGGTGAGTACACCACCACGAAGAGAGTGCTATGCTATAGCCCGAACTGGCCAGTCTCTGCACTAACGGTAAGGGGTGTAGAGGTAGGAGAGGGATATGCCACTTGGCATTGTCTTGGGCCCGTACCGTTCTTTTCTGCATATTATATATATATATACTAGGGGCATGATAGTGTGATTTAAATCTTGTACCGCATTAGTCATCTTTTATTTAGGCATAGGCATGTTATGTGGCCTCAGCGCGGTCAGAGGACCCGCAGGCGATCACCAGGCCTGACTTCGTGGATAGTGTTAGGTACCGCTCTTGTTGCTCCATGCTTCTGTGACGGGGAAATCTTTTGGCGAATCGAAGAATCCGGCTAATATATTCTAACTTGACAAATGGCAATCACCCACTTTGTTTTGGTTTTGACCCGGCTCTGTCGTGGCTTTTGTATCTAAACCGTACTTCCGCTTTACTTTCGTTTAAATTGTATTTCTGAAACTTAGACTCATTAGAGGGTTGAAACCTCGACCCGTACCTGAATTGCAACATCCGAACGAAGGTATCCGACCTTCGAAACGTATCCCGGATATTTATATCCGGGCCGTTACAACTACTCGCTCCTCATCATGCACATCATCATCATTATTGTTGAAAGAAAGCTACTTGGAATTAAAACTTCGAAAGAAAGTACAACCGAACAAGCCACTCCGCTGTCGCTTTACAACTTTCACTCGACCTCCTTTCTCTCTCTACTCTCTATTGAAACTGAATTGTCTTGTAAATTAGATGCTATTGGATGCTAACTTGAATCTAAATTGAATGCCTAAACTCAGCCCTATTGGCCTCTATTTATAGATGTCGACAAGGACTCGAAACCTTATCTTTATTCTCTAAGATAAAACTAAAACAAAGTAAAAAACTAAAACTCCATGGTAACTCAGCCTCCATCTGATAAATCTCGTGTTTGATGATAGGAAATCTCGACCTTTGGATAGACGTTGCATGCTTCGGATAGAATCCTATCAAAATCGGAGTCGGATTCCTCTGCTGGCATGGTCGATATCGACCCTAGACATCGATATCGACCCCTTCAAAACTTTATCTCGAGCTTCTCCTTCTCCTACTCGAACTGGCACTCGACTTCTATTAATTTGGTCGATATGGAAGCCTCGATATCGACCTCCAGACGTCGATATCGACCTCTCTGTGTCGACGTGCTCTGTTTCATTTCCTGCTCGATTCCTATGTCTCTGATGCACTCGATGTCGAGGTCCCCAGTCGATTTCGACCTCTTCAGAAGACTTCGAGTTCTTTTTCCGCTCTTTCAAATTGGTCCATTTTTATCCTGTTTTCTGCGAAATCACATAGAAACTCATGCAAACCCATATATTTGACATTTTAAGCGTAAACAACACTAATCCCATGTTTTTCCATTAATATGCATGCAAAAGACAAGTAAAATGGACTTTTATGTGCATAGAAAATATGGCAATTTGCGCGCACATCAAACACCCCATACTTAAGCTTGCTTGTCCCCAAGCAATACCTTTAATGGTCATTCAGGGGAAGAAAGTAAACCCTCAACATCATAGATTCATTTTTCATATGTCCCTACAATAAATTGCCATCCTTGATAAGGTACTTATGTCAACCAAGTCCATGCCTGTGCATAAAAGCAATTTCATATTCATAAAAGGAGGAAATATGCAAAAACAATTTTAGCGACATAGCATTAATAATAAAGAAGACTTTTGCAAGCTTGTGAGAAATAGATTGGTAAAAGGCTAAAGGTGGGCTAACATTTGGCCATGTGGTGTTAAATCTGGGAAATCATACTTTCTTTCCAAAACATTCCACATTCCTTCTTCATAATGTCTCACCTTTCACTCATCGCTCAATGCTTTTATTCAATATAATGTTTTTACCTCTCTAACCTTAGTACTGCCTTCTCGCGAGTCGCAAACATGGATGTCATGAATGGCCCCAGATACTTAGTACTTTGGACTCCTCACCTTGTGTCCCATCTTGCTGAACTAACATCTCAACGAGCAGGGTTGACCTACCTTTATCTCCTGAGGTGATCGGATTTTTTTTCTCGCTAATTAAATTTTCCATAATTCATAATTCTTTCATTCCTGCCAACAACTTCATAAATAATGCACAACTCCATATAACAACTCCAAAGATGACTTCCGTTCTCAACATTGTCCCCGGATAGGGTATAAGGTATAAAAAATGGGCAATATGTGTATATGTAGAGCAATAATGATCATGATAAGGCTCATATATGGCTTTGTGACTTTTGCAAATATGCATAGGTAAGACTAGGATATGAACTTGTATAAGTATGAAAATTTCATAAAAAGTCCTCCATCATCTTATTATGCACATGTCAAAAGCAACTTCAATTTTCATCTCCTTTATGTTTTCTTTCTTTTTGCACTTCATTGGGACTTCCCTTAACTAGGCAATCTCATGTTATATCTCTAATGAATCTAATTTTTCATCATAGAGCTCTTTTTTATACTTCCATGACTCTTTCTAAATTTTTCAACAAAATTTTACGGGGGTCTTTTTTTTCTTTTTTCTTTCTTCTTTTTTTTTTTTCGAAATAAAAACTAAATATGCATTAAAATAAATATGCAAAACTAAATATGCACTAAGTATGAATATGCAAGTAAGCCTTTCCCCCACCCCATACTTAAAATTTACAGTGTCCTCACTGTATTAGAACTAGGGTTAAGAAGAAAACTTACTAAACCGTCACAAATTTCAGGAGTCGAAGAAGACAGCAGGCAGGGTCGATATCGACCTTTAACATCGATATCGATGTTCATCTCGATTTCTGCTTCAGGTTTCAGGGTGATCCGGCCTCGACCACAAACCCTATCTATGTCGACCTTAAGGTCGATGTCGATGTCAGACATCGATGTCGATGCCTTCTTAGTGTGATTTTTCTCTCTCACGCAACTTGTTAATAAACATAAAACCAAAACAAAATATGCAAAACAATAAAGAGTCTCAACCCAAAGAAAAAGTGTCAAAAAATTAAAACCAAGTCTTTGTTACAAGCTCTAGATTTTTAAGTCGCTAGGCCGACTTCTCCTTTGCGCTTCTCAAGGTGGCATCTGCAGAGCCCATGTGGCTTGGGCCTCAAATATGACTCCTTTCTTGTCACACAGCTGCATTCCGCCGGGATGGATCTGATTCACCGTGAATGGTCCTAAGTTCTTATCCTTGAATTTTGTAGGGAACCAATGGTCCTTAGATTTGGCAACATAGACCTTGTCTCGTATCCCATATTGGCTTGAATCATCATCGGATACCCTACACAAGTGCACATGCCAAGGCACACCTCTTCCAAATAATGATAAATCCTTTATTGAAATGGAACAGGAGGAATCCGTACCTTGACTTACCTTTTTCTCAGTCTGTGCCTCAGGTCGATGTCGATGTTCAGAGGTCGATATCAACCTCTGTTGTACTCTTGGAGGATTAGTCAATTTGGAGAGTTTTGGCTCGATATGATCAGGTCGATTTCGACCCTCAGAGATCGATATCGAGGTCTCCTTTCCTCCCTTCTCAGCGTTGATGGTGGTCGATTTCGATAGGGCATGTTCGATATCGACCCTTGACCCCGATTTCGATGCTTCCTTTTCTCCTCCGTTGACCCCATACTTATGACCTGGCACAGATTCTTGAACATTAGTGGTCGATATCGACTTACCTGGGTCGATTTCGATGTTCTGTTGGGCTCCTTCGTTCAAGATTGCCACAACTTCCTCCACTTGGGCTTCTATGGCCCTCTTCTCAAGCTCCTCCAGTGTCATACTTCTTACCTTTGCTTCTCCACATGCAATGTAGACACCATTGATGACTTTTATCTCCATTGGCCCTTGATTTTTCACCGTCTTGCTGAAGGCATACTCTATCACCTCATCACTAATTGTGAATGAGAGCAATCCTTTCTTCACGCTAATGTTTGCATCGACGGTTGCTAGGAATGGCCTACCTAAAATAATTGGACAAGCAGGGTCCTCCGCTATATCAACAACTAGGAAATCAGCAGGGACAAAGAATTTACCTACTTGTACTGGCACATCCGTCACTATCCCAGTTGGAATTACTACCGTATTGTTAGCCATGTACAACCTTGCATCCACGGGCTCCAGAGGACCTATCTTTACCTTGTGCCATATGGTTAGTGGCATCATGCTAACGCTAGCGCCCAAGTCAACTAAATCATTAAATTTGAATTGACCTAGACCTATAGCGATAGAAAACTTACCTGGGTCCGCCCGCTTTTGTGGTAGCTCCAACCTATTGCACTCCTCTGCGATCTCAGAGAGCGATCGCTTCTTACCCAAGATGTCCTTAAGGAACCTTACATAAGATGGCATCTCGTGAAGTGCCTCCGTGAATGGTATAGAGACATTAAGTCCTTGGAGCATCTTCACGAACCGTTGGAACTTCTTTTCCGCTGGGTCCTTAATCACCTTTCTAGATGGGAATGGCAACACCTTTTTCCTTCCCGCGGCTGCAGTGAGGTCGACATCGACATCAGTAGGGTCGATATCGACTGGAGGAGTCGATTTCTGTGGTGACGTATTATCAGGGTCGACATCGACAGGAGGGCCGACATCGAGGTCACCTTGGTCGACATCGACAGGGGGGGTCGATATCGACGTCTGTTCTGGCTCCTTCTCCTCCACTTTTTGCTCGGGCGTTTGTAATTGACGCCCACTCCTTAGGTTCACCGCCACAATATGACCAGTGGTCTTGTCCTTTTGGTTGGGCACAGTGGATCCAGGGAATGATCTTGACGCTTTGGGTATTGCTTCCGCCAATTGACTCATTTGAGTCTCCATGTTGCGCTTCCAAACGTCGATCTCCCCAAGTCTAGAATTGATGCCCTGTAGGTGAGTATGGACGGAGTTGTTGGCCTGTTTGAACTCAGCGTGATTTCTCCGCATCTCATCCAGAATGATTTGCAGGTCATCCTTCCTTGTCTCCCGCTCAGGGTGCCCTGGTGCTCTATATGGTGGGGGATCCCTTTGTTGATAGAACCTTTGATCACCCCAATATTGTTGATTGCCCCCTCCATAGGAGCCTCTCGTCCATTTAACCTCCTCATGTTGTTCCGCCATGGATACTTGCTCCGTATGTGGACAGGCACTAGTGTTATGCCTTGTTGAGCCACACTCCTAACAAGTTTGATTGTTGCTCAGGAACCTGACATGCTTTTGAAGGCGGCGTGTTTGATCTTTATGGAATTATTGCCGCACATCATGATCTATCTCCTTTGGAGGCTCATATAGTGGCATAGATGGGGCAGGCCTTGCATCATAGGCCGCAGCAGCCCTATATGTGTTGTCAAAGTTCACGAGCCTCTCAATGGTCTCCCATGCCTCCGTTGGTGTAAGCTCAATGTACCGATAGGAGGTATATCAATTGATCCTCTCCTTATTCGGCGCATCAAGGGCATTATAAAAGATCTCCTGGATGACATATGGAAGTCTGAGCATCTTTCGACACACCAAGAGCACTTTTTGGTCGTTCACCCCCCTCGATGCCTTATGAAAATGCTCGATGTCCGACGTCCGTTGCCGCAATGTCCCGAGCGCCTAGGCACCATGGTGCCTGGCTGAGCGAGCACCTAGGTGCCCAGTGGCCTTGGTGCTCGACGTCCGATGTCCCGAGCACCCCAGAAGCCTGACGCCCGAGCAACTCGGCACCCGGTCCCTTGCCGCCCGAGCACCTCGGCACCCGGTCCCTTGGCGCCCGAGCACCTTGGCTCCCCGGAGCCTTGGCACCTGAGCACCTCGACACCCGGTCCCCTGGCGCCCGAGCACCTCGGCACCCGGTCCCTTGGCGAGCGGAATTAAATCCATTAAAATCAAACTTTCAAAAGGATTCCACAATTATTTTCCAAGGATTTTCCAAAATGACAAGTTGTTCGAGGACAAGTTTTTCGATAACTTTCCAAATCAGGTAATTATATTATTTAATAAATTTCGGTCCTTACACTAGGAGTTAGAAAAAGTAGGATAGAAGCAAAACCAAATGGTTCGGATTTGACCGAAAAGAATCTACTGAAATCCAGGATCGGCGGGTACCGAGGGCCAACGGTGGTCGCCAAAACTGTGGGTGTCGAATATCATCTATCGATGCTGATGGATTGGCAATTATCGCAGGGGTGCCACGTGCTCCACCTCTGAAGAAGCCTTATTCATTATTTTATCGTGTCTTGGCTTCTCAGATTCTTCTCTTGTCTTCTTTCTTGACTCTCTTTAGGCTTCCATGGCTTTAGAGTGTACCTTTCCTCTTCTCTTCAGGCTTGGTTTCAAGAATTTGCTGCAAATAGATATAAAATGGATAGATTCCAAACTTTGCAACTCAAGAGGACTTTCGATCAATGGAAGACTTCGAAGAAGACTCTATTCGGCAAGGTTGTAATGGGGCTTAGCATGAAAATAAGGGCAAGGAATTATTTTGGCTATGTGGTACTTTCAAATCCAGGAACTAAGATTCCAATAATTCTAAACATTCACCAAAAGACTCAAAAGTAAACAAGCTTTCATAATAATGCATTTTATCCAACTCTCACAAATATAAATAAATTATGGCTCTTTATTTCAATAATACTTTTTTTTATTTTTCTTTTTATTTTTCAATAATACTTTTTTTCTTATAGATCCATCTAATAAAGTGCAAAATATGAGGAAAATAAGCATATAACATTATATCTTTTACTTGAAACTTTTGACATTAATGCACAAATCATAGCTTCTCATTCTACAAATGAATCATAACCATAATCAACTCTAATCCTAATTCCCAAAAGGGTTAGACTTATTACCGGCTAAAGATATATTGTATTTTTGGAGCTTCAGAAGAAAAAAGGCTAAAGACTGAAATTGACTTCAAACAAAGGTATAACATAGGGTAGATGTGTATAATATGGCTAAAAAGATGCCTCAATCATATGAAACTTATAAGAAATGAATATGTATCATGATTGGTCTCAATAATAAATAACCACGTCAAAATCATTGATTAATGAATAAGAAGAATAAATCACACAATAAAAGAGAGTATAAGAATATCCCTATAAGGCCGAAAATTCTCATTAGGACAAGTTTTTATTAGATTTCAATCTTGCCTGGGAACATAGATCATACTTGCTCAATTATGTTTACCTAATATGTTGCACATAGAAAAACCAAATTTTTATATGACAAGGCTAAACAACACAAACATGTTTGAAACTTTTTATGATCAATCTTTAAAAAGTGTATTTGAGAACTATATAAGATAGATAGTTATTTTGAATAATGACACAATTTATGCAAAAATGCATGATATTTTTGTTATTTTTGACATTTTCTATTTTTTTCTTGTGATTTTCTTAACTTTTTATATAATATGCCAAATAATTCAAATATGCTCTAAATGTATGCCAAAATTAATTTAGACTCTAGGCTTATGATAATCCCTCTTTCTCACACTTAAACTTTTCATTGTCCTCAATGAATACAAATACAGAAACAACAATGAAAATATTAAAAATAAATAAATAAATAAAAGAAAATACAAGACTCAAGGGGAGAATATAGGGATGACTAACCGCTTCATTATTCATCTGGTTGTCGCGGTTCGGGCACTTGCCTCGTGGTTAATGCCTAGATCATCTCTTCCATCTTGAGATTTGTAGCTATTAATAGTCTTGCATATTTCTCAAGTGTTGAGGAAATTTTCCTGGTTTGCTCTTCTAAGTCTCACAACTTGTTGTTGATGTGATCTAGGTTTCTCAAGGACATACTGGGAAAGAAGTGATCAATTGCTGAGATCGCAGAGGAGTGCAGGCAGCAAGATGGAGCTACCAAAGAAGCGGCCAGACCCAGGTAAGTTTGCTATCACTATAGGCTTAGGTCAACACCGATTCAATGCTTTATGTGATTTAGGGGCGAGAGTTAGCATTATCCCACTAACAATATGGTCAAAGGTAAAGATTGGTGCCCTAGAGCCTCTGGATGCTATACTCTATATGGCGAACAACACGGTGGTCATTCCTACATGCCTGGTAGATGATGTGCCGGTTCAGGTAGGTAAGTTCTTTGTCCCTGCTTATTTTCTAGTTGTTCATATGGCAGAGGACCCTGCTTGTCCAATTATTTTAAGAAGGCCATTCTTGGCAACCATTGATGCAAACAAAAGCGTAAGGAAAGGATTGCTCTCATTCACCATTAGCGATGAAGTTATAGAGTACTCCTTGAACAAGATGGTAAAGAGGCATGAAGGTCCTATGGAGGTGAAATCAATCAACGACATCTACATTGCTTGCGGGGAACCTAAGTTAAGAACTATGGCCCCCGAAGAGTTAGAGAAGAGGGCTATAGAACCCCATGTGGAGGAAATAATGGCAATCTTGAACGAAGGCACTGAAGTACCACTCGAAATTGACCCAGGTAAGTCCATATTGACTAACGTTTTCCTAAATAATGTGCCAGGTTTTAAATATGGGGTCGATGTCGGATCACAACACTCGAAATCGAGTGAATCACTCGAAATCGACCAGCCTCCATCGACTAAGTTGAAAGCTGAAGAAAGCCACTTGATATCGAGTTAACCAAGTCGATACCGAGTTGATCAAGTCGAATCGACGTCCCTCACATTGAGTGAACCCCTAGGAGCAAAAGATAAGTTAATATCTAGTGACACTAGTCGATATTGACTGGACCCTCACACAGAAAAAGAAAGCTCCACAAAGGTAAGCCAAGGTATGGATCCCTCTGCCCTAATTTCAATAAATGACTTATCTATATATGGGAGAGGTTTGCCTTGGTATTTGCGCCTGTGCAGGCTATCTAATGATGATCCGAGCAACTGCGAAGTAGGAGACAAGTTGTATATCTCCAAATTAAACGATCATTGGTTCCCAAGAAAGTTCAAAACAAAGAAGATGGGTTCATTCTACATGGGCTCTATATATATCGATCCAGGCAGGATACAACTGCGAGACAAGAACGGAGTTCTGTTTGAATCCCAGTCTACATGGGCTCTATAGATACCGCCTTAAGAAGCATGAGAGAAGAAGTCGGCCTAGCAACTATAATGTCTAGAGCTTGTAATAAGACAAATGTTTTTAGGGTTTGGTTTTGTTTTGAGACTTTATGTTTTGGTTTTTTTGCTTTTTGTTTTATTGTCTAATGAATTTTAGGAGTGAAAAGCTGTAAAAAGAGGACTCGATATCGAGTCTGTAACTCGATATCGACTGAGCTTGTCGATTTGGAGAAGCTGTGATCGACAGAGGATCACCCTGAAACTTAATTTCACCAGGAATCGAGTGACACTAGCCGATATCGACTGGATCATTCGATATCGACTGACCGTGCAAACATTTTCAGCACCTGATTTTCGTGATTCTACGCTAATATTTAGAACGTTTCTTTCTTAACCCTAGTTCTTATATAGTGAGGACGGCGGGGGAAAGGCTTACTTACATGTTTTATGCATTTTTTTGCGCATATTTCATAATTTGTTTTTTCATATTTATGCATACTTCTCAAATTGCATTTTATATGGTTACTTTGGATATGTTTATCTATCTATATGCATCATGTTCATTGTCCAAAGTCTAAAAAAAAAATCACCCCCATTGAAAAATTTTGAAATTTTTTGACAAGTGTCATGGAAGTTTAATAGAACTTGACGATGCAAAAGTAGAGATATAGCATGAAATTGCCTAGTAAAGGGAAGTCACAATGAAGTGCGATTTTTGAGAGAAAACAGTGAAGGGAGGTAAAATCTGAAGTTGCCTTTGACATGTACATAATAAGAGGATGGAGGACTTTATATTTTCCATACATGTGCATATTGGCATTACACAAGCCATATATGAGCCATATATGAGCCTTACATTATTATTGCTCCACATACATTACATATTGCCCATTTTTATACCTTATACCCTATCCGGGGATTATGTTGAGAATGGATGTCATATTTGGAGATTATATATGGAGTTTGTGCGTATTATTTTTGAAGTTGCTGGCAGGATGAATGAAAATTTGAATTATGGAAAATTTAATGAGCGAGAAAAAAATCCGATCACCTCAGGAGATAAAGGTAGATCGACCCTGCTCGTTGAGATGTTAGTTCGGTGAGATGGGACACCAAGGTGAGGAGTTCGAAGTACTAAGTATCTAAGGCCATTCATGACACCCATGTTTGCAACTCGTGAGAAGGCAGTGCTAAGGTTAGAGAGGTAAAGTATTATAGTGAAAAAAAGTGTTGAGCGAAGAGCAAAAGGTGAGAAATATTATGAAGAGAGAATGTGGTATGGAAGTTTGGAAAGAAAGATTATTTCCCCGGATTTAATACCACATGGCCAAAATTTTGCCGACCTTTAGCCTTTTACCGATTTACTTCTGTATGAGCCTGCATAAAAGTCCTCTTGATTATTAATGCTTTGTCGCATGAAATTGTTTTATGCATAACCCTCCTTTTCTGCGTATGATGTTGCTTTTATTCACAGGCATGGAATTGTTGACATTAGTACCTTTTCAAGGATGGTAATTAATTGTAGGGACATATAACAATGAATATATGATGTTGAGGGTTTAGTTTCTTCCCCTGAATGACCGCTAAAAGTATTGCTTGAGGACAAGCAAACTTAAGTATGGGGTGTTGATGTGCGCTCAATTTACCATGTTTTTCATCTACTTTTAGTTCAATTTCTGTCTATAATTCCATGCATATTGGCTGGGAAAGCATAAGATTTGTGTAGTTTATGTTTATTTGCCAATTTTGGAGGTCTACACGAGTTCTTGTGTTATTTTGCAGAAATGAAGGCAAAATCGGAGCGATTTGGAGAAGAGAAGAGAAAGCTGGAAAATCACTCGAAGTCTACTGATGAGTCGACCTCGACTAAAGGACTCGACATAAAGTGCAACTGGAGCCCAGAAATTGAGCCAGGAATGGAACCACTCTTCTCGATGCAGACAAATCGATATCGACTAAAGCCACTTGATATCAAGTGCAAGAGATCGGGTGCAGAGCCGAGATCGAGGAGAGTAGACTCGAGATAGAAGATAAGTGGTTGATATCGACTAGACCCAGTCGATATCGAGTGACGCTGAAGAAGACCCGATGCTGTTTTACAAAATCTTATATGAGGCGGATTACTTCTACATTAAGTCGGGAATCTTTTATCTTTTTATGAGACTTTATATCCTTTAGGGTGAATTCCATATTTACCTAAAGTGATTTTATTTATTTACATTAGCAAGTTTTATCTTAGGAATAAGATAGATTTTCCTTTCCTTGGATAGCAAGGGTTGAAATCTATAATTAGAGCCATTAGGGCTGAGATTCAATCATCCAATATTGAAGAAAACAGTTTTATTATTCAATTTTAGAGAGAGACAAGGCCGAGTAAAGGGAGAGAAGGCGAGAGCGGGATTTTGCTTTGTTCGGTTGTCATTTCTCGACGATTTTAATTCAAGTTTGTTATTTTCCAATGATTATGATGATGTTTATGACTATGAAGCGCGAGTAGTTCCCTTACTTCTAAGGTTGGGATTAGTCCGACGATAGCCATGTAAGTTTATGCATCAAAGGTATGATTTTTATGCAATTGCGTCTTCTCTCCTATATGCATGATTCTTCTACGAAATTAGTAGGCGATCATTATTTGCATTACTGAAGCGAAAGCAATCTTATTGTGAATTTGGATTAATGATTAAATTGGGATAGTAACACTTAGTGTTTATGCGAGAGCCTCTAAATTACCTAATTGTTAGTAACGAAAGTTCTTTGATGAAAAGGCATAATCTTTCATGAATTTGGCATAAGCTTATATGGTTATCGTTGTGGCATGAGATCCCCGATCTTGGAGGTTTTTAGTTTATTATGTTTTATACAAATATGCGAATTCAGTCTATTCTTCTTTCCTAAACCATTCTCATATTCTTCGGACACTTTTTCGACAAATATGTTACATTTTACACTTTCTATTGAAGACTCGATTTCGACTGTTGTAGTCGATATCGAGTGACTGACTCGATATCGAGTGTCCTACTCGATGATTGTTTTTGTCTGTTTTCCAGGAAGTTGGCTAGAAATCGACTAAACCTTAGTCGATATCGACTGTATCACCCGATATCGAGTGATCTGCTGAGTCGAAATAGAACATGGTTTCCAGCTTAGGATCCGCTGACACACATCCTCGTGGATCGATTCTGAATACCCTACCACTACATCGGGAGTGTTTCTTGTAATTTATTTGCTTGTAAAGGGAGTTGGTTTAGTTCATATTTATATTTATTCGACTAGTTTCCCTCCTAACACGTCCACGCCAACTCATGTAGCTAATTTGGGAGCTTCAATCAAGAGTATTGAAATGGATTACCTAGGTGAGATCATGAAGACGGAGGAGGTAGAGCCAATCTTTATCCCACAAGGACCTTCTTCGGTGCTGAAGCCTTTACCCGACACAATTAGGTATGAGTTTCTTGGTCCCAAATCTACTTTTCCTGTGATTATCAATGCTACAATAACCATGCAGGAAGTAGAGAAGCTTATGGAAGTGCTTCGCACACATAGAAAGGCAATTGGGTACTCTCTTGAGGATATTAAAGGTATTTCACCGGCCACATGTATACATAGAATCCTCCTAGAGGGTGATCACAAGGCATCAATTGAGCATCAGCAGAAGCTCAACCCCAACATGAGGGAGCTGGTAAAGAAGGAGATCATGCGCATGATAGATGCAAGAATTATCTATTCCATCTCCGATAGTGAATGGGTGAGCCCAGTCCATGTGTTTCCTAAGAAGGGTGGAATGACCATTGAGGAGAATGAAAAGGGATAGCTCGTGCAAAAGCAAATCACAACTAGTTGGCAAATGTGCATTGATTATAGAAAGCTCAACAACGCCACTAGGAATGATCATTTTCCCCTTCCATTCATGGACAATGTATTGGAAAGACTTGTTGAACATAACTATTTTTGCTACCTGGATGGATATTCTAGTTTTTTTGCATGTCCCTATTCATCCTAATGATCAAGAGAAAACCACTTTCACATGTCCCTATGGGACTTTTGCATATAGGAGGATGCCATTCGGGCTCTGCAATTCCCCCGCAACCTTCCAAAGGTGTTTAATGGCCATCTTCTCTGACATGATAGAGGATATTATGGAGGTGTTTATGAATGATTTCTCTTTCTATGGCACTACTTTCGATATTTGTCTTGCTAACCTTCGCAAGGTACTTGCGCGATGTGAGGAGACAAATGCAAAGATAGAGCTTATGGAGAAGTTGCCACCACCTTCATCTATTAAGGAGATAAGAAGCTTCCTTGGTCACGGAGGTTTCTATAGGATGTTTATTCAAGATTTTTTTAATATTGCCAAACCTTTAACTAACCTACTAATGAAGGTTGTTAAGCTTTTATTTTCTAGCGATTGTCTTGAAGCTTTCAACAGGTTAAAGGAATCCCTTATATCCACCTCTATCATTCAATCACGAGATTGGTCGCAACCATTTGAGATCATGTGCGACGCAAGCGATTATGTCGTAGGAGCTGTCCTAAGAAAAAGGAGAGACAAGAAGCTTCACGCCATCTAATATGCAAGCAAGACTCTTAATGTCGTTCAAACAAAGTACACCACGACGGAGAAAGAGTTCTTGGCGATGGTCTTCGCTTTTAAGAAGTTCTGCTCATACATAGTGGGCCCTACGGTAATTGTTCATACTGAACATGCAACTCTTAGGTACTTTATGGCAAAAAAGGATGCTAAATCTAGGCCTTACAATGGGGTGCTCCTACTCCAAGAGTTCGACGTTGAGCTTAAGGATAAGAAAAGAATGGAGAACTCCGTAGCCGATCACCTCTCACGGCTACCCAAAGGGCTTCTAAATGAGTCAAAGGACAACATGCTAATCGATGACTCCCACCATGACATGCACCTGATGAAGCACGAAGCAAAACGGGCAGAGACTTCACTCGATATCGACCTTACCCACTCGATATCGATTGACCCTAACGTAAGTTTTATCTCGATGTCGACTAACATTGATGATAGGTCGACGGTGACAGAAGTCGAGATTGACCAACCTGTATCAACATCAACTGACTACCTTGAGCAACCCAGATCCACTGACCAGGTCGATGCACACCAGCCGAAATCGACTACTCCAGGTCAAGATCGACCACCTTCCACTGACTCCGAAGGTGAAAAAAAGGTAAACTCCGGTGAGGAGTTCTTCTTTACTCCTCCCTCTAGTCCTATTCATAAATTATTTGATGTAAGAGGGGCAAAGGTACCTTGGTTTGCGGATTTTGCTAACTACCTAGTAGTAGGCATGATACCATCAGACTTAATTTCGCAGGCGAAGAAGAAGTTATTGCACGGCGTCAAGCAATACTATTGGGATGAACCGTACTTGTTCAAGCAGGGAAAATACCATATTTTTCGACGTTGTATCCCGGAGGAAGAGGTAGAGAGCGTGATTCGCCATTATCATTCTCTCCCTACAAGAGGCCATGCTAAAGGATTTAAGACCGCGGTGAAGATTCTTCAATGTGGTTTTTGTTGGCCTAACCTTTTTAAAGATGTGCAAAACCATGTAACCTCTTGTGATGAGTGTCAACGTGCAGGAAATATCACATGGAGGAATGAGACACCACACACTGGAATCCTAGAAGTAGAGCTTTTTTATGTATACGACATTGACTTTACGGGACCATTCCTTGCCTCAAGCCTTTACAAATACATTCTTGTAGCAATAGATTATGTCTCAAAATGGGTTGAGGCCGTTGCAACTAGGACCAATGATGCGAAGGTAGTCTCTAAATTTATTAAAACTAACATCTTTTCTCGCTTTTGTGTTCCTAGAGTTCTTATTTCAGATGGTGGCTCGCACTTCATTGAGAGAGTTCTTAATTCAGATGCTTTAAACTAAAGTATGGGGTGACAAATAGGGTGGAAAAAACCTATCACCCCTAAATAAGCGGTCAAGTAGAAGTCTCCAATCGCCTAATAAAAGCCATCCTAGAGAAGACGGTCTCCCGCTCGAGGAAGGATTGGTCATCCAAACTAGATGATGTGCTCAGGGCCTGCCAAACGGCCTATAAGACACCACTTCGCACAACTCCTTACAAATTGGTTATGGCAAGGCATGTCATTTGCCCGTCGAACTTGAGCATAAGGCGATGTGGGCTCTTAAGAAGCTCAATATGGATTTTGACGAAGCCGGAAAAAGGAGGTTCCTTGACTTGCAAGCCTTGGGGGAGTTGCGCCTAAAGGCATATGAGAATGCCAAAATCTACAAAGAGCGCACAAAGAAGTGGCACGATAGGAAATTAGTGTCGAAGACATATGAGGTAGGTGACAAAGTCATTCTCTTTCACTCTAGACTTCGCTTATTTATAGGGAAACTGAGGACAAGATGGAGTGGACCTTTCATGGTTCATCAAATTTTCCCTCATGGAGCGGTGGAGTTACTTAGCGATGATGGAACCACCTTTAAGGTAAATGGTCACCGGGTAAAGAAGTACTATGACAAAGAGGACCCGGAAGAAGAGATTTGCACCACCCTTGCATTAAACTAGAGCAAAAAGGGAAGTATGTCGAGCTAGTGACTTAGACACAAGCACTTCCGGGATGCAACCCGTTACATTCTTTTTTTAAGTTTTCTTTTGAATATTTTAATTTATTTTTCTTCTAGAATGTTTCGTGGCTATAAGAGACGTCGATTTCGACATGAGAAGTCGATGTCGACGGGATGAGAGAAGAAACCCCCAGGTCGACTAGACTCAACCGACTCATAAGGGGAAAGTCGATGTCGACAACCTAAGTCGATGTCAACATGCCTGAATCATCAGACAAGGCATCAGGCAGTGGCTACCCAAAGCAGAACTCGATGTCGATCAAACCCACCGAGGTCAAGTAGGTGACTCGATATCTACTATGCTAGTCAATGTCGATGCCACTCATGGACAGGTAGGATCATGATAGGTCAATTTTTTTTAAATCATTTTTGTTTTAAATAGCCGACCTAGACTCCCCTCTTTCCCCACATCGAGCCCTAGCCGCCTCATCTCTCTCATCTCTCTCGTCTTGGCCCTCCCTCGCTTTCTCTCTCCCTCCGTTCACTTGCTCATCAGCGCCTCTCTCTCTCTCTGTCACCCCATCTCCCTCTGTTGTACCTAACCCGACATCAGCAACCCAACAGCAGATTCGGCGAACCACCTGTCCCGATCCCTCTCGCTCCTTCACTCATGCGCTACCCCTTGCACTCTCTCTTGTTCCCTCTCGCAACTGGCCAGATCCGGCGATCCTTGCCCAGATCCGGCCACCACCTTACCTCTGGCACACCAGCAAGAGCGACTGCAACACCCGTTGTCCAGTTCTGGTCTATTTTGACCCGTATACACGATTCCGACCCATTTCCCGGATCCGATGCTCGACCCATTCGATTTCTCCTCCTTTTACCCAATTTCAAGCACTCTTCTGGTATGATTTTCTCCCCCTTACCATTATTTACAGCTTTTGATGAATTAATGTTGAATATAGGGATGACATTTCATATTGAGTGATGATGAACGATTTTAGGGTTTGAATATTTTGCACGGGAAATTGAAATTTTATGTTTGTGAGCATATTTGGATCTGATTGTTTTGGATATAATGGGTCTAAATGAGATTTGATTAGGTTTGGAATTGTGCTAAATATTCAAGAAATTGGGTTTATGAATTTGTTAAAGATTTTATGAATTTCCTGAAGTTCTTTAAATATTCCTTAATTTTGATTTTTAAAAGTTGATTATTAATCTTTACTTTGAGCATTAAATTTAAGATTGCAAGATTTAGCACTAAAATTAGCCTATGTAAGCATTGCAAATTTTTAGGCTAGTTTTTGAACCTAAGTATGGGGTTGCTTTATATTGCTTGAAATAGGTCATTACCTTGGACACAGTTTTCTTTGTAGAAAATGGTGCGATCCAAGAATGTTGAGAGGGACTGTATTTACATCCCTGATGAGGAGCAGAGGACCATAGCCACTAGCCTCATTCCCCGCGCCCATAGAGCCCGATGGTACCACTACCCTGACATGATGCAGTTGGGCTTCCACAGTAGCGTTCGAGAAGCCCTAGAGTATGTATCTTTACAGAGGCTCATCGGCGACCTCACCACACACTACCCCGTTCTGACTAGGGAGTTCATGGCGACGCTGGAGAGAGCCGATCGTGCATCATCGACACGTCGAGTCTCTTTCCGACTCGGCAACAGGTCGTACCGCTTCACCCTCGAGGAGATGACCCACCTCTTCAGGTTCACCTACACCCTTGCGCACTTCAACATCATCTGGAGCTACATTTTAGGAATCCCCGACCCCGCTCCCACTGACGTCCTCACCAACAAGGTCGCCAGCCCACTTTTCCGAGTCATCCTCCGCATTTTGGCGAGCACTATGTGGGCGAGACCTGAGCTCTGCCGCCCTACACACCGTGAGACTGAGACCTTGTAAAAAATGTTGTTCTCGGATGAGACATTGCCCGTCCTATACGCATGGCTCGAGCACATTTTGGAGCGGTGGTGCACTGCGAGTAGAGACATCCTAGACGGTAGCATGGTGGCTGTCCTAGCCCATGCCCTGGGCATCTGCGTCGACAGGTACACTGCCCATAAGCTTACATATATAGATCCTAGTGTACTGTGACAGGGCGGGGTCATCGCAGCTGGAGCTGATGGATAGAGGCACCCCCAAACAGGGATGCCTCTCCGATACGATTATATGGATCTAATGTATGTCCCTGATTGGTTCCAATCCTGGACTGGTCAACCATATCATGTGGACATAGATCCTACAGCAGACCCGACACTGTGGAGAAGGCCACCGCTCTACAACCACGAGTCGAAAATAAAGACCGTGTCTTTGGACGCTGAACCACACTCCGCTGGTGCGCAGCTGCTCCCAGCCTATCAAGGGGTGATGATGATGACGACGGCGATGATGCTCATCATGACGATGCAGACGATAATGATGGTGGTAGTGATGGCCCGCAAAGGTCACACCACAGCTATATTCCACACACTCCGCCGGTGCAGCCTACCTATCCTACTAAGTAGCAGAAGGACGTGACTGCACGCCTATCCAGGATAGAGTTAGAGACCCGACAGATATACCAGTTCATGCACGAGGTTCACTGACTCTCAGGAGCGATTCATTAGGATCTTCGAGAGATCCAGCTTTGGCTTTGGCTTTGGCCAGCAACACGATGGACAGCCAGGACCATCCTACCAGCAGGACCTGCAGCACTACTATCCAGGCAGCTCCACCTTCCAACAGGGCGGCCCTTCCTACCACCCTGGGTCTTCATCTTCATAGGGCTGGCCCTTGCTTCTTCCACCACCTCCGCCTCCTAAGGAGCGATTTCTGAGAGAAAGTGAGAGTGAGTGGTTTCCCCTCCCTTTTACTTTGTTTTTTTAACTGTAAGGACACTGTTATCTTTAAGTGTGAGGTGGGACTGAAAATGGACTTTATGATGTTGCTATATGGTTTTGGTTATGGTTAAAATTGGAAAACATGGCTTGTAATAATTTTTTATTTGCTTTATGTTTTATTTTTCCGCATTGCATTCATGTTTAAAGTTTATAGATTTTAAAGTTTATGTTTGTAGTTTATTAGTTTTACAAAAAATGCGAAAATCCAAAAAAATTAGAAAATGTCAAAAAAAAATGCATATTTAGTTTTTAATTTTGTTTTAAAACCCTTCTTAGATGTCCTATGATGAGAACTCAATAGCTGACTAGTTCATGTAAATCCTATGGCATATTTGGATGGTGTAGCCTAAGTCCTTAAAATGGTTTTTATGTAGATTGTGAACTTGTGATGAAATTGAATACATATGATCCTAGGCTAAAAAGCAAAATCCAACAAAAATTGTCCTAGCGAGAATTTTGGCTTATATGGAGAACATTAAAAATCCTTAGGTTTTCTTCATTGTATTTACTCTTCCTATGCATCTCTAAATGTTGTGATAGTTATTCAAAGCCAATGCATATATATGTTTATGTTCATGAGAATTAAATGATGGAGGCATCTTTTAAGCCATTTTTATCCTCTCTTTACCTACCATGCATTATCTCTGCTTGAAGCCAGAACATTAGCATGAGCCTTATATTGCAAATTCCACAAAATTATCCCTAGTTGAATTGAGTCTGACCCTGGTTAGAATAATGCATTGTGGCAAGAAAGTGCATATGTTTAGTTTTGAGCAAGGAAAATTATGGGTTGGTATATATTTGTATCTTATATTTGCATGTCGAGATCGACATGCCAACTCGACGTGGACCCCGAGCATCGAGACAAACCTCAAAGAACCACTGAAGACAACTCGACATCGAGTGAAGATGTCGACATCGACATGACTCCAGAGCTCGAGTGGAGTGAAGTTTGTCGAGTCAAAACAAAGACCTCGATATCGACTTACCTGGTAGATATCGAGTGGAAGCCGACACGGTTTGGATGCGCTTTTTGAGATGCGGATTACAAGAGTTATCCAATTAGCCACGGTTTTATCTTCTTTTTAGATAGATTATGTCCTAGGGAACTTGCCTTTTTACCGTAGCATATTTTATATTTACCTTAATAATGTTTCATCCTATCTATGCTAGGATAGAATTTTAGATAGAAGTTTTAGTAGGATTAGAATTACTCTCCTTGGCTAGCAAGGATTAGTAGGCTATAAATAAAGCCCTAGAGGGCTGATTTTTATTCATTCAAGCAAGCAAGACACAAAGCATTAAACATTCAAAGAAATAGTTTTAAGTTTTGAGCTTTAGGGTTTGGGCGCTTACGATAGTTAGCGTTGGGATTGTAAAGCTTCCATTCAATGCAAAGTTATTTCCTTTCAAGTTCAAATATGTCTTCATTCAACATGAGCGAGTAGTCTCCCTTTCTTCTAGGGTCGGGGTGAGCCCGACGATAGCCATGGTGGTAAGGTTTGTATGTCGCTAAAAAATGTATCTTTTATCTCGCTCTACCTTGTGCTTCATCTTTAAATGCGAATTTAAGGAACTCATGTTGTGAAACTTGGGTACTAATTAGGGTTTCTATCCGAAAGATTATAAACTCAACTATGACAAAGGTAGACGCAAATTAGGTTAATTTATTACAAGATATCTTTTCCTATTTGTCGGGTTTGGGTAAAAGCTTTCTCCTTTATGATAAAAGCATGCATCTTTATGGATTTCCCGCCTTACTTTCATGGTTTTTGTCATGGTAATCCCTGGTATTGGAAGATCGTTTCTTTCTTTGTTTACATCGTTATTGCCTGTCGTTCATTGAGTTATCGAAAAACCCAACAACCCCCTGTTAATTGTTGTTCATTGCTCCTTCTCTATCCTACTTTCTTCGACCTTTCATTGCCGACAAAAACTAACCTTTCTGCAAGAACCACTCAATATCGACGTCTAAGGTCGATATCGACTTCTTGTTTTTGTCTCTGCAGGTCTTCTGTTGCAGTATAAATCGACAACCCAGGTCGATCATCGAGTACCCTACTCGAGATCGAGGCTTCTAGTCGACTTCGGAACGTGACTTTCAAGCTTTACTAGGATCCCGCTGACTCGCTTCCTCAAGGATCGAACCTGATTTCCCTACTACTGCAACAGGGAGTCATGAATATCTTTGAAAATGATAAGGGTTGCATTATTTATATTTTATTATATTATTCAGTTCCATTCTCCATACATTACCCATGTCAACATCAACCTCTGCGGTCGATATCGAGGCTTCTTTTTGACATTCACAGAGCAATTTAAAGACTATTTAGGAACGGCTGACTCGCCTTCTCGTTGATCGATCTTGATTCTCTATCACTACAACGGGAGGGAGTCTTGTATTTTATTTGCAGGGAATGAGATTTGGTTTGATTTTATTTACATATTTTTTTAGTCAATTCCCCCTCCTAACAAATTTTGGCATCGTTAATGGGGAGGCATCAATTGTGCCTTGTCTAGTCTCATTAACCTTTTTCTATTGTTGTTTTGAAGGTGTATACGATGCGCTGATCGCACACCCAAATTTCCACCTTTAGACTAACCAAAGCATTCCTTCGTCTACAAGAAAGAGCAAAGAGGATCATGGCGAACGAAGAAACCATGCAAGAAGAGCTCGAGAGGCTTAGGAAACAAGTTGAAGAGTTCAACATCGAGCACACCCAATGCACTAAAGTGCAACAAAAAATGGAGGCTAGATATGATCGACATGTCTAATCCCGAAGAGAAGCCCAAGAGCTACTAAGCCAGATCCCACAAAATGCTAAAGAATACTTGCACCCAACGCAGCCGGTGCCGAAATCTCCTATCATCCCTCCATGTTGTACCCTTGGAAATCAAAACTAGTTTTATAGTGGAGATTAGGAGACATACTTAAAAGGGAAAGGGCTCCGAATGCCCTATGGCATATATTACTACTTATATTGACTTGTGAGACACCATTGTTGATGGTGTCAATTTAGAATATGTGCGTTTAAAAGCTTTTAGATGGTCACTTGTAGGGAAGGCTCTACATTGGTTGGAAAGCTTGCCCCCACGATCCATCCACACGTGGGGTGAACTTAGACATCTATTTCTCAACAAGTTCTTTCCATCATCGAAGACGACGCGGATTCACCAGAAGATAATGTCCTTTAAGTAAAACCCATAAGAGATGCTATCGCAGGTTTAGGAGAGCTATATAGACATGTTGAGGTGTTGCCCTACTCTTGGGCAACCACTTTATGTGATCCAGGAGATAATCTACAATGCCCTAGACGTGCAAACTAGAGAGCGAATCAACACCTACAACATCTATCGCTATCTTGAGCTTACGCCATACCAAGCATGGGAGACAATCGAAAGGCTCGTAGATTTCGATAACACATATGGGACTCCTGTGGCCCCCGATGGGAAGCCAGCCCCATCCATGCCATTGCATGAGTCATCGAAGGAGGTGGATCCTGAGGTCAAGGATCAATTTATGAAAGACTATGTCAGGCGTCTTCAAAAGTAAGTTAAATTCTTAACTAACAATCAAGCTTATTTAGAATGTGGATCACAGAAGCACAACACAACCGCTTGCCCCTACACGGAGCAAGTGCAAACAGCAGAGACCCACGAAGAAGTGAAGTTTCCGAGGGGCCCTAACTATGGAGGCTATCAAGGCAATTGGGGATACCATCCACCCCAGCAATATCAAAGGGACCCCCACCTTATAGAGCACCTGGCCATCCAGAGAGGGAAAAAAGAGATTGCTTACAACTCATCCTAGACGAAATAAGGAGGAACGAAGCTGAAAACAAACAATCCAACAATGCCATTCATACTCAATTACATGGCATCAATTCAAGGCTTAGCGAAATTGACACATGGAGGAAGAGCGTAGAGATCCAACTGGGTTTATTGGTGGCCGATATCTCAAGGCAAGCCGGATCACTCCCGGGCCAACCTGAGGCCAATCCCAAGGGGTAATCATCTGGCCACATCACCGCCATACGCCTAAGAAGTGGCAAGGAGATCCAGAGTAAAGAGACGAAGCAAGAAGACGAAGCCACTGGAAAACCAGTCGATGTCGACTGCCCCTGCTGATATCGACCACCCAGTCGATGTCAACCCTATCCAGTCGCATGCCCTAAAGTTGACCACTATAGTCGATGTCGACTCTCCCCCTGTCAATGTCTACAAATCGCCTTCGACACCAAGGGCCATTCCCGCTCCGAAACCAAAGAAATCGCTTCCATATCCCTCCAAAGCATCAAGGGACCCTATGGACCAGAAGTTCCAAAGATTCATAAAGATGCTACAAGGCCTCAATGTCACCATCCCATTCACGGAGACCCTTCACGAGATGCCATCATATGTCATGTTCTTTAAAGACATATTAAGTAAGAATCAATCAATTGAGGAGATCGAAGAGGATTGCGGCAAAATTGATTACCCGGAGAAGAGAAGTGATCCGGGAAGATTTGCCATCACAATTGGGCTAGGCAAACACCGCTACAAGGCTTTGTGCAATATCGGAGCTAGCGTGAGCCTCACGCCTTTTTCCATATTGTCAAAGGTAAGTATAGGAGCCTTGGAGCCTGTGGATATGACGTTATACATGGCCTACAATAATTTTATAAAGCCCACAGGATTCTTCGACAATGTTTCAGTCAAGGTGGGAAAATTCTATGTGCCCACGGACTTTATTGTACTTTAAATGGTGGATGATCCAACTTGTCCTACCATCTTAGGGAGGTTGTTCCTAGCTACAGTCGACACCAATATCAGCGTTCGAAAGGGACTCTTATCTTTTACCATTAGCAATGAGGTGATCGAGTTCTCCTTCAATCCCACTATGAAGGAGGTAAACCGAACGAAGATCAAGTCCTTACATGCAACGGGGAGAGTAATCCCTTGTGAAGAACCAACAGAGAGGATTATGACTATTGAAGAGCAAGAATTGAGGGCCATGGAGGCCGAAATGGAGGAGCTATTGGCAATTTGGCACCAATTTGACAAAGAAGAAGAAACTAAGATAGTAGTCGATGTCCACAGCCCCCTTTCGATATGTCGACCAAAGAAGAAGAAATGCCGATGCCATAAGCTAAGTATGGGGTCGACGCTTGGTCGGCCAACTGAAGTCGATATTGACTGGCCCCAACCGATGTTGAATCCCTCAAATTGACCACCCTTCATCGACTGCACCTCCAAAAGACCAGTTGCACTTGACATCGACTAACCTCAATCGATGTCGACCATCCCCTCAGATGCATGACGACTCGAAGGTAAGCAATGGTAATGACCCTTATCCTTCGAAATCTATAGAAAATATCCCTATTAGAAAAGTACCTTTGTTTGTACGCCTTACTAACTCTGTAGGAAAGAAAACAAGAGAATACAAGGCGGGCGACAAGGTATACATGGATCAATGCAATGTACATCGACATAAAAGGAAGGATGCAAGAAAAGGCGGCGTAGTGACCATTCACAAGGTGTATCCAAGAAGGTTGGAGCTTAAAAATAAAAAGGGAATAATTTTCAAAGTTGAGCTCGAAAACCCGAAGAGGAGGTTCGAGCCATATGGTCCCTATATGTCCCATCCTGGATTAAAAAGAGGAAGAAGTCGGCCTAGCAATGTTAAAATCTAGAGCATGTACATAGACTTATTTTTGAATATTTTTAGGGTTTTTAATTTTTCTTCTTGGATTGTGGTTTTAAGACTTTATATTTCAAGGTTTTCGTGAAGAACTAAACATATTTTCAGGTACAAATAGAAGCTTTGAAGGCACTTGACATCGACCCATATGCTCGATGTCGACCAAGCCATATCGAGAGAAAAAGTTTTGATCTATTTTGGATCACCCTTTGATAAAGGAACCACTCGACGTCGATCGACCTAGTCGATGTTGACTGACCTACTCAATCTCGACCGCACCTGCAGAAGCACATGTTTTGAGCTGTTGCGATAATTTCTAGTAAGTTTTCCATTGACTCCACTTCTTATTTTCTTTTTACAATGAGGACACTATAAGATTTAAGTATGGGGTGGGGGAAAAGCTTGCTTACATATTGATGCTCGATTTCTTACTTGTTAGTAAAGGGAAGTCTAAATGAAGTGCGATTTTTAAAGAAAACCATGAAAGGATGTAAAATTTAAAGTTGCTTTTGACATATGCATGATAAAAGGATGGATGACTTTATTTTCCATTTGAGCATTATTTGCCCTCCCAATACCCATGCTTATTATCCTTACATCATATTCTATGCCACATGAGTTTTACATTATATTTGCCCTACAAATGCATAAATTGCCCATTTTCATACCTTTTTACCCATCCGGGGAACGTGTTGCAAAATGGAAGTCATATTATGGAGATGTTATATGGTTTGATATGTTGTAAGATTATTATAAAGTTTGATGGTAAGAGATTTAAAATGGAAAATTCAATGAGTGAAAAAAAATCTGGTCACCTAGAAGTTAGGTGACTCGACCCTGCTCGTGGAGGATAAAATTCATGCGAGATGGGACACCAATGTGAGGAGTCCGAAGTGCTAAGTATCCGAGGCCATTCATGACACCCGTGTTTACGACCCGCAAGAAGGCGGTGTTAAGGTTAGAGTGGTAAAAGCATATAAGTGAAAAAAGCAAAGAAAGCATCATGAGAGGAAGAGGAATGTTGAAATCTCAAAGGATAAAGTGCATCAAAGTAAAGAAAGTTTGAAAGTTTCTCCCCGGATTTAACACCATATTGCCAAATATAGCCCACCACATTGCCAAATATAGCACACCACTATACCTTTAACTTTCACTTCACCATGTGCTTAAAAAGTCTTCTTGATTATTGTTGCTATGTTACAAAATTGTTTTTGCATAACCCTCCTTTTGTGTTAGATGTTGCTTTTCATTCACAAGCATGAATTTGAAGGCAATAGTACTTTTACAAGGATGGTAATTTATTGTTAGGGTTATTTGAATATTTGAATATACCTCCCGCTTACAACATTGCTAGGTCCCGGGCATTGTAGATGATTTCCTGAACGACGTAGAGTGGTTGCCCATGCGTAGGGCAAGACCTCAGCAGCCTCTTAAACCGCTCCCATACTTGCGCCAGGGTTTCATGTGGTCTTTGTTTGAAAGTCTTGATCTTCTGGCGTATCACTGCTATCTTGGATGGTGGGAAGAACTTGTTGAGAAAGGCATCCTTGACCTCATCCCACATACGGAGCGATCTGGGGGCTAGGCTCTCCAACCATGTTAGAGCTTTCCCTGCGAGAGACCAACGAAAAGCCTTTAGTTTAACATATTCAAGGCTTTGTCCATCTACAATTGTATCACACAAGTCGATGAATAATGAAATATGATCTAAAGGACAATCTTTAGGTTTCCCCTCAAATTGATGTCGCCTAATTTCATTGAAGAAGCTAGGTTTAATCTCAAAATTAGAAGGAGGGATAAGAATAACCAATTCAGGCACTGAGAGCACAGGGTGCATGTATTGTTTGGCATTCTGAGGGAGGGCTTTGTTTTGGGCTTCTATTTGCCTACTTGCTTCCTCCTTTCTGTCTGCACGCTCTTTTAGTGTCGCCTCTCTAGCTGTGAACTCCTCGAATTGCTTCCTTAGTCGCTCCATTTGTTGAGCCTGGGTCTCTTGTTCCGCCATGGCTCTTTGGATTCTAGCGCGAAGGTGAAGATAGCTTTCAGGGTCGTCCATACCTTCAAATTAAGGTGTGTGATCAGTGCGTCGCATACACATGTAAAGCAAAACTAGATAGAAACGTGAGATAGACTACTAGGGCGCGATTAATTACATCCCCGACAATGGAGCCAATTTGTTAATAGGAGGAGATCGAGTTCAAAACAAATATATAAAATATGTGCAAACCGAATCCTAGCCTATGCAAATAATTACAAGACTTCCTCCCGTTGTAGTAGAAGGGTAGTCAGGATCGATCCACGAGGAAGCGTGTTAGCGGAATCCTAGATAGTCTTGGACAACTCACATCTTTTGTCGACCAGAAGCCTTGATCTCGACCAAAGTGCTCGACGTCGACCTAGGCTGTCGATTTCTACTGCAACAGAAAACATGCAGAGACAAAAACGGCAGTCGTTATCGTCTAGGGTGGTTGATATCAATGTCAACAAATGAAATCGAATGGCTCAGAAAACTGCCAGTCGACACAGGGCAATTGATATCGAGTAGTTCACTCGAAGTCAACGTCGATATAGAAAACCGTCGATGAAGACAAAGTGGTCGATATCGACCCGATTGGTCGAAATCGACTGGTCCTGCAGAAACGTTAGTGTCGGCAAAGAAGGCCGAAGACGAATAGGATGAAAAGGGAAATATGAACAGAAAAGACAGATTTTTATGATTCAAAGAAGATATAAAAGGCAACTCCTAGTGCTAGGGTTTACCACAACATTAACCGATGCATGAGATAAGGCAACTAAGATGGACAATTGCGCTATCTCACCCGAGGGACAAACTTTCGATGTACACCAACTCTTAGGATTACTCTTGGAAATAAACCTAATTGTCTCTACCAATTTTATGTTTATAACTCAAGTTGTTAGCATGAATCCCTTTTCTTTCGATTAGGAATAAACATAGAATCGTAGAAGATGATATAGACACAATGATATCAACATCAAATACTTACCTTAGGCACACATGGATAACATCGGGCTCACCCCGACCCTAGAAGCTTTGGGAAACTACTCGCTCTTCATCACGTGAAACGCCATTGATGGAAAAGGGAAAACTTGCATTAAATTGAACTCCGAAACCTTACAATCCAACGTCGGCTTTCGCAAATGCCAAACCATAAAGCTTCTCTCTAACTCTCTACTTCTCTAGCTTTTGTTGTTGTGTGATTGAATGAATAAAAACCAGCCCCCTAGTACATTATTTATAGGCTACTAATTCTCGCTATCCAAGGAAAGTATCTTCTATCTTCTATCTAAATTCTATCCAAACAAGTAGGATAGATCTTTCATTTAAGGTAAATATAGAAAATAACTAAATAAACCTTTAGGGTAAAAAGGAAATATCCTCAAGGTGTATTCTATCTACACAAGATGATAATTCGTGGCTTATGTGATAAAACATCAAATCCGCATCTCGAAAAGCGCGTCCAACTCTTGTCGAAGTCCAGTCGATATCGACCAAAGCAGTCGATATCGACCACTCTGTTTCTGCTCGACGGGCTTCATTCCACTCGATTTCTAGGGAATAGTCGATATCAACTCCATCTACTCGATATCGAGTGCTCTTCTTTCCTGGTGTTCTTGGTCGGTCTCGACACTCAGTATCCATGTCGAGGTCTTCAGTCGAGATCGACCAATCTTGTCGATATCGACCACTTTTCAGCTTTCCTTGGCTTCTTCGTTTTAACTCTAATTCCACTCCAATTCCTACATATTTAGACCAAAACTTGTGCAGACTCTATATCTTGCACGTTAGCTCATTCTACACAAATTTGCATTATTTTTAACCTTTATTTTAGGAATTTGAATGAAATATGAAGTCAAAAGATGCAATAAAAAGGTTACTAAATATGTCCATCAACCACTGCTCGAGATCGAGTGCAGGTGAAGAGCACTCGACGTCGACTACTTCACTCAACGTCGACTAGATGCTGACACACTGCAGATGTGGAATTGGAGTCCTAATCCTAGAAGGATTTATTTAACAATAAGATCTTTTATCTTTCCATAATTAAGAAGGGATTTTATATTTAGATATAAGTTGTATATAAAATATTTTGATAGAATTTATTTGCTTAGAGAGAAAGGATTAGTTTCTGTTTGTTTAGGGGAGGTGTGATTCTGCTCAAATAAAATATTCAAATAAAACTCTAACTATGTCAACTCCCTTTTCGAGCAAATAAATACAAAAATCTCTCCCGATGCAGTGGTAGTGTAATTCATGATAGAATCCACGAGGATGTATGTCAGTGCTTCCTTTGTTGTAATCATGATCAAGCTTTCGAGCTCAGAAGTTACTCGATATCGAGGTGTCTGGTCGATTTCGACCTCAGTTCTGGTCGATTTCGACCTAAGTTTTGGTCGATTTCCAACAAAGTTCCTGCAGAAGACAAAAGCAAGCCAAATTGACGTCGAGTGGAACCTCGATATTGACGTTAGTGCTCGATATCGACCTTCACAGTCGATTTCGATGTTTGTCACAAAAACTGTTGTGCGTAACCTATGTGTCGGAAAAGTGTCCGAATAGTGGAGAATGTTTAAGGAAAGATGAACAGAAATAAAACTCAGCTTTTTATCAAATTCAATAAACTAAAATCTTCCAAGGTCAGGGATTCATGCCACAACGATAATTATGCAAGTATGATGCTAAAGTTATGAAATTTAATGTCTTTCCGTCAAATAACTTTCGTTACCAACACTTAGGTGATTAGAGGCTCTCGCATAATTCCTAAGAGTTACTATCCAATTCATGAGTGATCCAAGTTCACAATATGATTGGCTTTCGCTTAAATAATGCAAATAATGAATCTCCCTAGCTTTCGCAAAGGATCATGCATAGGATAGAAGACGGAATTGCATAAAAATCATACCTTTGAAGCACTTACCCTACATTGCAATCGTCGGGCTCACCACGACACTAGAAGTGGGTTGACTACTCGCTTCTCATCGTTGCACTCATCATCATCATTGAAAAGAAAACTACTTTGATTAAACTAAAGAGAAAGTTACAACTGAACAAAGCCAAATCTCCGCTCTCGCTTCTCTCCAACTCACTCGGCTCTCCTCTCTCTCTCTACAAATTCTCTACGTTCTATGTGTTTGAATAACTGAAATCGAATGAATAATCTCAGCCCTAATGGCCTCTAGATATAGATCTCAAATCTTGCTAGGCAAGGATTCGAAACTTTAACTTTATCCTCTAAGATAAAACTTAATAAAGTAAATACTAAAAATTCCATGGTAAAAAATCTAAAGTGACAAGTCTGATGCATTGGATATAAGATCTCGACTTTATGATGGACGTGCAAGCTTCGGATAGAATTCTATCAAAATCTGGGTCGGACTTCCTCTGCTGTAGTGGTCAATATCGACCTTGGGCATCGATATCGACCTCGGTTTAACTCTATGTCGAGCACTCTTTCTCCTCGGATTGGCACTCGACTTCTATCAATAAGCTCGATCTAGGCCACTCGATATCGACCATCAGACATCGATATCGACCTCTGCTGGTGTCTACATGCTCTGTTCTTCTCTTGCTCGATTCCTGCCTCTCAGCTGCACTCGATATCGAGGTTCTTAGTCAATTTCGACCTCTTCAGAAGACTTTGAATTCTTTTTTTCGCTCTTCCAAATCTGTCCATTTTCATCATGTTTTCTACGAAATCACATAGAAACTCGTGCAGACCCATATATTTGACAATAATGCATAAGCTATACTAATCTCATGTTTACCCACTAATATTCATGCAAAAGAATGATAAAATGGACTTAAATGTGCATAGAAAATATGGCTATTTGCACGCACATCAAACACCCCATACTTAAGCTTGCTTGTCCCCAAGCAATACCTTTAATGGTCATTCAGGGGAAGAAAGTAAACCTTCAACATCATAGATTCATTTTTCATATGTCCCTACAATCAATGGCCATCCTTGATAAGGTACTTATGTCAACCAAATCCATGCCTGTGCAGTAAAGCAATTTCATACTCATAAAAGGAGGTTTATATGCATAAAACAAATTCAGCGACATAGCATTAATAATCAAGAGGACTTTTGCAAGCTTGTGAGAAGTAGATTGGTAAAAGGCTAAATGTGGGCTAATATTTGGCCATGTGGTGTTAAATATACTTTCTTTCCAAAACATTCATTCCACATTCCTTCTTCATAATATTTCTCACCTTTCACTCTTCCGTCAATGATTTTGTCACTATAATGCTTTTACCTCTCTAACCTTAGCACTGCCTTCTCGCGAGTCGCAAACTTGGGTGTCATGAATGGTCTCGGATACTTAGTACTTCAGACTCCTCACCTTGTGTCCCATCTCGCTAAACTAATATCTCAACGAGCAGGGTCGACCTACCTTTATCTCCTGAGGTGATCGGATTTTTTCTCGCTCATTAAATTTTCCAGATTTGAACAATTTGTTTCATTCCTGCCAACAACTTCATAAATATGCACAAACTCCATATAGCAACTCCAAAGATGACATCCATTCTCAAACTTGTCCCCGGATAGGGTATAAGGTATAAAAAATGGGCAATATGTAATATATGTGGAGCAATAATGATGATGATATAGTAAAGCTCATATATGGCTTGTGAGTTTTGCAAATATGCATAGGTAAGGCTAGGATATGAACTTTTGTAAGCATTTGTATGGAAATTTATAAAAGTCCTCCATCATCTTATCGTGCACATGTCAAAAGCAACTTCAAAATTTTCCCTCCTTTATTTTTCTTTTTGCACTTCATTGGGACTTCCCTTAACTAATTAATTTCATGTTATATCTCTAATGAATCTAATTTTGCATCATAGAGTTCTTTTTTATAGTTCCATGACTCTTTTTCTTTATTTTCAATTTTTGATGGGGGTCATTTTTTTCTTTTTTTTTTTCTTTTTTTTCGAAAATAAAACATGCTAAGTATGCAATGCTTCAAGATAAAGATGACTAACTATGTATGAATTTGCATAAACTATGCAAAAACTTATTAAAAAATGCTCGAAATATGCTAAAATATGTAAGTAAGCCTTTCCCCCACCACATACTTAAAGATTACAGTGTCCTCACTGTATTAGAACTAGGGTTAAGAAATAAACTACTAAACCGCCACAAATTTCAGGAGTCAAAGAAGACTGCAGTGATGGTCGATATCGCCCTGTAACATCGAAATCGATCTCTTTCATCGATTTCTAGATCAGGCTTCCGGGTGATCCGGCCTCGACCACAAGCCCATCGGAATCGACCTTAAGGTCGATATCGAGCTTTGCACTCGATTTCGATACTTGTTTCTGTTGGTCTTTTCCTCTTTCCTACAAGTTGTTAGAAAAACAAAAACAGAAACATGCAATACAATGTAAAGTCTCAAACCAAAGTAAAAATTTCCAAAACCAAAAACCTAAGTGTTTATTACAAGCTCTAGACTTTTTAGTCGCTAGGCCGACTTATACCTTTGCACTCTTAAGGCAGCATCTGCAGAGCCCATGTGGCTTGGGCCTCAAATAGAACTCCTTTCTTGTCACGCAGCTGCATTCCGCCCGGATGGATTTGATTTACCGTTAAAGGTCCAATCATCTTATCTTTGAATCTAGTAGGGAACCATTGATCTTTTGATTTGGAGACATACACCTTGTCTCCTATCTCATATTGGTTCGAATCATCATCGGATACCCTACACAATCGCACATGCCAAGGCACACCTCTTCCAAATAATGATAAATCTTTAATTGAAATGGAACAGGAGGAATCCGTACCTTGACTTACCTTTTCTTCTTTTTGTGGCTCAGGTCGACATCGATGATCAGTACTCCATATCGAGCTCTATTGTACTCCTAGAGGTTCAGTTGATTTGGAGTGTTTCTGCTCGATATGATCAGGTCGATTTCGACCTTCAAAGATCGATATTGATGTCTCTGCTCCTCCTTTCTCAGCATCAATGGTGGTCGATTTCGGCATATAGGCATGGTCGATATCGACCTTCATGCTCGATTTCGAGGTTCCTTCTCCTCCTCCGTCGACCCCATACTTATGACCTAGCACAGAATCTTGAACTTTATTAGTCGATATCGACCTACCTGGGTCGATTTCGATGTTCTTTTTGGCTCCTTCGTTCAAGATTGCCACATCCTCCTCAACTTGGGCTTCTATGGCCCTCTTTTCAAGCTCTTCCGATGTCATACTCCTTACATTGGCTTCTCCACATGTGATGTAGACACCATTGATGGCCTTAATCTCCATTGGCCCTTCATTGTTCCTCACCGTCTTGTTGAAGGCATACTCTATCACTTCGTCGCTGATTGTAAATGATAGCAATCCTTTCTTCACGCTGATGTTGGCATTGACGGTTGCTAGGAATGGCCTACCTAAAACAATTCGACAAGTAGGGTCCTCCGCTATATCAAAAAATAAGAAATCAGCAGGGACAAAGAATTTACCTACTTGTAATGGCACATCAGTTACCAATCCTGTTGGAATCACTACCGTATTATTTGCCATGTATAACCTTGCATCCACGGGCTCCAGAGGACCTATCTTTACCTTGTGCCATATGGTTAGTGGCATCATGCTAACACTAGCGCCCAAATCAACTAAAGCATTAAAGCGATATCGACCTAAGCCTATAGCAATAGAAAACTTACCTGGGTCCGCCCGGTTATGTGGTAGCTCCAATCTGTTGCACTCCTCTGCGATCTCAGAAAGTGATCGCGTCTTACCCAATATGTCCGTCCTTAAAGAACCTTACATAGGATGGCATCTCATGAAGTGCTTCTGTGAATGGAATTGAGACATTGAGTCCTTGAAGCTTCTTCACGAACCGCTGGAACTTCTTTTCCACCGGGTCCTTAATCCTCTTCCTTGTGAATGGCAACACCTTCTCATTCCCTGCAGTTGGAGTTAGGTCGACATCGACTGGATGGGGATCGACATCGAATGGAGGAGTCAATTTCTTTGGTGACTCAGCATCAGGGTCGATATCGAATGATGGTCGACATCGACGTCACCTTGGTCGATATCGACAGGGGGGGTCGATATCGATGTTCCTTCTGGGGCCTTCTCCTCCGCTTTTTGCTCGGGCATTTGTAATTGACGCCCACTCCTTAGATTCATCGCCACTATGTGTCCAGTAGTTTTGCCCTTTTGGTTGGGCACAGTTGATCCAGGGAATGATCTTGACGCTTTGGTTATTGCTTCCGCCAATTGACCCATTTGGGTCTCCATGTTGTGCTTCCAAGGGTCTATCTCCCCAAGCCTAGAATTGATGCCCTGCAGTTGAGTATGCATGGAGCTATTTGCTTGTTTGAACTCAGCATGGTTCCTCTGCATCTCATCAAGAATGTTCTGTAGGTCATCCTTCCTTGTTTCGCGCTCAGGGTGCCCTGGTGCTCTATATGATGGGGGATCCCTTTGTTGATAGAATCTTTGATCGCCCCAATATTATTGATTGCCCCCTCCATAGGAGCCTCTCGTCCATTTGGCTTCCTCGTGTTGTTCCGGCATAGATACTTGCTCAGTATGTGGACAAGCACTAGTGTTATGCCTTGTTGAGCCACATTCTTGACAAGTTTGATTGTTGCTCAGGAACCTGACTTGCTTTTGAAGGTGGCGTGTCTGATCGTTGTGGAATTATGGCCGTACATCAGGATCTATCTACTTTGGAGGCACATAAAGTGGTATTGATGGGGCAGGCCTTGAGTCATAGGCCGCAGCAGTCCCATAGGTGTTATCAAAGTTCACGAGTCTCTCAATCATCTCCCAGGTCTCAGTTGGTGTAAGCTCAATATACCGATAAGAGGTGTATGCATTGATCCTCTTCTTATTTGGTGCATCAAGGGAGTTATAAAAGATCTCCTAGATGACATAAGGTAGTTGCCCATGCGTCGGGCATGATCTTAGCAAGTCCTTAAAGGGCTCTCACGCCTGTGCTAGTGTCTCACTAGGCTTTTGTTTGAAAGTCATGTTCCTTTATCGCAGCATCGCCGTCTTAGAGGGAGGAAAGAATTTGTTTAGGAATGCATCCTTCACCTCTTCCCATGTCCTCAACGAGCGTGGAGCCATACTTTCTAGCCATTGCCATGCCTTCCCTGCCAAAGACCAGAAAAGATTTCAGTCTCACATACTCTAGATTTACACCATCAACAATTATTTCACAAAAGTCCATAAAAGTAGAGATGTTTTGCAGTGCGCATTCATTTGGTCTTCCTTCAAAGGTGTTTCTTTTAATTTCAGATAGGATTTTTATTTTAATTTCATAATCGGAAGGAGGAATAAGTATAGCGGATTCAGGAACATGAAGCGGCGGATGCATGTATTGCATCGCCGTCTGTGGATACTAATTGAGCTGCTCTTGGGCTGGTCTGCGCGCATCCTCCTCCCTATCAGCACGGGCTCGCTCTGCAGCAGCGGCGGCCCTCTCAACAGCGATTGTAGCGTTATGTTCCTCAATCTATTTCCTCAACCGCTCTATGGTCTCAGCCTGCGTCTCGTTATCCGCCATGATTTGAATAGCTTTGTTGCAAAGATGGAAGAAATGTTCAGGCTCGTCAAGGCTTTCCAGGATAGGTCCGTGATTAGAACGTCGCATAAACCTGCAAAATAAGCTCTAATAGATCGTGAGAAAACTTAGGTGGCGATTGATTGCCTCCCTGGCAACGGCGCCAATTTGTTCGTCTAGGGGAGGTGCGATTCAAATATTCAAATATATATCTTAACTATGCTAACTCCCTGTTCAACCACATAATACAAGAATCCCTCCCGATGTAGTGGTAGGGTAATTCAGGATCGAAACAACGATGAGGTATGTCAGCGCTTCCTTTGTTGTAATCACGATCAAGCTTTAGAACTTAGGAGACACTCAATATCGAGGTGTCTGGTTGATTTCAACCTCAGTTATAGTCGATTTCCAGGAAAGTTCCCGCAGAAGACAAAAGCAAGCCAAATCGACGTCGAGTAGAAACTCGATATCGACGTTAGTGCTCGATATCGACATTCACAATCGATTTTGATGTTTGTCACAGAAATTGTTGTGTGTAACCTATGTCTCGGAAAAGTGTCCGAAGAGCGTAGAATGGTTAAGGAAAGATGAACAGAAATAAAACTCAGCTTTTTATCAAATTCAATAAACTAAAATCTTCCAAAGTCGGGGATTCATGCCACAACGATAATTATGCAAGTATGATGCTAAAGTTATGAAATTTAATGTCTTTCTGTCAAATAACTTTCGTTACCAACACTTAGGTGATTAGAGGCTCTCGCATAATTCCTAAGAGTTACAATCCAATTCATGAGTAATCTAAGTTCACAATATGATTGGCTTTCGCTTCAATAATGCAAATAATGAATCTCCCTAACTTTTGCAAAGGATCATGCATAGGATAGAAGACGGAATCGCATAAAAATCATACCTTTGACGCAATTACCCTACATTGCTATCGTCGGGCTCACCCCGACCCTAGAAGTGGGTTGACTACTCGCTTCTCATTGTTGCGCTCATCATCATCATTGAAAAGAAAACTACTTTGATTAAACTAAAGAGAAAGTTACAACCAAACAAAGCCAAATCTCCACTCTCGCTTCTCTCCAACTCACTCGGCTCTCCTCTCTCTCTACAAATTTTCTGCGTTCTATGTATTTGAATAACTGAAATTGAATGAATAAACTCAGCCCTAATGGTCTCTAGATATAGATCTCAAATTTTGCTAGCCAAGGATTCGAAACTTTATCTTTATTCTCTAAGATAAAACTTAATAAAGTAAATACTAAAAATTCCATGGTAAAACATCTAAAGTGATAAGTCTGATGCGTTGGATAGAAGATCTCAACTTTAGGATAGACGTGCAAGGTTCGGATAGAATTCTATCAAAATCTGAGTCGGACTTCCTCTGCTGCAGTGGTCGATATCGACCTTGGGCATCAATATTGACCTCGGTTTAACTCTATCTCGAGCACTCCTTCTTGTCCTTGGATTGACACTCGACATCTATCAATAAGCTCGATCTAGGCTACTCGATATCGACCATCAGACATCGATATCGACCTCTGCTGGTGTCAACATGTTCTGTTCTTCTCGTGCTCGATTCCTGCCTCTCTGCTGCACTCGATATCGAGGTTCTTAGTCAATTTCGACCTCTTCAGAAGACTTTGAATTCTTTTTCCGCTCTTCCAAATCTGTCCATTTTCATCCTGTTTTCTACGAAATCACATAGAAACTCGTGCACACCCATATATTTGACAATAATGCATAAGCTACACTAATCTCATGTTTACCCACTAATATTCAAGCAAAAGAATGACAAAATGGACTTAAATGTCCATAGAAAATATGGCTATTTGCGCGCACATCAGTTTACTATAAATAAAGTCACTAGGGCTAGGGTTTGAGATATCCCACACTTGAGAAATCAAGTATAGAGTAGAGAGAGGCAGCCGAGAGTAAGGGAGGAAGAAGACTAATTTTCGGTTGTAAGTTGAGTTTCAATTCAAGTTTATGTTTTTCATATTTACGATGATGTGCTTTGTAATGATGTGTGAGTAGTAATCTTTCTTCTAGGGTCGGGCTGAGCTCAACAATTGCCATGTATGTATGCTTCGATCTATGATGCTTTTATGTGATAATCATCTTCTATCTCGTGCTTAATTCCGTTGCAAAAGTAGAGGAAAATTCCTTCTTTGTGATTATGAAGGGAAAGTGAATTAATTGTGAATTTGGATAATAAATAGGATTGATTTATGAAAGTTGATTAAACCCTAACTATGAAGAGATAGAAACGAATAGGTTTTTATGTGAGAGCCTATATGATCTTCTTGTGTGTTGCATGCATGGTCATTGTCATGGTAAACCCTAACCTTGGAAGCTTTTAGTTATATTGTTTATACCCTTAAATTTTAAGCCTTTTAGTTGTGTCTTTTGTGTGAGTGATTGAAGCAACAAACCCTGTGTTATTTTTTATAATTGATCCCCCAAAAATCTTTTTATTGTTCAACCGTTCTTTGTCAACAAAAGTTTATGTTTGTTGTTTTCTGCTTGATATCAACTGCTATAGGTTGACATCGACTGCTGCTGGTGTTGTTCTTGATTTAGTCGACGATTTTCTCAGTTGACCAACGGTGGTATTGACTCGACATCGACTATTATAGTCGATGTTGACCGCTTCGTGTTTGCTATTTGCTGAGTTTTTCATGTTGTACTCGACGTCGAGGTCTTCTGATCGACGACGACCGCTTCCTCGTTGATCGATCCTGATTCCTCTGTACTACAGTGGGGGAGTCTTGTAATTTATTTGCTTGACTGAGTTGATTGCATGTGTGAGCTTATTCTATATTTTATTTACATAGCAAAACACCCTTAACATAGCCCAAGGGTTAGTTGGTTCTGAAAGTATTTTCAGGAAAGTTTTAGTTGGAGTGTCATGTTCATATCTTCAAATTTCTACAGCCCTAGTCCTCCATGATAACGGGATTTAAAAACTTCAAACTAGCTAATAAGGGATTTATACCTTGGTCCTTTGTTCCAGAGGAAATTTTTGTCAATCTTATCCAATACTTTATGGATGGAGGTGGGTAGCATGAAACATTGCATGGCATGTAGTGGTTTGCCAGCTAGGTTAGTTTTGATAAGGGTACATCGTTCTTCCTGAGAAAATGAGTTGGTTGTCCATTTCGATAGTTGTGATTTTGTAGAAACAACAATGTCATTGAAGGTTGATTTGGTTACCCTTCTATTGATAACAAGACAACCTAAGTATTTTTCCATGTTTATAGTAATGGGGATACCCAATTTATTATGAATCATCATCTTTGTGGTGTTGCAAGTATTGGGGGATGTTTGGAATAGGTATTTGTGGAAGTTTATTTTTTGTCCCGAGAGCAGACAATAATCATGCATAATCTTGTTAACCTGGTCGTAAGCAGTTTTAAAGGTGTTTAGAAATATGATGGTGTCATCAGTGAATGTAATGGAATTTTTGTGCTAAGGTGTGTGATAGATATGCCTGAGTGGCTATTGGGTTTCTAGGATTCATGTAGAATCCCCCAAGCAAGCACTTCGGAGATGAGGAGGAATAGATAGTGAGATAGAGGGTCACCCTACCGGAGGCCTCGTTTTGATTTAAAGACTGTCGTGGGTTCATTGTTGATGAGTACAGAGTGCAAAACTGAGGTGATACATTCTTTGATATAGGAGATAAATTTATCGAAAACATCAAATTTGTAAAGTAGTTTGAAAAGGATGTCTCAACTAACCATATCAAAGGCTTTTTTCATATCCCATTTAATAGCCATCCAACCCTTTTTACCGTTCACTTTTTGGAATAAGTGGAATATCTCATGTGCAATTAATATGTTGTCCTGAATAGCTCTGCCGGAGGTGAAAGCACTCTAAAGGGGGTGGATTAATTTTGGAATGATTTTTTTAGTCTATTTGTAATTATTTTAGATATTATTTTATACATTGTGGAGTAAAGACTAGTCGGTCTATAGTGATTGACCATTGTTACGTTGTCGTATTTTGGGATTAGGCTAGCAGGGAAGCCATTAAGGCCGAGTGATTTATCACTAGCCATACAAAAACTTGTTTTAACTTTGTCATTAGATACTTGCCAGGTGAGCCAATCATTGTCCATGGCAGTGATATCTATAGTTATGTTGTCTAATAGGGTGTTGTTGGTTTGACTCCACTGAGGGGCATCAAATCGTTTAAGGTACTTAGTCTTGATTTCTTCCTTGATGTCATTGTTTTTAGTGAGAGTGATACCTTCTCTTGATTTTTTTTAATTTTGGTTGGCCTGTAGCTATTTTATGGAAGTATTTGATGGTTATGTCGATAGATTTGATGTGATTTCTTTTAGCTCATTTTCCCCGGTATGTCTTTCGATAGTTGATTAGAGAACGGTGTTTTTGGAGAAGTCTTTTTTGTAGTTCTTCCATAAGGGTGGCATAGTTCTAGATTAGGCTATATTGAATAGTTTGTAAGTTCGTTTCCACAATAGCTACTTGATAGAAAATATTCCCGAAGGTTCGTTTACTCTTGATTTTACTTTTCTTTTTTAATTCCTGTAATTTTTTAGTGATTTTGAAAAGATGTGATCCCAAAGAATTGATGCACCAAGCGTGTTTCAGAATGTTTTCATAGTCATGCCTTTTGATACAGGCAAGTTTGAATTTAAATGGTTGTTGTTTTGGGCGTTGGTCATTTATGAGTTCCAAAGATATTTGAAAGTGATCAGAGCATGTAAAAGCATTGTTTGTAGTGACTAGATCTGGAAAAGACTTGTAAATGTTGTTATGCACAAGGATTCTAGCATGTTTTCAAAAATGTTGTCATGGTCAAATGGTTTCTTTCTCCGGGTGAAGTTGTTACCACATGAGTAAAGGTTGATGAGATTATGTTGGTTTATCAATTCACGGAGTCTGGTGAGTCTATTTAGAGAGGAAGATGCGGGTTTGTTGGTGTTATAGAGGATGTCATTTAAATCTCCCATTATGATACAAGGGGACGTAGAGGTGTTAATGATAATAGTGATTTTATTCCATACAACATCTTTATCTTTTGGGCGAGGGGGTGAATATACAAAAAGTATAGTAAAGGTTGTTTTGAGGGATATATTTGTGTACTCTATATGAATTATTCTGTATTCTGAGTGGATGATCTCCAATGTAACGTTATTCAAATATGTGGATTTCCAAAGGAGGCAGAGACCATCTGCCAGACCTTGGGAAGGACAGAAGCAAAGACTGTCAAACCCAGCTTTCTCCAAAAAGCCTTATTAGGTTCTTTCTTAAGCTTCCTCTCTACAAGGGAGAGTATCTTAATGTTTCCAGTTTTACAGGTAGCATCAATGTGGGTCCAGATATTTTTCCAAGCTAGGCCTCTTTGCAGTAATTGATTTTCATATAAAATGTTAAAGAGTGGGGGTGTAGTGGGTTTTGGCTGAGTCAATATGTGAAGAAACCAGCTATGAAAAAATCAAAAGTTTAGAGGATCACATGATAGTCACACCAATGTAGAATATAATAAAACTCGGTGAGGCTAAATTGGGGAAGTTAAGTGTGTTGGGGGGCGGGGGGGGGGGGGGGGGGGTTTCCTGGATAAGGCATGAGCGCAGGGAGTCCAAATATCTTTCATTATACTCCTTCCGTCAAAAATATCTAATGTTTTAGAGAAATGCACAGAGATTAAGAAATGTTATTTTTACCTTTAAATACCCCCATCAAATAATTTTTACTTGTCCATCACATTTATTATGCACAAATGTAATTGGTTAAGCCAAAAAAGAAGTACAACTTACATTGATATTAGTGAAAAAGTAAAAAAGACTGTAATTATTACTTCTAAAACATCAAATATTGTTTAAAAATTGTAAAGAACAGTTGTAAAAAAGAGTGTAATTATTCGGTTTCAATGAATGCGTCCTGTTTTCAATAAACGCGTTTCCCATAAGCTGTCAGAATTTGAACAGTTGTAAAGAACAACATTTTCGGTCATCTTCAAGGTTGATTTAGTGAACGTGTTCTTCACTGAATTGTAGCCACTTAAAATAGCTTTCCAACATGTGCTCATAGGCTTCAATCGAAATTGTATACAGTCCGGTGGATCCAAAATACCGATGTATCGCCAAGCTGTTTTCTCAATTGAGATTTTGTGTGGTTCAGGCTCATATGGTAATATGATCACATCATCCTCTCCCCTTTGAAAAGGATTCGACCTTGAATCCGAGATATTCTCATCTTCGCCCATGAATATCGGCGATGGAAACTCAAATGAAAAGCATGACAAAATTTTTGATGTGGCATCCATCCATGGGGTATCCATGATTTTGAAAATTTTGGGGTGATTAGAGATGTTTTGGACATGGGCGTTGAGATTCCAGGAGCCTTGAAATCAACAATAGGTATAGGGACATCAGAGGTAGGAACCACGATCTCTACGGGCTTCGAAGGAGGGGGCGGTGGAGCTATGGGCACCAAAGAATCACATGTCGATGAGGGAGCCGCTGATGGGGGTACAGGGTCGAGGGTGTTGTTCTGAAGAGGTGACCCCGTATTTATTTCGGCGATGAGATTTTCTACAATGATACGAACATCCGAGATATTCTCCTCCCGAGCTCTTTTCTTTCGATATCTCCTACGGAGTTCTTGATCAACGATATCATAGGTAGCACCATTCATGTCTTCCCATTGAAGATACCCATCATCATATGCCCGAATAGCCCACCGGATGTATTCGTTAGACAATGGCTCCGATCTTGATCTCCTAGACATTTTAGAAAATAACAAATGAATAAAATAAGAAAAGCTCAAGGAACTCAAGTCAATTAGCTCTGATACCAATTAATGCAACCCGAGGGATCAATCGACTAAAGCTCGAGCTTTGGAACACTCTTTTTGTTGGGATGATTTTTGGGGATTTATAGGAAATAAAAGACAAGGATATGGATTGCTAGATCTTGGAGCATCTCACCACAAGATCTACAAAACTCACTCTCTCAAATGTCGAAATCTCACTTTTGAATGATTGAGTCTTTGTTTGGGAATCAATAATCACAAGCATCTCACCGGTAATGATTCAACAAATGGGTTTCTCTTTAGCATCTCACCTCAGAGGACGTTGAAGGCATCTCACCAACAACAATTTAGAATCATCTCGATTCAAAGGAAACACACTTTTCTTTACTCTCAAATCTGCTTTATAAGTGAGCATAAAAGCTCTTTATATAGGAAAAATAATATTAAATGAAAGGTCAAACACTTATTGAGCGGATAATATGAAAGGTCTCTCGAAATGATGGAAAAGGAGGTGGGAAACCAAGGGGCGGAAAGGCAGAGAGTTGGCAACCTTCAAGACCATCAATACATATTAAAATATGCATCTTCATTGCAACACCTTTATTCAGTTTCAATGAATGCGTCCCGTCTTCAATAAACGCGTTTCCCATAAGCTGCCAGAATTTGGACAGTTGTAAAGAACAACATTTTTGGTCATCTTCAAGGCTGATTTAGTGAATGTGTTATTCACGGAAGTTGTAGCCACTTAAAATAGTTTTCCAACATGTGCTCATAGGCTTCAATCAGAATTTCATACAGTCTGGTGGATCCAAAATACCGATGTATCGCCAAGCTATTTTCTCAATTGAGATTTCGTATGGTTCAGGCTCATCTGGTAATATGATCACATCAATTATAGTGGTACATGCAAAAATGAGAAGGGGGTAATGAAGAGTATTCTCCCCAAATTTCAAATTTACAGACATAGAATTCAGGTTTCCAAGAGTTAATAAGGCCAAGCCACTCTTTTTTATAATCTTATTGTGATTCTATGCTTGTTTCACTCAATCTTGATTTGCAAAGGGCTGATTTAGTGTACCCTGGTAGAGAGACATGAAGGGAAATGTGTTCCCTTGTTAGATAACTTTTTAGTAGACAACAAAGATGCCACTACAACAAAAAAGGTTATTAGCAACCAAAGTTTTAGTGACAAATTATTTTTCTCGGTAAATGTGGTCTTTGGCGACGAACATAACGACTCCTCATAAAATGGCACATAATCTTTAGTGATGAACCTATATATATTTCTTCCTAAAAGCAACATTTAAAGATGAATTTTCCGATTCATCGCTAATTGTTACAATATTGTGGTCATCTAAAGCATAGGGGCAATAACGAAAAATTTGACGTTTTCATTGAGGAAAATATTTTTATCGCTAAAAATACATTTAATGAGGAAATTCCAATTTGTCGTTATATGTTTGGTGGGAATTTTGCAAACACCGCCAAATTTTTTAGCGACAAATATTTAAATTTCTTGCTAAAAGTATGTGTTTCTTGAGAAATAAATTTGTCACTAAAAATATCAATTAGTGAGGACATTTTATTTTCTCCGTTATTTGTTTGTGTGAAAGTAAAGAAAACACTTGAAATTCAATTGTGAGAAAAGTTTAAATTCCTTGCCAAAAGTTTATATATTACGAGGAAAAGTTTTGTCCATAAACAACCATTTAGCAAGGAAGTATTAAGTTCGTCACTAATGGTATGGGGAAACTAGAACACAAGTGCAAAATTGTAAGGTGACAAAGTATAATTTCATCACTAAAAGTACATGTTTGACAAGGAATGATTTCATCGTTGAAAAACTAATAGTATGTGTGAAAACTATGTCCCAATCGCAAAATTCCAAGGTGAAAATAGTATAAATTCATCACAAAAAGTAAGTTTTTGATGTATTGATACGACAAAAGTATAAACTCATCGCAAAAAAAAACACATGAATAAAATCATTTATGATATATCAATTATGATATAATTAAATAAATTTATTGGTATATATATTTCAATAAAAATTGAATGAAGATATAAATAAGACGTCTATAAAATAATATAAATATAAATATTTATAAAATAAAATCTATAAAATATTTATCCATGAATATTTTTTGTAAGTGTGAAAAGGAAATAATTTTATTTATATTTTTAATTCACTAAAATATCTATAGATAGATTGTATGGTTTGTGCTAACTTCCCATAAATTATGATAACTTATTATTTTAATAATTTATTTTGACGGGAGAAAATTCTCCCATAATCAATCACATAATGTCTCGTAGGACACTATGCATCGGCATTAATATATGTATATAGACTAGTGTATGTCTTGTTTTGTGCTCGGAAATATGTAAACCTAGTATTCTAAAATTGTATCCATTATAAATAAAAATCTATTAAAAATATAACAATGAACACAAAATTTTGAATTATAATTTGCTTAATTTTTTATTTGAATTATATAATAGTAACAAAAATTATTCTAATAGAGTTATAATTTAATATCAATTACAATATAATTAAATCAATTTGTGTGTAGATATATTTCAATAAAAACTAATGAAGATATAAATAATTATTTTCACCAAAAAATAATCTAGATATAATTAAAATAAAATCTATCAAATATTTATCCATTAATATTTTTGGTAAGTGTGGTTATGAAATATTTTTTATTTATATGTTTATTATTTAACTAAAATATATGTTTTAGTATTATATATATATATATATATATGTATATATATATATATATGTATATATATATATTGATATAGATTTTGCAAAAAGTTACTGAAGCCATAGGTATAAAAAAAAACTTATCTTTTTTTGTTATTACGGTAAAAGTTCAAATATTTTGCAAAAAAAAAAATAAAAAATTGTTGTACTATGTATTTTATTGCCACAAGAGTGCGGTTTTCTGTTGTTTGGTTTCTTGGGTTAATGGGAGTTAATGAAAGTATTTGATCTAGTTTCTACGATCAAACGAACGCAAGATATGGAATTTATAAACTTGTCTGCCGCACTTTGATCTAAAAAGCGTTAATTCATGAACTTATCTATCCGTTAACTTAATATATAGTTAGTTTATATAGTTAACGTAATAAGTTTATAAATATAGAATTAACATATTACGTTAATTCATGTTAAGTTAATTATTTGATATCCGTTGATATTGGATATATTATTTGATTTTAAAAGATAAAAAAAAAATTATTAATAAAGAATTAGGATAGTACGTATAATAAAATATAATATAAATTTATTTGTTGTTAAATTAAGGACAAAGTTTTAAATAGATGTCAAAGATGTTTACTTTTTAAAGTTCAAAAATTGGAGAATTGAAGACGTTCTGGATTGAGCACAATTGCATTAGATCAACCATAAAGTCGGAGGATAGGCCTTGACCATCTACTACTACCATACCCTACAAGACATTAAGGTGAGTATATTAGGCTTTAAAATCCTTTTCATGTTTGTTAGTGATTAGCGTGGTGCACGTTTCAAGGTTACAGTAATATGATTGTGCATAATTGCTAATTTGCTATCTATGTTTTAGTATATAGGTTGTCTTTGTTATATTATTGTTTTTGTTATTAGGATGGATCAAAGTCGGATGTATTTGCAACATGGATTTCAACCTGCCTTCATCAATGGTGTAAAAGAATTCTTGGAAGCGGCCAAAGATCATTTTAATGAAAATGGTGAGACTCGATACCCGTGTCGTGAGTGTAGAAACGAAGAACTCTTGCAATTCGAAGATGTTCGTAAACATATCATGCTAAAAGGGTTTCAATTTAATTATTAAGGATGGACTGACCATGCGGAAGACCTAAATAGTGATGATGAAGGTGATGACTCATATGATGGCGGTGGTGGTGATGATGATGATGATGTTGGGTGTGATGATGGTTCTAATGAAGATGTGCAGATTATGGACATGTTAGATGATGTGCAGAGAGGGACGGAGATGAATGAAGATTATATAAGTGATAGTACACAGACAAAAAGATATGATGATATAGATGATGTGCAGAGAGGGACGGAGATGAATGATGATGGACGGAGATTGAGTTTTATTTTAAAACTCATGCACATAAAAGTACTAGGTCGCTGGAGCAATAAAAGTTTCAATTCTTTATTGAAAATATTGAAAGATTCTCTTCCAAAAGGGGCGGCTATCCCTTCATCAGTTTACGAAGCAAAGAAAATGTCGCGTGATTTAGGCATGGGGTATGAATGTATACATGCATGTAAGCATGATTGTGCATTGTTTTGGAAAGAGAATGCAAAGCTTGAAGAATGGCATGTGTGTCATGAGCCTAGATACATGTCGAAAGAAGGAAAAGGCAACAAAAAACCACAGAAGGTATTGCGTTATATTCCATTAAAGGACAGACTAAAGAGACTATATATGTCTAGACATACAACTACCGATATGAAATGGCATAAATTGAAACATCAATCTGAAGAAGGTTGCCTTAGACACCCAGCCGATGCTGAACAGTGGAAGACTTTTGATTTAGAGTATCCCGATTTTGCTAGGGAGTACAGAAATGTTAGGCTGGGCTTGCAACAGATGGGTTCAATCCATTTGGGAACATGAGCACCAGTTACAGTATGTGGCCTGTGATTTTGTGCCTTATAACCTTCCTCCATGGAAGTGCATGAGAGGGATGTTTTCCATGATGTCATTGCTGATTCCTGGTCCCCGGGCACCTGGGAAGGACATTGATCTATATCTTCGTCCTTTAATAGATGAGCTAAACGAATTATGGGAAGTTGGTGTTGATACTTTTGATGTTTCTACTAATCAACGATTTACCTTGAGAGCATGTGTCCTTTGGACTATAAATGATTTTCCGGCTTATGGGAATTTATTAGGATGGAGAACGAAGGGGTATTTAGCTTGTCTAGTATGTAATGAAGACGTAACTTTAGATCGGTTGAGAGGAAAACTATGCTATATGGGTCATAGACGTTTTTTACTAGAAAATCACATGTGGAGAAGGAGTAAGGAATATAATGGAAAGGTTGAACATAGGGCACCTCCAAGGATTTTTTCTGGTGAGGATAAGTTAAAGCAGTTAGACTGGGTTCAAAAAGGCAAACCAGGTTGTAACGGCCCGAATATAAAGTTCCGGGATACGTTTCGAAGGTCGGATACCTTCGTTCGGATGTTGCAATTCAGGTACGGGTCAAGGTTTCAAACCTCTAATCAGTCGAAGTTTCATAAATTCAGTTTAACGAAAGTAAAGCGGAAATATGATTTAGATACAAAAGCCACGGCAGAGCCGGGTCAAAACCAAAACAAAGTGGGTGATTGCCATTTGTCAAGTTAGAATATATTAGCCGGATTCTTCGATTCGCCAAAAGATTTCCCCGTCACAGAAGCATGGAGCAACAAGAGCGGTACCTAACACTATCCACGAAGTCAGGCCTGGTGATCGCCTGCGGGTCCTCTGACCGCGCGGAGGCCACATAACATGCATATGCCTAAATAAAAGATGACTAATGCGGTACAAGATTTAAATCACACTATCATGCCCCTAGTATATATAATATGCGGAAAAGAACTGTAAAGGGCCCAAGACAATGCCAAGTGGCATATCCCTCTCCTACCTCTGCACCCCTTCCCGTTAGTGCAGAGACTGGCCAGTTCGTTGCTATAGCATAGCATATCCTCGTGGTGGTGCACTCACCCAAGGTATCATCATCATAACATAAATTAAACATGCCCGATGGTGCTGGGCTATCATCATGCTCATATCGACTCGATAGACTCAGGGCACCTGATGGGGCTGGGGTACCCTATGACCCTAACAAAGACTCTAGGACTATCACAGATAACGGTCGTTCTGTTTCAAACACACAAAGTAAACACATGCTCAGTTCAATGCAATCCTAGCATGATACTACATGGCATGCTTTAATATGCAACAAAACTACACATTACATGACACATCAGGCAGGAGGTCCAGGTTACTGAGTAAGTCCCGTAGGATACTTACCTGTTGATGCAGAACAGCAAGATAACACAAGCAAGGGCCCAATTGCAAGTCCAAAGCAATCCAAAAGCAATACACACCTATCATCAAGTCATTTCCATAAGCTACGAGACCAACATTCATACACACGAACCCAAGTTCTCAACATTCTCAAAACAGACCGATAGTAAAACCGTTTTCCAAAACCTTCCCGATACGATCAAATCGACCAAAATCATTCTTCAATTAAATCCATTGATAAAATCATACCAACCATATTTCAACTCATAAATCCCAATTTAAGTTAACTCATGTTCAAAATAATTTTTCAAATCATACATGGCCAAATTCCGACATTAAACATTTAAGCCTTAAAACTAGTATCTCAAAATCACATTATAGAAATTATTCCGGCATGTTTCTTATTTCAAAAACATTATAAATAAATTCCAATATTAAACCATCATCTTAAAATTCATCTTTATAAAACCTTACATGAATAACTCATCATATTTATAACTCAAGTCAATAATTATTTCAAATTTCCTAACATCACATATTAAAACCCCACTCAATTACATATTCCAAATAATCTCACTTAAAACCATGTAAGATAATATATAAATAACATACATATATATATATATGACAATTAATATTACTTTTAAAATCCTTTAAAATGTATAAATTAATAATCTTAGAACATATAAATATATACATATATACTTTCCTAAAATAGGAATTAATAAATAAAATAACATATATATGTCTATAATCCAAATGTATAACACAAATTTAAAAACAACCCTCAACCCAACAGAAGAAGCCCAGACCCGGATTTCCAAGCCCAAAGCGAGCCCACCAGAAAAGAGAAGGAAGGAAGGAGCTTGACCCGGAAAGGAAATGGGAGACCCGGATCCATAACCCAAGCCCACTTCTATTTCTACCCAGACTGAATCCCTTTCCTAGAAGATTAGGCCCACTTCGTTCTAAAAGACCCGGCCCAAACCTTCAGCCCAAAATTCTCCTTTTTAAAACATAAGGACCAAAGTCAGAAGAAGAAAGAAAAAAAAAGGTGGACCCACGTGCTGATGTGGCAAGAAGGGGCCCGCCCCCCACCTATCTTCTTCTTCTTCAACAGGTGAACAGAGACGACGCCGGAGGAACAACGAGAGGAGGAAGAGAGGGAAGCTCGGCCTCCGGTGGTCCGTTCGACCCCAAATTTTACCCAAGTGAGCGACTCACTAACCCGACCAAGACCCATACAGCAAGAATGAAACGACGGCAAGGAGGAAGGGAGGAGGGAGAGATTACCGATCACGTGAATCTTCAACTCCGAGGTGCTCCGATGGCCGGTCAAGCTCCAAGGATCCAGTATCCGAGGTGGTTTGAGTCTAGGAGAAGTAAAGGGGTGATTGGAAGTGTGATTGCAAGGATTGATTTGAAAACGAAATAAAATCGGAAAACCGACCTTAACGGAAACAGAGGTGAAGGTGGTCGGTTTTTGGCACCGGCTGCTCCTGGCTCGGCTGCGGGCTCCTCCGGCGGCTCCTGGGAGGCTGCTGGTGGACGGAGAAAGCTGAGGTTGTTGCTTCTATTGCATCGGCGTTGAAGAAGGAGGAGGAAAACGAGGTGGCTCGGGAGGCGCTCGGATCTGCGCCTGTGTGCTAGAACAAGGAGGGAGTCTACTGTGGTTGGTGGTCTGATGGCGTTTGGCGGCCTGATCCAGGGCTCGGTGGAGCTTGGTGGTGGTGGTTCAAAGGCTGTGGCTTTGGTGGTGAGTCGGCAGTGAGCAAGCAAGGAAGAAGGGCTGATGAAGAGGGATTTGGAATGGGGCAAAGAGTGTGGTGATGGGGGGCTGCAGAACGAAAAGAGGGAGAGAGAGGAAGGTTTGTGGATGCAAAAGGCAATTGAAAAGGAGAGGGAGGTGAGGCAGGGGATGTGGGGTGCTTTGAGGGAGAGGACAAAGTGACGGAAGGGGGAACCAATGTAACAGTCCTCCGAGAGAGAGTGAGAGAGAGAGAGAGAAAAGAAAAGGTAAATGAAAATAAAAGAAATTGGTCCACTAAAGAATTCAAATTAGCGGAAAAGACCCGAATCCCGCTCGCCCGATCGAATCCCGACTAAATCGAATTCAATTAAAATTTAATTTACTAATTTCAAGATAACGGAATTAAATTAATTTTATCAAAACTCGGAGCTTAAATTAATTTTATTAACACTCGATCTCGAAAGCGAAAATCAAAATCCATTTCTAAAACCCAATTCAAAACTATATAGACATTCGTTTCTGAAGAATTAAATAAAATTCAGTTGCTCGAGGACGGGAAATTCCAAAATTTCTAGCATCTTAATTTTAAAGTCGAATATAATTTAATATTTTAAGAAAAATAATATTTTAAATTTTCTGGTCTTTACATTCATCCACCTCTAAAAACAAGTCTCGTCCCCGAGGCTAAATTCATTTTTAAAACAATGGGAGGGAGTTTGAAATCGGTGAGTCCGAGGACCATGTCCAAGGATCTTGTAATCATCTCGGTTGCGTCTTCCGGGATTCTCACAACATCCTGGTCACGGTCGTGACATCTCCAAATGGGCCTTGTCGAGTGTGTAATAAGCGCCCCTATCACATCCTCGCTTCGAGTTTTCGGAAGTGTCACAACTCTAAAAGCATTATAGCGTCCGACTAGGTCTTAGCAAGCAATCTATAAGCGCCCCTATACAATGCTTGTATCCACTTCGGGAGACGTCATAATGTAAATCTAGTTCGTAAATCCTCAAAGCGTTTGTAAGTGAAAGGATTGTCATCTAAATCATTGAAAATCTCGACTTCTTTAAAACCCCAAGTTGGCCATTTTTAAAACCGCTCAAAATCTTCAAATCCAATGTTTAATCAAGCAATTTTACACCGAAACAAGTCAATTTCTTTCAAATCAAAATTTTGTCAAAATCTCCCAACAACCACATCAGTTTCTCGCATATCAATCAATCAAATTCAGAAGGTAGGAGGTGGAATCATCCTCCTCTAAGGGCTAATCCCATATTCTCTTCCTAGGTTCCAAAATCGAATCAATCTATCAGTCTCAATTCAAGCAAGATGCATAAGCCATAAGAAATGCATAACTGTATAACCATCCAATCTCCAATCCACACATCACACAACAAGTCTCAACACGTGATCATTTAGCGGTTCATATTGGAAGTCATAAGGATTACATGATACTAATAGCACATATCGAACATGTGTACAATTAAAGTTATTCAACTAGATTCATTTCGATATTCATGCGTCATGTATATGAAAAATCATGATATAGAGTTGTGTGTGATCAAGCGAGGTGTCAAGTCATAGGTTCATGCAAGCACGAGAAGCCATCATAGCGTAATAGACATTTTAACCATGTAAGCATGCTAGGTTTGACCATCACGGAAGGCTAGTTAATCATCGAATTCAACATTAAGCTAATCAGGACGAGTGAAACATGTTAAGAGAACGGAAAGAGGAAAGAGCCACACTATCAGGGACCTAGCTCAAGAGAGAATCAACGATAATGTAGGCAAGGCATAAATTCGAACAAGTCACAACCAAGGGTCTATATGTTACTAATGGCTCAATATAACATATGGTACATACATGCACTTGATTGATTACTCGACATTAAGCAAAACTTCAATTCAATCACCTTCCAATAATATAGAAGCATTGGAAGGAATGTAACGATGTATAATGCAAGTCTAAGTAATGTGCAATGTGACGAGAATATGGGGACATGAGTTCGAATCAACACATAATATGACAAAACATGCACTCATCAATGCTCATTTATAACACATATTCTCCATTTACTGCAAGGAACACACAATACCATCATATGCAAGGTAATCTACAATAGTTAATCTAAGAAAGACAAAATAGACGGGCATGCTATAGATTCTTGTCATAAGATGAATGATAAGCATCGAGGCATCATCGGCGAGCATGCTAAGGAGCACGTCTTATGAGGAATTCATACAAAGAAGAGTCGATCACACTATCATGGACCTAATTCAGAAGAAGAACAATCATATAGACTCATATCATGTGGTTCATGCTTCCAATCAATCATACGAGTAATACAATAGGCCAAGTAGACATGCTATGACAACATGTAACCATGATAGAAAGTAAGGTATAACACGAGGCTAAGCAATGCAACTAATCACAGGTGTAATAACATGAGCAACATTTTACTAAGAAGCATTCGCAAGGTACATGCAGGATGTTAGAAAATCATATCATGAAATTCAGAGAGAGTCACCATTACAACCGGACAGAGATCCCTAAGGGCAACCGTTGACTCTTCCTAACTGACTCACCACTCATCTTTCCCGTGAGACTCGGATATGACTTTTACGGCAAGATGACACCGGTCGATCATCATAAGAATCAAGAAAGACAACCTCGGAAATACTTACTTTCTAACTTGGAATTACATCAAAAGCCAGCTTTCAATACTCTCCCCAAGCAACACTCATATCCAACCATGATTTCCGAAACAATATGTTTACCCACCCGATTTCCCGTGGAGGAGACCGATATTCGAAGGGAGGACTCGATTGAACTATCAAAGGGTTCATAAGGAAAGGGGCAGTTCCACAAAACTGAGCTTAACCATATAAGAAGAAGAAGAAGAAGAAGAAGAAGGGTACTCCCGCTATCCCGTTCGCAAAGATCGTTCAATATTCAATAAATAGTTAGGCATATCAAGCACTCAACATAGAATCGGTCAATGATAATTACAACGAGTTCCTTGGAGTCTTCCCGACCCATCTGTAAAGAACAAGCTAGTATTTCGCCTACCCATTTCCGACTACATCCAATAGGGATGGTCTAGCGCCTTTTCTACCCTCTCGCTCCCTTATTAGTTGGTTCTCCTCTTTTATCATAAGCCACGTTCAGATTTAGTCCGATTGAGTTAGGCATATTAAGTTCATTTTGCCCCTTTAAAATGCTTTCAAAGCTTTTGAAATTCATGGGCGGTTTTCCAAAACATACACTCGACCCTTGCGTACCCGAATTGCACAACCTCGCTCTGATACCAACTTTGTAACGGCCCGGATATAAAGATCCGGGATACGTTTCGAAGTTCGGATACCTTCGTTCGGATGTTGCAATTCAGGTACGGGTCGAGGTTTCAAACCTCTAATCAGTCGAAGTTTCATAAATTCAGTTTAACGAAAGTAAAGCGGAAATATGATTTAGATACAAAAGCCACGGCAGAGCCGGGTCAAAACCAAAACAAAGTGGGTGATTGCCATTTGTCAAGTTAGAATATATTAGCCGGATTCTTCGATTCGCCAAAAGATTTCCCCGTCACAGAAGCATGGAGCAACAAGAGCGGTACCTAACACTATCCACGAAGTCAGGCCTGGTGATCGCCTGCGGGTCCTCTGACCGCGCTGAGGCCACATAACATGCATATGCCTAAATAAAAGATGACTAATGCGGTACAAGATTTAAATCACACTATCATGCCCCTAGTATATATAATATGTGGAAAAGAACTGTAAAGGGCCCAAGACAATGCCAAGTGGCATATCCCTCTCCTACCTCTGCACCCCTTCCCGTTAGTGCAGAGACTGGCCAGTTCGTTGCTATAGCATAGCATATCCTCGTGGTGGTGCACTCACCCACGGTATCATCATCATAACATAAATTAAACATGCCCGATGGTGCTGGGCTATCATCATGCTCATATCGACTCGATAGACTCAGGGCACCTGATGGGGCTGGGGTACCCTATGACCCTAACAAAGACTCTAGGACTATCACAGATAACGGCCGTTCTGTTTCAAACACACAAAGTAAACACATGCTCAGTTCAATGCAATCCTAGCATGATACTACATGGCATGCTTTAATATGCAACAAAACTACACATTACATGACACATCAGGAAGGAGGTCCAGGTTACTGAGTAAGTCCCGTAGGATACTTACCTGTTGATGCAGAACAGCAAGATAACACAAGCAAGGGCCCAATTGCAAGTCCAAAGCAATCCAAAAGCAATACACACCTATCATCAAGTCATTTCCATAAGCTACCAGACCAACATTCATACACACGAACCCAAATTCTCAACATTCTCAAAACCGACCGATAGTAAAACAGTTTTCCAAAACCTTCCCGATACGATCAAATCGACCAAAATCATTCTTCAATTAAATCTATTGATAAAATCATATCAACCATATTTCAACTCATAAATCCCAATTTAAGTCAACTCATGTTCAAAATAATTTTTCAAATCATACTTGGCCAAATTCCGACATTAAACATTTAAGCCTTAAAACTAGTATCTCAAAATCACATTATAGAAATTATTCCGGCATGTTTCTTATTTCAAAAACATTATAAATAAATTCCAATATTAAACCATCATCTTAAAATTCATCTTTATAAAACCTTACATGAATAACTCATCATATTTATAACTCAAGTCAATAATTATTTCAAATTTTCTAACATCACATATTAAAACCCCACTCAATTACATATTCCAAAAAATCTCACTTAAAACCATGTAAGATAATATATAAATAACATACATATATATATATGACAATTAATATTACTTTTAAAATCCTTTAAAATGTATAAATTAATAATCTTAGAACATATAAATATATACATATATACTTTCCTAGAATAGGAATTAATAAATAAAATAACATATATATGTCTATAATCCAAATGTATAACACAAATTTAAAAACAACCCTCAACCCAACAGAAGAAGCCCAGACCCGGATTTCCAAGCCCAAAGCGAGCCCACCAGAAAAGAGAAGGAAGGAAGGAGCTTGACCCGGAAAGGAAATGGGAGACCCGGATCCACAACCGAAGCCCACTTCTATTTCTACCCAGACTGAATCCCTTTCCTAGCAGATTAGGCCCACTTCGTTCTAAAAGACCCGGCCCAAACCTTCAGCCCAAAATTCTCCTTTTTAAAACCTAAGGACCAAAGTCAGAAGAAGAAAGAAAAAAAAAGGTGGACCCACGTGCTGATGTGGCCAGAAGGGGCCCGCCCCCCACCTATCTTCTTCTTCTTCAACAGGTGAACAGAGACGATGCCGAAGGAACAACGAGAGGAGGAAGAGAGGGAAGCTCGGCCTCCGGTGGTCCGTTCGACCCCAAATTTTACCCAGGTGAGCGACTCACTAACCCGACCAAGACCCACATAACAAGAATGAAACGACGGCAAGGAGGAAGGGAGGAGGGAGAGATTACCGATCACGTGAATCTTCAACTCCGAGGTGCTCCGATGGCCGGTCAAGCTCCAAGGATCCAGTATCCGAGGTGGTTTGAGTCTAGGAGAAGTAAAGGGGTGGTTGGAAGTGTGATTGCAAGGATTGATTTGAAAACGAAATAAAATCGGAAAACCGACCTTAACGGAAACAGAGGTGAAGGTGGTCGGTTTTTGGCTCCGGTTGCTCCTGGCTTGGCTGCGGGCTCCTCCGGCGGCTCCTGGGAGGCTGCTGGTGGACGGAGAAAGCTGAGGTTGTTGCTTCTGTTGCATCGGCGTTGAAGAAGGAGAAGGAAAACGGGGTGGCTCGGGAGGCGCTCGGATCTGCGCCTGTGTGCCAGAACAGAGAGGGAGTCTGCTGTGGTTGGTGGTCTGATGGCGTTTGGCGGCCAGAACCAGGGCTCGGTGGAGCTTGGTGGTGGTGGTTCAAAGGCGGTGGCTTTCGTGGTGAGTCGGCGGTGAGCAAGCAAGGAAGAAGGGCTGATAAAGAGGGATTTGGAATGGGGCAAAGAGTGTGGTGATGGGGGCTGCAGAACGAAAAGAGGGAGAGAGAGAGAGGAAGGTTTGTGGATGCAAAAGGCAATTGAAAAGGAGAGGGAGGTGAGGCAGGGGATGTGGGGTGCTTTGAGGGAGAGGACAAAGTGAGGGAAGGGGGAACCAATGTAACAGTCCTCCGAGAGAGAGTGTGAGAGAGAGAGAGAGAAAAGAAAAGGTAAATGAAAATAAAAGAAATTGGTCCACTAAAGAATTCAAATTAGCGGAAAAGACCGAATCCCGCTCGCCCGATCGAATCCCGACTAAATCGAATTCAATTAAAATTTAATTTACTAATTTCAAGATAACGGAATTAAATTAATTTTATCAAAACTCGGAGCTTAAATTAATTTTATTAACACTCGATCTCGAAAGCGAAAATCAAAATCCATTTCTAAAACCCAATTAAAAACTATATAGACATTCGTTTCTGAAGAATTAAATAAAATTCAGTTGCTCGAGGACGGGAAATTCCAAAATTTCTAGCATATTAATTTTAAAGTCGAACATAATTTAATATTTTAAGAAAAATAATATTTTAAATTTTCTGGTCTTTACACAGGTAAATCTCCATCTAATCTAGATTTGAAAAGAAAACGGCAGACCTGTGAATTGAACTGGAGCAGAAAACGTATTTTCTGGGAGTTACCGTACTGGTCAAAGTTTGATTTACAGCAAAATATTGATGTGATGCATTGTGAGAAGAATGTCGGTGAAAGTCTTGTAGGAACATTGTTGGATATTGAGGGCAAGGCAAAAGATACGCACAAAGCTTGTTTAGACCTTGCAGATATGAATATAAGGAAAGAACTGCATCTGAAGCAACATGGAAATCAGCTAAAGAAGCCTCCTGCTAGGTACACACTGAAAGTCGAGCATCGGCAACTTCTTGCTAACTTTTTGAAGAATGTTAAATACCCTGATGGTTATGCTGGAAATATTTCAAAAAATGTGAGCATTATTTACAGGAAGATATCTGGACTTCAGAGTCATGACTGGCATGTTCTATTGCAATGCCTTATCCCTGTGGGTATACGACCTTTCTTGGACAAAGATGTGTGCACTGCAGTCATTGAGTTGTGCATATTTTTTCAACAAATTTGTGGAAAGACCCTAAAAGTTTCAGAATTAGAAAGGTTGAAGACTAAGATAGTTTTGATACTCTGTAAACTGGAGAGAATTTTCCCAGGGGCGTTTTTCGATGTGATGCCTCACCTAACCGTACATTTACATACAGTGGCTATTCTAGGCGGGCATGTCTCGTATAGGTGGATGTATCTAATTGAAAGATATTTGGGGACTTACAAAAAATATGTGTCCAACAAAGCTCGGCCTGAAGGTTCAATTGCTGAAACATATGTTGTGAACGAGGCAATTACATTGTGCTCGATGTATTTTCACGGAGTTAGGACACGTTTCAATCAAGTGGATCGTAATGATGTTCTTCAAACTGAACATGAAGGTGGCTTGTCGGTTTTTTCCCAAAGGGTTCGTCCATTTAGTGGGAAGAAATTCGTAGTGATTGATTAAGATGATTTAGATAAAGCTCACTGGTGTACGTGCTCAATAATTGTGATGAAGTCCAACCATATATGAAGTAAGTGAGTTTAAGTACAAGTGGTTTATATTGAAGAATTTTATATGTTTAGAATACAACTTTTTTTTATTTATTGTGTTTAATCACGTGCAGGGAACACGAGGATGAGTTGAAACAAATAACCAATGATGATGATTTATTTTATTTACTAATCTATCAGTATTTAGTATATACGTGGAGTATTTAGTTTTGTTTAATCTATGTTAATGTATTAATTTGATTTTTTATATTATCTTTGTAGATGAGTAAATTAGTCCAGAGTGGAGAAGTTTCGTCAACTGATGCACTTTATTGTTTGTCATGTAAACCTAATAGACACATCCACACATATATCGGTTGTGTTGTCAATGGATGTAGATATCACACAACATAGCTTGATGATCGACGCACTACTCAAAATAGTGGAGTTTATGTCGCTGGAGTTTATAATGGGGGATCATATGATTACTATGGCGTTCTTTGGAGTATTGCCAAATTGAGCTATATTGATATGCATAATGTTTATCTATTCAAGTGCAAGTGGTACATTACAAATGAGAAAGTCAGAAAAGTCAATAAAAATACAACTGGATTATAATCTTTTGAGCATTAAGACAGACTCTCAATGGTACGAGAATGAACCATATATACTAGCAAGTGAAGCACAATAAGTGTTTTATGTTGAGGATCCAAAGTTGAAGCATGAGTGGAAAGTTGTCCAAAAAGTGCAAATGCGAAATGTGTGGGATGTCCCAGAGGTGGATGTTGAAGAAAAAAGCGCAGAGGTGGTTGTGGATGATTTTGAGCCAGTGGGTAGTGGTAGAGTTACTCAACAAGATGAGTTCAATGAAGTTCAGTGGGTGGTTGCAAAAGAAGATCTGGAAAATACTCAACTGCATCAACAAGATGTTGAGCTTGAAATAATTGATACAGACATAGAATCACAGGGGATAGCACCATCAATGATGTCCCAAGTGATGACGAGGAAGACAATGATAATGCTTATGAGGATAGTGAGGAAGAAAGTGCATCGACCGATCAATATTATAGTTATTAAATGTGTGGTTGGGTTGTTTGTTACTAATATTTATTTAGTGGTTTTCGTAGTTGGTAGCTGAGTTTTCTAAATTTCTATTATGGATTTTTTGGCCTATTATTATAGATTTCAGTTTTTTATATTCTATTTTGGATATTTTATAACAATTTGATTTTTTTTTCCTGACATTGCCATATATGTTAATATTTTCTGGATGTGTTGGCATTTGATAGGTTTTTTTTATAGCATTTGCTATTTTTGTTTTGGCATATCAAATCAGCCAATTGTCTATTACTTTACGCAAACAATTTCAATTAAATATCGATTAGCTTATTGATGTACACATTTGTACCTTTGTTTATTGCATCTTTTGAGTTCGTATTTCATTCGATTTCCAAAGAAAAGGGTTCAAAAGAATATAAACTTGTGTAAGAATGGGCTAAAATGCAAGAAATAGAGTTTGCACATGTTTTAAGCTAACCATGCAGGAATTCGAGCGAAAACGGAGTCAAAACGGAGAAGCCAAGTGAAGCTGAGAAGAGGTAGATATCGACCCTAGACCCAGATATCGACCTCTGGGGTAGATATCGACCTTCAACATAGATATCGACCTCAACATAGACATCAAGTGAAGCTGAGAAGAGGTAGATATCGACCTTAGACCCAGATATCGACCCCCAGTGTCGATATCGACCCCATATCGACCTCAACATAGAAATCGACCAGAGCTGAACAAGTCGAGCAGGAACAGAGACCTCGATATCGACCTCTGGTGTCGATATCGACCCCTTATCTCGACAGAAGATAGACTCGATTTCGAATGCGGATTGGCACTATATCTTCAAGGAAGCACGGAATTATCTCATACTTTCAAGATAGATGGCAGCTGAAGTTTATTTATCTTTTACCTATAAGTTCCTTTAAGTTTTATCAAAATAAAAGACCTATCCTAATTGTTCGGATAGAGTTATTAGTTTAGATAGGAGTTACAATCCTTGGATAGCGAGGATTAGTAGCCTATAAATAAAGCCCTAGGGCTGATTTGTTAGGGCATCCAAGAATCCAATAATCGAATCACCCAAGACAAAGACAATAGAGTTAGAAGTTAGAGAGAAGTTTTAGGGTTTGACGTTTGCGAAAGTTGACGTTGAGTTGTAAAGCTTCGAAGTTTAGTTTAATGCAAGTTTCTTCCTTTCAATTGATGATGAATCCCATGATGAGAAGCGAGTAGTTCCCCAAAGCTCTTAGGGTCGGGGTGAGCCCGACGTTAGCCATGCGCGCTTGAGGTAAGTATTTGATGTTGATATCGTTGTGTCTATCTCTCCTCCTACAATTCTATGTTTAGTCCTAATCGAAAGAAAAGGGATTCATGCTAACAACTTGAGTTATAAACATAAAATTGGTAGAGACAATTAGGTTTATTTGAAAGAGTAATCCTAAGAGTTGGTGTACGGCGAAAGCTTGTCCCTCGGGTGAAATAGCGCAATTGTCCGTCTTATTTATCTCATTTGCATGCATTGGTTAACGTTGTGGTAAACCCTAATCCTAGGAGTTGCCTTTTTACATATTTTATACACTCAAAAACCACCTTTGCTTATTTCTGATCATTGCTTCCTTGCCATCCTTGATTCTTCGGCCTTTTCTTTGCCGACAAAACCGCTAACCCACTGCAGGAAGACATCGATATCGACAGCAGAGGTCGATATCGACCAAACTGATAGATCGACGGTTTTCTGAGTCGATCTCGAGACTCCTGGGAACTTCTGCAAGCATCGATATCGACCACTTTGTGTCGAAATCGACCCCCTGTATCGACTGGCAGACTTCTGAGCCAGTCGATTTCGTGAACTAACCTCGATATCGACCCCCACCAGTCGATATCGACTACCGTTTTTTGTTTCTGCAGGTTTTCTGTTGCAGACGACATCGACAGCCAAGGTCGACATCGAGGTCTGACATCGAGATCGAGGCTTCTGGTCGAGTAGAAAGGACGTGTCTTCAACGCTACTAGGATCCCGCTGACTCGCTTCCTCGTGGATCGAACCTGATTCCCTACTACTATAGCGGGGAGTCTTGAATTTATTTGAAGAGGCTAAGAGTTGTATTGGTTTATATTTTATTATATATTTCGATTCAATTCTCCCCACGTCAAATTTTGGCGGCGTTGCCGGGGAAGCTATCAATCGCGCCCTAGTAGTTTATTTTCACGGTTCTTTTTAGTGTTGTTTTATAGGTGTATGCGACGTACTGGTGACCAACCTGAATTTGAAGGACTAGACGAACCAGAACGCTTTCTCCACTTAAGATCTCGAGTCCAAAGAATCATGGCGGACAACGAGACCCAGGCACAACAAATTGAACGCTTAAGGAAGCAAGTAGAGGATTACGCTACCAGAGAAGCGGCACTAAGAGAGCGTGCTGACAGGGAAGAGGAAGCCAGGAGACAATATGAGATTCAAATCAACGCCCTCCCCCGGAATGCTAAGCAATACTTGCACCCATCGCTCACAGTGCTTGAATCGGCTATTCTAATCCCTACTTCTAATTTTGAAATTAAGCCAAACTTTTTAACTGAAATAAGAAGGCATCAATATGAAGGGAAACCTAACGAATGCCCTATGGCACATATATCAACCTTCTTAGACCTCTGTGATACAATTGCTGATGGACAAAGTATTGAGTATGTTCAACTGAAAGCATTTCGCTGGTCTCTTACAGGAAAAGCATTGCAGTGGTTGGAAAGCTTAGCCCCAAGATCGCTCCGCACCTGGAATGAAGTCAAGGACGCGTTTCTCAACAAGTTCTTTCCTCCCTCTAAGTAGGGAAACCTAACGAATGCCCTATGTCTTATGGTCATAACTTGGTTTCTTCTTCGCATTGCATTCATGTTTAAATTTTTGTTCTTAGTTTTACTTTTATAAAATGTCAAAAATCCAAAAAAATAGAAAAATGTCAAAAATACGAAAAAATGCATGTTTATTTTTAAGTTTGTTTTTTAATCCCTACTTTGATGTCCTATGATGAAAACTCAATAGCTGACTTGATCATGTAAACCCTATGGCATATTTGGATGGTTTAGCCTAAGTCTTTAAATTTTTATGTAGATTGTGAACTTGTGATGAAATTGAGCACATATGATCCTAGGCTAAAAAGCAAATCCAATAAAAATTGTCCTTGTGAGAATTTTGGCCTATAGGGAGAACATCAAAAATCCCTCCGCTTTCTTGAGTGAATTTACTCTTCCTATGCATCTCTAAATGTTGTGATAGTTATTCAAAACCAATGCATATATATGTTTATGTTTACGAGAATTAAATGATGGAGGCATCTTTTAAGCCAATTTTATCCTCTCTTTACCTACCCTGCATTATCCCTGCTTGAAGCCAGAACATTAGCCTGAGCCTGAATTGCAAACTCCACAAAATTATCCCTGGCCGAATTGAGCCTGACCCCCATTTGGGAATTGAGACTTAGATTGGTTGGACTAATGCCTTGTGGAAAGAATAGAGCATAATGTCTAGTTGTAAGCAAGGAAATTATAGGATGGTACATATTTACATTTTGTCATATTTTGTAAAACGGTTTATGGCTCAACCTATAAATGCACATAGCTTTAGTATTACTTCCGGAAAAAAAAAATCCGAAAAAATATATATATATAAAGTGCATAAGCCAAAATCCTTAAGTTTTATTCATACGAATGTTATATTTTTGAGAGGTGTATTAGAACTTGGAAGAAGGGTTGATGGAATGCATCTTTAAGAGCATTATATTGAAGAGTTATGGTTTGGGTAATGCAAGTGTTGAGATTTAGGAGTCTTGATTCCCGAATTTGAAAAGCATCACATAGCCAAATAATTCCATACCCTTTATTTCATACCAAGCCCCATTACGACCCCGCCGAATGGAGTCTTCTATGAAGTCTTCCATTGAGCGAAAGTCCTCCTGATGATTCTTATTGCATTTTCATAATTGGTTGCGAAGTGGATTTTTATAAATTGCAATGTTTATGAGATTGTATATGGAATTGAGTTGAGAGTGATCTTCATAGCCTAAACACATGAGAGTTGAGTGCAAACCCATTATCCCTGTGAGGTTGGATCAAAATTGCATATGCCTATGGATCGCCAAAATATGTGCTATGACGTTAAATTCACTTGCTTTACTTTGCTACCGCTTATGATGTTGCTTTTGACAAAGGCGAAGACTTGAAGGATGTGTTGTAGGTGTTGGTTATTGCTTGGTTATTGCTTGAGGACAAGCAAGTCTAAGTATGGGGTGTTTTGATGTACACATTTGTACCTTTGTTTATTGCATCTTTTGAGTTCGTATTTCATTCGATTTCCAAAGAAAAGGGTTCAAAAGAATATAAACTTGTGTAAGAATGGGCTAAAATGCAAGAAATAGAGTTTGCACATGTTTTAAGCTAACCATGCAGGAATTCGAGCGAAAACGGAGTCAAAACGGAGAAGCCAAGTGAAGCTGAGAAGAGGTAGATATCGACCCTAGACCCAGATATCGACCTCTGGGGTAGATATCGACCTTCAACATAGATATCGACCTCAACATAGACATCAAGTGAAGCTGAGAAGAGGTAGATATCGACCTTAGACCCAGATATCGACCCCCAGTGTCGATATCGACCCCATATCGACCTCAACATAGAAATCGACCAGAGCTGAACAAGTCGAGCAGGAACAGAGACCTCGATATCGACCTCTGGTGTCGATATCGACCCCTTATCTCGACAGAAGATAGACTCGATTTCGAATGCGGATTGGCACTATATCTTCAAGGAAGCACGGAATTATCTCATACTTTCAAGATAGATGGCAGCTGAAGTTTATTTATCTTTTACCTATAAGTTCCTTTAAGTTTTATCAAAATAAAAGACCTATCCTAATTGTTCGGATAGAGTTATTAGTTTAGATAGGAGTTACAATCCTTGGATAGCGAGGATTAGTAGCCTATAAATAAAGCCCTAGGGCTGATTTGTTAGGGCATCCAAGAATCCAATAATCGAATCACCCAAGACAAAGACAATAGAGTTAGAAGTTAGAGAGAAGTTTTAGGGTTTGACGTTTGCGAAAGTTGACGTTGAGTTGTGAAGCTTCGAAGTTTATTTTAATGCAAGTTTCTTCCTTTCAATTGACGATGAATCCCATGATGAGAAGAGAGTAGTTCCCCAAAGCTCTTAGGGTCGGGGTGAGCCCGACGTTAGCCATGCGCATTTGAGGTAAGTATTTGATGTTGATATCGTTGTGTCTATCTCTCCTCCTACAATTCTATGTTTAGTCCTAATCGAAAGAAAAGGGATTCATGCTAACAACTTGAGTTATAAACATAAAATTGGTAGAGACAATTAGGTTTATTTGAAAGAGTAATCCTAAGAGTTGGTGTACGGCGAAAGCTTGTCCCTCGGGTGAAATAGCGCAATTGTCCGTCTTATTTATCTCATTTGCATGCATTGGTTAACGTTGTGGTAAACCCTAATCCTAGGAGTTGCCTTTTTACATATTTTATACACTCAAAAACCACCTTTGCTTATTTCTGATCATTACTTCCTTGCCATACTTGATTCTTCGGCCTTTTCTTTGCCGACAAAACCGCTAACCCACTGCAGGAAGACATCGATATCGACAGCAGAGGTCGATATCGACCAAACTGATAGATCGACGGTTTTCTGAGTCGATCTCGAGACTCCTGGGAACTTCTGCAAGCATCGATATCGACCACTTTGTGTCGAAATCGACCCCCTGTATCGACTGGCAGACTTCTGAGCCAGTCGATTTCGTGAACTAACCTCGATATCGACCCCCACCAGTCGATATCGACTACCGTTTTTTGTTTCTGCAGGTTTTCTGTTGCAAACGACATCGACAGCCAAGGTCGACATCGAGGTCTGACATCGAGATCGAGGCTTCTGGTCGAGTAGAAAGGACGTGTCTTCAACGCTACTAGGATCCCGCTGACTCGCTTCCTCGTGGATCGAACCTGATTCCCTACTACTATAGCGGGGAGTCTTGAATTTATTTGAAGAGGCTAAGAGTTGTATTGGTTTATATTTTATTATATATTTCGATTCAATTCTCCCCACGTCACTTATGCAGGATTCGAACCTCCATCTTTGTGCATGAGCACGTCGCTCTACCATTTGAGCTAATAGGCTTTAAAACATTGGCATAATAGACTTTGTTATTTCAACCACAGAACATTGAGATGGTGATAATTCCAGCAGATATACGCACATTTCAGAAGGGGCCTCAGGAAGACACCAAATATACCTAGATGATTGTTTTCTGAAACATGTGGGATGTCATCACTGTGCAGATCAGTTAGCTAGTCTTTCACTTTCTTGGGATTGTCTTTGGCTTCTATAATTTCTAAGGATCATTTTTCACCTCTAACTTTGTCCATGGGACCACACAATTCATACGCAGAAGAACATGCACATGGCATTTGCTCAAAAATGAATGCACTAATAAAAGAACACCAACATCTATGCAAATAAAATATTAGTCTAATACCCGATGAATTACTCTTTTAGGTGTTCTTAGCTGCCACTATGAATTGTGCAGCCGAGCTTGATTCGCAACTGACCTGCCATTTTAAGCAACACAAATGCTTAAAATTAAGGACAACATTTGGAGAATAAGGATGTTAATCAGCAGGTACTCATGCAAATGCAATTTCCTAGGAACAATATACTACCCAGAGCCCTAGACATCTAAAAAATGTCTCTCCATCAATAGTAATTACCACCATCTCTCTGTCAACAAAAAAAATCTCTATGAGCAAGCATCAATAAATTCTTTATTTCAGGAAAAAAAATAGAGAAGTTAAGAGCAAGTTGAGCCTAATATTTTGTTCTATTAAAATGTACTGTCACTTCATTACAAAACTTAGTTTTGAGTTTTTTTTTAATTTGCCCTGCTATTCAATGAATTGCACTTTGCAAAACAAATATTCAATCATTTGTGCTGAGAATAATCTTGATATTTTATCAAACACCTTGTATGCATTTTATCAAATACCTTGTATCCATTATGATTAAGCATCCATGAAAGTATTAAACTATAATTTCAAACTCATAACTTTCAAGTCAGTCACCACAAATTCACTTCATAATAGCATTAGGCATTTCATTTCATTTCATCAAGGATGCAGCCTGATGTGCGCGTAAATTGCCATATTTTTCATGCACATTTATGTCCATTTTGTTGATATTTGCATGCATATTGGTTGGGAAAGCATAAGATTAGTGTAGTTTATGCTTATTTTCCAAATATAGAGGTCTACACGAGTTTTATGTTATTTCGCAGCAATCGATACAAATATGGATCAAATTGGAGAAGAGAAGAAGAGCTGAAAAAGAACTCGAAGTCTACTGAGGAGTCGAAATCGACCTAAAGACTTGACATCGAGTGAAACAGAGCACCAGAAATCGAGCAGAGGAAGAACAAAGCATGTCGACACAGAGAGGTCGATATCGACTGAACATTGTCGATATCGAGTGCCCTAAATCGAGTGAATTGATAGAGTTCAAGTGCCAATCTGAGGTCGAGTAGAGCTGCTCGAGATGAAGAAAAGAAGAAGTCGATATCGACATGTCTTGGTCGATATCGACTGCTGCAGACAAATCTGACGTTGTTTTTGATGGAATTCTATCCGAAGAGTTTACACCTATCCTAAAGTCAAGATCTTCTATCCATTACTGTAAAGACCGGAATTTAATTAATATTTATAAAATATCCGTAGGATAATCCGAATATTATCGTCCCTTATGATTATGAAAACCCGGAAATTTTAAAATTTTATGGATGACTTTACATTGGTTTAATTCGGGATTTTATGAAGAAATATGTACCCAAGCCACTTTTCTCGTATCTTATTAACGTAACGGATTTTAACGCATCACGAGCTCGGGTTTTACGTTATGTTAAAGAGGTCAGCCGCCCTATATAAACCAATGCCCAACAAGGAGCTACCAACCCCATTTGATTTGGATGGAAACTAACTAGGCTCCTATTCTAGTTCAACCACCCCCATCACTTCTTTCCCATCACACCCATGCTTTGACTAAATGAGCCCCTTGCCTCCTCCTTCTCTTTATAAACTGACTCCAGAAGCTCAAGGAATCCATTCACACAAGCCCTAGCCGGCACTCCCCTTGAAAACCCAAAGAAACCCCCCCCCCCTCCTCCATTGTAGGTCCTTTTTGGACACCTTGCACCAAAACTTGCATATCTCCCTCCATACTCATCCAAATTGAGCAAACTCGGTGGCCATGGATCCGTCTTGAACCCAGCTTTCCAAAAATATCTCAAACACAAAAATCCAAGGTCGTTTGCCCAGCCAAAAACGTGCATCTTTAAGGCTGTAGAAAGTATTCCTTGAGAGATCTTGAGTTCTTGACTTGTTTTCTTAGTAAGCTCCATCCTTTTCTTTCAAAACTGAGTTCTAACTTCTTTTATGGCCCCTCTCCTTCATTTTCAAGCAAAGTCCTAACCCATTTGGATGGGGTTGTTTTTTCGACAAATATGTACAAGGTGTTTGGAAGGTCCCAAAGGTCTCGGAAGTTGTCTCAAGTCCGTTCTTGGTATCCTCGCTAGGTAATCCCTCATCCGCCTTCCCCCTCTCTAGGAATAGATCTTGTGTGCTTGGAAAGGGCTTAGGAAGTGGAGCCTCTATGTGTTTTTGGTTGCGTTTTGTAGCAAACGTAAAAAAGAAAATGGATATATGTGTCTCTGTAATTTGGACTTTATTTCCAATCCAACGGTCTGATTCGACTGAAATCTTAATATGATGTTTATTGAAATGTTATCTGACTGCCCTTAAAAATTGAGGTCGATCCAACGGTTGGATCAAGAGTTATTATAATTTTAGTAACCAGTGTTTATAATGACTCGATTAGAAAACTTGGTTAAGGGAATGCTAAGAATATGGTTAAATATATGATGGCATAACCAAAACACAGAGCATATAAAATACAGAAATGAAGTATACCCATAACTTGGTTTACGATCTGATAGGAAGAAAATCGATTATGTGATAATACGATATAGATTATAACTGGTTAAGTCCGGATTACTTAACCGAAGTGCATAATCTATAGAATCGTGAACCTCGTGTGGATGTATGTTGATTATTAGGTTGGGTATCATGCATTAGAATACCACCTAATGAAAGCTCAATGAAATTTCTAGGCTCTTGTTGATTGGATCCTTGGTTGCACATTTTATTGCTTGCTTATTCTCCGGACTCCAGGTAAGTCCCCTGGACTTACTCATGATGGATTTATGTGATACTCTTTGTCTTATCGAGAGTCTTCATGCATCACGCGACCTAGTAACATGTTTAGGAATATAAACCGGTAATATGACGTAGGATGAACTTAGTAAATCCAACAATTCATATGTATGCTATATGTCTATGGTAGGACAGCTGTCAAAATCTGAATAGACGACTTATACTAGTTGGAACAAGAATGAAATGATGAAATACTTATGATGAGGAAGAATGAGTATGTTTGAGAAGGATGAGTATGTTTGAGAAGATATTATGATATGATGGTGATGATGATGATGATTACGATGATTACGATGATGATCCGGGCCCTTGTGTGTTTATTTCGCATTTATATATATCTATACACTTGCTTATGTGTTACATTTTAACATTCATGTAGTTTAAGTATGCCTCTTTATATGACATGGAGTGTGCATATTTCCGATGATCAACCCCGATTTATTTCTTGTTTTTAGATTCAGGTACCCCTTACCCGATATGACTTACTTATGTGGATTGTTGTCGGGACAGACCTTTTGGGACGATTAGAGCGAGTGAGGCATGACTTACGCACTCTTTACTTTCTCGCTTACTTTGATTTGGTTTTGATCCGGCTATGCCGCGGCGACTTTGATGTACATTATTTCCGCACTTTATATTTCTGACTTGAAAATCATTTACACGATAGTACCTAGGACAGGTGAACGCCTCCAATGAGCGCGCGCATTTCTAGGGGTTCGAAATCCCCACTTTCGAAAACCATCACTTCCGCTTAAAACAAATAACTTAACTAAATAACTTGTACTCGGTCGTAAGATCTAAAGCTCATGGAAGAATTCAAAACTCTTCTATAACATTCCCCGAATAACCGGATCATCTGAACCTTATAAATCCTCTAAGTGGATTTATGGAGGCATATTCGGATATCCATACTTTTGGGTCGTTACAATTACTACCAGACTTGTTCTTCTTTATGGTTAATTTGATATTTACCTAAGAAGTTTTAGTTATTTACTTATTTAAGTTTTATCTTAGGAATAAAGATAGATTTTCTTATCCTTGGATAGCGAGGTTAGAAGTCTATAATTAGAGGCTATTAGGGCTGAGTTTTAATCATCCACACACAATTTCAGTTTTACACGCAGAGATTTAGTAGAGAGAGAGCCGAATGGGGTGAAGAGGAAGCGAGAGCAGAGAATTGGCTTTGTTCGGTTGTACTCTTTCTTTTGCAATTTTAATTGGATAGTAACTCTTAGGTTTTATGCGAGAACCTCTAATCACCTAATTGTTGGTAACGAAAGTTATTTGACGGAAAGGCATCATCTTTCATAAATTTGGCATAATACTTGCATGGTTATTGTTGTGGCATGAATCCCCGATCTTGGAAGCTTTTAAGTTTATAGAAGTTCATAAAAATCTGTGTTTTTATTCTGTCCACCCTTCCATCATCATTCTACGTTCCTTAGACATCTTTTCCGACACAAATTGGTTACTTTTCTGTTTCTGTTGAAGACTCGAATTCGACTGCAGAAGTCGATATCAAGTGCTGACATCGAAATCGAGTGAACAACTCAAAGCCGACTATGCTTTTGTCTTCTGTAGGAACTTTGCCGGAAATCGCCCAGAACTGAGGTCGATATCGACCAGTCTACTCGATATCGAGTGGTGTTCTGGAGTCAAAATTTGATCGTGATTGCAAGCTTAGGAAACGCTGACATACCTCCTCATGGATTCGATCCCGAATTACCCTACCACTACATCGGGAGGGATTCTTATATTTTATTTGCTTGGACAAGGGAGTCGGTTTAGTTGATATTATATTGATATTTTATTTAGCGATCCCTCCCCCTACGAACACAGCCAATAATAAAATTAAAGTTCTTAAAGCTAAAATTCTTACTAATAGGTTTTTTAAAGAAATTTTTTTATCACAAAGTATAAATTAGTAAACACGTTTGATTTAGTGGTGCTCTTGGCTTTCAGCTTTGCAAGTGAACCTAAAATCAAGTCAATTTTCTTGAAATGCATTTAAAAATTCAGCATAATTAATCTAAATTTACAATCTAAATTGTAGTGCAAGATATGTTTCTCTTTGTAAGGTATCTTCATGCCACCAATAACTAAACAATCGAAATAATTCATCCATCCCTATGTGGCTAAATCCAAGCTTTCTGGGTTTGAGAGAATTGTTGTAGCAGTAGAAGCTGCAGTTGTTGCATTAGTGGCTGCTGAAATTAGCAACAAATAACTGACAATGGCTTCCCAAGAATCGGCAAGACCCCCACAAAAAAAAAAAAATCAATTCCAGCATTTTAAAGTCATAAACAGAGCACCTAGCAACACTGAAAAGATCTCCACCAAGAAAAAAAAAACCAAAACATTGGAAAGAGGAGTGGTTGGGAATTTGACCTCGAAATGAATTTGGGCTGTCAAATATGAAGGATTGAAGTAACGGTTATTTGTTTTCAATTGTAAAATTGACGTCTCTCTTCGCACTTTAACAGTGGCACCAAAAAAACCGGCCTCCTCAAATACGTCCCATTTTACAAATCAACGAAAGCCTAAATTTAGTATACAACTTTCAAAAGCTTACCCCAAATCCGAAATGGAAAAAAAACCCTCAGAACTCTACAATTAAACACCCCTAATCATCGAACCGATCGCCGAAAATTCAAACACCTAAATCCTGGAATAATCAGCCTGCTACCATTATCTAACAATGATGTATGTCCATTATATGCATAACCTTGATATTGAGCTTCGGAGTTTAATATTGAGACTACAAATGTTTTTAAAGAAGAATAAATAGATAATATTAACACATGAAAATAACAATAAAAAAAAATTGATTGCCAATCTCTTTGGCTTTAACTAAGCAAAATTTGCTTTTCTTTTTACAAACAACAGAGCAATTACAAGCAAGAATTAAGATCAAATTCATTTCCAATCAATTAAACTTAAATTCATTTTGGGTCTCTTTATCAACAACAATGTATTTGCATATCCCATATAACAAATACAAAGTGTAATTTTTTTCAAAATAACTGCAAGAATTAGAAATCTTGTTATAGGCATTTTGTCAAACACCTTGAGTGCATCACTAAAACATTGATGACAAGATATAATCAAATCTCTCCCACTTTTAGCTTCTACTCTTTCGAAATTAGAAGGGTGAATTAATCAATCCTAAAGCCTAATTTCGGAAAATTAAACACGAACACACAACCCCTAAAAATGATATGTTAACTTCACCAATCAACACTCTGAAAACATAAATGAAGGGGAGGATGAATAACCTGCTGGGAAAGAGGACTGGAGGAGGAGAGCTCGTTGTGAAAAAAGGTCTCTGGTGGCGATACGAGGGACGTCAAAGAGCGAGGAGAGATGGTTGGCATAGGTGCCCTTTCTGACGTCGGGGTACCCAAAAACATTGATGTTGAGGAAACCATAGGGAAACGCCGATTATGAGAAACCAGACAATATATGGCAATTTCGTAATTTTTAAAATCTCATAGACCAAAGTAAGGGCAAAAAGGTAACACAATTTTTTGCCACATGCTCCCTTTTATATATCTATAGATAAAGATTATTTAGTTTATCAAAATTAATTACATTTAAAGTCTCAAAATGTAATAATAATTTATTATTTCAATTAATTATATAATTGTTAATAGAGTTGGATTAAAAAAACATCTATATATCTATATCTATCTATATATTTATATTTACATCTATATAAAATACTAAAGTGCGATTCACATATGTAATAGTGTTATTTTTGCATACATGTCATATTCTATAATAAAATGGTATTATCTATTTGAGCCAATTCAATTAATAAGTCAATATAGTTAGGTAAAAAACTTATCTTTTTATATCAAAAAATCTATCCAATATAACATTATATATTAATTAGATAAATCTATCTAATATTATATATTTTAATCGTATAATGATTTTGTTAACAATAATATGTTTTAGTACGTATTATATAAACAATCTTATCAAACATATACATAATAATTGCATATTACTCTTTTTATTTTAATAATAATATGTTTTAGTTAATGTAACGGCCCAAATATAAATATTCGGGTTATGTTTCAAAGGATTGGATACCTTCGTTCGGATCTTGCAATTTGAGTACGGTTTGAGTTTCAAAACAAAGTGTTAGTACTAAAAGAAGGGATTTCGTCCACTAAATTCGCGAGAGGTCCATTGGGGACCATAACCTATCTTACTTGACTAAGTCGCTCAAAACCATTTATAGGTCAAAACATAAAAAAAGGAAATCGACGATACAACTTGCCTCGGCGGAGCCGAGTCAAAACCAATATAAACGAGTATAAACATCCAAAGCGTCGAGTCTGGTGGTAAATTAGTCTCTTGGTCAGCTGAACGTCCCAAAAGAAACCCTCGTCATGGAAGCACGGAACAAGCAAGGATCAAATACCTGAAACTATACAACGAGTAAAGGTCGAGCCACTCATGCGGGCCCTGAAAACCTCAATGAGGACATATAATATGCATATACCTAAAGAAAGGATGATCTAATGCAGTGCGGAAATATTAAACACACAAGCAAGCTGAGAGTTTGTATATAAGCAGAAAGCGATTAAATGGATTGATGTGCGCGTAAATTGTCATATTCTACATTCACTTTTATGTCCATTTTGTCGATATTTTCATGCATATTGGTTGGGAAAACATAAGATTAGTGTAGTTTATGCTTATTTGTCAAATATAGAGCTCTGCACGAGTTTTTATGTTATTTCGCAGAAATCGAGGTAAAATTGGAGCAATTTGGAGAAGAGAAGAAAAGATGAAAAAGAACTCGAAGTCTACTGCGGAGTCAAAATCGAACCATAAGACTCGACATCGAGTAGAACAGAACACCAGAAATCGAGCAGAGGAAGAACAGAGCATGTCGACACAGGCCGGTCGATATCGGCATAAGTGATCGATATCGAGTGCCCCAAATCGAGTGACTTGATAGAGTTCGAGTGCAAATCCGAGGTCGAGTAGAACTGGCTGGAGATAGAAAAGATGAGGTCGATATCGACATGACCTGGTCGATATCGAGTGCTGCTGTAGACAGATCCGACGTTGTTTTTGATAGAATTCTATCCGAAGGCATTACATCTATCCTAAAGTCGAAATCTTTTATCCTTTATCATCAGACTTGTTATCCTTTATGGTGGATTGATTATTACCTAAAGTGATTTAGTTTTATACTTTATTTAGTTTTATCTTAGGAATAAAGATAGATTTTCTTATCCTTGAATAGCGAGGTTTGAGATATATAATTAGAGGCCATTGGGGCTGAGTTTATTCATTCAAATTCAGTCATTCAAACACATACAATCGCAGAAATTTAGTTGGAGATAGAGAGAGAGGCCGAGTGGAGTGAAAGCAAGCGAGAGCGGGAAGTTGCTTTGTTCGGTTGTACTCTTTCTTTTCCAAGTTCAATTCAAAGTTTATTTTCCACAATGGGTATGATGTCAATGATGATGAGGCGCGAGTAGTTCCCTTACTTCTAAGGTTGGGGTGAGCCCGACGATAGCCATGTAAGTTTGTGCAAAAGGTATGATTTTTATGCGATATCGTCTTCTATCCCATATGCATGATGCTTCTACGAAAGTAGTAGGGTGATCCTAGTTTGCATTATTGAAGCGAAAGCCAATCATATTGTGAATTTGGATAAATTATGAAATTGGATAGTAACTCTTAGGGTTTATGCGAGAGCCTCTAATCACCTATTTGTTGGTAACAAAAGTTATTTGACGGAAAGGCATCATCTTTCATGAATTTGGCATAAGTCTTATATGGTTATCGTTGTGGCATGAATCCCCGATCTTGGAAGCTTTTTAGTTTATTAAATTCTATAAAAATCTGTGTTTTTATACTGTCCATCCTCCCCTCATCGTTCTTACTTTCTTTGGACTCTTTTCAGACAAAATTTGGTTACTTTTCTGTTTCTGTTGAAGACTCGAAATCGATTGCAGAGGTCGATATCGAGTGACTGACTCGATATTGAGTGAACAACTCGACGTCGACTGTCTGTTTTGTCTTCTCCAGGAATTTGCTTGAAATCGACTAGAACTGTAGTCGATATCGACTGATCTACTCGATATCGAGTCGTCTTCTGGAGTCGAAATTTGACCGGGACTGCAAGCTTAGGAACTGCTGACATACCTCCTCGTGGGTTCGATCCTGAATTACCCTACCACTACATCGAGAGGGATTCTTATATTTTATTTGCTTGGACAGGGAGTTGGTTTGGTTTGATATTTTATTTGATATTTTATTTTCGAACTAGCGATCCCCCCCCTCACGAACATGGATCCACATAGAATGACAAGTGTCATATCCCCAAATCTATCAAAACCCATGCCTCAGTCGGGGCGGGTACCTCTCTCATGTCCATACCTCAGTCGGGGTCGAATGTCCGCCTCAATCGGGGCCGGACGACTCGGCCGGTGCCGCAGTATATCTCGTGCCTCAGTCCATACCTCAACCGGGGTTGGACACTCGGTCACCGTCGTAGTCATATATATAGACCATGAAATCATACTCTCATATGACTCTATTAGGACAAACCTGATGGTGCCGGGTTGTCCTATGACCCTAGCAAAGACTCTAAGACTCATAGATAACTGTCATTCTGTTTACAAACGCATAAGGAAGACGGATGCTCACTCATAAGTGCAAATCCTAAGCATGGTACTACATGGCATGCTCTTATGCATATGCAACACCTACACACTATATGACACATCAAGCATGAGGTTCTAACTTGAGTAAGCCCCGAAGGACTTACCTGAAGTAGCATATCAGCAAGAGGATAAGCAAGCTAGTCACAGATCACCTAGCAATTATTAATGAATATGTATAAGTATACTGCACAGAATGTGATCCATTTTCCACTACACAGAATCATAATTAGTCATAACATCATCATTATCATTATCTCAACCATCATTTCTCATCGTATAACATTATATATTGTCTCATCACATATCATCTCATTCTCGTTATCATAAACTCATATTTTACTCATGTAATAACGATATTATCGCACAAGTGATTCACGTAATCAAAATCTGAAGATTTCCCATCAATTAGTTTACCAAGCCATGTCCAAGAAAATCAATTCAAAGGTTCACAAATCATTTGTTCTCAAGACAATTCAATCCAAAACAATTTCTTAAAAATCATACTTAGCCAAACTCGATTATAAAATATTTAACCTTTCAAGTAATTTCACAAAATTATATCCTTAAAATAATTCCGACAAAATTTCATTTTATCTAAAAATCATAACTCTAAAGTATTAACAAATTTCCGACTCTTTGATAAATAATTCATATAATATAATTTAAATCTAACCATTTAAATAAATTCAATTTATAAATTAATTAATTTAATAATTAAATAATAACTAATTCATCAAGTAAATAAATATTAGTAATTAAAAAACAAATAATTAAATATTTAAGCTAACCAAAAACGGATCCAATTATTAACTAAACCCGAACCCAAATTTTAAATAGATCATAATCTGTTACTTAACCCCCAAACCGAACCCAGCAATTAAAACAAAATAAAAAAAATTAATAAAGGAGGTGGGGCACGGGTGATGCTGACGGGACAAGGCAGTGGGCCCGATTGGACAGCCTTCTTCAACCTCAAGCCCGCTGTTGTCTTCCCCTGTCGCTCGGCCTTAGCCGATGGCCGGAGCACCCTCCAGTCCACGCTCCCCTTGTTCGAACCCGCTCTTCCCTTCTACTCGCACTCCTAAAGGCTCACCCGCTCCTGCTCTTGAGTTCTCCCTCACACCCACGCCCTCCCTTCTCGCTTACGCTCTTGCTCTTGCCGGTACTCTCTCTCTCCGACCCGCTTTCAAACTCTCCGACCATTTCTCACCCAAAGAACCCAGAAAAGCAAAAGAATCGAATCCCAAGGGAAAGAGGAAGGAGGGAAGCTCACTGGAGGGGATCGAGGGTTCGTCTGAGATTCGTCGGAGGCGCTACGGATTTGAGGCTGCTCCTGACCACTGCCGCTCGGTGGATGAGAGAGAGGTGGAGGAGATTAGTTGTTGTGGTTTGAAGGAAGGTGGAGGGAGTTGTTGAAGGTGCTCGGCTCGGTTTGGGGCTCGAAAACAAGGGATGCGATTTGTGAGCTCGACGAGACGGAAGAGGAGAGGGGACGAGCGATGGAGGTACTTGGGTGGAATTGCAGTGGCGTCAAGGAGCCAAGGAGGTGTTGTTGTGGTGTCGTTGGGGAGATAGGAGGAATGGCGAACAAGGAGGTGGGGTGCCTTGGTGCTTGTGGTGGCGGAGCGTGATGAAACAAGGGTGTTAAAGGGAGCTTACTGCAACCAGAGGAGAAAGAAAAGGCAGGGGAGAAGAAAAAAGAAAGGTTGAGGAAAATGTGTGGGTTTGGATTTGAAAAGAGGGGAGATGCCTTGTGTTGTTGCTACTATCGAACAAAAGACAAGAAGAGGGATGTGTGTGTTAGTTTAGTCAAATCAAGTAAGGGAAGGAGGAAGTTAGGTGAGTTGATTTGTGCTTCAGCTAGAATATGGGGTGTTATCGGGGCTAGGCCGAGAGTGGTTGAGATGTGAAAGGCATGGGGTGAGAGAGAAAAGTCAAATTAACTACCCAGAAATAAATTCCGAAATCCGCTTTTCGATCTTAACCCGACGTGATTAAATTAAATTTAAAATGAATATTCGAAACCAAATTAAATAACAAAACCCGAAAATATTTTCAAGCATTGGAAATAAATAAATCGGAATAAATTCATTTTAAACTTTGAGTAACAAGGTTACGCCGGAATTGTTTGAAGGAATTTAAATATGTCGTTGAAGGAATTTAAATATGTCGTTTGCTCGAGGACTGAATTTTTTTTTTTTTTGAATTTCTGGGAAATCTTAGAATCCAAGAAAAATTTTAAATCGAAAATAAAATTTGTAATTATAAAAAATAATATTTAAAATCTCAGTCTTTACATTATCCACCTCTAAAAACAAGTCTCGTCCCCGAGACTAAAATCATTTTTCAAAACCAACGAAGCCTTTCAAAATCCAAGTTATTTCTCCCTATGTCCGTCAATGAGGTTTTCAAAACTTCAAAGAGTTGTTTATCCACCTCGAAGGACTAATCCCAATTCCACTTCCTAGGTTCATTTCCTAGAATCAATTTAAATCTCGATATATTATCATAATCAACATTTAAGCAACTCAAAAGCTAATCACAACGAAATTCCTTAGCATATCAGACCCAGGATATCATTTTATCAAAATGGGAACAAGACGTCACATAACGGAAATTATCATAACAAGGGTATCATTTTATCAAAATGGCAACACGTCAAGTTTAAAGTCATAGCATATCCAAATACCTCAAAGCATCCTATTTTAGAATATCACGTGCTAACATCTCATCATAGCCACCGTCACCTCATCAAGATGCACCAATATGAGATTCTATCATCATGTCAGTTCACAGGGTATCAATACATCGAAATATAAACAAAATCAAACATCAGTGTTTAACTTTCCGAAGCTTGGGTCAAGTCTAAGCTAAGTTCAACAACTCAAATCATGTCACAACCCCTAGATACATCTGCGTCTTACTTTCCTTAGAACCAAGACTCACATGTATCCTCATCAACACCTTCGTAAAGGCCTCAAGGTCACAACTTAGTTCAAATTCATCCACCATACCCCTCAAAGCTCAAGTCAACAAGTTCTCTAAGAATCAATTCATTCAAGATTTCAAACACACAATCTCGACTTCTTACCTAACCAATCAAAACCCATATATTTGAACTCATAACTCTACAAAATTATAGGCCAAGCCCAAAATTCCAGCTCTCATCAAAACCTCTATCAAGTGCATGATTACTCTAGGTACCTTACCGAATTCGTTCACTTTTCTCATGCCCTTAAGAATTCTTCTGATCATTATCTCTACAAGTTCCCAAATCGCTCCAATACTCTGATCATACTTTCCATACGAATAAACACACTCATTTCTAATCTACTTCTAAAGAACCAACTCCTATTGCCATCCTCACATGATTACATTCTCATATTTCGTATCCTTAACATGCTGCAAGTAAAGGTTCATTTCTTAGGCTACTCACATACCCAAAACGACATAAATACCTTACTCATCTAGGCCGGAAAGTCCTATCACTACTAACTGTCCTTACTCGTCGGATTCTATGTCAGAGCCAACTAGAAATAACCTGTAACACAACCCATCCAGTCTCCTCAACCGTACCTATACCCAAGTGGTCAACAAACATGTCTTACTCATTTAACTCCTTAAAACATATCTAATCTGAATCGTACCTTCTTACTTTCCAAGGGTCATAACATTTTCACCTACTCCTAACACTAATTCATCACTCGAAATTCCACTATTTTCCCAAAACAATCACAATCTCCCAATACGTCTTATTCTAATTCCTTACTGTTGCACACTCCCAATTAGCCTTAGACTACAATCCTCGACCAATGACAACTCACCTCTAATTGACCTTTGTTACCAATCATTCATAGAATTTCTATGTTATCCTTTTCTGAAATTACCCAAGGCATCACAAGCTATTTAAATTTCCCAAAGTTCCACAACCATTGGTATTCCCATATTCACCATTCAAAGCTTAAATCTCTACAACCAATCAAACAGGCCTACGATCAACCCTAACGATCTCCTTTACTCAGTTATAGCCCTTTGTGCAAAAACTCATCTGTCCTTCCCTGATACCTCAGCGTTCAATCATTGCTACTCATACCAATTACAATCGCCTTCCTATTCTAGAATTTTTCCGATTATGCCTCAACTGGTTGTCCAATTATCTTCTAGCAAGTATCCTCAATACCATACGAGTCGATCTCCAAGTGTAGATCTCATATTCTGCCGCCTATTATAATAACAACCTAATTCCCAAGATCTACTAATCATCGACCATCCTAGTCACTCAAACCCTGGCTATGCACAAGGCATTCCTTTATCCCTAGTCATTCCTACTCATAATATGAATAACCTAAGTCCCACGGTCTACAACTCCTTAAGAAATCCTAGTCGCTCAACCCTAACGTCATCCACAATTTGTTCTTTATCTACACCTTTTTGTCCATAACACAAACAACCTATCTATAATCGTATCTTCCCTACCAGAATCATCATGTCTAGTTCCCTTATACCTTTCTCATTCGTGCCTAACGGTTCACCCTAACCTTTATCCAAAATTGCTCACCTATACCACAACCTCATTTCCACAAATCTTGTCATTCTCATCATATGCCTCATCTAAGGCCTACCTAGAAGGCTCATATGAGAATCCCTAACTACCATCTTCTATCAGCCTTAGAACTCACTCAGTCCTGCCTCAACCGATGCCTCCTACCTATGAATCTATCTTACACTAATATCGATCGAAACCTACAATTCCCAATTCTTCTATCACTCTCCAGACTATCCCACAAAAGAACCTCAACCCTCAGGAATAGGAAAAGTAAACAAAAGAGAAAGAAAGAAAATCATCGAGCATACACACTACGTTATAACTAGCATAATAACTACTATCAACTCATCAACATCAGTAACCACCCCATCATTTTCATTAATGACCACCAAAACATGATTCCAGCATTAGAAACATAAGTCCATTTAGTAGCTCGAATGGGGAACACCCCCTTTCATAAGGCATATCTATGAATCCACTGCATACTCATCCTTCAGTGCTGCTCCTCCAATGCTGCTGATGACGTCAGTTATGAGACTCGTGGGTTATGGGCCCACCATGCTTCTGCTGCACCGCTCTGGTGCTACCCGGCTGGTTGACATTGCCTTTATAAGATGACATAGGGGGTCCCAAGTTAGCAGCGATAGGGGAGAGACAAAAGCAGACAACCCGGATTTCTTACGAAGTCAAATACGGACCGAGACTGAGGATATTAAGACTAAAGATAAGGTCCTAACCTGAGAATGACAACGATATAGGGACACATGTTCAAATCAACAATTATTTGAATAGGATATATATTTAATATAATGTTATATCAGGTCATGTAGTCATAATTATAACCAAATAGAAATCTCCAAGGGCAACATCAACCCACTAAATCAAGAGCCCATTTCCCGTGGAATGCTTGTATGACTCATTTGCCTAAGAGAAAAGATTACTCAAACTGTTTACCAATGGAGGGTGGTCGAGCTCTGAACAAAGTCTCACGAAAAGAAGACATTTGTTGACCATCGCAAGAATCGAGAGGGATGACTCGACAACAACCTATCTCTTTAGACTCAGAATCATGACGAGAAACTTAGGTTATTTAAAGTCGATATTCTCATACATTAATTAACTCGTGGCATGACCTATGGCATCAAGTACCATACTCCATCACACACCCAAGTAATCAATGCACTCGAACAAAAATCCCAAATATGATTAGATTCTTAACCCAATTTCTCATTGAAGACGGTAATATCATAGAGAAGACTCGATAAAAACATCTATGAAAGAGGATAAAAGAAAGAGAAGAAGAAGAAAGAATAGTAAAAGATATGATAGAAAGGAAAGGAAAAGGGAAGGAAAAGAAGGGAAAGGAATGAATCGATAAGATATCATTTAAAGACATGAGAGGAAATAGGAGGAGAGAAGAGTGGAATGAAAAGAATAGACACTCTTCAGCAATCCTCAGCCTTAACTAGAAATTTGTTGAACAGAAGGTGAAATGAAAAGGAAATGACATAGACAGTTGAACAATGGAAAAGATTGTTCCACAAGAACTGAAATCCTAACTATAGAGTAAGGAAGGGCTCCCCCGCTATCCCATTTGCGTAGAAGTTTAATTCATAGCCAACAGATATCAAAGAAGTTAACAAACATAATTCTTGGTCAAGGAAGAGATCACTTAGCACAGAATCAATCAGTAACAATTAATTTGATCCCCTTCGAGGGGGATCGCCCTCGGGCCCAATTTATATAAAATCATAGAATCTATCTAGAAGCTGCCCTTCGAGGGGAAACTAATCGGAGGGGCAACTATCCTCTCGGCCTCTATATTCTAACCCCGCTACTCCAACCACCACGGTGCAAACTCCTTGGAGTCTTCCAGGCCCTCTGTAAAGTAAAAAGCTAAGTTTTGCCTACCATTTCCCAAGTCTACATCCAATAGGGATAGTCTATCGCCTTTCTACCAACTCGATTTCCCTTTTGTTTTTTCCTTATTTTAAGTCAAGTTTATTAAGCTTTGTTCATTAATTTTGCCATAATAAATTCATTTTGCCCTTTAAAACTCTTCAAAATCCTTTAAAAACATTGGGCGATTTTCAAAATCATACTTCAACCCATTTGTACTCGAATCGCGCAACCCAAGCTCTGATACCACCTTTGTAACGGCCTAGATATAAATATTCGGGTTACGTTTCCAAGGATTTGATACCTTCATTCGGATCTTGCAATTCGTGTAGTTATTGAGTTTCTAAACAAAGTGTTAGTACTAAAAGAAGGGATTTCTTACCCTAAATTCGCGAGAGGTCCATTAGGGACCATAAACTGCCCTACTTGACTAACTCGCTCAAAAGCATTTATAGTTCAAAACATAAAAAAAAATAGAAATCGACGATACAACTTGCCTCGGCGGAGTCGGGTCAAAACCAATATAAACGAGTATAAACATCCAAAGAGTCGAGTCTGGTGGTAAATTAGTCTCTTGGTGAGCTGAACGTCCCAAAAGAAACCCTCGTTATGGAAGCACGGAACAAGAAAGGATCAAATAACTGAAACTATACTACGAGTCAAGGTCGAGCCACTCATGCGGGCCCTGAAGACCTCACTGAGGACATATAATATGCCTATACCTAAATAAATGATGATCTAATGCAGTGCGGAAATATTAAACACACAAGCAAGCTGAGAGCTTATATATATCCAGAAAGCGATTAGATGGGTCCACATAGGAGGCCAAATGGCATATCCCCATATCTCTCAAAACCCATGCCTCAATCGGGGCGGGTATCTCTCTCATGTCCGTACCTCAACCGGGGTCGGACAACTCGGTCGGTGCCGCTGTATATCTCATGCCTCAGTCCATACCTCAACCGGGGTTGGACACTCGGTCACCACCGCAGTCATATATATAGACCATGAAATCATACTCTCATATGACTCTATTAGGACAAACCCGATGGTGCTGGGTTGTCCTATGACCCTAGCAAAGACTCTAAGACTCACAGATAATGGATGTTCTCTTTCCAAACGCATAAAGAAGACGAATGCTCACTCATAAGTGCATAGCATAAGCATGGTACTACATGGCATGCTCTTATGCATATGCAATACCCACACACTATATGACACATCAGGCATGAGGTTCTAACTTGAGTAAGCCCCAGAGAACTTACTTGGAGTAGCAGATCAGTAAAAGGATAAGCAAGCAGGTCACAGATCACCTAGCAATTATTAATGAACATGTATAAGTATACTGCACAGAATGGGATCCATTTTCCCCTACACAGAATCATAATTAGTCATAACATCATCATTATCATTATCTCAACCATCATTTCTCATCGTATAACATCATATATTGTCTCATCATATATCATCTCATTCTCGTTATCATAAACTCATATTTTACTCATGTAATAACGATATTATCGCACAAGTGATTCATGTAATCAAAATCTCAAGATTTCTCATCAATCAGTTTACCAAGCCAAGTCCAAGCAAATCAGTTCAAAGGTTCCAAAATCATTTGTTCTCAAGACAATTCAATCCAAAACAATTTCTTAAAAATCATACTTAGCCAAACTCGATTATAAAATATTTAACCTTTAAAGTAATTTCACAAAATTAAATCCTCAAAATAATCCCGAAAATTTTTTATTTTATCTAAAAATCATCACTCCAAAGTATTAACGAATTTCCGACACTCTGATAAATAATTCAAATAATATAATTTAAATCTACCCATTTAAATAACTTCAATTAATAAATTAATTATTTTAATAATTAAATAATAACTAATTCGGCAAGTAAATAAATATTAGTAATAAAACAAAGAAATAAATAAATATTTAAGCTAACCAAAAACGGATCCAATTATTGATGAAGGGTTTATTTTCAATAAAATAAATTTATAAGATCAAAACCCCACTATAGTATAGTAGGGTCAAGTTCGTTCGCAGGGAGAAAGTGAGTGACTCAATTCTAGTTACCACATAGTAAGAAATAGCAAGAAGGGATGAAAAGCATAGAGTTTTGGGGGTTTGTATGTTGCTGAATTTTTAGAAAAATATCAATAGTATAAAAGATCTAGGGCGTAGATATCACCACAACGATAATTAAGCATGCATCGCAATGAATCATATGAAATTCATGTTTTTATCTATTAAAAAGATCAATTTGCATCAACCCTAGTAAAGCTATTAATTTATTTGCATAAATCGATAAACTTTATTAACAATCCTAATTAGGTTATTTAAAACTGGCGTTTCAACACCCTAATTACTATCCCATTCCCAAATTCAATCTTTCAATTCAATTGCGAAAAGGAATTTTTCCAAATTTTCATTGAGTACTTAGCACATAACAATAGATAAAACCCATCAATTCATCAATTCATAGCGAATTCGCAAGCATAACTATCGTTGGGATCAACCCAAACCCTAGAATAGGCGACTACTCACGCATATTCATGGTGAATAACTCAAAATTCATGAAAAGAGACATAAAACAGAAATTATGAATTGAATAAAACCTGAAATAATGTCAATAATGCATTCCAAAAGCCTCACAAAACGTTCCTCAACTTTCGCCAAAGAAATCGCTTCAAAAAGCTCTCCAATCCGCTCACAAAAGTGTGCTGAGAATTCAGAAAACTAGGGCTGAAAAAAAAAACTCCCTTTCTCAAACATTAAAAATCCTATTTATATTTAATAACCCATAAACTAAATTAGGAAATAAGAAATATTACAATTTTATTTAAAGTCTATCTAAGAAAAGGGGTAAAAATAATTAAATCTGGCTAAAAATCGTCCGCTAGAGTCTGTACCGACACGGGGCAACCTCGGTACCGAGCCTCCTTAGGGTCGGTATGGGTACTGTTGCTCAATTTGGCTCGTTCTGTCAAATCATGCCTCGGTACTGACTCAGGTGGGGTCGGTACAGGGTCGGTATATCTCAGTAAAATGCCCATATCTCTTTTGTTTGAACTCTGATTGCTTCCGTTTTTTTCCTATGCACTCCTTATTCTTTTTCGCATCTTTTCTCTCTTGAAAGTTTCTTCAAAAACAGCTTCAAAAATCCTGTAAATGACACAAAAGCTAGTGAAGATATCTATTTCTCATGAAACATGAAAATCTATGCAAAAGACACTAAACCCAATGCATAACCAATGAAAAAGACTTATATTAACACTGAAATATATGGAAAAATATGACTAAAAGCATGCACATCAAAATACCCCATACTTAGACTTGCTTGTCCTCAACCAATAACCGAACACGGGTCTTTCATCCCACAAACATACTCTTTACGCACTAGCCTTTTCAATTTAGTGCAACATGAATAAAGTAGACAAACATCCTAGCATGTACATGAGTGATCAAGTAGTCTGCATGCTTATCCATCCAACCTCACAGGGGAAAGTGTTTCACTCGCTTTCATGTGTTTAGGCTTTAAGAACAACATTCAACTCAAATTCAAATGCAAAAACTCTTAAATATTGAAACTTATATCACCAAATTCGCAACCAATTAATGCTAATGCAAACAAAAATCATCAGGAGGTCTTTCGCTCAATGGAAGACTTCAAAGAAGTCTCCATTCGGCGGGGTTGTAATGGGGTTTGGTATGAAATAAAGGGCATGGAATTATTTGGCTATGTGGTGCTCAATAAAGTTCGGGAATCAAGACTCCTAAATCTTCAACACAACTCAAACAAACCATAACTCTCAATCATATGAATCAACCAAACTCATCAACATATCTCATGAAGAACTCAACCCTTTTTTCCAACTCTAGATACCTCTCAATAATACAAATCATGCATAAAAGAAAATAAATAAGAACTATTTGGCTCATGCACTTTATTCATATACTTATAACTTCACCTTCTTTTTTTCTTTTTTTTTTCTTTTTTCCTTTTTTTTTGTTTTTTTTTTTGTTTTTTTAGAACAAAAATAATAATTAAAATAAAATGAAATAATAGTGCATTTATAATGTGAGCCAAAAATCCTTTTATATAATATGTAGCAAGAAAAAAAATAAAAACCAACCCATACTTCCATAAACTCAAAATTCTTCTCACTTGAACCCAAACATAAGCTCGTTCTCTCCACTAAATCATTAATCCAACCAACTCTAAGTCTTAATTCCCAAATGGGGGTCATGCTCAATTCGGCTAGAAAATAATTTAGTGGAGCTTATATAATATATAAAGGTCTCAGGCTAATGTTATGGCTTCAAGCAGAGATAATGTAGAGTAGGTAAAGAGAGGGTAAAATTGGCTCAAAAGGTGCCTCCGTCATTTAATTCTCATTCACATCAAACATATATATATATATATATATATATATATATATATAGGCATTGAAAAGTAGATAACCATCGCAATACTCAGAGATAAAATACATATGAAGAGTAAACTCACTCAAGAAAGTAGAGGGATTTTTATGTTCTCCCTATAAGGCCAAAATTCTCACTAGGTAAAAGTTTTGTTGGACTTCAGTTATGCCTAGGAACTTAGATCATACACGCTCAATTATGTCTACATAACCATATTTCCCATAAAACAAAAGTATAGGACAAGGCTAATCATTCCAATTATGCTATGGGACTTATATCTAGGGTTGGCAAATGGTACGAAAATTACCATACCAACCACCTACCAACCACAAACCACACTTGTTGGTAACCACACTTGCGGTAACCACACTTGTGGTAACCACCATGGTGGTAACCACGTGAAGGTGGTACGGTAATGGTAATGAAGTCTGAAATACCATGGTTACCATGGTTACCGAGTATATATATATATATATATATAATTTTTTTTATTTTTTATCTTTAAGGCTTTATGTTTTAACTTTTAACTTTTTAGTTTTTAGTTTGTGTTAATTTAATTAATACAAATTTAAATTGGTCCTTTATTGAGTAAAGGGAAAACTGGAAAGCGGCAGCCGCAACCCTAGTGCTCTTCGACGTCTTCCCTAGTTCGTTCAATTTCAAAGTTCTCAGACAAACACAAAGGGAAAAGCCGAAAGCGGCAGCCCTAGTCTCTCCGTTGAGTCCGTTCAAGACTTCCGAGGCCGTTCAAGCCTCAAGGGTTGCCCAATTTTAGAATTTCTCACTTGCTCTCTGAAGTCTCAATGGCTAGTCGTGGTTCATTCGGAAGAAGCGGTGGCATCGGAAGGAATGCACGAGGTATATGATTATTTATCTCTATGCCGGTTGAAGTCGGCCTTCCGGTAGGTGGCCGAGGTACAACTGTTGAACTTGGTTTATTTGATTCTGAACTTGTTTGAATTGGTTTGTTTGAATTTATTTGAACTTTTAACAGGTGGTAACCATGGTAATATACTGATGGTAACCACAAGTCGTGATTACCACATATGTGGTAACCACGACTTGTGGTTGGTATGTGGTATGAAAGTTTTCGTACCACCAGTTGGTGGTTGGTACGTGGTAATCCACATTTTAGGGTGGTTACCGTACCATGCCAACCCTACTTATATCATCATGTCAGCAATTATTTATCATCATAGGACATCTAAGTTAGGGTATCAAGCTAGAACTAACACATAAAGTAAACATGCATTTTTCTTTTCTTTTTCGACATTTTTTTTTACTTAAAGCAAGACTAAGATAATTAAAACATGCCTAAGGACTTGAACCTTAAAATGCATAAGACTTAAACATGAATGCATAATATAATCCAAATAAAATGAAATGAAGTACAACACATAGAAGAACAATTCGCAAAAATAATGACACACCAGTTTTCTGAATCCACCACCCCATGCTTAAAAGTAGACAGTGTCCCCACTGTCAAAAGAAAAATCAAAGTAAATGGAAGAAGACTCAGAAACTCACAAAAACAAGATGCAGAAGTTGCTGAAGAAATCAAGAAACTCTACTCAAAGGGCGGCGGCGGTGGTGGAAATGGGTTTTGTGGAAAGAAAGAGGATACCCAAGACATGAAAGAGGACTCGCGTGCTTCCTGTAGGTCCATCCTCTCATTCAAGCATGTAAACTCATTCCTTAGAACAGTCTGCCCTTCCTACAAGCTCTCCTGACCTAGTCTCAGAAAATGCAGCTCGCTCATGATATCATCAAAAGTAGAAGGCTGTTGTGTAGAAGTCCTACTCGGGCCAGTCCCATCAGGAAAGTAGTGGCTACTAGGCCTAGCGTCATGATCCATGAATTCAGTATGCTCCGGCTGACTCTCCTCATACTAGAACCCAGCTTAATAGGTTCGAGAGTCGCCATGTCTATCAGGCTGGTGAACCACTAAATCTAATGTGTCCTCTGGATGGGGATACCTGGGCGGTCGCTGACATCTCAGAGGATCTCCCAAAATCTCCTATGAAGTTGGACAATATTCACCAGCCCAAGTGTTGTGCCAATTCGGTACATACAACAAGTCCAAGTTCTTCTTGAGAATCTCAAGATTATAACCATGAAAAGTAGAAAAGAACATGTCCCGTTTCCTTGTGATCACCTTAGCACTTGTCAGATATGCAATGTCTATAAGCTGAGTAGCCGCAGACTTGTATCTGGTTAGATCTACTTGAAGGCACTTGGCCAAAAGCACAATCATGCCACCAAACCAAATCTCATCGGTGTTCTTCGCGTAATCTCTAACATGCGCAAGGAACTCATAACCCAAATTTAGGGGCTTCTCCATCTCGAATAACACCCCCCTTAAACAAACAATTTCCATCCTTGTAGGCCTAGAAAGCTCTTTCTTTGCCCATATAGTACTTTTCGTGCCACTTCTTGGTGCACTCTTTATAGATTTTGGTGTTTTCATAAGCTTTGAGCCTCAACTCCTCCAATTCTTGCAAGTCCATGAATGTCTTTGCTCCGGCCGCGTCAAGGTCCATGTTAAGCTCCTTGAGAGCCCATAATGCTCTATGCTCATGCTCAACGGGCAAATGGCAAGACTTACCATAAACCAAGTTGTAGGGAGTTGTGTGCAATGGTGTCTTGTACGCCGTTCTATATGCCCAAAGTGCATCATCTAGCGTAGATGACCAATCCTTTCTTGAGCGCGACACGTTCTTCTCTAAGATGCTCTTGATTTTCCCATTTGAAACCTCCACTTGGCCGCTAGTTTGAGGGTGATAAGTTGTTGCCACCCTATGAGTCACCCCATACTTAGCCAAAAGATCCTCGAAGCCCCTCTCTATGAAATGAGATCCTCCATCGCTGATAAGAACCCTTGGGACTCCAAACCTGGGGAATATGTTAGTCTTCAAAAATTTAGCTACAACTTTGAATCATTAGTACGTGTAGCTATTGCCTCAACCCATTTAGAAACATAATCAACCGCTACCAAGATATATTTATAAGGCCTTGATGAAGGGAAAGGCCCCATAAAATCAATATCGCATATGTCGAAAAGCTCAACCTCTAGGATTCCGGTGAGAGGGTTCTCATGTCTCCAAGTGATATTACCCGCTCTTTGGCACTCGTCGCAACCTTCAATGTATGCATGTACATCCTTGAACAAGGTAGGCCAATAGAAGTCACTTTGAAGAATCTTCGTCGTGGTCTTGAAGCTCTTTGCGTGGCCACCCGTCGGAAGGGTATGGCAATGCTTGATGATGCTCTCAATCTATTCATCCAGCACACAGCGTCTAAAGAAGTGGTCACTTCCTTACTTGAACAAGTAAGGTTCATCCCAATAGTAGTGTTTGACGTCGTGGAGGAACTTCTTCTTGGCTTGCGAGGTCAAATCCTTAGGGATTTCTCCCCCTACAATATAATTAGCAAAATCCGCAAGCCAAGGGGTCCTCGACCCTCTAACATTATAAATATGGTAAGATATAGGAGAAGAATGAGGGGTATAAAAGGAATCCTTAATGGAACTCACCAAATCAGAGCAAGTGAGCTTAATGAGGCTTTCGTCCGGCCTGGAGTCATTGATTGACACTTCATTTTCGGACTCCTTAAGGTGGTTTAAGGGCAACCTAGACAGATGTTCAGCCACCGAGCTTTCCGCTCCTTTCTTGTCCCTAATCTCACAATCAAATTCTTGCAACAAAAGCATCCACCGAAGGAGCCTAGGCTTGACATCCTTTTTGGTCATCAAATACCTTACTTCTGCGTGATCCGTATAAATAATGACTTTAGAACCTACTAAATAAGTACGAAACTTTTCAAAGGCAAATACCATGGCGAGGAATTCCTTCTCCGTCGTGGTGTACGTACTTTGCGCTTCATCGAGTTTCTTACTTGCATAGTAGATTGCATGAAGCTTCTTGTCTTTCCTTTGCCCAAGCACGGCACCCACAACATAGTCACTAGCATCACACATGATCTCAAAGGGAAGGTTCCAATCGGGCGATTGCATAATAGGAGCGGAAATAAGGGCTTCTCTTAAATTGTTGAATGCATCAAGACATTTTGCAGAGAAGTCAAAGGCTACATCTTTCATAAGCAAATTAGTTAAAGGTTTAGCAATCTTTGAGAAGTCTTGAATGAATCTCCTATAAAAGCCTGCGTGTCCTAAAATGCTCCTAATATCTTTCACATTAGAGGGAGGAGGTAATTTCTCAATCAATTCAATTTTAGCACGATCTACCTCAATTCCCCTATTTGAAACCAAATGCCCTAAAACAATTCCCTCTTGAACCATAAAGTGACATTTTTCCCAATTAAGCAGCAAATTAGTTTCTTCACATCTTTCTAGCACCCTACTCAAGTTGGCAAGACATGAATCAAAAGAAGAACCATAAACGGAAAAATCATCCATAAACACTTCTACTATATCCTCAATCATCTAAGAAAAAATAGCCATCATACACCTTTGAAAAGTTGTAGGTGCATTACAGAGCCCAAACGGCATCCTTCTGTAAGCAAAAGTTCCATAAGGACAAGTAAAAGTTGTCTTTTCCTGATCATCTGGATGAATGGGAATCTGCCAAAAACCACTATAGCCATCCAAATAGCAAAAATACTCGTGTTGTGCTAGACGCTCAAGAACTTGATCAATTAAAGGAAGAGGAAAATGATCTTTCCTAGTAGCACTATTCAACTTCCTATAATCAATGCACATGCACCATTTAGTATTGGTCCTATTAGGTACTAACTCACCTTTCTCATTCTCAATCACAGTCATTCCACCTTTCTCAGGGACAACATGAACAGGGCTCACCCATTTACTATCAGAAATAGCATAAATAATTCCAGCATATAACATTTTTGAAATTTCAGATTTGACTACTTCTTGCATATTTGGGTTAAGCCTATGCTGACTTTCTATAATTGGCTTATGATCATCCTCCATGAATATTCTATGCATGCACAAAGAAGGTGAAATTCCAATGATATCATCCAAAGAATAACCAATAGCCTTCCTATAGGTCTTAAGCACATTAAGTAACTTCTCTACTTCTTCCTCATTCAATTTCGCATTAATGATCACATGAAAAGTAGAATTGGGACCCAAGAAAGCATACCTAAAACCTTCTGGAAGTCGCTTAACCTCTAGGGAAGGCTCAATTGGAACAAGTGTTGGCTTTTCCTCCTCCCTCTTCAATATTGCTTCCAGAACCTCTAAAGAATAAACTTCCTCTTGGTTTGCCAAAAGACCTGAGACTGGGCCTGCAGACTCAAGACAATCAAAATAGCTTACCTCTACCATGTCCGTAGTTTTCTTCATCGTTTGATTGAAGCGAAACTCAACGATGTCATCCCCAATCTCAAATGTTAGGAGTCCCTTCCTAACATCAATTATCGCTCCAGCAGTTGCTAAGAACGGTCTTCCAAGAATGATGGGCACCTCTGGATCCTCCGGCATATCCATAACAATAAAATCAGTAGAGATGAAAAACTTACCTACACGGACGGGAACATCATCAATCACCCCAGTTGGTGATACTACTGTGCCATTAGCCATGGACACTCTCATGTTGATGGGCTCTAGGGCTCTTAAGCTCGTTTTTTACCATATATAAAGGGGGAGAAGGCTTACACTGGCACCTAAATCACACAAAGCCTTGAAACGGTAAGATCCTCAACCAATAGTAATAGCAAACTTACTTGGATCTCCAAGTTTCTCAGGGAACTTCACTGAACGGACCTCGTTAGAAAGTTCAGACATGGATCTCACCTTAGCTAAGTTGTCTTTCAAAAACTTAGTGTAAGCATGCATCTCACTCAAAGCGTCAGTGAAAGGAATAGTTATATTCAAACTTTGAAGCATCTTCACAAACCTTTGAAACTTACTTTCCGCTGTGTCCTTTACCTTTTTCGGAGGGTATGGAAGCACTTTCGTCGGATTCGGGGCTGAAATAGGCCCAGCAGAAGAATCCGTCACTGCTAAAGGAGGTTCAGTACCGAGGCCAAGGTGTCGGTACGGACCTCGGTACGAACTGTGCTTGAGAGAGGAGGGTCACCTGTTGAAGACGGGGGGTCGGTACTGCCCTCGGTACAGCTACTGGAATTAGGAGAAAAAGAAGAAATGACGGTTATACCTGCAGATGGGGTCAGTACCGACCCTGGGGGGGCTCGGTACGGCCTCGGTACGGCCATTGTTTTCGCCGTTTTCCTCCTCGTTTGACGTGCTTTCACGTCCAGACATTTTCTTTCTACTTCTTAGGTGAATTGCAGCTATTTGCCCCTTAGGGTTCTCATCAGGGCGGCCCGGGAATTTCCCTTGAGGTCGGGGGATTTGAGCCGCTAGGTGACCTAGTTGAGACTCCACTCCCTTCTTCCATGTTTCCAAATCTCCTAGTTGTGCTTGAACACCTTTTATTTGAGAATTCACATCGGAACGAAGCCCATTGAATCCTTCTTTAAGTTCTTGTACCCATGATGGTGGTTCTTGATAGCCAAGGGGCCTATATGGGGGAATCCTTTGATCTTGGGAGGTTAGCTCCCTTGGCCTTGTCCATAGTTACCCCAATTAGGGTAATGGTTGTTCCTCCCTGCATAGTTATTGTTCTGGTTCCCTGCATAATTGTTATTGTAATTGGGAGGCCTATAAGGGCCCCTCATATAACTTACCTCGTCGTAGTGCTCCGCCCTTTGTACCTGGCTAGCATTATCGCAATCTATAGTATTATGAGCTTGAGAACCACATTCTAAACAAGGTTGGTTTCGAGATAGAAAACTTACTTGTTTCTTGACGCATCGGGTCTCTTCATCATGGAATTGCTTACGCACATCTGGGTCAATTTCATTAGAAGGCTCATAAAGTTTCTTACCTGATGGTCTAGCCTCTTGGGTGCCATACATAGCATCATACTCCGTTAGCTTGTATAAAAGAGCCCATGCATCAATCAAAGTCATCTCAAGGAACCCACAATTGGTGTGTAGGTTCAATCGAGTCTTAGTCTTTGCATTGATGCCCTAAAAGAAGATTTCTTGGAGGACATACTCGGGTTGCCCATAGGTAGGGCATTGTCTCTACAATTCCTTGAACCTTTCCCAGGTCTCTAGAAATGTCTATCCTGGCAATTGGTGAAAGGAGGTGATCTTCTTCCTAAGCTCCGTTGCCTTCGCCGGAGGAAAGAATTTTGTCATCAACAAGTCATACAAAGCCTTCCATGTAGTGATAGACCTAGGCGGTAGACTCTCCAACCAATTTAGGGCTTTTCCTGCAAGAGACCATTTAAAAGCCTTTAATTGAACGTATTCTAACGATATATTATCGGCAACAATAGTATCGCATAAATCCATGAAGTTCTTGATATGAAGCATAGGGCATTCATTAGCTTTGCCCTCAAATTGAGATCTTTCAATTAAAGAGATGAAGTAAGATTTGATCTCAAAGTTGCGCTCAATCTCAGGGAGGACAATTGCAGACTCAGGCACCCTCAGTTCTGGGTGCATATATTGCTTTACATTCCTTGGGATAGAATCTAACTACTGTTGTAGACGAGCAGTCGCTTCCCTTTCTCTTTCTGCGGCGAGCTGAAACTGCTTCATCTACCGACGGAGTTCAGCCATCTCCGTAGCAACATCAACATTGTTGCCATTGTTTCAATTGTGACCTGTGATGTCTCCCATTGTCCTAGCTTCTCGTAGTCTGCGATGGAAAGAGCGGTCTGGTTCGGGATCGATAGAAAAATTGAAATCAAGCCGATGTCGCCCTGATGGCATAAACTAAAACCAGAAATAAAAACAAAGACACCACAATTAAAAGCAAAGGGGGGTGGGCAATTCCCAAACCCTAATAGTAACTAAAACTTTGGCACAATTGAAATCTCCCCGGCAACGGCGCCAATTTGATGAAGGGTTTTTTTTTCAATCAAATAAATTTATAAGATCGAAACCCCACTATAGTATGGTAGGATCAAGTTCGTTCGCAGGGAGAAAGTCAGTGACTCAATTCTAGTTACCAAAGAGCAAGAAATAGCAAGAAGGGATGAAAAGCATAGAGTTTTGGGGGTTTGTATGTTGTTGAAATTTTAGAAAAATATCAATAATATAAAAGATCTAGGGCGTAGAGATCACCACAACGATAATTAAGCATGCATCGCAATGAATCATATGAAATTCATGTTTTTATCTATTAAAAAGGTCAATTTGCATCAACCCTAGTAAAGCTATTAACTTATTTGCATAAATCGATAAACTTTACTAACAATCCTAATTAGGTTATTTAAAACTTGCATTCCAACAGCCTAATTACTATCCAATTCACAAATTCAATCTTTCAATTCAATTGCGAAAAGGAATTTCCCCAATTTTCATTGAGTACTTAGCACATAACAATAGATAAAACCCATCAATTCATAGCAAATTCGCAAGCATAACTATCGTTGGGATCACCCCAAACCCTAGAAAAGGCGACTACTCACGCATATTCATGGTGAATAACTCAAAATTCGTGAAAAGAGACATAAAACAGAAATTATGAATTGAATAAAACCTGAAATAATGTCAATAATGCGTCCCAAAAGCCTCACAAAACGTTCCTCAACTTTCGCTGAAGAAATCGCTTCAAAAAGCCCTCAAATCCGCTCACAAAAGTGTGCTGAGAATTCAGGATACTAGGTCTAAAAAAACCCCCATTTCTCAAACCCTAAAAATCCTATTTATATTTATTAACCCATAAACTAAATTAGGAAATAAGAAATATAACAATTTTATTTAAAGTCTATCTAAGGAAAGGGGTAAAAATAATTAAATCTGGCTAAAAATCGTCCGCCAGGAGTCTGTACCGACACGGGGCTACTTCGGTACGGAGCCTTCTTAGGGTTGGTATGGGTATTGTTGCTCAATTTGGCTCGTTTTGTCAAATCATGCCTCGGTACCGATCCAGGTCGGGTCGGTACAGATCAGTAAAACACCCATATCTCCTTTGTTTGAACTCCGATTGCTTCCGTTCTTTTTCCTATGCGCTCCATATTTGTTTCCACATCTTTTCTCTCTTTAAAGTTTCTTCAAAAACAGCTTCTAAAATCCTGTAAACCACACAAAAGCTAGTGAAGACATCTATTTCTCATGAAACATGAAAATCTATGCAAAAGACACTAAACCGCATCAATGAAAAAGTCTTATATTAACACTAAAATATATGGAAAAATATGATTAAAAACATGCACATGAATTATTAACTAAACCCGAACCTAAATTTTAAATATAACCCGGCCCAACACCTATGCTTCCAAAAATAAATAAAACCGAAAGCCCAGCCCAACAGATCAGAACCAGTAAGCCCAGCCCAACAGATCATAATCCGTTACTTAACCCCCAAACAGAACCCGGCAATTAAAATATAAAAAAATTAATAAAGGAGGTGGGGCATGGGTGATGCTGATGGGGCAAGGCAGTGGGCCCGCCTGAACAACCTTCTTCAACCTCAAGCCCGCTGCTGTCTTCCCCTGTCGCTCGGCCTCGCCCTGGCTTCGCCGATGGCCGGAGCACCCTCCCGTCCTCGCTCCCCCTGTTCGCACCCGCTTTTCATCTCTACTCTCACTCCTAAAAGCTCACCCACTCCTGCTCTTGAGTTCTCCCTCGCACCCATGCCCTCCCTTCTCGCTTACACTCTCGCTCTCGCCGGTACCCTCTCTCTCTCTCCGACCCGCTCTCGAACTCTCCGGCCATTTCTCACCTAAAGAACCCAGAAATGCGAAAGAATCGAATCCCAAGGGAAAGAGGAAGGAGGGAAGCTCACCGGAGGGGATCGAGGCTTCGTCTGAGATTCGTCAGAGGCGCTATGGATTCGAGGATGCTCCTGGCCACTACCGCTTGGTGGATGAGAGAAAGATTGAGGAGATCAGTTGCTGTGATTTGAAGGAAGGTCGAGGGAGTTGTTGAAGGTGCTCGGCTCGGTTTGGGGCTCGAAAACAGGGGATGCGATTTACGAGCTCGACGAGACGGAGGAGGAGAGGGGACGAGGGGTGGAGGTGCTTGGGTGGAATTGCAGTGGTGTCAAGGAGACAAGGAGGTGTTGTTGTGGTGTCGTTGGGGAGATAGGAGGAATGTCGAAGAAGGAGGTGGGGTGCCTTGGTTCTTGTGGTGGCAGAGAGTGATGAAACAAGGGTGTTAGAGGGAGCTTGCTGCAACCAGAGGAGGAAGAAAAGGCAGGGGAGAAGAAAAAAGAAAGGTTGAGGGAAATGTGTGGGTTTGGATTTGAAAAGAGAGGAGATGCCTTGTGTTGTTGCTGCTATCGAACAAAAGACAAGAAGAGGGATGTGTGTGTTAGTTTAGTCAAATCAAGTAAGGGAAGGAGGGAGTTAGGTGAGTGGATTGGTGTTACAGCTAGAATATGGGGTGATGTAGGGGCTAGGCCGAGAGTGGTTGAGATGTGAAAGGCATGGGGTGAGAGAGAAAAGTCAAATTAATTACACAGAAATAAATCCCAAAATCCGCTTTCCGATCTTAACCCGACGTGATTAAAATAAATTTAAAATGAATATTCAAAACTCAATTAAATAACGAAACTCGAAAATATTTTCAAGCATCGGAAAAAAATAAATCGAAATAAATTCGTTTTCAACTTTGAGTAACAAGTTTACGCCGACATTGTTTGAAGGAATTTAACTATGCCGTTTGCTCGAGGACTGAATATTTATTTTTGAATTTCTCGGAAATCTTAGAATCCAAGTAAAATTTTAAATCGGAAATAAAATCTGTAATTATTAATAATAATATTTAAAATCTCGGTCTTTAAAGTTAAAGATTTTTTCTTAAAAAATACTATTAAAGATTTTAAAATAAACAAATAAATATTTTTATAACAATAAAAAAATACAATGTAGAAAATGAATCAAATCATAGTTTCAACGTTATATTTATTTTAATTATATTATTTTATAATACAATGGACGAATAATAAAACTAGTTTATTGATATAGTAAAATTGAACATTAATGCAAACAACGTTAAAAAAAACTATATATTTTTCATTAACAACATATTTAATAAATGAAATTTCAATTTAAATAGTAAAAGTGAACATTAATTCCATATCATTTGACAGATTTATTGACGAGCATTTCTCTAATTCTCACATTATAATTTAAATGTATAATTTTTTTGTGCATATTTTTTATAGAATTTTAATAATAGTATATATAATTTTACAATATTATATTAATATATTTATGTGTATGGAACGAGACTTAAACTAGTATAATATATATCGATATTAAATATGCATATGAATATGACATTGGAAAACTACACAGTTTTAACATTTAATCAATTAAAGTTAGGAAATTTTTGGTATATGTCCATATTATAGGTCATAATTAGCTCCTTGTCCATTTATATAGTGAAAATAGCTCCTTGTCCCAAAATGATATTTTTGCCCCTGCCTGATTTTTTGCCCCGTTTGGTCATTTCTTCCTTCATTATCACGCAAAGCCATACCACAACAGCGACAGCAGAGCAACGCGATTCCGATTCGGAGCTTGATCGTTGATTTCAGCACCATTGATCGACGATTTCGAGCTCTACAATCAGATCTGAGGAGAAATATGTTCAAATTTGATCAAATACAACATTGTCATCCTAAATTCGATTTTCAAAAGAGGTAATTTTCTTATAATCTGTAATCTGTAATTTTCTTATAATCTGTAATCTCGATCATTGCTAATTTTGTGATTATAGAACTGTAACCTAGATTGCATGGTTATTCTAGTTTGATATAAGATTGCACGCAATCTGTAACCTAAATTGCACTGTAATCTATAATCTCTCTGTGACTATATTGTTGTAACCAAAATTACATTGTAACCTAATTGTTGATAGGTGAGTTTAAGTACATCTGTGTACCTGTAATCAATGTAATTCTTAGTTGTAATCAAAAGTAATGCATGTCAATAATGTAACCTAAATGTTGATACTGCTGTAACCAAAATTGCACTGTAACCTAAATGTTGATAGATGAGTTTGAGTACATCTGTGTACTTGTAATCAATGTAATTCTTAGTTTTAATCAAACGTAATGCATGTCAATAATGTAGTATATGTCAATCAATCTAGTATCTGTCATCAAAGTATATTTACGAAATCTAATAGATGTCACCAATGATCAGGTTCAATGGAGGCCAATCTGTTAATAGTAAAATTTGGAGGAGAATGGAAATTGGAAGATGGTGATTTAGTTTTTGCTGGGGATTTGTCATCAAAGGTAATTGTCATCATGCAAACTGTAATCATGAATGAGATGAAGAGTGAGATCCTGAACAGATTCACCACCAGTGAGAATTTGTCTCCTAATCTTCAATTCAGTCACTTGCATCCATTCAAGAAAACTACTGAGCCTTTTGTGATTGAGAATGACACTGATTTGAGGATTTTTTTGCAAATTAGTAAATTGAAGGAAGTGGATTGGACATTGCCTTTATATGTTACGGCTGCGAATGAAATCATTGAAGATGAGATTACAGAATCTACAAATGATGAAAATAAATTGGCATTACAGGCTCACAGCTCTGCCAAGGATACAAATATCATGGAAGATAACTTTGCTGTGCATGATGAAGATGTAGAATATATAAATGATGACTGTGATATGGATGATAATGAAGATGACACAGGGATTGAAAGTCGCATCAGTGGAAGTACAATGTCCACAAAATATACAGCAGCACCTGTAAGCGAAAGAAAGGTGGAAATTCTCATATTTGTGGGACAATTGTCAGAACAAAGGAAGATCTCAAAAATGTTATTGAATTGCTTGCTGCACAAGAAGCGTTTGCTTACAGAGTGAAAAAGTCAACACCATGTAATTATAGAACTGTTTGTGTTGATGGGAGCTACAACTGGAAAATTTATGGTGCCATAGTGGGTGGTTCAACTGTATTTCAAATTAAGAAATACTTTAATGAACATACATGTAACATGGAAGTAAGAATAGGAAAGCATCACCCTCCAACTTACAGACTCGTAGCTGAAAAGATCAAACATATGTGAAATATATTACAATACCTTACTGTAATCATTCTTCATTTCATATTTTATTTACTCCTTTACATAATATGTGCAGATTTGAAGATGAGAAAAAGGGTCCAACTCCAAGCCATATTAGAAACACGATGACAACTTAATTCAAGCTAAATGTTAGCTACTGGAAATCTTAGATGGCTCGTGATTTAGCAATGGTGATGACAATGGGGACAGCAGAAGAAAACTATGAATAAGTACCATAGTATTTTTGGGTCCTGAAGCAAGCAAAAATCCTGGAACTGTCACCTTCATTGAAGTTGGCAGCAAATCAAAGTTCAAGTATGTGTTCATTGCCTTTGGACCATGTATCCGAGCATTCCCAATCCTACGAAAGGTACAGATTCATTTCATAAGAAAAAATTACTATCACCAAATAACTACTGAATAAAATTCAATTGTACATGTGCTTGTGGTAGATGGTACATTTCTAAAAGGACAATACAGAGTGACTCTTCTCACAGCTTCTGCAGAAGATGCAAATCATCAAATATACCCTATTGGCTTTGCAGTGGTTGACTCAAAAAACAACGCCTCTTTGGAGTGGTTCTTCAACAAGCTAGCAACAGTCATCCCATAAAGTGAAGAGCTGGTTTTTGTTTCTGACTGTCATCAAAGCATTGCAAGAGCTTTAGAGTTGGTTTACCCAAATGCTAAGCATTAAGACTGCATATGGCACTTGAAGCAAAATATAATGGCAAAATTCAAGAAAAATATACTTTGTCAGTGGTTTGAAAATGCTGCAAAGAGTTATACAGAAGTAGATTTCAACAGCTACTTTGGATGCATCGGTATTACAAACACCAAGATGGAGAAATATCTTAAAGAAATACAGTTTGAGAAATGGGCAAAAGCTTATTCAAAAGGTGACAGGTACAATATGATGACTTCAAATAATGCAGAATCAATAAATAATGTCTTTGCTGAAGATAGATCTTTCCCAATTATAGGCTTACTGAATGCAATCAGAGAGAAGCTAACAAAATGGTTCAATGACCGCAGAAATGAATATGAAACCAACAACTTTGAGCTTTCGAATAAGATAAGTGATATAGTGTACATAAGATGCAGTGAAGCAAGAATGTAAAATGTGAAGCACCTCAATGAATTCCAGTTTGAGGTTGTCGGTGGGATGAACAGATTTATGGTTGATTTAAAGATGAAATCTTGTTCATGTAAGGTATTAGATTATGACAAGATACATTGTGTACATGCTCGAGTTGTCGTCAAGGACAAAAAACTGAGTTATCTGAGGTATATCAACAGCTACTACAAAAATGAAGCTTGGAAATTGGCTTATCATGAGACAATATAATCCAGTTCTAAAGGAAGAACAGTGGACTGTACCAGAAGACATCAACACACATAAATGTTACCAACCAATGATAGTTAAAAGATGTGGTTGCCCTCAAAAGAAAAGAAAGCCTTCAGCTTGAGAAATCAGAGGCAAAGCATCAAAGAGGATTCACAAGAGCTAGAGATTTAATGGTACAATAAGTTTGAGAATATTTACTCTATCTTTTTCTTATATGGAATAGAATGTCCAATGTCAATAGCTCATTAAACTGACACAGAATGTAAATTGTCACCATATTTCAGTTTTTTTTCTAACATTAGTGTTTTGCAAAGATTTCTAAATGGCAAAATGTTAAGTACATTATATCTTTACAAGATGAATGGTGTCATCACCATGAATCCTGTCACCATGAATTATGTCATGATGAAAATACATGTGATGGATAGTTATCTTCTAATATATGAATGAATAAAAGTGTCATATACACTGTAAGAAAAATAAAAACAGGGTAGTCAATGGTGTAACCACAATAAAAACAGGGTCAAATACACCATAACCAAAATCCTAACATATAAATCAAAAGAAAATGTGATGTACAGTATAGTTTACGATTTAGGGTTTAGGGTTTAGCATTTAGGGTTTAGGGCCAAGTCATTAAACCCTAAATAATGTAACCAATATAAAAAGAAGGTCCTAGACACTGTCACCACTATGAAAACAGGGAAATAGACATTGTAACCAAAGGAAAACATATAGACTCTGTAACCAAAATGGACACAGAGTCATAGGCACTTTCACCAAAATGATAACATAGAAATAGACAATGTAACAAAAGGAAACCCCTACCAGAAGGGAAGCACAAACCCTAAAATGGTAATAGACATTGCAACCAAAGGAAAACTCTACCAGAAGGGAAGCACAAACCCTAAAGGGGGCTAATGAGAAGCCAAAAGAAAATGTGTTGTACGGCCCTAAACCCTAAATCCAAAACCATAAACCCTAAAATGTGATGTACAGTACGTCTTTAAGATATGGTTGCTGTCACCAAATAGAAAACCCTAGAACAAGGTAAGCACAAACAGCAAAGGGGCTAATGAGATGCCAAAAGACATGAGATGGACAGTTCTCCTTCAATATATGAATAGGTAAGATATTTATAGATGTTGTACCAAAGATGAAATCAAGGTCCTAGACACTGTCACCAATATGCACACAGGGTCATAGGCACTGTCACCAAAATGATAACATGGAAATAGACACTGTTACCAAAGGAAAACCCTACTAGAAGGGAAGCACAAATCCTAAAGGGGGCTAATGAGAAGCCAAAAAAATCTGTGATGTACAGTATGGTTTAGGTTTAGGGTTAAGTCTTTAGGGCTTAAGGCCATGGCCCTAAACCCTAAATCCTAAACCATAAACCCTAAATTGTGATGTACAGTACGTCTTTAACGGATGGTTGCTGTCACCAAATGGAAAACCCTAGGACAAGGTAAGCGCAAACCCTAAAGGGGCTAATGAGAGGCCAAAAGACATGAGGTGGACAGTTCTCCTTCAATATACGAATAGGTAAGAGAGTCATACATGCTGTAAACAAGATGAAAACAAGGTCCTAGACACTGTCACCACTATGAAAACAGGGTAATAGACACTGTAACCAAAAGAAAACCTATAGAATATGTAACCAAATTGTACACAGGGTCATAGGCACTGTCACCAAAATGATAACATGGAAATAGAAACTGTAACCAAAGGAAAACCCTACTAGAAGGGAAGCACAAACCCTAAAGGGGGATAATGAGAAGACAAAAGAAAATGTAATGTACAGTATGGTTTAGGGTTTAGGGTTAAGTCTTTAAGGTTTAAGGCGAAGGCCCTAAACCCTAAATCCTAAACCCTAAACCCTAAAATAGTATGAACAGTACGTCTTCAACAGATGGTTGCTGTCACCAAATGGAAAACCCTAGGACAAGGTATGCACAAACCCTAATTTGGCTAATGAGATGCCAAAAGACATGAGGTGGAAAGTTCTCCTTCAATATATGAATGGGTAAGAGAGTCATAGATGTTGTAACAAAGATGAAAACAAGGTCCTAGACACTATCACCACTATGAAAACGGGGTAATAGACACTGTAACCAAAGGAAAAAATATAGATTCTGTAACCAAAATGCACACTTAGTCATAGGCACTCTCACCAAAATGATAACATGGAAATAGACACTGTAACCAAAGGAAAACCCTACCAGAAGGGAAGCACAAACACTAAAGGGGGATAATGAGAAGCCAAAAGAAAATGTGATGTACAGTATGGTTTAGGGTTTAGGGTTAAATCTTTAGGGTTTAAGGCGAAGGCCCTAAACCCTAAATCCTAAACCCTAAACAATAAAATGTGATGTGCAGTACGTCTTTAACAGATGGTTGTTGTCACCAAATGGAAAACACTAGGACAAGGTAAGCACAAACTCTAAAGGGGCTAATGAGATGTCAAAAGACATGAGGTGGACAGTTCTCCTTCAATATACGAATGGGTAAGAGAGTATAAATGTTGTAAACAAGATGAAAACAAGGTACTAGACATTGTCACCACTATGAAAACAGGGTAATAGACACTGTAACAAAAGAAAAACCTATAAACTATGTAACCAAAATGCACACATGGTCATAGGCACTGTCACAAAAATGATTATATGTAAATAGACATTGTAACCAAAGGAAAACCCTATCAGAAGGTAAGCACAAACCCTAAAGGGGGCTAATGAGAAGCCAAAAGAAAATGTGATGTACAATATGACTTAGGGTTTAGGGTTAAGTCTTTTGGGTTTAGCGTCAAGGCCCTAAATCATAAATCCTAAACCCTAAACCCTAAAATGTGATGTACAGTACGTCTTTAAGAGATGGTTGTTGTCACCAAATGGGAAACCCTAGGACAAGGTAAGCACAAACCCTAAAGGGGCTAATGTGATGCCAAAAGATATGAGGTGGACAGTTCTTCTTCAATATATGAATGGGTAAGAGAATCATCGATGTTGTACCCAAGATGAAAACAAGGCCCTAGACATTGTCACCACTATGAAAACAGGGTAATATACACTATAACCAAAGAAAAACCTATAGACTCTGTAACCAAAATGCACACAGGGTCATAGGCACTCTCACCAAAATGATAACATGGAAATAGACACTGTAACCAAAGGAAAACCCTACCAGAAGGGAAGCACAAACACTAAAGGGGGATAATGAGAAGCCAAAAGAAAATGTGATGTACAGTATGGTTTAGGGTTTAGGGTTAAATCTTTAGGGTTTAAGGCGAAGGCCCTAAACCCTAAATCCTAAACCCTAAACAATAAAATGTGATGTGCAGTACGTCTTTAACAGATGGTTGTTGTCACCAAATGGAAAACACTAGGACAAGGTAAGCACAAACTCTAAAGGGGCTAATGAGATGTCAAAAGACATGAGGTGGACAGTTCTCCTTCAATATACGAATGGGTAAGAGAGTATAAATGTTGTAAACAAGATGAAAACAAGGTACTAGACATTGTCACCACTATGAAAACAGGGTAATAGACACTGTAACAAAAGAAAAACCTATAAACTATGTAACCAAAATGCACACATGGTCATAGGCACTGTCACAAAAATGATTATATGTAAATAGACATTGTAACCAAAGGAAAACCCTATCAGAAGGTAAGCACAAACCCTAAAGGGGGCTAATGAGACGCCAAAAGAAAATGTGATGTACAATATGACTTAGGGTTTATGGTTAAGTCTTTTGGGTTTAGCGTCAAGGCCCTAAATCATAAATCCTAAACCCTAAACCCTAAAATGTGATGTACAGTACGTCTTTAAGAGATGGTTGTTGTCACCAAATGGGAAACCCTAGGACAAGGTAAGCACAAACCCTAAAGGGGCTAATGTGATGCCAAAAGATATGAGGTGGACAGTTCTTCTTCAATATATGAATGGGTAAGAGAATCATCGATGTTGTACCCAAGATGAAAACAAGGCCCTAGACATTGTCACCACTATGAAAACAGGGTAATATACACTATAACCAAAGAAAAACCTATAGACTCTGTAACCAAAATGCACACAGGGTCATAGGCACTCTCACCAAAATGATAACATGGAAATAGACACTGTAACCAAAGGAAAACCCTACCAGAAGGGAAGCACAAACACTAAAGGGGGATAATGAGAAGCCAAAAGAAAATGTGATGTACAGTATGGTTTAGGGTTTAGGGTTAAATCTTTAGGGTTTAAGGCGAAGGCCCTAAACCCTAAATCCTAAACCCTAAACAATAAAATGTGATGTGCAGTACGTCTTTAACAGATGGTTGTTGTCACCAAATGGAAAACACTAGGACAAGGTAAGCACAAACTCTAAAGGGGCTAATGAGATGTCAAAAGACATGAGGTGGACAGTTCTCCTTCAATATACGAATGGGTAAGAGAGTATAAATGTTGTAAACAAGATGAAAACAAGGTCCTAGACATTGTCACCACTATGAAAACAGGGTAATAGACACTGTAACAAAAGAAAAACCTATAAACTATGTAACCAAAATGCACACATGGTCATAGGCACTGTCACAAAAATGATTATATGTAAATAGACATTGTAACCAAAGGAAAACCCTATCAGAAGGTAAGCACAAACCCTAAAGGGGGCTAATGAGAAGCCAAAAGAAAATGTGATGTACAATATGACTTAGGGTTTAGGGTTAAGTCTTTTGGGTTTAGCGTCAAGGCCCTAAATCATAAATCCTAAACCCTAAACCCTAAAATGTGATGTACAGTACGTCTTTAAGAGATGGTTGTTGTCACCAAATGGGAAACCCTAGGACAAGGTAAGCACAAACCCTAAAGGGGCTAATGTGATGCCAAAAGATATGAGGTGGACAGTTCTTCTTCAATATATGAATGGGTAAGAGAATCATCGATGTTGTACCCAAGATGAAAACAAGGCCCTAGACATTGTCACCACTATGAAAACAGGGTAATATACACTATAACCAAAGAAAAACCTATAGACTCTGTAACCAAAATGCACACAGGGTCATAGGCACTCTCACCAAAATGATAACATGGAAATAGACACTGTAACCAAAGGAAAACCCTACCAGAAGGGAAGCACAAACACTAAAGGGGGATAATGAGAAGCCAAAAGAAAATGTGATGTACAGTATGGTTTAGGGTTTAGGGTTAAATCTTTAGGGTTTAAGGCGAAGGCCCTAAACCCTAAATCCTAAACCCTAAACAATAAAATGTGATGTGCAGTACGTCTTTAACAGATGGTTGTTGTCACCAAATGGAAAACACTAGGACAAGGTAAGCACAAACTCTAAAGGGGCTAATGAGATGTCAAAAGACATGAGGTGGACAGTTCTCCTTCAACATATGAATGGGTAAGAGAGTCATAGATGTTGTAACCAAGATGAAAACAAGGTCCTAGACACTATCACCACTATGAAAACAGGGTAATAGACACTGTAACCAAAAGAAAACATATAGACTCTGTAACCAAAATGCACATAGGGTCATAAGCACTCTAACAAAAATGATTACATGGAAATAGACATTGTAACCAATGGAAAACCCTATTAGAAGAGAAGCACAAACCCTATACGGGGCTAATGAGAAGCCAAAAGAAAATGTGATGTACAATATGGTTTAGGGTTAAGGGTTTAGTCTTTAGGGCTTAGCGCCAAGGCCCTAAACCCTAAACCCTAAAATTTTATGTATAGTACATCTTGAAGAGATGGTTGCTGTCACCAAATTGAAAACTCTAGGACAAGGTAAGCACAAACCTAAAGAGGCTAATGAGATGCCAAAAAGATATGAGGTGGACAGTTCTCCTTCAATATATGAATGGGTGTCATATATGTTGTAACCAAGATGAAAACAAGGTCCTAGACACTATCACGACTATGAAAACAGTGAAATAGACACTATAACCAAAGGAAAACCTATAGACTCTGTAACCAAAATGCACACAGGGTCATAGGCACTTTCACCAAAATGATAACATGGAAATAGACATTGTAACCAAAGGAAAACCCTACTAGAAGGGAAGCACAAACCTAACATGGAAATAGACACTGCAACCAAAGGAATACCATACCAGAAGGGAAGCACAAACCCTAAAGGGGCTAAGGAGAACCCAAAAGAAAATGTGTTGTACGGGCCTAAACCCTAAATCCTAAACCCTAAACCCTAAAATGTGATGTACAGTACGTCTTTAAGAGATGGTTGTTGTCACCAAACGGGAAACCCTAGGACAAGGTAAGCACAAACCCTAAAGGGGCTAATGTGATGCCAAAAGATATGAGGTGGACAGTTCTTCTTCAATATATGAATGGGTAAAAGAATCATAGATGTTGTACCCAAGATGAAAACAAGGTCCTAGACATTGTCACCATTATGAAAACAGGGTAATATACACTATAACCAAAGAAAAACCTATATACTCTGTAACCAAGATGCACACAGGGTCATAGGCACTGTCACCAAAATGGTAACATTGAAATAAACAATGTAACCAAAGGAAAACCCTACTAGAAGGGAAGCACAAATCCTAAAGGGGGATAATGAAAAGGCAAAAGAAAATGTGACGTTCAATATGGTTTATGGTTTAGGTTCAAATCTTTAGGGTTTAAGGCGATGGCCCTAAACCCTAAATCCTAAACCCTAAACTCGAAAATGTGATGTACAATACGTCTTTAACAGATGGTTGCTGTCACCAAATGGAAACCCTAGGACAAGGTATGCACAAAACCTAAAGGGGCTAATGAGATGTCAAAAGACATGAGGTGGAAAGTTCTTCTTCAATATATGAATGGGTAAGAGAGTCATAGATGCTGTAACAAAGATGAAAACAAGGTCCTAGACACTATCACCACTATGAAAACAGGGTAATAGACACTGTAACCAAAAGAAAACATATAGACTCTGTAACCAAAATGCACACAAGGTCATAAGCACTGTAACAAAAATGATTACATGGAAATAGACATTGTAACCAATGGAAAACCCTATTAGAAGAGAAGCACAAACCCTATACGGGGCTAATGAGAAGCCAAAAGAAAATGTGATGTACAGTATGGTTTAGGGTTAAGGGTTTAGTCTTTAGGGCTTAGCGCCAAGGCCCTAAACCCTAAACCCTAAAATTTTATGTATAGTACATCTTCAAGAGATGGTTGCTGTCACCAAATTGAAAACCCTAGGACAAGGTAAGCACAATCCTAAAGAGGCTAATGAGATGCCAAAAAGATATGAGGTAGACAGTTCTCATTCAATATAAGAATGGGTAAGAGAGTCAAATATGTTGTAACCAAGATGAAAACAAGGTCCTAGACACTATCACCACTATGAAAACAGGGTAATAGACACTATAACCAAAGGAAAACCTATATACTCTGTAACCAAATTGCACACATGGTCATAGGCACTGTCACCAAAATGATAACATGGAAATAGACATTGTAACCAAAGGAAAAACCCTACTAAAAATGAAGCACAAACCTAACATTGAAATAGACATTGCAACCAAAGGAAAACCCTACCAGAAGGGAAGCACAAACCCTAAAGGGGCTAATGAGAAGCCAAAAGAAAATGTGTTATACGGCCCTAAACACTAAATCCTAAACCCTAAACCCTAAAATGTGATTTACAATACGTCTTTAAGAGATGGTTGTTGTCACTAAATAAAAAACCCTAGGATAAGGTAAGCACAAACCCAAAAGAGGCTAATGAGATTCCAAAAGACATGAGGTGGACGGTTCTCCTTCAATATATGAATGGGTAAAAGAGTCATAGATGTTGTACCCAAGATGAAAACATGGTCCTAGACATTGTCACCACTATGAAACCAGGGTAATAGACACTCTAGCCAATAGAAAAACCTATAGACTCTGTATCCAAAATGCACACAGGGTCATAGGCACTTTCAGCAAAATGATAACATGGAAATAGACATTGTAACCAAAGGAAAACCCGACTAGAAGGGAAGCACAAACCTAACATGGAAATAGACACTGCAACCAAAGGAAAACCCTACCAGAAAGAAAGCACAAACCGTAAAGGGGGCTAATGATAAGCCAAAAGAAAATGTGAAGTACGGCCCTAAACCCTAAATCCTAAACCCTAAACCCTAAAATTTCATGTACAGTACGTCTTTAAAAGATGGTTGTTGTCACCAAATGGAAAACCTTATGATAAGGTAAGCACAAACTCTAAAGGGACTAATGAGATGCCAAAAGACATGAGGTAAACAGTTCTCCTTCAATATATGAATGGGTAAGAGAGTTATAGATGTTGTACCCAAGATGAGTACAAGGTCCTATACACTGTCACCACTATGAAAGCAGGGTAATAGACACTATAACCAAAGGAAAACCTATAGACTCTGTAACCAAAATGCACACAGGGTCATAGGTACTGTCTCCAAAATATTGACATTGAAATAAACATTGTAACCAAAGGAAAACCCTACTAGAAGGGAAGCACAAACCCTAAAGGGCGCTAATGAAAAGGCAAAAGAAAATGTGATGTACAATATGGTTTAGGGTTTACGGTTAAATCTTTAAGGTTTAAGGTCAAGGCCCTAAACCCTAAATCCTAAACCCTAAACCCTAAAATGTAATGTACAGTACGTCTTTAACAGATGGTTGTTGTCACCAATTGGAAAACCCTAGGACAAGGTAAGCACAAACCCTAAAGGGGCTAATGGGATGTCAAAAGACATGAGGTGTACAGTTGCCCTTCAATATATGAATGGGTAAGAGAGTCATAGATGCTGTAAAGAAGATGAAAAAAATGTCCTAGACATTGTCACAACTATGAAAACAGGGTAATAGACACTGTAACCAAAGGAAAACCTATAGACACTGTAACGAAAATTAACACAGAGTCATAGGCACTGTCACCAAAATGATAACATGGAAATAGACAATGTAACCAAAGGAAAACCCTACCAGAAAGGAAGCACAAACCTAACATGGAAATAGACATTTCAACCAAAGGAAAACCCTACGAGAAGGGAAGCACAAACCCTAAAGGGGGCTAATGAGAAGCCAAAAGAAAATGTGATGTACAATATGACTTAAGGTTTAGGTTTATGTCTTTTGGGTTTAGCCGCAAGGCCCTAAATCCTAAATCCTAAACCCTAAACCGTAAAATGTGATGCACAGTACGTCTTTAAGAGTTGGTTGTTGTCACCAAATGGAAAACTCTAGGATAAGGTAAGCACAAACCGTAAAGGGGCTAATGAGATGCCAAAAGATATGAGGTGGACAGTTCTCCTTCAATATATGAATAGGTAAGAGAGTCATAGATGTTTTAACCAAGATCAAAACAAGGTCCTAGACACTGTCACCACTATGAAAATAGGGTCATAGACACTACAACCAAAGGAAAACTTATAAACTCTGTCACCAAAATGATAACATGGAAATAAACATTGTAACAAAAGTAAAAAACCTACCAGAAGGGAAGCACAAACCTAACATGGAAATAGACACTTTAACCAAAGGAAAACCCTACCAGAAGGGAAGCAGAAACCCTAAAGGGTGCTAATGAGAAGCAAAAGGAAAATGTGATGTACAGCCCGAAACCCTAAATCCTAAACCCTATACCCTAAAATGTGATGTACAGTACGTCTTTAAGAGATGGCTGTTGTCACTAAATAGAAAACCCTAGGATAAGGTAAGCACAAACCCTATAGAGGCTAATGAGATTCCAAAAGACATGAGGTGGACGGTCTCCTTCAATATATGAATATGTAAGAGAGTCATAGATGTTGTACCCAAGATGAAAACAAGGTCCTAGACACAGTCACCACTATGAAAACAGGGTAATAGACATTGTAACCAAAAGAAAACCTATAGACTCTGTAACAAAAATGCAGACAGGATCATAAGCATTGTCACAAAATTGATTACATAGAAATAGACATTGTAACCAAAGGAAAACCCTATCAGAAGGGAAGCAGAAACCCTATACGGGGCTAATGAGAAGCCAAAAGAAAATGTGATGTACATTATGGTTTAGTGTTTAGGGTTAAATCTTTAGGGTTTAAGGCAAAGGCCCTAAACCCTAAACCCTTAAATGTGATGTACAGTACGTCTTTAACAGATGGTTGCTGTCACCAAATGGAAACCCTAGGACAAGGTATGCACAAACCCTAAAGGGACTAATGAGATGTCAAAAGACATGAGGTGTACAGTTCTCTTTCAATATATGAATGGGTAAGAGAGTCATAGATGCTGTAACCAATATGAAAACAAGGTCCTAGACACTGTCACCACTATGAAAACAGGGTAATAGACATTGTAACCATAAGAAAACCTATAGACTCTGTCACCAAAATGCACACAGGGTCATAAGCACTGTCACAAAAATGATTACATGGAAATAGACATTGTAACCAAAGGAAAATCCTATCAGAAGGGAAGCAGAAACCCTATACGAGGCTAATGAGAAGCCAAAAGAAAATGTGATGTACAATATGGTTTAGAGTTAAGGGTTTAGTCTTTAGGGCTTAGAGCCAAGGCCCGAAACCCTAAATCCTAAACCCTAAACCCTAAAATTTATGTACAATACGTCTTCAAGAGATGGTTGCTGTCACCAAATGGAAAACCCTAGGACAAGGTAAGCATAAACCTAAAAAGGCTAATGAGATGCCAAAAGATATGAGGTGGACAGTTCTCCTACAATATAAGAATGGGTAAGAGAGTCAAATATGTTGTAACCAAGATGAAAATAAGGTCCTAGACACTATCACCACTATGAAAACAGGGTAATAGACACTATAACCAAAGGAAAACCAATAGACTCTGTAACCAAATTGCACACAGGGTCATAGGCACTGTCACCAAAATGATAACATGGAAATAGACATTGTAACCAAAGGAAAAACCCTACTAAAAATGAAGCACAAACCTAACATGGAAATAGACATTGCAACCAAAGGAAAACCCTACCAGAAGGGAAGCATAAACCCTAAAGGGTGCTAATGACAAGCCAAAGGAAAATGTGATGTACGGCCCGAAACACTAAATCCTAAACCCTATACCCTAAAATGTGATGTACAGTACGTCTTTAAGAGATGGTTGATATCACTAAATAGAAAACCCTAGGATAAGTTAAGCACAAACCCTAAAGAGGCTAATGAGATTCCAAAAGACATGAGGTGGACGGTTCTCCGTCAATATATGAATGGGTAAGAGAGTCATAGATGTTGTACCCAATATGAAAACAAGGTCCTACACATAGTCACCACTATGAAAACAGGGTAATAGACACTATAACCAAAGGAAAACCTCTAGACTCTGTAAGCAAAATGTACACAGAGTCATAGGCACTGTCACCAAAATGATAACATTGAAATAAACACTGCAACCAAAGGAAAACCCTACTAGAAGGGAAGCACAAACCCTAAAGGGGGCTAATGAAAAGGCAAAATAAAATGTGATGTACAGTATTGTTTAGGGTATAGGTTTAAGTCTTTAGTGTTTAAGGTCAAGGCCCTAAACCCTAATTCCTAAACCCTAAACCCTAAAATGTGATGTACAGTACGTCTTTAAGAAATGGTTGTTGCACCAAATAGAAAACCCTAGGACAAGGTAAGCACAAACCCTAAAGAGGCTAATGAGATGCCAAAAGACATGAGGTGGACAGTTCTTCTTCAATATACGAATGGGTAAGAGAGTCATAGATGATGTAAACAAGATGAAAACAACGTCCTAGACATTGTAACCACTATGAAAACAGGGTAATAGATACTATAACCAAAGGAAAATCTATAGAATCTATAACCAAAATGCACACAGGGTCATAGGCACTGTCACCAAAATGATAACATGGAAATAGACATTGTAACCAAAGGAAAACCCTACCAGAAGGGAAACACAAACCCTAAAGGGGGCTAATGAAAAGGCAAAAGAAAATGTGATGAATAGTATGGTTTAGGGTTTAAGGTTAAGACTTTAGGGTTTAAGGCCAAGGCCCTAAACCCTAAATCCTAAACTGTAGACCCTAAAATGTGATGTACAGTACGTCTTTAACAAATGGTTGTTGTCACCAAATAGAAAACCCTAGGACAAGGTAAGCACAAACCCTAAAGAGGCTAATGAGATGCCAAAAGACATGAGGTGGACAATTCTTCTTCAATATACGAATGGGTAAGAGAGTCATAGATGTTGTAAACAAGATGAAAACAAGGTCCTAGACATTGTAACCACTATGAAAACATGGTAATAGATACTGTAACCAAAGGAAAATCTATAGACTCTATAACCAAAATGCACACAGGGTCATAGGCACTGTCACCAAAATGATAACATGGAAATAGACATTGTAACCAAAGGAAAACCCTACCAGAAGGGAAGCACAAACCCTAAAGGGGGCTAATGAAAAGGCAAAAGAAAATGTGATGAACAGTATGGTTTAGGGTTTAAGGTTAAGTCTTTAGGGTTTAAGGCCAACGCTCTAAACCCTAAATCCTAAACCGTAAACCCTAAAATGTGATGTACAGTACGTCTTTAACAGATGGTTGCTGTCACCAAATGGAAAACCTTAGGACAAGGTAAGCACAAACCCTAAAGTGGCTAATGAGATGCCAATAGACATGAGGTGGACAGTTCTCCTTCAATATATGAATGGGTAAGAGAGTCATAGATACTGTACCCAAGATGAAAATAAGGTCCTAGACACTGTCACCACTATGAAAACAGGGTAATAGACACTGTAACCAAAAGAAAACCTATAGACTCTGTAACCAAAATGCACACAGGGTCATAGACACTGTCACCAAAATGATAACATGGAAATAGACATTGTAACCAAAGGAAAACCTTACTAAAAGGGAAGTACAAACACTAAAGGGGGTGATGAAAAGGCAAAAGAAAATGTGATGTACAGTATGGTTTAGGGTTTAGGTTTAAGTCTTTAGGGATTAATGCGAAGGCCCTTAACCCTAAATCCTAAACCCTAAACCCTAAAATGTGATGTACAGTGTAACGGCCCGGATATAAATACCCGGGTTACGTTTTGAAGGTCGGATACCTTCGTGCGGATCTTGCAATTCAGGTACGGGTCAGTCCGGTTCTTCGCTTTCGCCTAGGAGGATCCCTCGCCATAGAAGCACAGAGTAGCAAAAGGGCGGGTACCTAAGTCTATCCACGAAGTCAGGCCCAGAGACGCATGCGGGCCCTAAAGACCTCGCTGAGGACATATAATTCGCCTATACCTAGAATAAAGGATGTTCTAATGCAGTACGGAATTTAAATCCCACTATCATGCCCCTATATATATAATATGCAGAAAAGAATTGTAAAGGCGCCCAAAGAATGCCAAGTGGCATATCCCCATATCTCTGTATTTCCCGTACCCACTCCGAGGTAGGGCGCTCGACCTTAGCCGAACCGTAACAAATATATTCCCGTACACACTCCGAGGTAGGGTGCTCGGCCTTAGCCAAACTATAACAGATATATTCTCGTACCCACTCCGAGGTAGGGCGCTCGGTCTATGCCGAACCGTACAGAGATACATATATAGATCATACTCATCGACTCGATCGGGGACCGAAACGGTATAAAACACGAATGTCCCCATGACCCTAGCAAAGACTCTAAGACTCACAGATAACGGCCGTTCTCTTTTCAAACGCATAAAGAATAGGGATGCTCATTCATAAGTGCAATTCCTAAGCATGATACTACATGGCATGCTTTTATGCATATGCAACACCTACATACTATATGACACATCAAGAATGAGGTCCGGGTTACTGAGTAAGCTCTCGTAGGAAACTTACCTGGAGGCGCGCAGAATCCAAGCAATCAACACCAATAATAAGCAATGTCCAATGGATCACAAATCACCGAATAAACATACAAATATGCATAAGTCTATCTAAGTCACACAAGGCGTACCTAACTATCATACATAACTTCATATATTTCATAGGTCTCGTTATCATCATCACCCTCATATCAACTCACCTCATATCTTATCATATCATCTTATTCATTCAATCATATCATCTCGCATCTTGTCTCAACATCATCATCATTATCTCCTAACTCATAGCATCATATAACATCTCATTAATGTCATCATCTCAACTCATTATTTTACCATATATCAATCCTTTTAGAAAACATGTATCATTATCTCGTATATAAGTCGTACTCATACTCTAATGAATCATCATATAACATATCCATAATCATATTTAAGAACCTATCATACTTCTCAATCATATAACATAACATCATACTTTCATATATACGACAACACATCACGATATCATATTTAAGGACATATATCAACGTCTCATATCCTAATTCATACTTAATCATTATATCGATATCATAACACAAAACCTCATAGCATGCTTCATAATCAACACATAACACATCAATATCACATATCATAATTTACAAGTCATACAAGCAAGTCAATTTCCCAAGATTTCCGAAGTTCTTAAATCTCAAGTTAGATCAATCTTTATTTAAAATTATTTTTCCAAATCACACTTGACCCAAAAATCCATTTATAAACCATTTCCCTTTAATCAACTTATTATTATATTTTATTAGAATAATTCCGACAAGGTTAGTATTTCCAAAAAAAATTCTCCTTTATCTTATAAACCAATTTCCATCATTAAACATTTTCCAAATCCTTTTTCCAATCCAAAACCAATTAATATAATATATTATATCCCAAATATCTTAACATTTATATCAAATATACAATTCTTTAAAACCCATTTTAAATATCCACATTAATATTATATATCATATTATATTCCATTTATTAAATATTAATTATATAAAAAAAATTATATACTTAACAAAACAAATATCATAACCCAATAAAATAAAACAAGCCCAACCCGAAGCTAAGCCCAACCCGGATTCACTTGCCTAGACCCGGCCCAAGACCCAACCCCATATCCAAATTCTGATTTTAGGCACTAAACCGGTTCTATTAAACAAAAGGATGAACCGACCCAGGAAGAAAGAAAAGTAATTAGAGGACTACACTTTTAAAAGGGCATTCTATCCTCCTATCAGATGCAGACCACATAATTGCTCATCTCTGTGTGTTGTTTAATAGTTTAGGGGTGCTCTCTGGTGAAAACCAAAATTGCGGTAAAAACCTGTGAGGACCGGCTTTTTAGCTCGGTTCACTAGCTTTATAGCCCGGTTTTGAATAGAACCGATCTATAAAGTCACATATTTTAACCCGGTTCTGAATAAAACCGAGCTATAAAGTCACTAATGTAATTTTAAAACATAAGTTTTCAGCACGATTTTTAGGTTTAACCGAGATATAGTGTCATGTGTTATTTTAAAACTGGAGTTTTTAGCACGGTTTTTAGGTTGAACCGAGTTGTAAAGTCACTATGTAATTGAGATGTTTTGTATTAAGGAATCACTATGTGTGGCATTAAAACAAATCCAATTGGTTACCTCTCGAAAGGGTACATCCACCTAAAATGGACAGGGCCACATAACTTTGCTTCTCTTCCAATATGAATACAAAGGTGGACCATAATGACAAAGAAGGATGGAGGGAAGTATCTCTCCAGTAAACATATTGTAATGATGATCTCCTCTTCTAATTCCTCCAACCTTTTTTTATCTAGCACCCTTTGACATAACTCGTTGAAAAATGCAAACAGACGCCATAAAGCTTTTCTTAGGCCTTCTGGAAGAAGCCCTCTTAATGCAACATACAAAAGGTGTTGCATTAACACATGATGGTCATGGGAATTGAGACCAAGCAACTTACACTCTCCCAACTTGACACAATTACTGATATTGCTGCAATACCCGTCTGCAAACCTCTGAGAATACAACTTACGACAAAATTGAATTTTCTCAAGCTTTGTTAAAGTTTAAGTTGCGGACGGTAGGTCTAACTTAGCACATTTGTCTTCCAAAGGCGCATCTTCCATCAATTCAAGTAACTCTTGATCTCTGCGAGACTCATCTCCAATTTTTGATTTATCATTGACATCTAATATGGTGGATAAGACATTCTCATAAACATTCTTTTCAATATGCATGACATCGAGGTTGTGATGTAAAGAAAGTACCTAACATCAGGGAGCATCATCTAGATTAGGGATTCTAGTGCTAAGGTTGAGAAAAGATCAGAAAAATAAAAAAAAATATTAACCCTATACTAACCTCCCAATATGGCAAGTAAAAAAAATTGACTTTTTTTTCAACCATTTTGCAGGGTCTCCTTTCGCATAATGTGGCTTCTTTTTTGTCTTCCCAAAATTATTTTTGAAACCATGTAATGCACGCACAATAGCTAGCCCATTGAAAATCTTTGGCCGCCTCCTTTTTTCCTTTATTCCATCAAACCACTTGTGCTTACGACGAAGAGGGTGAGATTGGGGTAGAAATATTCTATGACAAGTATATACAGTCTTATTGGCAAGAGGTAACCATTTAGATTTTGTTTCAGGACCACAAATAATACATGCAAACTCCCCTTTCGTACTTAAACCGGCTAGATTACCGTATGCTGGAAAGTCGTTTATGGTCCACAATAGGACGGCTTTCAGGTTGAATGTTTCCATCTTGAATGCATAATACATCTCAACCCCAACAGTCCATAGCTCCATCAAGTCATCTATTAACGGCTGCAAATACACGTCTATTTCATTTCCAGGTTGTTTCTTCCCTAGAATCAATAAACATAGCATCAAATTCTCTGCTGCCATGCAAACATTCGGAGGCACATTATAGATGACTAAAATCACATGCCATATACTGTGTGTTGAGCTTAGAGATCTGTAAGGATTAAACCTATCAGTGGATAATCCGAATCTCAAGTTTTTAGGGTCAATAGCAAAGCTTGGCCATTTATGATCAACGGTGCGCCACTGAATAGAATCAACAGGATGGTGCATCATACCATCTTGACTATGATGAGTAGAGTTCCAAGTTAGGAACTCACTAGTAGATTTTGAAAGAAACATCCTCTTAATCCTTGGAATTATGGGAAAGTAACGCAAAACCTTTGCAACCACCCCCTCCTCTATCTCTTTTGTCCTTGGATTCACTCTCCACCTCGAAGCATTACATTCAGGGCATGTATCGAGATTTTCTTTCTCCTTGCCTCTAAACAAGCAACAATCATTAACGCATGCATCAATCTTCTCATACCCTAAATCAAATCCTTTCAAAAACTTCTTGATTGTGGAGAGAGACTCGGGAAAAGTATTTGCTTCGAGAAGCATGTCCTTAACTATTTCAAGAAGTTCGTCAAACGCTCTTTCAGAAACACCGTTAGAGGCTTTGAATTTATAAAATATAAGGGTGGCTGATAGCTTTGTATACTTCTTCTTACATCCGGGTTATAGTGGGACTTCTGCCTCGGTCACTTTATTTCTGTAATCTTCCTCTGTAACATTTATTCGTGGACATTCAACACCATCAAAACAACTAGCAGCTTTCTACATTTGAAGCACTTCTAGAAGATCATAATCTATATCAACGGGATCAGAACTTTCACCATCTACCACCTCTATCGATGGGACCTCTTCACCATGTGCACACCAAATATCATAAGCAGGATCAACACCATAACACAACAAATGTATCTCCAAGTCCTCGTCAGTTTATCGACTAAGGTTACGACAAATTGCACAAGGGCATATAAGCATTTTAGAATTTCTTCTGTGCCTTTTTGCATTTAACACAAATTGTTTAACCCCTTCTCGATACCCATCAGTATTTTTTTCTAGATTAACCCAACTTTTGTCCATGCTAAGGAAGAAACAAATCTTAGATCTCCTTACGTAATAAAATTAGTGTTTTTTCAGCAAAGAAACAAATGGAAGTACTTTACAACAACAAGGAATAGACCATAAAGCATCCGAAATGCTTCAAACAAATTATTCATTCAGTTTAGCATTGCCAAAAAATATTAAATATTTTGCACTTAGGTATTGGAATTCAATCTTTCACAGAGTTGATGAGTTATACAAAAACAAAAGATATTTGCATTTTTTTACTAGCTTCGAAACACAAGAACATTTTCACATCATAATACACATAAAATCTTGCATAAACACAATAATGCTAGATTTTTAACTATTTTACATGCAAAAACAAGTAATTAAAATAAGGAAAAAAATTATCAAGGACATCAGTAAGAATGAAGCAAGAGTTACCAATACATTCCCTTTTTCAAGAGCAAAAATAGTATTTTGTCAACAATGGACATAACATATCAAACACTCATAGATTACACTCACCTTTTACGTGACGGGATTCTTGCTCAGTATCTATTTGCACCTTCGTCAACTGTTCAACAATACCTACCTTCAAAGGGGGGAAATATAGATGAGTTAGCCTTGTTACAGATTTCCAAACATTAAAAAAAATATCATCCGTAACCTTAAAAAGAGAAATCAAACATGCATGATACACCTAGCAAACGGAAAACAGATATTAAGATTCAAGATTCAACATTCTATTCAAACATGCTAGATCAATAGAAATTTCAGAATTCAGAAAGGCATCACTTCTACTTGATAAAGCTAAAACATTATACTAATGTAAATGACAAATCTTGATAGAATTTCTTTTGTAAATCATGACTAGAAACCAAAATAGGATTACTAGATCTTGGTAAAAAATTGTGCACATAATATCACTACTTCCGAAATTCCAGAACATGCATGTATGCACAGAAAATGGAATAGTAACAGGTGTTTCACATTCAACTAAACAATAAATGTATTATGCTATCTAAACAAGTCTTTTAAACATAACTTCAATCAAGCTTAGTTTAAGGAAAACAAATAGTACCTTACTCGATGAAGATTCAGGGTTTCGGTTGGGACTTGGGAATTGGGTTTTTATGATGAAATTGGGGGTTTTATGTTGAAATTAGGACTAGGGACTCGAAGCGTGGTGGAAATTGGGGCTTTTTTTAAGTAAACACCATAGAACCCAAAAGATTGTAGTAGCGGTGGCGGCTAGCGGTGCCAAAGTTACAGGTGCGCCAACGACTGCAAAAGGGTCAGGGAGCAAAGGAACCACCGCACCTAGCAGTTGGGAGGGCCACGAGCATCGGACGTCGGAGGGATGAATGATGCGCAGTGAACTTCGACGGCGCAAAGGAAAGTCGGGGGGCTAGGGAGCAAAGGAACGTCGGCGGCTCCGCGGCGGTGCACAGTGAAGAGCTTGATTTTGGGTGTTGACTTCGGGCAGCGAATTGAAGAGCTTGATTTGGGGTTTGGATTTCAGGGTTGGAGGTTCATACGAGCTTGATTTGGGGTAAGAGCTAGCTTCATTGAAGGAGAAGAGGATGAATGAGCTAGATTGCCGATTGGGGTTTGGATTTGGGCTAATTTGACTTTTGAAAAAAAAAAATTCAATTTTACAAATTGTTGTTGGTTTTTTGCGGGAATTACAAATTTTGGCATCAAATTTGCGTGAAAATTTTTCCGCCCATTCTAGCATATAAAGCATGTCATTTGAAACCGCCATAGTATCCTTCATATTTCATGGCATTTTATAAACGCCATAAAGTAGTATTATTATGGCGTTTTTAAAACGTCATGAAATACTAGGATTCTATTTAGGATATTACCTTGAATTTATGGCGTTTTTAAACGCTATAAAATTTATGGCGTTTCTCAAAACGCCATGGAATTATTGCATTCCACAAATTAATGACGTTTGTCTTTAAAAACGTCGTTATATCCCCTTTTAATGATATTTCATGAAAAAAGCCATTGTTTAGTTGTCATTAATGAGAGTATTTGGATTAGTGTGTTATGGAATAACCAGAAGCTCCACTAGGCCCTGACCAACATTGAGAAGTCCCTAACGCCAATTTCTTTGTGTAGTTTGTTTATGGATTCGTGTAAACTAGTTGAGTTTGTATGGGTTGAGGTGAGTTTAGTTGCTATTTGCTAATCAGTTCAATTACAACCTTATAGGTTTCAGAGTATCAGACTTTATTTTGGCACAAGGATAAATTAACTATTGTCTACTTCTTCATAAATATAGGGGTTTTATGCTTTAACACCAGGAAAAAAGTTAAGTGGAATAGTAGTCTACATACTGAAGGAATTGTTGTTTTAAGGCAAAAGGCACAAATGAAAATCCATTAACAATTAACACATTGACAAGCTAACCTATACCTAGATTGATGAATATAACCATATAATGAAATACTAATGACATTCAAGAGTTAAAAAGCTAACCTAAATTGTAAAAGCTTTAGACATCTCCTATCTAATCCAAAATCCCCTCCTCAAATCTCTAACTGAACCGAATGAAATCTATACATTATCAGACAAGTAACACATAAAGCTAAAGTCCAGTCAAATATAATGCTTCTCATTTTTCTATTACTAATGAATATAATGCTTTTCATTATACTCCAGATTGAATTATTTGCTCAATAAAACTAGGTTTCTTTCACCAAAGTAGCATATAATTCATCTGCGATACAAAAATAATTGAGATTATTCTCCAATTGGGAACACAGTTTTGCTTATGCAGCATATATATCGTCACACATTCAATGGACTCTATTTCAGTTTATGCAAACAAGGACAATGTCAACCTATCTACTGTAAACTATAGTTGATCTTGTAAATGACCTATATAAAGCCAGTCTTCAACAAACAGAAGCAGCAGGTTAGACAGCAAGCACTTGAATGCCTGAGCAAATAGCATGGTGATCAGTAAATAGTTTTGACTGCTTGATCATTTGGTAGAACCAAACCTACACAAATCTTGTAACATACTGTATTAAATTCATCCAAAATATCAAGTGAAAAATGATTGACAAAGACTAATATGATGCTCTTACCTCCAGGGTGAAATTTCATGTATGGAGTTATGTTATAGACATGCCCTTTGAGAACTGTCCACATAGAACCATCTGTTTTGTGCTGCTTGACCTCATTGAGAGAGATAAGCCTTCGGTTTGACTGTCCATTTGGTCATGAAACAAGCAAATCAAACAATTATCTTTAGTTTCTGGAAAATAATTTAATGATATAGAGACATTATTCGCCAAGAAATGATGCCAACAACTAAAGTCATCGACTCATCGTGAACCAATTGGAATTCGTTAATGTAGAAGCAAATGCAACAGACTCAGATGATTGCCATATACGACAGATGGACTAAGATTATGACACCCTTTCTGCTGTAACAAGCCACTTTTTCTCCCCTTGCCAACAAGTTTCCATGAAGCATGCCTCTTGGATCTTATTCTATGCTTGAATATGCTGCATTTACTAATCCTATATTTCTATTAAACACACATATCTTAAAAGAAACAACACACTATGAACACAAAAGGGGGTGAGGGGGAGAGGTTTAGAGGACTCATAACAAAAAGTTATTGTACCTGCAAGGTCTGGATGTGTCCGGGTAAGCTTAAGCCAGTCCATTTGGCTATAACCCTTCTCAAATGGAACCTTTATTCGAATCAATATAGTGAATAGGTCCTCGAATCAAACTCTAATCAAGCTCGTGAGTAAAAAATCAAACCCTAATCAACCTCTCGAATCTAGATCCCCTATTTCACCAAATCAAACCCTAATCAAGCTCGTGAATTGAAAGAAGAAGAGTCAAAAAGTTTACCTGACAATGGAGGTTGAGAGAACACTCAAGAATCACTTGAACTCAGACCCGAGGAAGAGAGAGGGGGAACATCCTTGTTAAAGCACATAGAAAGGCAAAAATAAGATCTAAAATATCAGATCTGAAAAAGTGTTGAAAGAAGGCCTTCTGAGTCATCTTCTTCGTCGGAGGCGGTGGTTGAGTCGTCGTCGGAGGTGGGGGATTACTATTTTCTTCGGTTCGAGAAACCCTATCAGATCCGCATGACGGGGGATTTCGTGGGGGGAGAAGATGAGGGTTTGGTTTTGATATCAGAAGGGTGGGAGATAGAGGTTGGGGTCTGGATCTGGAGGGTTTGGTTTTGAAATCTGGAGGGTGAGAGATATGAGTTAAGCCATAAGGCAGTGAACAGAGGAGGCTGAGCAGAGAGGTCGAATGTTGCTGGAGGTTATTGCTGAGACTGAGAGAGAGAGAGAGGGGTAGGAAGTTTTATAAAGTGTTGTAATTCTCCCAAAATTTAGAAAGCCCTCCAATTTTTTTTAAGGATTTCAGTACCGCACGTTTTAACTTGCGAATTTTAAACCGGCGCGTTTTATTTTTTTTAGAATGAATAATTTCACATCTGTCGAAAAATTTGACAGTTGTCTGAATGTTTTTCAACATCAAAAATTTAATAATTGATGTAACAGACTAATTTAACATCAGGTGTTTTCTTGACAGACTTAAAACACGTGATGTCTAATTGCATAATTTTAGTAGTGTCAATAAACCCTCACAACAATCAATTTTCGTTTTTGCAGTTTTCAGGAATGGTCTTCCTAGTATAATGGGTGTTTTTGGGGCTCCTACTCCATATCTAAAACAAAGAAATCAACAGGGAAAATCAAATCATCAACCATAACCAAAACATCTTCAACAACGCCTCTTGGCTTAATATGTGATCGATCAACAAGTTGCACTGTAACCCCATTCTCAGTTAGAGCACCCAAACCCGAAGATATGTACAAGTTATAAGACATAACATTAATTGAGGCTTCTAGATCTAACATGGCTTGTTTGAATCTAGTATTCCCAATTGCACATGGAATTGTAAATATACCTGGGTCTCTACACTTTTCAGGCAATATCCTTTGCAACACCGCAGAGACATTTTCATTTAAGCTCACCTTTTCCTTCTTTTTCAATCTTTGCTTCTTCTTCATGGTGCACAATTCCTTCAAGAATTTAGCATATCTAGGAATGCACTTAATCAAGTTGAGTAAAAGAATGTTTACCTCGCACTTGCTGAATGTCTCAAAGATCTCCTTATCATTCTCAAACTTCCGTGTATCCTTTAAAACTTCTGGAAAAGGTGGGATAGGCTTCAGAATATCAAAAGGCACAGGAGAAGGGGCAGAAGACATACCTTTTGTGGTGTCTGGAGGGATGCAACGGCCGCTGCCTGTTGGCGGCGGCAGCTGCTCTGTCATAACGCAGCGGGTTGAGGTACGGCAGCCGCTGCACTGTGCAATCAACGTCCTTTTCTTCTTCGTCCACAATTCCGATCACCTCATCCACTTTCTGCTTATGGGGAGTAGCGATCAGTTCCTTTCCACTCTTGAGAGCGTTATTCCACTGACATTCTCCCTTGGATTCACAATCGTTTGCGATGGAAGCTTCCCTGACTCAGTTGCCTCTTTTGCACTCAGCAATTGAATGATTTGACTCATCTGATTCTCCACGGTCTTATTTCGTTCAGCTTGATCCATGACTATTTGTGCGATTTGCCCCTTCAAGTTCTTTGTGCATTCCGCCTGGTTCATTACGATTTGCATGAGGGCTTGTAATTGATTCTCAGTAGATGCCTGAGCATGTGGTTGACCTCTTTGTTGAGACTCAAACTGTTGTTGTGGCCTTGCTTGAGGCCCTCCGGTTGATTGAAATGAGCTTGGTAATTGTGATACCCGTAGCCCTGATGATAGCCTCCATTGTAGTTATTGTTGTTGAAGTACCCAGGATTACCAAAGTTGCCTTGTCTAGGCCTTTGGGGAACAAAATTTCCAATGGCATTCACATCTATGCTAGGCTCTTGCAGAATTGGGCATATATCCATAGGATGAGTAAATTGATTGCAAAGTCCGCATACTTTCAACTGTTGAGGTGCTCTGTCAATTACTAGCTTCTTCATCATCTCTTTCACCTCAGCCATATTAGTCTGTAATGCAGCCATTGGGGCCTCAATCACAAGTACACCCCTAGCACAATTGCTCTTATTGAATTGCCTTGAGCCCTCAGAGAGCTCCTTGAACACCTCCCAGGATGCCGCTGGTGTCTTATTCAACATTTTTCCCCCACAACAAGAATTTACTGTTTTGCGCTCCTCATCAGTAAGCCCATTGAATAAGAATAGAACCAGATCCTTATGAGAGAAGCCATGTCATGGACAACTAGCGCAGAGTTTCTTAAAGCGTTCAAAATACTCATGAATAGACTCCATAGCCTGCTGTTCAATGCTACTAATCGCCCTTTTCAAGGCGTTAAGCTTAGTTGCAGGAAAGTACCTCTCCAGAAAGGTTCTCTTCATTTCAGCCTAAGTAGATATACTCCAAGGTGGTAGATAGAAAAACCCCTCATTTGCCTCATCCTTTAGAGGGAAAGGAAAGGCCCTCAGCTTGATTTGTTACTCAGTGACATTCTCAGGTTTCATTCCAACAACCACAGTATGAAATTGAGAAAGATGCTTGTGGGGGTCTTCCCCACTCAACCCATGGGACTTGGGTAGCAGATGAACTACCCCAAATTTTAGCTCAAAGTTCACTCCTTCCCTTAGTGCAAGAAATTGGATTGCAAAGGGTTGTTGTGCCAAGTCAGGACCAGTAAGCTCCCTCAGAGTAAGATTGGCATTGTCAGCCATCTCTGCAGTGCTTTCTCCTTGATCAAAAGATTTTTGAAAGCGATCACGAGTTTCTCGCCTTAAGGCAGAAAGGGATTTTTCGATCTCTGAATCAAACAATAGCAAAGATGGATTAGTAGCATGGGTATGGACCATATAAGATGGTCCATACCAAAATTAGCAACAAAACACACAAGAATAATTAAGTTTCCCCGGCAACGACGCCAAATTTGACGGGAGGAAAACCTGTCATTAATCTTGTCGAAATATAACTCAAACTTATAACTAGTACATCAATAAGCAAGAGGTCGATCCCACAGGGAAATTTGTTATTCAAGTGTGATTAAGATGCCAATTGAGTAACCAAAGGGGGGGTTTTAGAATGTAAAATGATCCGCCTTTTCTCAACGCGGAATGGTGCAAGCAAAAGTAAATGAGTTTGTTTTTGACAATAGTGAAAAGTAGTTCTACCTATAATTATCCACTTTATTTCGTTGAAGCAATCATTGTAACTTCCTTTCATTCTTTTAGGTTTCCTATGAATGCCCTTGTCCCGACCTAATGTAGTTACCAGTCCAATCAATCCTAGAAACCCTTATCTCATGAGCAGTCCCTCAGAAAAGGATTTTACCAAATCGATAGGTTTAAGTTCAGAGATTAACCAAGGTATTTGCAGTCCCTAAAGAGGGATTTAACAATACATCCAACTTCCTACCTATCCAATTAGTTCAATCGGCTCTAAAGGGATAAGTTTGCTACTCAAGTTAAGGTTCACAATCAGGAATTTACAAAACCCTAGCAATTGAATTGATATAACGAGTTGGCCAGACAAGATAGAACAAAAAAATAATTCAATAAGTGCAAAGAAGTTGAAATATTCAAAGTAGGAATTAAGAACGAGATTCAGAAACTCACAATCAATTCAAATAAAGCTTCAAATCATAGATAGAACCAATGAGTTTAGTTCCTCATGGAAGACATCGCTCAATCTCTCTAATTGTTTGATGAACGTCAAATGAAATCAATCGTAACTAGGTTAATGTCTTGCCTCTAACTAAAAGTCGGCCAAAAACAATAGAATAACCGTTCACTAACTAAAATGCAGTGTTCAGTTGCTGACGAGGCATGCGGCGGCCGTTGCACAGATGCGGCGGCCGCTGCTTGTGTATTCACTAGTACTTCTGCTTTGGAGCTTGCTGCGGTCGCTGCCTGTATGCAGCGATCGCCGCATGTGGTTGCTGCGGCTACTCCAGAACCCGCCGCATCTATAGACAACTTCATTTCGTATTCTCTTTCACTTGCTCGTTTTGTCCAATCCACGACCATTGCATCCTTCCTTGGCATTTGAATCCAACTCTACAAAATAACCACAATTGTGCGCAGAACCCGAACTCTTCCAAAATAATCATACGATGCAATAAAACTCCAAATCATGCATTAAATGCAACCTAACTATCATAAAAATGCCTATAATTCCTATCTAAGATATGCATTATCATATGTTTATGCATCATATTTATTTTTCAAAAAAAAAAATCACCCCAATTGAAAAAATTTGAAATTATTGGAAAAGTGTCATGAAAGCTTTTATTGAACTCGACGATGCAAAAATAGATTCATTAGAGATATAACATGAAATTGCCTAGTAAAGGGAAGTCACAATGAAGTGCAAATTTTTAGGGAAAACCATTAAAGGAGGTAAAATGTGAAGTTGCTTTTGACATATGCATAATAAGAGGATGGAAGACTTTATATTTTCCATACATGTGCTAAATTTCATATCCTAGGCTTACCTAAGCATATTTGCTTTACACAAGCCATATATGAGCCTTACATTATTATTGCTCCACACACAATACATTATATATTGCCCAATTTTATACCTTATACCCTGTCCGGGGATTATGTTGAGAATGGATGTCATCTTTGGAGTTGTTATATGGAGTTTGTGCATATTATTATTAAAGTTGTTGGCAGGAATGAAAGAAAATTTGAAATATGGAAAATTTAATGGGCGAGAAAAAATCCGATCACCTTAAGAGATAAAGGTAGATCGACCCTACTTGTTGAGATGTTAGTTCGGCGAGATGGGACACCAAGGTGAGGAGTCCAAAGTATTAAGTATCCGGGGCCATTCATGACACCCATGTTTGCGACTCGCGAGAAGGCAGTACTAAGGTTAGAGAGGTAAAAGCATTGTAGTGAAAAAAGCATTGAGCGAAGAGCGAAAGGTGAGAAATATTATGAAGAAGGAATGTGGTATGGAAGTTTGGAAAGAAAGTTTATTTCCCCGGATTTCACACCACATGGCCAAAAATTAGCCCACCTTTAGCCTTTTACTAATCTACTTCTCTATAAGTGTACACAAAAGTCCTCTTGATTATTAATGCTTTGTCGCACGAAATTGTTTTATGCATAACCCTCCTTTTGTGCGTATTGCTCGCTATTAGCGGGAGGTAGATTCAAATATTCAAAGATAATTCACAACTATGCTAACTCCTTGTCCCAAACAAATAATACAAGAATCCCTCCCGATGTAGTGATAGGGTAATTCAGGATCGAATCCACGAGGAGGTATGTCAGCGCTTCCCTTGTTGCAATCACGATCAAGCTTTCAACCTCAAAGACACTCGATATCGATGTGTCTGGTCGATATCGACCTCAATTCTGGTCGATTTCTAGTAGTGTTCCTGCAGAAGACAAAAGCAGCAAAGTCGACGTCGAGACAGACCTCGATATCGACATTAGACCTCGATATCGACGTTTACAGTCGATTCCGATGTTTGTCACAGAAACTGTAATTCGTAACCTATTGTCGGAAAAGAGTTCGAAGAATGTAGAATGGTAAAGAAGGATGATCAGAAATCAAAACTAAAACTTTTATATGAATTCAATAAACTTAAAGCTTCCAAAGTCGAGGTTTCATGCCACAACGATAACAATGCAAGTTTGATGCTAAAGTTATGAAATTTAATGCCTTTCCGTCAAATAACTTTCGTTACCAACACTTAGGTGATTAGAGGCTCTCGCATAGTTCCTAAGAGTTACTATCCAATTCATGAGTAATCTAAGTTCACAATATGAGTGGCTTTCGCTTCAATAATGCAAATAATGAATCTCCCTAACTTTCGCAAAGGATCATGCATAGGATAGAAGACGGAATCGCATAAAAGTCATACCTTTGATGTACTTACCCTACATCGCTATCTTCGGGCTCACCCCGACCCTAGAAGTGGGTTGACTACTCGCTTCTCATCATGCAACTCATCATCATCATTGAAAGAAAACTACTTTGAAATTGCAAAAGAAAGAAATTACAACCTAACAAGCCAAATCTCCGCTCTCGCTTCCACCAACTTAATTAGGCTCTCCTCTCTCTCTCTCTCCACTAATTCTCTACGTTCTATGTGTTTGAATAACTGAAATTGGATGTAATTGGATGCCTAAACTCAGACCTAATGGCCTCTAGATATAGATATCGAACTTTGCTATCCAAAGACTCGAAACTTTATCTTTATTCTCTAAGATAAAACTTAAATAAAGTAAAAACTAAAAGTTCTATGGTAAATCAGCTCATATGATAGCTCTGACGTTGAAGATAAGAAATATCGACTTTTGGATAGACGTGCAAGCTTCGGATAGACTTCTATTAAAATCTGAGTCGGATTTATCTTCTGGGAAACATCGAAATGGGTGGGTTTTGTGGGTTTCCTCTTGAGTTTTTCATAGAGAAGAATGGATGAGGGAGAGAGAATCTGTTGGAATGAGGTGAAGTGAGGCAATTGAGGGTTTGAGGAGAGGAGGCCGGTACAAATAGAGGTTTTGCAATGAGGGTGGGTATGCAGAGGTGGGTGGATGCAGTGGGTGTGTGGGCTGGAGGAAGGTGAGTACAAAAAGGGGGGGGAGACCTCTACTGCTATATCAACGGGAGGGAAGGGGATAGAGAGAGAGAGAACATAAATAAATAAAAAAAATAAAATAGAATAGAATGGTCCCCACTCATCTAACAAATTTGAATTTCCGACGCTCGATTCTCAATTCCGCTTACTAACACGAAAACCCGACGCTAAGAATTTAAATCGAAATCAAAATCATTTCGGATAATAAAATAAATTTTATTAATTCTCGAATACTCAAAAGCGGAATTCAATTCCGTCAAAATCAAGATTTTAAAATGATGTCTGACGGATTTATAAAATCGACCTTGTGCTCGAGGACGAGTTTTCTTCCATTTTTACGAATAAAATAATCGTATTTCAAGTAATTTAAGTAAAACAATAATCATATAATATAAAAATATATTTGGCCTTTACATTCATCCACCTCTAAAAACAAGTCTCGTCCCCTAGACTAAAATCATTCTAAAGCAATGGGAAGAATTTGAAAGCGGTGAATCCAAGGATCATGCCATCGATCCGTAAGTACCTTATAAGGGCCCATATGAGATTCTCGCAGTATCCTTGACGTGATCATGCTACTCCCAATTGGTTGGAGCAAGTATGGGATATGGGCCCTTATCCCATCCTTGACCCGACTTCTCGGTCGTATCATAACTCCAAAGCATATAAATATTACTGGGAAGGGTTCAAAAGCGTTCGAAATGGGGAGTTTGACCTCGAAATCATTGAACTCTTGATAGCGTTTATCCCTTTAATAAACCAAAATGGTCCTTTTCAAAACTGCTCAATATTTTCAAATCCGATGCTTAATCAAGAAATTTCAGATTGCGAGAGGTGGAATCATCCACCTCTAAGGGCTAATCCCATATTCTCTTCCTATGTTCCAAGTCATTCAATCATCATTCTCAACTCATCATGTATCATAAAGCCATAATCTCATCAACTCATATATAGATAGCTACCATAATATCAACCACCTCTCACGTGGTAAGTCTCAAACATCAACGAGATAGTCTCAACAAGTCGAACAACTCAACGCATAAACGGTCTAAAACACAACATGAGGGATGCTAGTATCTCATAACGTGTCAAAATGGAGACAAGGTCTCAACATACTACAAGTCATAAAGTATCTCGACATCCTACAAAAGCATCACAAGTCCCAACGGACGTCACATCAAACACATCAGCATGCAAGCCATGAGAACCGATCTCTAGCCACATAATCTCAGCATAGAATCTACATAGAGAAAGTAATCATAAGCACACAATCACAGAGATGCCCATTCCCAAAATAAAAGACTACTAAGGCTCACCACTAGCTCGCGAGGTCAAGGATAGTTCAACACTCGACTCAACATAAGATGCTAAGAGGTCGTCTATGACACTCCTATAACTCGACCGGAGGCTATCCTTCGTCTCCCAAGTCGCCTCCTTGGGACTCCTCCTAGACCACTGGACCAGAAGAAGAGGAACCTCCTTGGTCCTCAACTTCTTGACTCGACGGTCAAGCACCCTAACTGGGCTCTCTACATAGGTGTGGTCAGGCTCTATCCGGAGATCAGAATGGTCAAGGATATGGCTTGGGTCTGGAACATATCGTCGAAGCTGGGACACATGAAACACATCGTGCACTCCGGCTAACAATGGGGGTAGGGCTAAACGGTACACGACCTCGCCGACCCTCTCGAGAATCTCAAATGGTCCCACAAATCTAGGGCTCAGCTTGCCCTTGATGCCAAAGCGGCGAACTCCTCTGGTCGGCGACACTTTAAGCCATACGTGCGATCCAACCTCAAACTCGATCTCTGTCTGCCTGCGATCTGCATACTTCTTCTGTCGGTCCGGAGCGACCCTCATATGCTCCCGTATGCGCCCGAACTGGTCGACTGTCTCTCTAACTATCTCCGGCAACGAAGCTGTGGTGTCCGCGGGCTCGTCCCAACACACCAGCGACTTGCAGCGCCTCCCATAAAATGCCTCATATGGTGCCATCTCAATCGATGAATGATAGCTGTTGTTGTACGAAAACTCGACCAGCGGTAAGAATCTGACCCAACGGTCGCCCCACTCTAACACGCAGGATCTCAAAATATCCTCCAAGGTCTGGATCGTCCGCTCATTCTGTCCGTCCCTCTGAGGATGATAAGCAGTGCTGAAATACAAACGAGTCCCCAAAGTATCATGAACCTGCTGCCAGAACCTCGATGTGAAACGTCCATCTCTGTCAGAAACTATCCTCTCGGGAACCCCGTGAAGTCTCACAATCTGTCGGATGAACTCATCTGCTAGTCTCGACACCGGCCATGTCTCCTGGATGGCAATGAAGTGGGCTAACCATCGTCAGTCTGTCAACCATGACCCAAATAGCATCGAATCCTCTGACATCTCTCCTCAATCCAGTGATGAAATCCATGGAGATATCTGTCCACTTCCACTCGGGAACTAGAAGCGATCTGACTAAGCCACATGGCCTCTGATGCTCAATCCGGACCTGTTGACAGACCTGACATCTGGCGACGAAATCTGTAATATCTGCTCGCATCCTCTGCCACCAATAAGATCTCCTCAAGTCCTGGTACATCTTATTCGTCCCTGAATGGATAAAATAAGGGGTGGTATGAGCCTCCTGCATAATCCTTTGTCTCATATCTAACGTAGAGGGCACTACCACTCTGCTCTAGAAAGTCAGCAATCCATCGACTCTCTCCATAAGCTCTCCAGCCCATCCCTGTGCCATCCGCTCTCTCAGTGCTATCACTTCAGGGCAATCTGCCTGACCTCTAAGAATCTCATCTATCAGCTCTGAGTGAATCTCGAGGAAGGATAACTGACCCCTCTCTTGCTGAATCCATACCTCTATGCCACATGACATCAACTCTGCCTGCAATCTACTCTGAGCTGTCAATCTGGCCACAACCGTCTCCTGATGAGTCTTCCGACTGAGCGCATCTGCCACCACATTGGCCTTCCCGGGATGATAGATGATCTCCAAATCATAATCCTTCAGGAGCTCTAACCAGCGTCTCTATCACATGTTGAGCTCCTTCTGGGTGAAAATGTACTTCAAACTCTTGTGATTCATCATCACCTTCAATGAAGTACCATACAAGTAGTGTCTCTAGATCTTCTGAGCTAATCTTCAGAGCATGCACTACAGCTGCCAGCTCAAGATCATGTGTGGGGTAAGTCTCATCTCCAGGCTTCGACTGGCGTGAAGCATAAGCAATAACTCGATCCCTCTGATGTAGAACATAACCCAAACCAGCTCGCGAAGCATCTGTATAGATCACGAAGTCCTCGGTCCCATTAGGTAGAGCCAATACTGGTGCGGTCGTCAGCTTCTCCTTGAGAAGCTCAAAACTGGCCTGGCACTCCTCACTCCAAACGAAAGGGACGTCCTTCCGTGTCAACTGTGTCATCAGTCGCGCGATACTCGAGAAGTCCTGAACAAAGCGACGGTAGTAGCTGGCCAATCCTAGGAAGGAACAGATGTCTCGAACGTTCTTGGGCACCTCCCAAGCAACGATAGCATCAATCTTCACCGGATCCACGGCGACTCCAGCTGCTGAGATCACATGACCTAGGAAGGTCACCTCGGGAATCCAAAACTTGCACTTGCTGTACTTGCCGAACAACTGATGCCTCCTCAACGTCTCCAAAACGATCCTCGGGTGCTGCTCATGCTCCTCGTGGCTCCGCGAGTATACTAGGATGTCATCGATGAATACCATAACAAATCTGTCTAGATAGTATATGAACACCATGTTCATAAGCTCCATGAAGGCTGCTGGCGCATTGGTCAGCCCGAAAGGCATGACCATAAACTCATAGTGTCCATACCGCGTCCTAAAGGCGGTCTTCTGGATGTCCTCTGATCGCACTCTGAGCTGATGATATCCTGATCTCAAGTCGATCTTTGAAAAGATCACTGTACCCTGAAGCTGGTCCATCAGGTCGTCAATCCTCGGAAGCGGGTAACAGTTCTTCACCATTGCCCAGTTTAGCTCGTGGTAATCGATGCACAATCTTAGCGAACCATCCTTCTTCTTGATGAACAACACCGGAGCTCCCCATGGCTGAGCCTTAAGCTCAGCCATCTCTGTGGGTGTCATCCTGTAGGGTACCCGGGAAATGGGCCTGGCGCCTAGCTCCAACTCGATAGTGAAGTCGACCTCTCTCCGCGGGGGTAATCCGGGTAACTCATCGGGGAAGACATCGGTGAAGTCTCGAATGACGGGTACCTCAGACATGGTGGGTCGGCCTCGATCCACCTCCAAAGCATAACACCAATATCCCGTACAACCCTGGTCGAGGAGTCTCGCTCCTCGAACTGCGCTAATCAGTGCCCCATTTCTCTTGGGGTCACTACCCTAAACTTGGTGCTCGGTGCCATCCTCTGCTAGAATTGACACGGTCCTCGTCCGCAAGTCGATAATCGCCCCATAGTGGTCCATGAAATCCATGCCAAGAATCAAGTCGTGGGTCCTCAAGGTCATCACGATCAGATCGGCGGGCCACTCTCGCTCTCCTATACGGATGGGACAACCTAGGATCTCACGACTCGTCCTAATCCTAGCCCCATCCGGCATACCCACAGTCAGGGGCGGACCCCTCGTGCAGCTCAGGCTCAGCCTAGAGACACACGACTCTGCTATGAAGCAGTGTGTGGCACCCGTGTCAAAAAGAATACTCAAGCACTCATCTCAGAGAAATATAGTACTTGAGGCACTCGGAGCGGATCGATCCTCAACTTTCATTTGGAAAACGCAGGGCGGTGGGGGCAATGTAGAACCAGAAGCTCCAGATGTCTGTCCTCTCCCATAAACTGACCCAGACGGTCCTGCGGAAGATGATCCTCTACCCGTCCCGGGCCCAGATGGCCAACGGCCCCCTCTAGCTGAACCTCTACGATGTCCTCCGGGCCGGCCTCTAACAGCTGTGCTGCCTCTCCCCTACCCCGGGGAATAAATGTTTTTACACGACTCTGCTATGAAGCGGGGGATGAGGAGCGGCGGGAAGTCTTGGTGCGGGTGTAGCCGGTGGGGTCCTACCACCCTGGGGGCAATGAGCAGCTTTGTGTCCCATACCTCCACAAGTGTAACATCTGGTAGATCTATCCGGGCAATCTCTCTGGTAATGACCGGGCTCAGAACAACCATAGCACGTGATGCTCCGGACGCTAACACCTCAACGAGCCACTGGTGGTGCTAGGGGTGGCATAACTCTCGACATCCCTCCTCTGAATCCTCCGCGGAAGGCTCCTCGGGAACTCACATCCCATCTCATGTCAGCGGACCTCGGCCTCTTCGCCTCGGGGCAAGAGGGGGCATACACAGTAGTAGTCAGGATCCTCTGCTGCTCGTACATCATCACGACCTCCAGAAAGCGGTCAAATGGAACGGCTCCCAAACTAGATGCGTGTAGAAGAATCTCTGGCGGCAGTCTCATAGATAGCAAGCGGATACGACTCTTGTTAGTGGGGCAGAGGTGAGCACAGTAGATCAACTCCCTCTTGAACTGGCGAATGACCTCCGATACAGAGCGGGATGGGTCGTAAGCAGCGCGCATGAAGGTTACCTCCCTAGCCGTCTGTGTCCCTGGCAGACAATACTCCCGAAGCATCAGTGCTCGAAACTCCTCATAACTCCACTCTGCCTGGTCCGTCTTACAGACGGTCCAGCGAAGGAAGGCGTCCTCTCGCAGAAGTCCTGCAGCCAACCTTTGACGCTCGGAAGTAGGAGCGCCAATGAAGTCAAATATGCTATCGATCTGCCTCAGCCATGCCTCGATGTCCGCTCCGTCCTCTCCCAAGAAGTGTGGTGGGCTGCAAAGTGCTAAAGATCAAACCCAGTCGATGTACTTCTCAGGGCGCACATCGACGAGGGCTGGTGCGACTGGCTGTCCAACTGGGACCTCTATAACTAGCTCAACTGGCTGCTCAATGGGAATCTGTATACCAGGTGTATCCGGTGGAGGATCTCCGATAATTCCTCGCAGCATCTCGATCAATGTCATCCTATCCATCTGTCTCAGTATCTCCTCAAGCTAGGGGGCTGGAATCTCTGCACCCCCGAGATCCTGAGCGTCATCATCTGCCATGTTGGCCACGACTCGACGAGGTTGTCCTCTGCCCCTACGTGCTGGGCCCCCACGCCCGACTGTCCCACATCATGTATCGACCATACTGCTGCATATTCAGAGTTACCACTCAGCACAGAAGCACTCAAGTACGATTATAATGATCTCATTCGGGGGAGATTGCCCTCAGGCCCAATTGATATACGTACAACACGCCAAGCTATCTAAGGTCGCTCTTCGAGGAGCAACTGACCGGAGGGGCAAGTACCTCGCGGCCTCTACCTAACTCGCCACTCCAACCATCGTGGTGCAATTCCTTGGAGTCTTCCAAGCCCATCTGTAAGCTATATTTTGCCTACCCGTTCCCAATCTACATCCAATAGGGATGATCTAACGCCATTCTATCCACTCGATCCCCATTGTTTGATTTGATTCAATTTTAAGGCCAAGTTCATATTAGGTTCATTGAGTTAGACATATCAAGTTCATTTTGCCCCTTGAAAACTTTTTCAAATCTTTTGAAATTCATGGGCGGTTTGTCAAAACATACACTCGACCCTTTGGTACCCAAATTGCAAAACCTGGCTCTGATACCAACTTTGTAACGGCCCGGATATAGATACCCGGGTTACGTTTCGAAGGTTGGTTACCTTCATTCAGATCTTGCAATTCGAGTACGGGTCGAGGTTTAAAAACTCAAGGATTAGTATTTTAAAGTGGGGATTTCGAACCCCAAAATAGTTGAAGGGCCACGTGGAATCTTCAAGCTGTCCTAGGACGATATCGTGGAAATTTATTTGCAAAACTAGTGAAAGCAGAAGTAAAGTACAACTTGCCAAGGCGAGGCCAGGTCAAAACCAAATCATATATTCCAAAATCGTATAGCCAAATTAGCGGGGTTAGGCAGGTTCTTTGCAATCGCCCGGGGGGATTTTCCCACGCCATAGAGACAGAGAGCAATCATACCTAAAACAAGTTATACGAGCGGGATCAGACCGAGACCCCAACACACTCTGTCTCGCAAGCAAATATACACATACGCTATAATAAAGATGCTTCGAAGCAATGCGGAAATTAAATCACACTAACATGTTCCTAAATTATAATATGCGGAAAAGAACTATAATGGCGCCCAAAGAATGCCAAGTGGCATATCCCTCTTCTACCTCTGCACCCCTTTCCGTTAGTGCAGATCGATCTCTGAGGGTCAAAATCGACCTGATCATATCCAGCAGAAACTCTCCAAATCGGCTGATCCTCCAGGAGTACAACAGGGGTCGATATCGACCTCTGAACATCGACATCGACCTGAGCCACAGACTGAGAAGAAGGTAAGTCATGGTACGGATTCCTCTTGTTCCATTACAATTAAGGATTTATCATTATTTGGAAGAGGTGTGCTTTGGCATGTGCGCTTATGTAAGATATCCGATGATGATTCGAGCCAATATGAGATAGGAGACAAAGTCTATGTTGCCAAATCCAAAGACCATTGGTTCCCTACGAGATTCAAGGATAAGAATTTAGGACCATTCATGGTAAATCAAATCCATCCCGGCGGAATGCAGCTGCGTGACAAGAAATGAGTCATATTTGTGGCCCAAGCCACATGGGCTCTGCAGATGCCGCCTTGAGAAGCGCAAAGGAAGAAGTCGGCCTAGCGACTTAAAAGTCTAGAGCTTGTAACAAAGACTTAGTTTTGGTTTTAGACAGCTTTTACTTTGGTTTGAGAGACTTTATTGTTTTGCATATTTTGTTTTAGTTTTATTATTTTTAACAAGTTGAGGAAAGAGAGAAGCACAATGAAAAGACATCGAAATCGATGTCCAAGATCGACATCGAACTTAAGGTCGACTTAGATGGGCTTGTGGTCGAGGATGGATCACCCTTAAGCCTGAGACAGAAATCGATGAGAAACATCGATATCGATGTTAAAGGTCGATATCGACCTCACCTGCTGTCTTCTTTGACTCCTGAAATTTGTGACGGTTTAGTAAGTTTTCTTCTTAACCCTAGTTCTAATACAGTGAGGACACTGTAAATTTTAAGTATGGGGTGGGGGAAAGGCTTACTTGCATATTCATACTTAGTTTAGATTTGCATATTTATCTTAATGCATATTTAGTTTTATTTTCGGAAAAAAAATGACCCCCATTAAAAAAAAAAAAGAGTCATGGAAGTATAAAAAAAAGAGCTCTATGATGCAAAATTAGATTAACTAGAGATATAACATGAAATTGCCTAGTTAAGGGAAGTCTCAATGAAGTGCAAAAAGAAAAAAATAAAGGAGATGAAAAATTTGAAGTTGCTTTTGACATGTGCATGATAAGATGATGGAGGACTTTTTATGAAAAATTCCATACAGGTGCTTACATATACAAGTTCATATCCTAGCCTTACCTATGCATATTTGCAAAAGTCACAAGCCATATATGAGCCTTATCATACATCATTATTACTCCACATATATACATATTGCCCATTTTATACCTTATACCCTATCCGGGGACAAAGTTTGAAAATGGATGTCATTTTTGGAGTTGTATTATGGAGTTGTGCATTATTTACGAAGTTGTTGGTAGGAATGAAAGAAATTATGAATTATGGAAAATTTAATGAGCGAGAAAAAAATCCGATCACCTCAGGAGATAAAGGTAGGTCGACCCTGCTCGTTGAGATGTTAGTTCAGCGAGATGGGACACAAGTTAAGGAGTCAGAAGTACTAAGTATCTAGGGCCATTCATGACACCCATGTTTGCGACTCGCGAGAAGGCAGTGCTAAGGTTAGAGAGGCAAAAGCATTATATTGAATAAAAGCATTGAGCGATGAGTTAAAGGTCAGACATCATGAAGAAGGAATGTGGAATGTTTTGGAAAGAAAGTATGTTTCCCCGGATTTAACACCACATGGCCAAATGTTAGCCCACCTTTAGCCTTTTACCAATCTACTTCTCACAAGCTTGCAAAAGTCCTCTTGATTATTAATGCTATGTCGCTAAAATTATTTTTGCATATTACCTCCTTTTATGAGTATGAAATTGCTTTTATGCACATGCATGGATTTGGTTGACATAAGTACCTTATCGAGGATGGCAATTGAGTGTAGGGACATATGAAAAATGAATCTATGATGTTGAGGGTTTACTTTCTTCCCCTGAATGACCATTAAAGGTATTGCGTGGGGACAAGCAAGCTTAAGTATGGGGTGTTTGATGTGCGCGCAAATTGCCATATTTTCTATGCACATAAAAGTCCATTTTATCGTCTTTTGCATACATATTAATGGGAAAACATGGGATTAGTGTAGTTTGTGCTTAATTGTCAAATATATGGGTATGCATGAGTTTCTATTTGATTTCGTAAAAAACAGGATAAAAATGGACGGATTTGGAAGAACGGAAAAAAATAACTCGAAGTCTTCTAAAGAGGTCGAAATCGACTGGGGACCTCGACATCGAGTGCATCAGAGACGTAGGAATCGAGCAGGAAATGAAACAGTGTATGTCGACACAGAGAGGTCGATATCGACGTTTGGAGGTCAATATCGATGTTGCCAGATCGAGCTAAATGATAGAAGTCGAGTACCAGTTCGAGTAGGAGAAGGAGAGCTCGAGATAGAGTTTCACAGAGGTCGATATCGATGTTGCCCAGCAGAAGAAAGATAAAGTTTCGAGTCTTATCTTAGAGAATAAAGATAAAGTTTCGAGTCTTTGGATAGCAAAGTTTGACATCTATATCTAGAGGCCATTAGGGCTGAGTTTAGGTATTCAATTACATCCAATTTCAGTTATTAACACACACAATTACGCAGAGAATTAGTGGAGAGAGAGAGAGAGAAGGCTGAGTGAGTTGGAGAGAAGCGAGAGCGGAGTTTTGGCTTGTTCGGTTGTACTTTCTTTCATAGTTTAATTCAAAGTAGTTTTCTTTCAATAATGATTATGATGTGCATGATGAGGAGCGAGTAGTCAACCCACTTCTAGGGTCGGTGTGAGCCTAACGATAACGATGTAGGGTAATTGCATCAAAGGTATGACTTTTATGCGATTCCGACTTCTATCCTATGCATGATCCTTTGAGAAAGTTAGGGAGATTCATTATTTGCATTATTGAAGCGAAAGCCACTCATATTGTGAACTTGGATTGCTCATGAATTGGATAGTAACTCTTAGGAACTATGCGAGAGCCTCTAATCACCTAAGTGTTGATAACGAAAGTTATTTGACGGAAAGGCATTAAATTTCATAACTTTAGCATAAAACTTGCATTGTTATCGTTGTGGCATGAAACCTCGACTTTGGAAGCTTTTAAGTTTATTGAAATCAATATAAAAGTTTCAGTTTTGTTTCTGATCATTCTCCTTTACCATTCTACTTTGTTCGGACTCTTTTCCAACAATTGGTTACGAATTACAGTTTCTGTGACAAACATCGAAATCGACTGTAAAGGTCGATATCGAGGTCTAACGTCGATATCGAGGTCTCTGCTCGACGTCGACTTTGTTGCTTTTGTTTTCTGCAGGAACTGTACTGGAAATCGACCAGAACTGAGGTCGATATTGACCAGACACATTGATATCGAGTGTCTTCTGAGGTCGAGAGCTTTGATCGTGAGTACAACAAGGGAAGCGCTGACATACCTCCTCGTGGATTCGATCCTGAATTACCCTACTACTACAAGGGAGGGGATTCTTATATTATTTGTTTGAGTCAGGGAGTAGTCTAGTTGTGAATTATATTTGAATTATTTGAATCCTTACACTATCCCCCGCAGGCGAACAAGTGCAATGATGAGAAGCGAGTAGTCAACCCACTTCTAGGGTCGGGGTGAGCCCGACGATAGCAATGTAGGGTAAGTGCATCAAAGGTATGATTTTTATGCGATTCCGTCTTCTATCCTATGCATGATCCTTTGCGAAAGTTTGGGAGATTCATTATTTGCATTATTGAAGTGAAAGCCAATCATATTATGAACTTGGATTTTTCATGAATTAGATAGTAACTCTTAGGAATTATGCGAGAGCCTCTAATCACCTAAGTGGTGGTAACGAAAGTTATTTTACGGAAAGACATTAAATTTCATAACTTTAGCATCATACTTGCATTGTTATCGTTGTGGCATGAAGCCCCGACTTTGGAAGATTTTAGTTTATTCAATTTGATAAAAAGTTTGAGTTTTGTTTCTGTCCATCTTTCCTTTTCCATTCTACGCTCTTCGGATGACTTTTCCGACAATAGGTTACGAATCACAGTTTCTGTAACAAACATCGAAATCGACTATAAAGGTCGATATCGAGCACTAACATCGATATCGAGGTTCCACTCGACATCGATTTGGTTTGCTTTTGTCTTCTGCAGGAACTTTGCTGGAAATCAACCAGAACTGAGGTCGATATCGACCAGACAACCTCGATATCGAGTGTCTTCTGAGGTTGAAAGCTGTATCGTGATTATAAGAAGGGAAGCGCTGACATACCTCCTCGTGGATTCAATTCTGAATTACCCTACCACTACATCGGGAGGGATTCTTGTATTATTTTGTTTAACATGGAGTTAGCATAGTTGAGATATATATTTAAATATTTGAATCGCACCTCCCCTAAACGAACATATTGGCGCCGTTTCCGGGGAAGCAATCAATCGCCACCTAAGTTTTCTCTTGATCTTTTAGAGCTTATTTTGCAGGCTTATAAAACACATTGATTGCGAACCTATCTTGGAAAGCCTTGACGAGCCTGAACGTTTCTTCCATCTTCGCAACAAAGCAATTTAAATCATGGCTGACAACGAGACACAGGCTGAGACCATAGAGCGGTTGAGGAAATAGATTGAGAATCATAATGCTACAATCGCTGCTGAAAGGGCCGCCGCTGCTGCAGAGGGAGCCCGTGCTGATAGGGAGGAGGATGCGCGCAGACAAGCCCAAGAACGGCTAAATCAGTATCCGCAGACGGGGATGCAATACATGCGTCCGCCGCTTCATGTTCCTGAATCCGCTATACTTATTCCTCCTTCAAACTATGAAATTAAAATAAACTTCCTATCTGAAATTAAAAGAAACACTTTTGAAGGAAGACCTAATGAATATCCCCTGCAACACATCTCTACTTTTATAGATTTATGTGAAACAATTGCTGATGGTGTAAATTTAGAGTTTGTGAGACTAAAATCTTTTCGATGGTCTTTGGCAGGGAAGACATTGCAATGGCTTGAGAGTTTGGCTCCACGCTCGCTGAGGATATGGGCAGAGGTGAAGGATATATTCCTAAACAAATTCTTTCCTCCCTCTAAGACGGCGATGCTGCGACAAAGGATCACGCCTTTCAAACAAAAGCCAGGTGAAAAATTGGCACAGGCGTGGGAGCGCTTTAAGGACTTGCTGAGATCATGCCCGACGCATGGGCAACTTCTATATGTCATCCAAGAGATATTCTACAATCCCCTTAATGCACCGAATAAGGAGAGGATCAATTCATATACCTTTTATCAGTACATTGAGCTCACACCAACGGAGGCATGGGAGACGATTGAGAGGCTAGTAAATTTTGATAACACGTATGGGACTGCTGTGGCCTATGATTCAAGGCATGCCCCATCAATTCCATTATACGAGCCTCTGAGGGAGATTGATCCTAATGTGCAGCAACAATTCCACAACGATCAGACACGTCGCCTTCAAAAGCAAGTAAGGTTCCTAAGCAACAATCAACCTTGTCAGGAATGTGGCTCAACAAGGCACAACACTAGTGCCTGTCCACATACTAAGCAAGTATCTATGGCGAAACAACATGAGGAAGCCAAATGGATGAGAGGCTCCTATGGAGGGGGCAATCAACAATATTGGGGAGATCAAAGGTTCTATCAACAAAGGGATCCGCCACCATATAGAGCACCAGGGCACCCTGAGCGGGAAACAAAGAAGGATGACCTGCAGATCATTCTTGATGAGATGCGGAGGAACCATAGTGAGTTTAAACAAGCCAATAACTTCGTCCATACTCAGCTGCAAGGCCTCAACTCTAGGCTTGGGGAGATAGACGTTTGGAAGCACAACATGGAGACCTAAATGGGTTGATTGGCGGAGGCAATACCCAAAGCGTCTGGATCATTCCCTGGATCAACTGTGCCCAATCAAAAGGGCAAAACAACTGGACACATAGCGGCGATGAACATAAGGAGTGGGTGTCAATTGCAAATGCCCGAGCAAAAAGCGGAGGAGAAGGCCCTAGAAGGAACATCGATATTGACCCCCCTTGTCGATATCGACCAACGTGACGTCTATGTCGACCCTCTTATTGATGTCAACCCTGATGCTGAGTCACCAAAGAAATTGACTCCTCCAGTCGATGTCAACCTCCATCCTGTCGATGTCGATCTCACTCCAGCCGCAGGGAATAAGAAGGTGTTGCCATTCCCAAGGAAGATGATTAAGGACCCGTCAGAAAAGAAGTTCCAGTGGTTCGTGAAGATGCTTCAAGGACTCAATGTCTCAATTCCATTCACTGAAGCCCTTCATGAGATGTCGTCCTATGTAAGGTTCCTTAAGGACATATTGGGTAAGAAGCGATCGCTTTCTGAGATTGCAGAGGAGTGCAACATATTGGAACTACCACAGAAGCGGGCGTACCCAGGTAAGTTTTCTATCGCTATAGGCTTAGGTCGATATCGCTTTAATGCTTTAGTTGATTTAGGCGCTAGCGTTAGCATGATGCCACTAACCATTTGGCACAAGGTAAAGATAGGTGCTCTGGAGCCCGTGGATGCAAAGTTATACATGGCAAACAATACGGTAGTAATTCCCATACGGATGGTAACTGATGTGCTAGTACAAGTAGGTAAATTCTTTGTCCCTGCTGATTTCTTAGTTGTTGATATAGCGGAGGACCCTGCTTGTCCCATTATATTAGGTAGGCCATTCCTGGCGACCGTCGATGCCAACATCAGTGTGAAGAAAGGATCACTCTCATTCATAATTAGCGACGAGGTGATAGAGTATGCCTTCAACAAGGCGGTAAGGAACAATGAAGGGTCAATGGAGATAAAGGCCGTCAATGGTGTCTACATCGCATGTGGAGAAGCCAAAGTAAGGAGTATCACATCGGAAGAGCTTGAAAACAAGGCCATTGAAGCCCAAGTGGAGGAGGTTGTGGCTATCTTGAACGAAGGGGCCAGACAGAACATCGACATCGACCCAGGTAAGTCGATATTGACTAACATAGTTCAAGATTTTGTGCCAGGTCATAAGTATGGGGTCGACGGAGGAGAAGGAACCTCAAAATCGGGCATTAAGGTCGATATCGACCATGCCCAAAAGCCAAAATCGACCAACATAGAAGCTGATAAAGGAGGAACAAAGTCCTCGATATCGATCTCTGAAGGTCGAAATCGACCTGATCATATCGACGGTTAAAACTCCAAATCGACTGAACCTCCAGGAGCACAACAAAGCTCGATATCGACCACTGAACATCGATGTCGACCTGAGCCACAGACGGAGAAGAAAGTAAGTCAAGGTACGGATTCCTCCTATTCCATTTCAATAAGAGATTTATCATTATTTGGAAGAGGTGTACCTTGGCATGTGCGCTTGTGTAGGGTATCCGATGATGATTCAAACCAATATGAGATAGGAGACAAAGTTTATATTGCCAAATCAAAAGATCAATGGTTCCCTACTAGATTCAAAGACAAGATGATGGGATCTTTCACGGTGAATCAAATCCATCCAGGCGGGATGCGGCTGCATGATAAGAAAGGAGTTTTATTTGAGGCCCAAGCCACATGGGCTCTGCAGATGCCGCCTTGAGAGCGCGAAAGGAGAAGTCGACCTAGCGACTTTAAAGTCTAGTGCTTGTAACAAAGACCTAGTTTTTGATTTTTGACAGCTTTTGACGTTGTTTTAAGACTTTATTATATTGCATTGTTTTTGTTTTTGGTTTTAGTTTTTTTAACAAGTTGCAGACATAAGGAGAAAAGACATATCGAAATCGATGTTGAAGCTCGATATCGACCTTAAGGTCGATTTCGAGAGGCTTGTGGTCGAGGCCGGATCACCCTGAAGCTTGAGCCAGAAATCGATGAAAGAGGTCAATTTCGATGTTTCGAGGTCGATATCGACCACCACTGCAGTGTACTTCGACTTTTGAAAGTTGTGACAGTTTAGTAAGTTTATTTCTTAACCATAGTTCAAATACAGTGAGGAGACTGTAAACTTTAAGCATGGGGTGGGGGAAAGGCTTACTAGCATATTTTGAAATTTTTCATAAGTTTTTGCATAGTTTGTACATAGTTTATGCATATTCATACTTAGTTATTTTAGAATTGCATATTTTTCTTTAGTTATTGCGTACAGGTTTAGTTTCGAAAAAAATATGACCCCCATCAAAAATTGAAAAAAAAAAAGATTCATGGAAGTATAAAAAAGAGCTCTACGATGGAAAATTAGATTCATTAGAGATATAACATGAAATTGCCTAGTTAAGAGAAGTCCCAATGAAGTGCAAAAAAAAAAAGAAAAAAAAAGAAGGAGGTAAAAATTTGAAGTTGCTTTTGACATGTGCATGATAAGATGATGGAGGACTTTTATATATTTCCATACAAGTGTTTACAAAGTTCATATCCTAGCCTTACCCATGCATATTTACAAAAGTCACAAGCCATATATGAGCCTTACTATATCATTATTGCTCCATATATATATATATATATATATATATATATATATATATATATATATATATATATCATATTGCCCATTATTTATACCTTATACCCTATCCGGGGACAAGTTTGAGAATGGATATCATCTTTGGAGTTGTTATATGGAGTTTGTGCAGTATTATATTGGAGTTGATGGCAGGAATGAATCAATTTATGAATTATGGAAAATTTAATGAGTGAGAAAAAATCCAATTACCTCAGGACATAAAGGTAAGTCGACCTTGCTCGTTGAGATGTTAGTTCAGCGAGATGGGACACAAGGTGAGGTGTCCGAAGTACTAAGTATCCGAGGCCATTCATGACACCCATATTTGCGACTCGCGAGAAGGCAGTGCTAAGGTTAGAGAGGTAAAAGCATTGTAATGAAAACAACATTGAGTGATGAGTAAAAGGTGAGAAATATCATGAAGAAGGAATGCGGAAAAATTAGCCCACCTTTAGCCTTTTACCAATCTACTTCTCTATAGCTTGAAAAATTCCTCTTGATTATTAATGTTGTGTCGTTGAAATTGTTTTATGCATATAAACCTCCTTTTATGAGTATGAAATTTCTTTTATGCACCGACATGGATTTGGTTGACATAAGTACCTTATCGAGGATGGCAATTGATTATAGGGACATATGAAAAATGAATCTATGATGTTGAGGGTTTACTTTCTTCCCCTGAATGACCATTAAAGGTATTGCTTGGGGACAAGCAAGCTTAAGTATGGGGTGTTTGATGTGTGCGCAAATTGCCATATTTTCTATGCACATATAAGTCTATTTTATATTCATTTGCATGCATATTAGTGGGAAATCATATGATTAGTGCTGTTGATGCATTATTGTCAAATATATGGGTCTGCACGAGTTTCTATGTGATTTCGCAGAAAACAGGATGAAAATGGACAAATTTGGAAGAGCGGAAAAAGAACTCGAAGTCTTCTGAAGAGGTCGAAATCAACTATGAACCTCGACATCGAGTGCAGCAGAGCAGGCAGGAATCGAGCAGAGGAGAAACAGAGCATGTCAACACAGCAGAGGTCTATATCGATGTCTGATGGTCGATATCGAGTGGACTAGATCGAGCATATTGAGTGGACTAGATTGAGTGCCATTCCGAGGAGAAGAAGAACTGCTCGAGATAGAGTTAAAGAGAGGTCGATATCGATGTCCAACCTCGATATCGATGTTGTTCAGGAGAGAAGTCCGACTCCGATTTTGATAGAATTCTATCCAAAGCTTGCCCGTCTATCCTAAAGTCGATATCTTCTATCATTAACACCAGACTTCATCCTTTACAAGTTTTAACATGGAGTTTTTAGTTTTTACATTATTTACGTTTTATCTTAGAGAATAAAGATAAAGTTCTGAGTCTTTGGATAGCAAAGTTCGAAATCTATATCTAGAGGCCGTTAGGGCTGAGTTTAATCATCCACACACATCCAATTACAGCAAGTTTAAGTCATATAACGCAGAGAATTGGTAGAGAGAGAGAGAGGCCGAGTGAGCTAGGTGGTAAGCGAGAGCGGAGATTTGGCTTTACTCGGTTGTAATTTCTTTCTTTTGCAATTCAAACTAGTTTTCTTTTCAATGATGATGATGAGTGCAATGATGAGAAGCGAGTATTCAACCCACTTCTAGGGTCGGGGTGAGCCCGACGATAGCAATGTAGGGTAAGTGCATCAAAGGTATGATTTTTATGCAATTCCATCTTCTATCCTATGCATGATCCTTTGTGAAAGTTAGGGAGATTCATTATTTGCATTATTGAAGCAAAAGCCAATCATATTGTGAACTTGGATTTTTCATGAATTGGATAGTAACTCTTAGGAATTATGCGAGAGCCTCTAATCACCTAAGTGTTGGTAACGAAAGTTATTTGACGGAAAGACATTAAATTTCATAACTTTAGCATCATACTTGCATTGTTATCGTTGTGGCATGAAACCCCGAATTTGGAAGATTTTAGTTTATTGAATTTGATAAAAAAAAATTGAGTTTTGTTTCTGTCCATCTTTCCTTTTCCATTCTACGCTTTTCGGACGACTTTTCCGACAATAGGTAACGAATCGCAGTTTCTGTGACAAACATCGAAATCGATTGTAAAGGTCGATATCGAGCACTAATGTTGATATCGAGGTTCCACTCGATGTTGATTTGGTTTGCTTTTGTCTTCTGCAGGGACTTTGCTGGAAATCGACCAGAACTGAGGTCGATATTGACCAGACAACCTCAATATCGAGTGTCTTCTGAGGTCGAAAGCTTGATCATGATTACAACAAGGGAAGCGCTGACATACCTCTTCGTGGATTCGATCCTGAATCACCCTACCACTGCATCGGGAGGGATTCTTGTATTATTTGGTTGAACAGGGAGTTAGCATAGTTGAGATATATATTTGAATATTTGAATCGGACCTCCCCTAAACGAACAACAAAATGACTTGACAACGAGTGCAATTTAAGACCAGAAATCGAACAGGAAGAAGAATCACTCTACCCGAAGCAGATAGGTCGATATCGACCATAGCTACTCGATATTGAGTGCTAGAAATCAAGTGAAAGGCAAGAGATCGAGTGCAGAGCCGAGGTCGAGTAGAGCTGACTCGAGATAGAAGATCAGTGGTTGATTCCGACTGAAGCTAGTCGATATCGAGTGACGCTGCAGAAAGATCCGACGGTTTTGATAAAATCTTATCCGAAGCAGCTTGCTTCTACATTAAGTTGGGAATCTTTTATCTTTTTATCAGACTTTATATCCTTTAGGGTGAATTCCATATTTACCTAAAGTGATTTTATTTATTTACTTTAGCATGTTTTATCTTAGGAATAAGATAGATTTTCTTCTCTTTGGATAGCGAGGTTTTGAAATCTATATTTAGAGCCATTAGGGCTGAGTTTTTCATCATCCAAGTAATTCATTATCGCAGAGAACACTTTCAATTCAGTTTAGAGAGAGAGGAGGCCGACTGAGGGAAGAGATAAGCGAGAGTGGAATTTTGCTTTGTTCGGTTGTAATCTTTCGACATTTTCAATTCAAGTTTATTATTTTCCAATGATAATGATGATGTCTATGGCTATGAAGCGTGAGTAGTTCCCTTACTTCTAGGGTCGGGGTGAGCCCGATGGTAGCCATGTAAATTTATGCATTAAAGGTATGATTTTTTATGCGATTTCGTCTTCTATCCTATACTCGTGATTCTTCTACGAAAGTAGTTGGTGAACCTTATTTGCATTATTCAAGCGAAAGCCGTCTTATTTTGAATTTGGATTAATTATGAAATTGGATAGTAACACTTAGGGTTTATGCGAGAGCCTCTAAATTACCTAATTGTTAATAAAGAAAGTTATTTGATAAAAAGGCATAATCTATCATGAATTTGGCATAGGCTTATATGATTATCGTTGTGGCATGAGACCCCCGATCTTGGAGGTTTTTTTAGTTTATTGAATCTTATACAAATTTGCAATTTTCTTCTGTTCATCCTTCCTACATCATTCTCATATTCGTCGGAGACTTTTCCGACAAATTGGTGACGTTTTACACTTTTTGTTGAAGACTCGATTTCGAATTCTGTGGTCGATATCGAGTGACTGACCCAATATCGAGTGTCCTACTCGATGTCGACTGTGCTTCTCTATATTGCAGTAAGTTTTTTGGAAATCGACTAGAATTGTAATCGATATCAGCTGTATTACTCGATATCGAGTGATTTGCTGAGTCGAAATTGAACGTGATTGCAAGCTTAGGAACCGCTGACACACCTCCTTGTGGATTCGATCCTGAATACCCTACTACTACATTAGTAGGGTTTCTTGTAATTTATTTGCTTGGACAGGGAGTTGGTTTAGTACTTATTTATATTTATTCGACTGGTTTCCCTCCTAAAAAATTTTGGCACTGTTGCCGGGGAGGCAATCATTCGCGCCCTAAGCTTTTACTCATGTTCTTTTCTAGTGCTGATTTTGTAGGTTTATGCGACGCTCTGATCGCGAACCTATCTTAGAAAGTCTAGACGAGCCCGAACGTTTCCTCCACTTTCGAACAGAGCAATTCGAATCATGGCGAAGAACGAGATACAGGCTCAACTCATAGAGAGGTTGATGAAGGAGATTTAGGATCACAATGCTACCATTGCCAATGAAAGGGAAACTGCAGTTGTAGAGAGAGCTCGCGCTGATAGAGAGGAGGATACACGCAAGCAAGCCCAAGAGAGGCTCAATCAATATCCCCAGACGGCAATGCAATACATGCACCTTATGCTCACCGTGCCTGAATCTACGATCATCATACCTCCTTCTAATTATGAGATCAAAATTAACTTACTTTATGAAATTAAACGCAATACTTTTGAAGGAAGAACTAATGAATGCCCCTTGTAACATATTACTACTTTTATGGATTTATGTGAGACTGTCGCCGATGGAGCTAATTTAGAATATGTTAGGCTGAAATCTTTTCGATGGTCTCTTGCAGGGAAAGAATTGCAATGGCTTGAAAGCTTGGCTCCATGCTCGCTAAGGACATGGGCAGAGGTGAAGGATGCATTCTTCAACAAGTTCTTCCCTCCATCAAAAACAGCGATGCTGCGACAAAGGATCATGACTTTTAAACAAAAGTCTGGCGAGACATTGGCGCATGCATGGGAGTGCTTCAAGGACCTATTACGATCATGCCCTACTCATGGGAAACTACCTTACATTATCCAAGAGATCTTCTACAACTCCCTCGACGCACCGAACAAGGAGAGAATCAACTCTTACACCTCATATTGGTACATTGAGCTTACACCTACAGAGGCATGGGACACAATTGAGAGGCTTTGTCAACTTCGACAACACATATGGCACTGCTGCGGCCTATGACTCAAGGTCTGCCCCATCAATGCCGGTTTATGAGCCTCCAAAGGAGATCGATCCGGACGTAAGGCAACAATTCAACAATGATCAGGCACGCCGCCTGTAAACGCAAGTTAGGTTCCTCTCCAACAACCAAGCTTGCCAGGAATGTGGGTCTACTAGGCACAACACCAACGCCTGCCCACATCTTGAGCAAGTCAGCATTGCAGAGATACATAAGGAAGTTAAATGGATGAGAGGCCCCTGTAGAGGGGGCGATCAGCAGTATTGGGGGGATCAAAGATTCTACCAACCTCAGTACCAACAGAGGGATCCCCCACCTTATAGAGCACCTGGACATCCCAAGTGGGAACCAAAGAAAGATGACCTGTAAATCATACTTGATGAGATGTGGAGGAAACACGCTGAGTTTAAACAAGCCAACAACTCAGTCCATACTCAGCTGCACGACATCAACTCTAGGCTCGAGGAGATCGACGTTTGGAAGAAGAACATGGAGACCTAAATGGGTCAATTGGCTGAACAACTTCCCAAACCATCAGGATCACTGCCAGGATCTATTGTGCCCAATCTTAAGGGCAAAACTACTGGTCACATAGCGGCTATAAATCTAAGGAGTGGGCATCAGCTGTAAACGTCCGAACAAAAAGCGGAGGAAAAAGCAACTGGAGAGGACTCGATATCGAGTCATCCAGTCGATATCGACCGAGATGCAGTCGACATCGAGTCCCCTTTACTCGATGTCGAAGAAAAAGCTGAATCACACCAGAAATCGACTCCTCCAATCGATATTGACCCAACCTTACTCGATATCAACTCAGCTCCAACCGTAGTAAAGAAGAAGACGCTGCCATTCCCAAGGAAAACTTTGAAGGCCACAACGGAAAAGAAATTTCAGCGCTTTGTGAAGATGCTTCAAGGGCTAAGTGTTACGATTCCCTTCACCGAAACTCTTCATGAGATGCCTTCTTATGTAAGGTTTCTCAAGGGCATACTGGGGAAGAAGCGATCAATTGCTGAGATCACAGAGGAGTGCAGCAAGATGGAGCTACCAAAGAAGCAGCCAGATCCAGGTAAGTTTGCTATCACTATAGGCTTAGGTCAACATCGATTCAATGCATTATGTGATTTAGGGGCGAGCGTTAGCATTATGCCACTAACAATATGGTCAAAGGTAAAGATAGGTGTCCTAGAGCATGTGGATGCTGAACTCTATATGGCGAACAACACGGTGGTCATTCCAACAAGCCTGGTAGATGATATGCCGGTTCAAGTGGGTAAGTTCTTTGTCCCTGTTGATTTTCTAGCTGTTGATATGGCAGAGGACCCTTCTTGTCCAATTATTTTGGGAAGGCCCTTCTTAGCAATCGTTGATGCAAACATAAACGTAAGGAAAGGGTTGCTCTCATTCACCATCAATGATGAAGTTAGAGAGTACGCCTTCAACATGGCGGTAAAGAGGAATGAAGGTCCTATGGAGGTGAAATCAATCAAGGGCGTCTACATCCTGGCAATCTTGACTGAAGGCACTAAATTAACACTCGAAATCGACCTAGGTAAGTTGATATCGACTAACAATTTTCAAGATTCTGTGCCAGGTTTTAAGTATGGGGTCGATGTCGAACCTATCACTCGAAATCGAGTGCCTTACTCGAAATCGACCAAAATCTAAAGTCGACATCGACTGAACCAGAAGCTGAAGGAGAAAATAATCACTCGATATCGAGTCTACCTAGTCGATGTCGAGTAGACCATGTTGAGTCAACTTCCCCCACGTCGACTGAATCACCAAGAGCTGAAGATAAGTCGATATGGAGTGACAGTAGTCGATATCGACTGGACTCATAGACAGAAAAAGAAAGCTCTGAAAAGGTAAGCCAAGGTATGAATCCTTCTTTCCAAATTTCAATAAGTGATTTATTTATATATGGGAGAGGTTGGCCTTGGTATGTGCACTTGTGCAGGATATCCAATGATGATTCAAGCAACTGCAAAGTAGGAGATAAGGTGTATGTCTCCAAATACAAAGATCATTGGTTTCCGAGCAAGTTTAAAACAAAGAAGATGGGTCCATTCACAGTGAACAAGATCCATTCAGGCGGGATGCAGCTGTGAGACAAGAACAGAGTGCTATTTGAGGCCCAGGCTACATGGGCTCTGCAGATGCCGCCTTAAGAGCGTGAAAGAAGAAGTCGACCTAGCAATTATAAAATCTAGAGCTTGTAACAAGACAAATAAGTTTTTAGGGATTGGATATTTTTTGTTAGTTTGAGACTTTATGTTTTGGTTTGTTTTTTTATTATCTGACGAATTTCAGGAGCAAGAAGCAGCGAAAAGATGACTCGATATCGACTGCTAATGTCGATTTGGAAAAGCTATGATCGACTGAGGATCACACTGATGCTTGACATCACAAGGAATCGAGTGACACTAGTCGATATCGACTAGATCACTCGATATCGACTAACCCTGCAGACGTCTTCAGGACCTGATTTTCGCTAATTTTTAGTAAGTTTCTCTCTTAATCCTAGTTCTTATACAGTGAGGACACTATAATCTTTAAGTATGGGGTGGGGGAAAGGCTTACTTTCATATTTTAATCATTTTTGCGCATATTGCACTTTTTTATTCATATTTATGCATACTTCTCCAATTACATTATACATAGTTACTTTAGATATGTTTATCTTTATGCATCATATTTATTTTCCAAAAAAAAGTCACCCCCATTGAAAAATTTTGAAATTGAAAAAAAAAGTGTCATGGAAGTTTAATAGAACTCGACGATGCAAAAGTAGATTCATTAGAGATATAACATGAAATTGCCTAGTAAAAGGAAGTCACGATGAAGTGCAATTTTTAAAGAAAACCATGAAGGGAGGTAAAATCTAAAGTTGCTTTTGACAAGTGCATAATAAGAGGATGGAGGACATTATATTTTCCATACATGTGCTCAATTTCATATCCTAGCCTTACCTATGCAAATTTGCATTACATAAGCCATATATGAGCCTTACATTATTGTAGAGAATGGATATCATCTTTGGAGTTGTTATATGGAGTGTGTGCATATTACTGAAGTGGTTGGCATGATTGAAAGAAAATTTGAATTATGAAAAATTTAATGAGAGAGAAAAAATCCGACCACCTCATGAGATAAAGGTAGGTCGACCCTGCTTGTTGAGATTTTAGGATATGAAATTTAAGGCCAGAAATCGAGCAGGAAGAAGAATCACTCTACCCGAAGCAGATAGGTAAATATCGACCATAGCTACTCGATATCGAGTGCCAGAAATCGAGTGAAAGGCAAGAGATCAAGTGTAGAGCCGAGGTCGAGTAGACCTGACTCGAGATAGAAGATAATTGGTCGATATCGACTGACGCTAGTTGATATCGAGTGACGCTGTAGAAAGTTCTGACGGTTTTTATAAAATCTTATCCGAAGAAGCTTGCTTCTACATTAAGTCGGGAATCTATTATCTTTTTATCAGACTTTATATCTATTAGGGTAAATTCCATATTTACCTAAAGTGATTTTATTTATTTACTTTAGCAAGTTTTATCTTAGGAATAAGATAGATTTTGTTCTATTTGGATAGCGAGGGTTTGAAATCTATAATTAGAGCCATTAGGGCTGAGTTTTTCATCATCCAAGTAATCCATTATCGCAGAGAACACTTTCAATTCAGTTTAGACATAGACAGGAGGCTGAGTGAGGGAAGAGAGAAGCGAGAGCGGAATTTCGCTTTGTTCGGTTGTAATCTTTTGACGTTTTCAATTCAAGTTTATTATTTTCCAATGATGATGATGATGTCTATGGCTATGAAGCATGAGTAGTTTCCTTACTTCTAGGGTCGGGGTGAGCCCGACGGTAGCCATGTAAGTTTATGCATCAAAGGTATGATTTTTATGCGATTTTGTCTTCTATCCTGTTGTTCGTTGCTCTCTCACGAGCGGGAGGTAGATTCAAATATTCAAATTTAAACTCTAACTATGCTAACTCCCTGGCCCAAACAAATAATACAAGAATCCCTCCCGATGTAGTGGTAGGGTAATTGATAAGGTGTATTCCAATAGGTATTATAGATTAGTTTAGGTGCATTTCATTGTTATATAATCATGATTTAGTGTTAATTAGATTAACGCTCGTTTTGTGGGAAAGTTCGGAATCTACGCTATTTCGATGATTTTATGTAGATTCATAGATCCAAGGCAAAGAACACGAGGAACAGAGCTAAAGGAGGCTAAGGAGAGACTTGAGAGAGCTTAAGGAAGAAGTCCCAAAAAGCATGGAACAACCTAAGGAGCAACGGAGCACGAAATCGAGGTCTAAGAGCGAAAACAAGGGCGAGTCGCGAAAGCTGTCCGCCCGGCGAGCTGAACTTGTAACGCACTTTCCGGAGGTCTCGGATATCCGATCGATGCATATGAGCATGCGTTAGAAAGCTCTTTCGAAGATCTATGTGAAGGTGTTCTACTAGAAATTCACTGACAGCGAATCACTTTCCGCTGCAGCGGATCAAGTCATCGACATCATGTCTAGCAAGTGCCTGAGCAGGACTCGCTGCCAGTGAGTGGAGTCAAAGAGGAGCATGTCCAGGAGCCAGCATGACTCACTGCCAGTGAGCCTGACTCGCTGCCAGTGAACCGAGTCAGCCTGAGAGCCAATTCAAGCCTCCTCGTCTCAATGAGTCAAAAGTTTCTTGGAGATCCGCGGCATGATCTGTCGCGCATCGACTCTTTACCACGATGTCGTCCACCTATATGGATACGTTTCTCCCTAACTGCTTGCGAAAGATCCGATCAACAGCTCTTTGGAACGTGGCTTATGCATTCCTTAGTCCGAAAGGCATGACCTGATAACAGAATATCCCTTGCCTGGTGATGAAGGTGGTAGCTTTCTTGTCTTCTGTGTCCATTCAGATCTGATTGTACCCAAGGTACGCATCTAAAAAACTCTGATTGTACCCAAGGTACGCATCTAAAAAACTAAGTATCTCGTTTCCTGCCATCCCGTCTACAAGTTCATCTATGGAAGGAAGTGGGTAGCTATCCTTGGGGCAAGACGTGTTTAGGTCAGAGAAATCAACACACATTCTCCATTTTCCATTTGCCTTCCTTTCTAGAACAATATTGGACAGCCAATCAGAATCCTCAACTTCTTCGATAAATCCCACGTCTCACAGTTTTTCCACTTCTTCCTTTGCTGCTACGACTTTCTCAAGAGCCATTTTCCTTCTTTTCTGGGCGATGGGTCGAGCATCATGCCGGATCCTGAGGGTGTGTAATGCCACTGTCGATGGCACACCCAGAAGATCCCGGGGTGACCAGGCGAAAACATCTCTGGACCTTTTGATTATCTCTAGAAGCCCTTCTCTCCCTTCGGGATCTAGAGTCTGTCCTAGGTATATCTTCTCTCTGGGGTTTGAGAACGATTGATAGATGACCCATTCATCTGTGGTTGGAATTTCTCTCGGCGCGGGCCAAACCTCCAGGTCGGCTTCACTGGTGTCTGAGGGATGGCTATCTCCAACTTCTGAGTCCGCGGGCTGTACTTTGACAATTGCCTTTGTTTTACCCTGCACTTCCTTATGCAGACACATTACTTCTTTGCCTTTTCGCAATGACGTTAGATAGCAGGTTCGACTTTCAGGCTGCTGTTCACAAACTTCACCGGTTCCTCCTCTTGGAAGGGGGAATTTCGCCTTGAAGTGTTACACTGAAACTATCATATGAAACTTGAAAAGTGAGACCCTCCCCAGGAGGGCGTTGTAAACAGTCAGGATCCTTACAATAGTGAAGACTATGTTCTCCATCCGCCGGCTGGGGGATGTTCCCAGTACCACCGACAATTCAATGGTTCCTGCTACTGTGATGTGCGCGCATATTGCCATATTTTCTATGCACATATGAATTCATTTTGTTGTCTTTTGCATGCACATTAATGGGAAAACATGGGAATAGTGTAGTTTATGCTTAAATGTCAAATATATGGGTTTGCACGAGTTTCCATGTGATTTCGCAGAAAACAGGATGAAAATGGATGAATTCAGAAGAGCGGAAGAAGAACTCGAAGTCTTCTGAAGAGGTCGAAATCGACTGAAGACCTCGACATCGAGTACATCGAGACATAGGAATCGAGCAGAAAGGAAACAAAGCATCTCGACACAGAAGAGGTCGATATCGACGTCTGGAGGTCGATATCGATGCTGCCAGATCGACCAAGTTGATAGAAGTCGAGTAGGAGAAGGAGAAGCTCGAGATAAGATTTTGCAGGGGTCGATATCGAGTGGAAGGGTCGATATCGACCATGCCAGCAGAGGAATTCGACTCCGATTTTGATAGAATTTTATCCAATGCTTGCAATATCTATCCAAAGGTCGAGATTTCCTATCATCCACATCAGGTTTATCATGAGGAGGCTGGTTTCACCATAAAGTTTTAGCTTCTACTTTTTATTTATTTATTTATTTTTCATAGAGAATAAAGATAAGGTTTCGAGTCCTTATCGTCATCTACAAATAGAAGCCAATAGGGCTGAGTTTAGGCATCCACGCACGCAGAGAATTCAGTTTTCAATAAGAGAGAATTTGTGGAGAGAGAGAGAGAGAGTGGCCGAGTGGAGTTGTAAAGCGAGAGCGGAGTGGCTTGTTCGGTTGTACTTTCTTTCGGACTTTTAATTCAAGGTAGCTTTCTTTCAATAACAATGATGATGATGTGCATGATGAAGAGCGAGTAGTCAACCCACTTCTAGGGTCGGGGTGAGCCCGACGATAGCAATGTGAGGTAAGTGCATCAAAGGTATAACTTTTATGCGATTCCGTCTTCTACCCCATGCATGATCCTTTGCGAAAGTTAGGGAGATTCATTATTTGCATTATTGAAGCGAAAGCCACTCATATTGCGAACTTGAATTACTCATGAATTGGATAGTAACTCTTAGGAATTATGCGAGAGCCTCTAATCGCCTAAGTGTTGATAACGAAAGTTATTTGACGGAAAAGACATTAAAGTTCATATTTTTAGCATGAAACTTGCATTGTTATCGTTGTGGCATAAAACCCCGACTTTGGAAGCTTTTTAATTCATTAAATTCTTCATAAAAGTCTTAGTTTTGTTTCTGTTCATCTTTCCTCTCCATTCTATTTTCTTCGGATCCCTTTCCGACAAATTGGTTACAAAAACGGTTTCTGTGACAAACATCGAAATCGACCTTAAGGGTCGATATCGAGTACTAACATCGATATCGAGGTCTCTGCTCGACGTCGACTTGCTGTTTTGTCTTCTGCAGGAACTGCGCTAGGAAATCGACCAAAACTGAGGTCGATATCGACCAGTATACTCGATATCGAGTGTCTGCTGAGGTCGAAAGCATTGATCGTGAGTACAACAAGGGAAGCGCTGACATACCTCCTCGTGGATTCGATCCTGAATTACCCTACTACTACAAGGGAGGGGATTCTTGTATTATTTGTTTGGGACAGGGAGATAGTCTAGTTGTGCTTTATTTTATTCTCCTCTATTTTATACATACACCCCCCAACTTCCCGTAACGAACAAATTGGCGCCGTTGCCGGGGAGGCAATCAATCGCCACCTAAGTTAACCACGATCTTTTTCTAAGCTTATTCTGCAGGTTTATGCGACGTTCTGATCGCGGACCTATCCTGGAACCAATTGACGAGCCTGAACGTTTTTACCATCTTCGCAACAAAGCAATTCGCATCATGGCTGACAACGAGACGCAGGCTGAGATCATAGAGCGGTTGAGAAAGGAAATCGAGGACCACAATGCTACAATCGCTGCTGAAAGGGCCGCTGCTGCTGCTGAGCGAGCCCGTGCTGACAGGGAGGAGGATGCGCGCAAACAAGCCCAAGAGCGGCTAAATCAGTATCCACAGACGGCGATGCAATACATGCATCCGCCCCTTCATGTTCCTGAATCTGCCATTATAATTCCTCACTCCAATTATGAACTGAAAATTAACTTCCTATCTAAGATTAAAAGAAATACTTTTGAAGGAAGACATAATGAATGCCCCCTGCAACACATCTCTACTTTTATGGACTTATGTGAAACAGTTGCTGATGGAGTAAACCTAGAGTATGTGCGACTAAAATCTTTTCGATGGTCTTTGGCAGGAAAGGCATTACAATGGCTTGAAAGTTTGGCTCCACGATCGCTAAGGACATGGGCGGAAGTGAAAGATGCATTCTTGAACAAATTCTTCCCACCTTCTAAAACGGCGATGCTACGACAAAGGATCACGGCTTTCAAACAAAAGCCAGGTGAAACCCTAGCACAGGCGTGGGAGCGCTTCAAAGACTTGCTGAGATCATGCCCGACGCATGGGCAACTTCCATATGTCATCCAAGAGATCTTTTATAACGCCCTTGATGCGCCGAATAAGGAGAGGATCAATTCATATACCTCCTATCGGTACATTGAGCTTACACCAACGGAGGCATGGGAGACCATTGAGAGGCTTGTGAACTTTGACAACACCTATGGGGCTGCTGCGGCCTATGATGCAAGGCCTGCCCCATCTATGCCACTATATGAGCCTCCAAAGGAAATAGATCCTGAAGTACGGCAAAAATTCCATAACGATCAAACACGCCGCCTTCAAAAGCAAGTAAGGTTCCTGAGCAACAATCAACCTTGTCATGAGTGTGGTTCGATAAGGCATAACACCAGTGCCTGTCCACATACTGAGCAAGTATCCATGGCGGAACAACATGAGGAGGTCAAATGGACGAGAGGCCCCTATGGAGGGGGAAATCAACAAAATTGGGGTGATCAAAGGTTCTATCAAAGGGATCCCCCAACCTATAGGGCACCAGGGCACCCTGAGCGGGAGACTAAGAAAGATGACCTGCAAATCATCCTTGATGAGATGCGGAGGAACCACGCTGAGTTCAAACAAGCCAATAACTCCGTCCATACTCAGCTGCAGGGCATTAATTCTAGACTTGGGGAGATCGACGTTTGGAAGCGCAACATGGAGACTCAAATGAGTCAATTGGCGGAAGCAATGCCCAAAGCGTCCGGATCACTCCCTGGATCCACTATGCCCAACCAAAAGGGCAAAACCACAGGTCATATCGCGGCAGTAAATCTAAGGAGTGGGCGTCAATTACAAACGCCCGAGCGAAAAGTGGAGGAGAAGGAGCCAGAACAGACGTCGATATCGACCACCCCTGTCGATATCGACCAAAGTGACATCGATGTCGACCCTCCTGTCGATGTCGACCCAAATTCTGCGTCACCACAGAAATCGACTCTTCCAGTCGATATCGACCCCACTGCTGCCGATATCGACCTCACTACAGCCGCAGGAAGGAAGAAGGTGTTGCCATTCCCAACTAGAAAGGTGACTAAGGAGGACCCAGCGGAAAAGAAGTTCCAACGGTTCGTGAAGATGCTCCAAGGGCTTAATGTCTCTATACCATTCACAGAGGCACTTCACGAGATGCCATCTTATGTGAGGTTCCTTAAAGACATCTTGGGTAAGAAGCGATCGCTCTCTGAGATCGCAGAGGAATGCAACAGGTTGGAGCTACCACAAAAGCGGGCGGACCCAGGTAAGTTTTCTATCGCTATAGGTCTAGGTCAATTCAAATTTAATGCTTTAGTTGACTTGGGCGCTAGCGTTAGCATGATGCCACTAACCATTTGGCACAAGGTAAAGATAGGTCCTCTGGAGCCCGTGGATGCAAGATTATACATGGCTAACAATACCGTAGTTATTCCAACTGGGATAGTGACAGATGTGCCAGTACAAGTAGGTAAATTCTTTGTCCCCGCTGATTTCCTAGTTGTTGACATAGCGGAGGACCCTGCTTGTCCAATTATTTTAGGTAGGCCATTCCTAGCAACCGTCGATGCCAACATTAGCGTGAAGAAAGGATTGCTCTCACTCACAATTAGTGATGAAGTAATAGAGTATTCCTTCAACAAGACGGTGCAAAGTCAAGGGCCAATGGAGATAAAAGCCATCAAAGAAGCCCAAGTAGAGGAAGTTGAAGCAATCTTGAACGAAGGAGCTCAACAGGACATCGAAATCGACCCAGGTAAGTCGATATCGACCACTATTGTTCAAGATTTTGTGACAGGTCATAAGTATGGGGTCGACGGAGGAAAAGAGGAAGCATCGAAATCGGGGTCAAGGGTCGATATCGACCACACCCTATCGAAATCGACCACCATCAGCGCTGAGAAGAGAGGCGAGGAGACCTCGATATCGACCTCTGAGGGTCGAAATCGACCTGATCATATCGAGGCAAAACTCCCCAAATCGACTAATCCTACAGGTGTACAACAGGGGTCGATATCGACCTCTGCACATCGACATCGACCTGAGCCACAGACGGAGAAGAAGGTAAGTCAAGGTACGGATTCCTCTTGTTCAATTACAATTAAGGACTTATCATTATTTGGAAGAGGTGTGCCTTGGCATGTGCGTTTATGTAGGATATCCGAAGATGGTTCAAGCCAATGTGAGATAGGAGACAAGGTCTATGTTGCCAAGTCTAAGGACCATTGGTTCCCTACAAGATTCAAGGATAAGAGCTTAGGACCATTCACGGTGAATCAAATCAATCCCGGGGGAATGCAGCTGCGGGACAAGAAAGGAGTGATATTTGAGGCCCAAGCCACATGGGCTCTGCAGATGCCACCTTGAAAAGCGCAAAGGAAGAAGTCGGCCTAGCGACTTAAAAATCTAGAGCTTGTAACAAAGACTTAGTTTTGATTTTAAGACAGCTTTTGTTTTGGTTTTAGACATTTTTATTGTTTTGCATATTTTGTGTTTAGTTTTCAAATTGCAGGAGAGAGAAAAGCACACAGAAAGGCATCGAAATCGATGTCGGACATCGAAATCGACCTCAAGGTCGACATGGATAGGGTTTGTGATCGAGCCGAGTCACCCTGAAGCCCGAGCAGAAATCAAGAAAGGCATCGATATCGATGTAAAGGGTCGATATCGACCTTCCCTGCTGTCTTCGTCGACTCCTGAAATTTGTGACGGTTTAGTAAGTTTTCTTCTTAACCCTAGTTCTAATACAGTGAGGACACTGTAAATTTTAAGTATGGGGTGGGGGAAAGGCTTATTTGCATATTCATGCTTAGTTTAGGGTTGCATATTTATTTTAATGCATATTTATTTTAAATGACCCCCATCAAAAATTTTGGAAAAGAGAGAGTCATGGAAGTATAAAAAAGAGCTCTATGATGCAAAATTAGATTCATTAGAGATATAACATGAGATTGCCTAGTTAAGGGAAGTCCCAATGAAGTGCAATTTTTTTGAGAAAATCATAAAGGAGATGAAAATTTGAAGTTGCTTTTGACATATGCATGATAAGATGATGGAGGATTTTTTATTCCGTACAAGCAAAGTTCATATCCTAGCCTTACCTGCGCATATTCACAAAGCCATATATGAGACTTATCATGATCATTATTGCTCCACATATACATATTGTCCATTTTTTACCTTATACCCTATCCGGGGACGAAGTTTTTTGGATGGATGACATCTTTGGAGTTATATGGAGTTGTGCATTTATAAAGTTGTTGGCAGGAATGATACAATATGGAAAATTAAATGAGCGAGAAAAAATCCGATCACCTCAGGAGATAAAGGTAGGTCGACCCTGCTCGCTGAGATAATAGTTCGGCGAGATGGGACACAAAGGTGAGGAGTCCGAAGTACTAAGTATCCGGGGCCATTCATGACACCCATGTTTGCGACTCGCGAGAAGGCAGTGCTAAGGTTAGAGAGGTAAAAGCATTAAAGAAAAAAAAAAGCATTGAACGATGAGTGAAAGGTGAGACATTATGAAGGAGGAATGTGGAATATTTTGGAAAGAAAGTGTACTTCCCCGGATTTAACACCACATGGCCAAATATTAGCCCACCTTTAGCCTTTTACCAATCCACTTCTCATAAGCTTGAAGAAAATCCTCTTGATTATTAATGCAATGTCGCTGGAATTGTTTTTTGCATATTACCTCCTTTATAAGTATGAAATTGCTTTTATGCACAGGCATGGACTTGGTTGACATAAGTACCTTCTCGAGGATGGCAATTGATTGTAGGGACATATGAAAAATGAATCTATGATGTTGAGGGTTTATTTTCTTCCCCTGAATGACCATTAAGAGTATTGCTTGGGGACAAGCAAGCTTAAGTATGGGGTGTTTGATGTGCGCGCATATTGCCATATTTTCTATGCACATATGAATTCATTTTGTTGTCTTTTGCATGCACATTAATGGGAAAACATGGGAATAGTGTAGTTTATGCTTAAATGTCAAATATATGGGTTTGCACGAGTTTCCATGTGATTTCGCAGAAAACAGGATGAAAATGGATGAATTCAGAAGAGCGGAAGAAGAACTCGAAGTCTTCTGAAGAGGTCGAAATCGACTGAAGACCTCGACATTGAGTACATCGAGACATAGGAATCGAGCAGAAAGGAAACAGAGCATGTCGACACAGAAGAGGTCGATATCGACGTCTGGAGGTCGATATCGATGCTGCCAGATCGACCAAGTTGATAGAAGTCGAGTAGGAGAAGGAGAAGCTCGAGATAAGATTTTGCAGGGGTCGATATCGAGTGGAAGGGTCGATATCGACCATGCCAGCAGAGGAATTCGACTCCGATTTTGATAGAATTTTATCCAATGCTTGCAATATCTATCCAAAGGTCGAGATTTCCTATCATCCACATCAGGTTTATCATGAGGAGGCTGGTTTCACCATAAAGTTTTAGCTTCTACTTTTTATTTATTTATTTATTTTTCATAGAGAATAAAGATAAGGTTTCGAGTCCTTATCGTCATCTACAAATAGAAGCCAATAGGGCTGAGTTTAGGCATCCACGCACGCAGAGAATTCAGTTTTCAATAAGAGAGAATTTGTGGAGAGAGAGAGAGAGAGTGGCCGAGTGGAGTTGTAAAGCGAGAGCGGAGTGGCTTGTTCGGTTGTACTTTCTTTCGGACTTTTAATTCAAGGTAGCTTTCTTTCAATAACAATGATGATGATGTGCATGATGAAGAGCGAGTAGTCAACCCACTTCTAGGGTCGGGGTGAGCCCGACGATAGCAATGTGAGGTAAGTGCATCAAAGGTATAACTTTTATGCGATTCCGTCTTCTACCCCATGCATGATCCTTTGCGAAAGTTAGGGAGATTCATTATTTGCATTATTGAAGCGAAAGCCACTCATATTGCGAACTTGAATTACTCATGAATTGGATAGTAACTCTTAGGAATTATGCGAGAGCCTCTAATCGCCTAAGTGTTGATAACGAAAGTTATTTGACGGAAAAGACATTAAAGTTCATATTTTTAGCATGAAACTTGCATTGTTATCGTTGTGGCATAAAACCCCGACTTTGGAAGCTTTTTAATTCATTAAATTCTTCATAAAAGTCTTAGTTTTGTTTCTGTTCATCTTTCCTCTCCATTCTATTTTCTTCGGATCCCTTTCCGACAAATGGGTTACAAAAACGGTTTCTATGACAAACATCGAAATCGACCTTAAGGGTCGATATCGAGTACTAACATCGATATCGAGGTCTCTGCTCGACGTCGACTTGCTGTTTTGTCTTCTGCAGGAACTGCGCTAGGAAATCGACCAAAACTGAGGTCGATATCGACCAGTATACTCGATATCGAGTGTCTGCTGAGGTCGAAAGCATTGATCGTGAGTACAACAAGGGAAGCGCTGACATACCTCCTCGTGGATTCGATCCTGAATTACCCTACTACTACAAGGGAGGGGATTCTTGTATTATTTGTTTGGGACAGGGAGATAGTCTAGTTGTGCTTTATTTTATTCTCCTCTATTTTATACATACACCCCCCAACTTCCCGTAATGAACATACTGGCACTGGATCCCCTGAGAAGGCAATCAGTGTCCCTGAATATGGTTTTAAGGCAGAAGCTGACACTCCCAGTTGTTAAAATGCTTCCCAAGACAAGATGTCCACGGAGGAGCCGGTGTCAATGAAGACTCTTTTGACTGTCTTTGTTGCTATCAGGGCATGGATCACTAACGGATCTGCATGTGGCATCCGTACGTCTTCTGCATCGGCTACCATGATGACTATTTCTGTATGGTGAGATTGCACCATCCTCTTGCTAGCCGCGGATGGTGGTTGTTTTCCCTCTCTTTCGTGATTCTTCCTCTCTTGTCTACTGGACCCAGTCAAGGAGGGCCCTCCCGCCAGAGTGTCAATGAAGCCTTCGGGTTCAGGGATTCTGTTAGCCCTCGACCCTTCAGGCTTATTTTTGACTTGTGGCGCTTGGTTGACGGATCGTTGTACCGGTGGCATCCTTCCCTGTCTTCCACCACGCCATTTATGGCCCCACCCCCTCCCCCAGTTGGGGGGTAGGTTGTCAGGTGGATGGTGAGCTTGATTCTGGCGTTGATTTTCCCTGGGGCGATGGTCGTTATCTGATGTGCGCGCAAATTTGCCATATTTTCTATGCACATAAAAGTCCATTTTATTGTCTTTTGCATGCATATTAATGGGAAAACATGGGATTAGTGTAGTTTACACTTAAATATCAAATATATGGGTCTGCACGAGTTTCTATGTGATTTTGCAAAAAAGAGGAACGAAATGGACGGTTTCAGAGGATCGGAAAAAGAACTCGAAGTCTTCTGAAGAGGTCGAAATCGACTGGGGACCTCGACATCGAGTGCATCAGAGATATAGGAATCGAGCAGGAATTGAAACAGAGCACGTCGACACAGAGATGTCGATATCGACGTCTGGAGGTCGATATCGAGGTTGCCATATCGAGCTAAATGATAGAAGTCGAGTGCCAGTTCGAGTAGGAGAAGGAAAGCTCGAGATAAAGTTTTGAAGGGGTCGATATCAATGTCTGGGGTCGATATCAACCATGCCAGCAGAGGAATCCGACTCAGATTTTTGATAGAAATATATCCAAAGCTTGCACGTCTATCCAAAAGTCGAGATTTCTTATCTTCAACACCAGATCTATCATGAGGAGGTTGATTTCACCATATAGTTTTAGTTTTTACTTTTATTTAAGTTTATCTTAGAGAATAAAGATAAAGTTTTGAGCCTTTATCTACATCTATAAATAGAAGCCAATAGGGCTGAGTTTAGGCATTTAGATTTCAGATCCAAGAACATTCAATTTTGACATACAATTCAGTTTCAATAGTAGTAACGAGTTACAGAGAGAGAGAGGAGGCCGAGTGAAGTTTGTAAAGCGAGAGCGGAATGGCTTGTTCGGTTGTACTTTCTTTCAAAGTTTTAATTCAATGTAGCTTTCTTTCAATAACAATGATGATGATTTGCATGATGAGGAGCGAGTAGTCAACCCACTTCTAGGGTCGGGGTGAGCCCGACGATAGCAATGTGAGGTAAGTGCATCAAATGTATGACTTTTATGCGATTTCGTCTTCTATCCCATGCATGATCCTTTGCGAAAGTTAGGGAGATTCATTATTTGCATTATTGAAGCAAAAGTCACTCATATTCTGAACTTGAATTACTCATGAATTGGATAGTAACTCTTAGGAACTATGCGAGAGCCTCTAATCACCTAAGTGTTGGTAACGAAAGTTATTTGACGAAAAGGCATTAAATTTCATAACTTTAGCATAAAACTTGCATTGTTATCGTTGTGGCATGAAACCCCGACTTTGGAAGATTTTTAATTCATTGAAATCAACATAAAAGTCTTAGTTTTGTTTCTGATCATCCTCCATTCCCATTCTATTTTTTTCGGACTCTTTTCCGACAAATTGGTTACGAAAACAGTTTCTATGACAAGCATCGAAATCGACTGTAAGGGTCGATATCGAGGTCTAACGTCGATATCGAGGTCTCTGCTCGACGTCGACTTTGCTGCTTTTTTCTTTTGCAGGAACTGCGCTAGGAAATCAACCAGAACTGGGGTCGATATGGACCAGATTACTCGATATCGAGTGTCTGCTGAGGTCGAAAGCTTTGATCGTGAGCACAACAAGGGAAGCGCTGACATACCTCCTCGTGGATTCGATCCTGAATTACCCTACTACTACAAGGGAGGGGATTCTTGTATTATTTGTTTGGTACAAGGAGTTAGCCTAGTTGTGCAATTGTTTTATTTAAATTGTTTGAATCCCTATATACCCCAGCTTGCGAACAAATTGGCACCGTTGCCGGGGACGTTCTGATCGCGGTTTATGCGAACAAATTGTTTGAATCCCTACCTAAGTAAATCACGATCTTTTGAACATATTTTGCAGGTTTATGCGACGTTCTGATCGCGGACCTATCCTGGAACCAATTAATGAGCCTGGACGTTTCTACCATCTTCGTAATAAAGCTATTCGCATCATGGCTGACAACGAAACACAGGTCGAAACCATAGAGCGGTTGAGGAAGGAAATCGAGGACCACAATTCTACAATCGTTGTTGAAAGGGCCGCCGCTGCTGCTGAGCGAGCCCGTGCTGATAGGGAGGAGGATGCTCGCAGACAAGCCCAAGAGCGGCTAAATCAGTATCCACAAACGGCAATGCAATACATGCATCCGCCGCTTTATGTTCCTGAATTCGCTATTTTAATTCCTCACTCCAACTATGAAATAAAAATTAACTTCCTATCTGAGATAAAAAGAAATACTTTTAAAGGAAGACCTAATGAATGCCCCCTGCAACACATCTCTACTTTTATGGACTTATGTGAAACAGTTGCTGATGGAGTGAATTTAGAGTATGTGCGATTAAAATCTTTTCGATGGTCTTTGGCAGGGAAGGCATTACAGTGGCTTGAAAGTTTGGCTCCACGCTCGCTGAGGACATGGGCGGAGGTGAAAGATGCATTCTTGAATAAATTCTTTCCACCTTCTAAAACGGTGATGCTGCGACAAAGGATCACGACTTTCAAACAAATGCCACGTGAAACCCTAGCATAGGCGTGGGAGCGATTTAAGGACTTGCTGAGATCATGCCCAACGCATGGTCAACTTCCATATGTCATCCAGGAGATCTTATACAACGCCCTTGATGCGCCGAATAAGGAGAGGATCAATTCATATACCTCCTATCGGTATATTGAGCTCACACCAATGGAGGCATGGGAGACCATTGAGAGGCTTGTGAACTTTGACAATACTTATGGGGCTGCTGCGGCCTATGATGCAAGGCCTGCCCCATCTATGCCCCTATATGAGCCTCCAAGGGAGATAGATCCTGATGTGCGGCAACAATTCCATGACGATCAAACACGCCGCCTTCAAAAGCAAGTCAGGTTCCTGAGCAACAATCAAACTTGTCAGGAGTGTGGTTCAACAAGGCATAACACTAGTCCCTGTCCACATACTGAGCAAGTATCCATGGCGGAATAACATGAGGAGGTTTAGTGGACGAGAGGCTCCTATGGAGGGGGCAATCAATAATATTGGGGTGATCAAAGGTTCTATCAACAAAGGGATCCCCCACCATATAGAGCACCAGGGCACCCTGAGCGGGAAACAAGGAAGGATGACCTGCAAATCATTCTTGATGAGATGCGGAGGAATCACGCTGAGTTTAAACAAGCCAACAACTCAGTCCATACTCAGCTGCAGGCCATCAATTCTAGACTTGGGGAGATCGACGTTTGGAAGCGCAACATGGAGACTCAAATGAGTCAATTGGTAGAGGCAATGCCCAAAGCGTCAGGATCATTCCCTGGATACACTGTGCCCAACCAAAAGGGCAAAACCACTGGTCATATTGCGACAGTAAACCTAAGGAGTGGGCGTAATTTACAAACGCCCGAGCAAAAAGCGGAGGAGAAGGAGCTAGAACAGACGTCGATATCGACCCCTCTGTCGATATCGACCAAGGTGACATCGATGTCGACCTTTTTGTCGATGTCGACCCTAATGCTGCGTCACCATAGAAATCGACTCCTCCAGTCGATATCGACCCTACTGATGTTGATGTCGACCTCACTGCAGCCACGGGAAGGAAGAAGGTGTTGCCATTTCCATCTAAAAAGGTGATTAAGGACCCAGCGGAAAAGAAGTTCCAGCTGTTCGTGAAGATGCTCCAATGACTTAATGTCTCTAAACCATTCACAGAGGCACTTCACGAGATGCCATCTTATGTAAGGTTCCTTAAAGACATCTTAGGTAAGAAGCGATCGCTCTCTGAGATCGCAGAGGAGTGCTACAGGTTGGAGCTACCACAAAAGCGGGCGGACCCAGGTAAGTTTTCTATCGCTATAGGTCTAGGTCAATTCAAATTCAATGCTTTAGTTGACTTAGGAGCAAGCTTTAGCATGATGCCACTAACCATATGGCACAAGGTAAAGATAGGTCCTCTGGAGCCCGTGGATGCAAGGTTGTACATGGCAAACAATACGGTAGTAATTCCAACTGGGATAGTGACGGATGTGCCAGTACAAGTAGGTAAATTCTTTATCCCTGCTGATTTCCTAGTTGTTGATATAGCGGAGGACCCTGCTTGTCCAATTATTTTAGGTAGGCCATTCCTAGCAACCGTCGATGCCAACATCAGCGTAAAGAAAGGATTGCTCTCATTCACAATTAGTGACGAAGTGATAGAGTATGCCTTCAACAAGATGGTGAAAAATCAAGGGCCAATGGAGATAAAAGCCATCAATGGTGTCTACATTGCATGTGGAGAGGCAAAGGTAAGAAGTATGACACCGGAGGAGCTTGAGAAGAGGGCCATAGGAGCCCAAGTGGAGGAAGTGATGGCAATCTTGAACGAAGGAGCCCAACAAAACATCGAAATCGACCTAGGTAAGTCGATATCGACCACTAATGTTCAAGATTCTGTGCCAGGTCATAAGTATGGGGTCGACGGAGGAGGAGAGGAAACATCGAAAATCGGGGTCAAGGGTCGATATCGACCACGCCTTACCGAAATCGACCACCATCAGCGCTGAAAAGGGAGGAAAGGAGACCTCGATATCGATCTCTGAGGGTCGAATTCGACCTGATCATATCGAGCCGAAACTCTCCAAATTGACTGATCATCCAGGAGTACAACAGAGGTCGATATCGACCTATGAACATCGACATCGACCTGAGCCACAGGTAGAGAAAAAGGTAAGTCAAGGTATTGATTCCTCTTGTTCCATTTCAATTAAGGATTTATCATTATTTGGAAGAGGTGTGCCTTGGCATGTGCGCTTGTGTAGGGTATCCGATGATGATTCGAGCCAATATGAGATAGGAGATAAGGTCTATGTTGCCAAATCTAAGGACTATTGGTTCCCTACAAGATTCAAGGACGAGAATTTAGGACCATTCACGGGAAATCAGATCCATCCCGGCAGAATGCAGCTGCGTGACAAGATAGGAGTCATATTTGAGGCCCAAGCCACATGGGCTCTACAGATGCTGCCTTGAGAAGCGCAAAGGAAGAAGTCGGCCTAGCGACTTAAAAGTCTAGAGCATGTAACAAAGACTTTTGTTTTGGTTTTAGACAGTTTTATTTTGGTTTTAGACACTTTATTGTTTTGCATATTTTGTTTTGGTTTTATATTTATTAACAAGTTACAGGAAAGAGAAAATCACACAGGAAGGGCATCAAAATCGTTGTCTAAGATCGACATCGACCTCAAGGACGACATAGATAGGGTTTGTGGTCGAGGCCGGATCACCCTGAAGCCTGGGCAAAAATCGATATGAACATCGATATCGATGTTAAGGGTCGATATCGACCACTCCTGCTGTCTTTTTTGACTGCTGAAATTTGTGACGATTTAGTAAGTTTTCTTCTTAACCCTAGTTCTAATACAGTAAGGACACTGTAGATTTTAAGTATGGGGTGGGGGAAAAGCTTACTTGCATATTTATACTTAGTTTAGATTTGCATATTTATTTTAATGCATATTTAGTTTTTATTTCGAAAAAAAATGACCCCAATCAAAAATTTTGAAAAGAAGAAAGAGTCATGGAAGTATAAAAAAGAGCTCTATGATGCAAAATTAGATTCATTAGAGATATAACATGAGATTGCCTAGTTAAGGGAAGTCCCAATGAAGTGCAAAAAGAAGAAAAAAATAAAGGAGATGAAAATTTGAAGTTGCTTTTGACATATGCATGATAAGATGATGGAGGACTTTTTATGAAATTTCCATTCATGTGCTCAATTTCATATCCTAGCCTTACCTATGCATATTTGCAAAAGCCACAAAGCCATATATTAGCCTTATCATTATTGCTCCACATATATACATATTGCCCATTTTATACCTTATACCCTATCCGGGGACAATGTTGAGAATGGATGTCATCTTTGGAGTTATATGGAGTTGTGCATTATTATGAAGTTGTTGGCAGTAATAAAAGAATTATGAATTATGGAAAATTTAATGAGCGAGAAAAAATCCGATCACCTCAGGAGATAAAGGTAGGTCGACCCTGCTCGTTGAGATGTTAGTTCAGCGAGATGGGACACAAGGTGAGGAGTCCGAAGTACTAAGTATCCGGGGCCATTCATGAAACCCATGTTTGCGACTCGCGAGAAGGCAGTGCTAAGGTTAGAGAGGTAAAAGCATATATTGAATAAAAGCATTGAGCGATGAGTGAAAGGTGAGATATTATGAAGAAGGAATGTGGAATGTTTTGGAAAGAAAGTATGTTTCCCCGTATTTAACACCACATGGCCAAATATTAGCCCACCTTTAGCCTTTTACCAATCTATTTCTCACAAGCTTGCAAAAGTCCTATTGATTATTAATGCTATGTCGCTAAAATCGTTTTTGCATATTACCTCCTTTTATGAGTATGAAACTGCTTTTATGCACAGGCATGGACTTGGTTGACATAAGTACCTTATCGAGGATGGCAATTGATTGTAGGGACATATGAAAAATGAATCTATGATGTTGAGGGTTTACTTTCTTCCCCTGAATGACCATTAAAGGTATTGCTTGGGGACAAGCAAGCTTAAGTATGGGGTGTTTGATGTGCGCGCAAATTTGCCATATTTTCTATGCACATAAAATTCCATTTTATTGTCTTTTGCATGCATATTAATGGGAAAACATGGGATTAGTGTAGTTTACACTTAAATATCAAATATATGGGTCTGCACGAGTTTCTATATGATTTTGCAGAAAACATGAACGAAAATGGACGGATTTGGAGGATCGGAAAAAGAACTCGAAGTCTTCTGAAGAGGTCAAAATCGAGTAGGGACCTCGACATCAAGTGCATCAAAGACATAGGAATCGAGCAGGAATTGAAACAGAGCACGTCGACACAGAGAGGTCGATATCGACGTTTAGAGGCCGATATCGAGGTTGCCATATCGAGCTAAATGATAGAATTCAAGTGCCAGTTCGAGTAGGAGAAGGAAAGCTCGAGATAATGTTTTGAAGGGGTCGATATCGATGTCTGGGTCGATATCGACCATGCCAGCAGAGGAATCCGACTCAGATTTTTGATAGAAATCTATCCAAAGCTTGCACATCTATCCAAAAGTCGAGATATCTTATCTTCAACACCAGATCTATCATGAGGAGGTTGATTTCACCATATAGTTTCAGTTTTTACTTTTATTTAAGTTAATCTTAGAGAATAAAGATAAAGTTTCGAGCCTTTATCGACATATATAAATAGAAGCCAATAGGGCTGAGTTTAGGCATTTAGATTTCAGATCCAAGAACATTCAATTTTGACATACAATTCAGTCTCAATAGTAGTAACGAGTTAGAAAGAGAGAGAGAGGAGGCCGAGTGAAGTTTGTAAAGCGAGAGCGGAGTGGCTTGTTCGGTTGTACTTTCTTTCGAAATTTTAATTCAAAGTAGCTTTCTTTCAATAACAATGATGATGATGTGCATGATGAGGAGCGAGTAGTCAACCCACTTCTAGGGTCGGGATGAGCCCGACGATAGCAATGTGAGGTAAGTGCATCAAAGGTATGACTTTTATGCGATTCCCTCTTCTATCCCATGCATGATCCTTTGCGAAAGTTAGGGAGATTCATTATTTGCATTATTGAAGCAAAAGCCACTCATATTGTGAACTTGAATTACTCATGAATTGGATAGTAACTCTTAGGAACTATGCGAGAGCCTCTAATCACCTAAATGTTGGTAACGAAAGTTATTTGACGAAAAGGCATTAAATTTCATAACTTTAGCATAAAACTTGCATTGTTATCATTGTGGCATGAAACCCCGACTTTGGAAGATTTTTAATTCATTGAAATCAACATAAATGTCTTAGTTTTGTTTCTGATCATCCTCCCTTCCCATTCTATTTTCTTCGGACTCTTTTCCGACAAATTGGTTACGAAAACAGTTTCTGTGACAAGCATCGAAATCGACTGTAAGGGTCGATATCGAGGTCTAACATCGATATCCAGGTCTCTGCTCGACGTCGACTTTGCTGCTTTTTTCTTCTGCAGGAACTTCGCTAGGAAATCGACCATACTGGGGTCGATATCGACCAGATTACTCGATATCGAGTGTCTGCTGAGGTCAAAAGCTTTGATCGTGAGCACAACAAGGGAAGCGCTGACATACCTCCTCATGGATTCGATCCTGAATTACCCTACTACTACAAGGGAGGGGATTCTTGTATTATTTGTTTGGGACAGGGAGTTAGCCTAGTTGTGCAATTGTTTTATTTAAATTGTTTGAATCCCTACACACCTCCCCGTAGCGAACATTATCTTGTGGTCGGCTGTAATTTTTGTCGTCTCTTCGTGGATGAAGTTCATGATGGGGAGGATCCGGGTGATGGTAATTCTCCTCGTAACGTGGGTTGCCACGGTTCTCTCATTCCCCCCACTTGTGATTGCCTTGATTGCCTTCGTGGTGGTTAGATCCTTGCTTCTTCCGCTCATCATTATAGTGTACTTCGTCGCACTGAACCCTCGGGGCTAGTTCAGCGGAGGGCTGTTTCCGTTGCCTGCCATGCCCCTTATCTCTTCGGAATTTCCCAGTCGCTCTTCCGAGCAAGTCTTGATGCCCATGATTCGCTCTGGAACTTGATGCTGTTGCTTCTTCTGCGTTGATCTGTCTAGACACCAGCTCCATCAGCTTGTCATAATTCTCCTGTTTTTTCCTAAACAAGTAAGTCTTGAAATCTCCTTCGGCCAGATTTCCCATGAGAATGATGATAGCAGATTCATCGTTGAAGGTAGGAATTTGCACCACCACACTAGTGAACCTAGCAAAGAAATGCCCCAAAGATTCGTCTGACCCCTGTCTGATCGAGTTTAAGTCCAGCATCGTCTTCTTTCTTGACCGCGAGCTCCCGAAATAGGACTTGAAAACTTCAGATAACTGCGAAAAGTTGGCAATCGAGTTTTGTGGTAGATTGGTAAACCATGTCAGTACGATCTTCGTCAATGTGGAAGGGAAAGTGCGGCACAGCATTGCATCATTGTATTCATTTATTCCCATGGCAGTAATAAAGTGGCACATATGATCTTCTGGGTCTGTGGTTCCATCATACTTCATTAGGTTCACATCCCTCCATCGTGTAGGGACGGGAGTCATGCAGATATCAGTAGTGAAGACCGACGGTATCATGTGAGATTTATCCGTTACTACACGAGGTGAATCTGATTTTGTCGCTGTTGACACGTCGGAAGATCGTTCCCCGCGATGGTATTTACTTGTCCGACGCCCGTCAAAGGAAGGTGGTTGATTAGGTTGCATGACGTTCTCTTGGTTGTAGTAGCCGTGGTGAGGATACTCATGTACATATTGAGGGAACCCTTGAGGTAGAGCTTCTTGATGATATGCCTGATAATTATGCCCATAATGGTAAGCGTATTCCAGTACAGTTTTGTGATACTGATACGTCCCGAAGGCAGCCCCCGGATGTACATACGTTGCTTGTGCATAGGGGGGATACCAAGGCTCTTGTGGTATTTCAGACGGGTATACAATCGCGTCGGACATACTAGATTCTCCAAATCCATGGGTTACACTCTGATCCATCTCATTTGAGGCGTCATCCATGTATTCACTCATTGTGCCTGAAACTTTTAAGGTTGTTAAACAAACATGTATTTTTCTTTTGGGCGAAATATGACCTAAAGAAAATTTATTTAAATATACAGGGAACCCCTTAACATGAGCGGGTTCCCACAGACGGCGCCAATGACGAAACCGAAAATAGAACTCCATAGGCCACGTGGGCGGCTAGGGTGGATTTTACCTAATTAATTCTCCTTTTTTGGTCAACGGTCTTACTTGAAACATCTCATCCGCGGACGGATGAGCGTTTTTGCCTCTGCGGTAGTGTAGACCAAAATTAGTGCGGTCTTACGTGGATTCCTCCTCCCCCAAGGGGCAGAGTGACTTCATCCACTGCCGAGGAATCAAAAACATATTAATTAATCAATTCTCTCTCCTACATTTCGTTTTCATCATGGCTTAATTTCAGAATTTACCCTTATTAATTGAGAGTAGAATGAAGTATATCTTCGTCTAGAAAACTCATAATCTCATACCTGAAGCCCTTAAGGTGTTTTTATCCTGGCCCGTTAGGCTATGAGGTTTTGTCAAATCTCTAAAGATAAATAACCTTTCAGAAAGAGAACATAGACGCGAATGACTTCACCTTTCTCTTCTTATCTTTCGAAAAAAGCCCATCATTTCTCTCTCTTTCATTCTCTTATAGTCAGGTCTTATGGGCGGTGTTTGATACCTCATCCCTAATTCCTGACACTTGTCATCTTAGCTATGCCACGTGTCGGTTTGTTGAAGACACGTGGGTGGAAGGCATGTACGACACGGTGAGACTTCTTCATGTTGTGTTCTTTGTCCGCGGATAATCCGTTGAAGAGTTGCTGCCGTGGATCAAGCACTTAAATTGATTTAATTAATCTGAGTTTATAAGGGGTATCGTCAGTTTCGAACCTCTTCTTTCCTGCAACCTGGGTCATTTGATCTTATTGGAAAGATTGTCTATGAAATAGAACAACAACCATATCAAAGCACATTTTTCGATGGAACCATTGAGGTTGTTGAGCCAAGTGGTGTCGTATGTGTTGATACTTTTTTCATGGTTACGCTTGGAATTTCACTTCTTGTTGCTTTTGGATTATGGATTGTTGGTCTAATCCAACACTTTTCAAAGGTATTTACAAATTAGTCTGTTCTATGCATTCTTATGCTATAGCAATTTCAAAGGTATTTCCTCTATGTATTCCAAATCTGTAAGTTATTTTTCCTCTTTGAGAAACTCTCGGGTTTGCTTGTGTTCTATCTTGTTCTTCTATGTTTTAGTCTTTTTAGATGTTTTTTGCCAACAAGTGGGTTTAGGAATAGTGATTCAATGGATGCACGGATATAATGACCCAGTTTAACAATAGCATTGGATTGCTTTTTCTTCAGTTCATTTGGCTTAAGTTTGAGGTGTTTGTGATTAATCTGTTTGAAGTTCTTGGCATTGGGTTTAGTTTGTATCACTCCCACCCTGCTTTGGATGAATTATCTTTTCCTATTCTATGTACTGATATTTTCAGACAACATGTGTAATCAATCTGGCAATCTGTTGCGCTATTGTCTTACATGGTTTATAGGGTTTAAATATTGCCTTCGGAGGCTAAATTTCTCACCTTTATGCACTATTGTCTTACATGGTTTTCTTATTTTTCAGTGGTTCAGTGGTGAGGATTATCTTTGCCATAGTTTCAAGCTTGATTCAGTGGAATGTTCATTGGCAACAATCTGGATTTGACTAGTTTTTGGATTAAAATAATGAGAAAGTATTTACTTTTTTTCCCCCGATAATCGAACTTGTATTGTGAGTATAACAGATGGAATCCATGTATGTTTTTACTACAATGTAGTTGTGCATTGATGATATGTGCCATTGGTAATATTGATTGGTGGTGGAATATGTTGGTGCTTGTGTTTGTGTTGAACATGTTTGTAAAACAGGTAAAAGAAGAACAATGTAAAAGAGGTGGAATATGAATAACATAAAATGGGCCCTTTTAAATAAAAAGAAAAGAAAATAGCACATACCTACTAAATCCGGGAAATATAATCAATTTACATGCAAAATGACAGACCAAATAGCCCGAATCTAAAAATCTTCGGGCTATATAATCTCCTCATATGAGCCTCTTGATACAGAAAATAACCCGGATATAAAACATCTGGGATATTTGATATACCAAATAACCCGGACATTGAACTACAATCCAGGCTATAATAGCTTTGAGATTTTTTTACCAAAATTTGATTGGACTCTATTAGCTCGGGCGTGTATTTTTTGGATTTGGGCTGTTTACCTATTATCACATTAACCTGATGCCCGGACCCTATTTTCTCCATATCTTGGTGTTAATGCATATCTTAGATATGCATTATAGGCATTTTTAGGTTAGTTAGGTTGCATTTAGTGCATGATTTGGAGTTAAATTGCATCTTATGTTTATTTTGGAAGAGTTCGGATTCTGCGCAAATTTGTGGTTATTTTGCAGAGTTGGATTCGAATGTCACGGAAGGATGCAATGGTCTTGGATTGGACATAACGAGCAAGTGGAAGGAGGGCATGAAAGCTGTCTACAGATGCAGTGGGAACTAAAGAGGTCGCGACACCCACAGGCAGCGACCGCTGCATACAGGTGGCGACCACCGCAAGCTTCCATGCAGCAACATTGGAAAGTACATAGGCAGCAGCTGCCGCATCTGTGCAGCTACCGCCGCATTGGTCGTCAGCGATAAAACGCCGAGGTTTAATTAATAAACGTAGGTTCTATGAGGCTTTTGGACGACTTTAGTTTGAAGACCGATTTCAACCGAGGGACTATTGAATTCATTTTTTTACGTTCAACAGACGATTAGAGAGATTGAGCGATGTCTTCCATGAGGAACTAAACTCCTTTGTTCTATCTTCAATTTGAAGCTTTATTTGGATTGATTGTGAGTGTCTAAATCTCGTTCTTTAATTCCTATATTGAACATTTCAACTTCTTTGTGCTTATTGATTGATTATTTTGTTCTATCTTGCCTGGTCAACTCCTTAGATCAATTCAATTGCTAGGGTTTTATAGATTCCTGATTGCGAACCATAACCTAAGAAGCAAACTTATCCCTTTAGGGCTGATTGAACTAATTGGATAGGTAGGAAGTTGGATGTGTTATTAAATCCCTTCTTAGGGACTGCAAATACCTTGGTTAATCTCTGAACTTAAAGCTATCGAATGGGTTAATCCTTTTCTGAGGGACTGCTAATGAGATAAGGGTTTCTAGGACTGATTGGACTAGTAACTATATTAGGTTGGGACAAGGACATTCATAGGAAACCTAAAAGGATGAGAGGAAGTTACAAGGATCGCGTCAACCAAATAAAGTGGATAATTGTAGGTAGAACTATTTCTCATTATTGTCTGAATCAAGTTCATTTACTTTCACTTTCACCATTCCGCTTTGATAAAAGGCGGATCATTTTGCATTCTTAAACCCCCCCCCCCCCTTTGGTTACTTAATTGGCATCCGAATCACACTTGAATAGTGAATTTCCCTGTGGGATCGACCTCTTGCTTATTGCTATACTAGTTGTAAGTTTGAGTTATATTTTTACAAAATCAACGACAGGTTTTCCTCCCATCAAATTTGGCACCGTTGTCGGGGATATTTATTTATTCTTGTGTGTTTTTGTTGCTAATCTTGGTGTGGATCATCTTATATGGTCCATACCCGTGCGACTAATCCGTCTTTGTTGTTGTTTGATTCAGAGATTGAAAAAACCCTTTCTGCCTGAAGGCGAGAAACTCGTGATCGCTTTCACGCGTCACCTTTTGATCAAGGAGAAAGCACTGTAGAGATGGCTGACAATGCAAATCTTACTCTGAGGGAGCTTATTGCCCTTGACCTGGCACAACGACCCTTGGTAATCCAATTCCCTACACTCGAGGAAGGAATGAATTTTGAGCTGAAATCTGGGGTAGTTCATCTATTACCCAAGTTCCATGGGTTGAGTAGGGAAGATCCCCACAAGCATCTATCTGGATTTCATACTGTGGTGGTTGGAATGAAACCTGAGAATGTTACTAAAGAGCAAATCAAGCTGAGAGCCTTTCCTTTCTCTCTAAAGGATGAGGCAAATGAGTTGTTCTTCTATCTACCACCTGAGAGTATATCTACTTGGGCTAAAATAAAGAGAACCTTTCTAGAGAGGTACTTTCCTGCAATTAAGCTTAACGTCTTGAAAAAGGCAATCACCAGCATTGAGCTGCAGGCTACAGAGTCAATTAGTGAGTATTTTATGCGCTTTAAGAAACTCTGCGCTAGCTGCCCATGTCATGGCTTCTCTCAGAAAGATCTTATTCTATTCTTATTCAATGGGCTTATTGATTAAGAGCGCAAAACAGTGAATTCTCGTTGTGGGGGAAATATGCTGAATAAGACACCAGCAACAGCTTGGGAGGTGTTCAAGGAGCTCTCTGAGGGCTCAAGGCTGTTCAACAAGAGCACTCGTGCTAGGGGTGTACTTGCTATTGAGGCCCCAATGGTTGCATTACAGACTGATATGGCAGAGATGAAAGAGATGATGAAAAAGTTGGTAATCGACAGAGCACCTCAGCAGCTCAAGGCATGTGGGTTCTACAATGAATTTACTCATCCTATGGATATGTGCCCAATTTTGCAAGAGCCCAGCGTAGATTTGAATGTCGTTGGGAATTTTGCTCCACAAAGGCCTAGACAAGGCAACTTTTGTAATCCTGGATACTTGAACAACAATAGCTACAATAGAGGCTATCAATAGGGTTATGGTTATGGAAACTACCAAGCCCCTTTCAATCAGCAAGAAGAGCCTCGGGTAAGGCCACAACAACAGTTTGACTCGCAACAAAGGGCTCAATCACATGCTCAAACATCTACTGAGAATCAAATGCAAGCCCTCACGCAAATCGTAATGAACCAGGCTGAACGCACAAAGAACTTGGAGATGCAGAATCAAAGCTTGGTGGCTCATAATAAGAATATGGAAAATCAAATGAGCCAAATCATTCAATTGCTAAGTGCGAAGAGGCAAAAGACACAGGAAAGCTATCGCAAACGATTACGAATCCCAAGGAGAATGTCAGCGCAGTAACATTGAGGAGTGGCAAGGAACTGATTGCCACACCACATGTGGATGATGAAGATAAAGTGGATGAAGAGATCAAAATTTTAGATGAAGAAGGAAAAGACGCTCACTGCACAGTGCGGTGGTCACCGCCTATAAGCGGTTGTCGCTGCATCACACCAGAGCAGTGGCCGCTGCATGCAAGCAGCGGCCGAGGCAACGCTCCAAAAGCTAGGTCCAGTAATCCTCCACCTTCTTCCTCTATACCTTTGGTTATTCCAAAATCGATTCCACCTTTTCCTAAAGCCCTGAAAGACATACGAAGGTATGAGAATGATAAGGAAATCTTTAAAATGTTTAGCAAGTGCGAGGTAAACATTCCTTTACTCAATTTGATTAAGAGCATTCCTAGATATGCTAAATTTTTAAAGGAGCTTTGCACTATCAAACGGAACCAGAAGCTCAAAGGTAAGCAAAAGGTCAAGGTAAGTGAACATGTCACTACTGTATTTCAAAAGCGGTTGCTTGAGAAGTGTAGTGCTCCTAGTATGTTTGCAATTCCATGTGTGATAGGTGAGACTAAATTTGACAAGGCCATGTTAGATTTAGGTGCATCTATTAATGTTCTACCTTCTCATGTTTATCATGCTTTGGGGTTGGGACCTTTGAATGATACCAGGGTAGTAATTCAACTTGCTGATCGCTCTACTATTACCAAAAAGGGATTGTTGAGGATGTCTTAGTCATGGTAGACAATTTGATATTCTTTGTGGACTTCTTTGTGATTGATATGGGTCCTAGAAACAATGAAGCCCCTATTCTTTTGGGCCGACCTTTTCTGGAAACTGCTAGGACCAAGATAGATGTTTATTCAGGGTCACTTACTATGGAATTTGATGGTAGAAGAGTTGAGTATAATATATATGATTCCATGAAATTTCCCATCTGATGATCCATCTTTGTGCTTCATGGATGTTATTGACACTATGGCTCAAGATTGCTTTGATTTGGAGTGTGTTGATGAGATGCAAGTCACTCAACAGGCACCTTTAGATGAGATTTCTAGAGACTACTCTTTGTCATCTACTCTACAGGAGGCTGCACTAGCTTTAGACAGTCGACCTCGCACTTATGTGCCAGCGAGGGAAGCACGCATTGAGCTAACCATGCCAAGTGAAAAACTTCTCCCCTCTATCATCCAGACGCCTGAGATTCAGTTGAAACAACTCCCTAGTCACCTTAAGTATACTTTTCTTGGCGAGAATGATACTTTGCTTGTCATTATTTCTAACAATCTCACTTTTGAGTAGGAAGAGCAACTGGTGACTGTTCTGAGGGAGAAAAAGAAGGTGTTAGGGTGGACGATTACAGACATTAAGGGCATCAGTCCCACCCTATGCATGCACAGAATACTTCTGGAGGATGATGCCAAGTCATCTAAGCAACCTCAGCGGAGACTCAACCCACCAATGATGGTCGTGGTAAAGTAGGAGGTGCTGAAGCTCCTTCCAGCAGGTATGATCTTTCCTATCTCTGAAAGTTTGTCGGTGAGTCCCACAAAGGTTGTCCCTAGAAAGGGGGTATCACCGCCGTTGAAAATCAGGATGGTGATTTGGTCCCTAGTAGGGTCCAAACTGGATGGAGGGTCTGTATTGATTATCGCAAGCTGAATGCGGTAACTCGTAAGGACCACTTTCCTTTACCCTTTATTGATCAAATGCTTGAGTGCCTTGCTGATCGCTCTTTCTATTGCTTCTTAGATAGCTACTCAGGTTATTTTCAAGTACCTATAGCACCGGAGGATCAAGAGAAGATGACATTTACGTGCCTCTTTGGCACTTTTGCATATCGTAGAATGCCTTTTGGGTTATGTAACGAACTGGGACGTTCCAACGGTGTATGTTGAGCATATTTTCTGAGTATGTAGAGCACTTCATTGAGGTATTCATGGATGATTTCACTGTGCATGGAGATAATTTTGATACTTGCTTGCATCATTTGTCACTTGTCCTTAGACGTTGTGTAGACACCAACTTAGTTCCCAATTTCGAAAAGTGTCATTTCATAGTTGAGCAAAGTATTGTTTTGGGTCATATTGTGTCTAGCAGGGGTCTTGAGGTGGATAAAGCAAAGATTGATGTCATTCAGTCTCTTCCCTACCCCACCAATGTGCGTGATATACGCTCCTTTTTAGGCCATGTGGGGTTCTATCGCAGGTTTATTAAGGATTTTTCTAAAATTTTTGCACCTCTTTGTGACTTACTCAAGAAAGAAGTTGTTTTTGATTTTGATGACAGGTGTAGAGTAGCCTTTAATGAGCTCAAAGGTCGCCTGACAAGCGCCCCTATAATCCAAGCGCCCATATGGTCTCAACCCTTTGAGATTATGTGTGATGCTAGTGATTATGCATTGGGTGCTGTCTTGGGAAAAAAGGAAGGAAGGAGCTCTCATGTCATCTATTATGCTTCCATGACTCTGAATGGAGCACAAAGTAACTATTCTACCACAGAAAAAGAGCTTCTGGCCGTGGTCTTTGCACTGGAGAAGTTTCGCTCCTATCTCCTAGGAGCTAAGGTAATTGTCTTCACTGATCACACTACTCTTCGTTATTTATTGAGTAAAAAGGAAGAAAAGCCTAGATTGATTCGATGGATCTTACTGTTGAGCGAGTTTGATATCGAAATCAAAGATAAGAAAGGTGTGGAGAACTTAGTGGCAGACCACCTCAACAGACTTGTCCAAGGAGAGGACAAGCCAGACGACCAAAGACCCATCCATGGTGAGTTTCCTAATGGCACTCTATTTTCATTAACCAGTCTTTCATGTCTGCAGCAATAGGGTGCAGCGGCCATAGCAACAGAATCAGTGGCCACCGCCTATCTTGATCTGTATGCACCGGCCACAGCACACATGCAGCAGCAGCCGCTATTTAACAGTGCACCCTCCTGTGATTTTAACGATAAGGTGAGCCCCGATGCCTCTGAATTATTGATGGGTGTCCACACTCCTCGACCCTTGTTTGCCAATATGATGAACTTCTTGGTCACTAGAGAGTTTCCACCTAACTTCACAAAGGCTCAAAAGGACAAGGTACATCATAATTCTCGCTTCTATGTTTGGGATGACCCCTACCTCTGGAAACATTGTGCTGATCAGGTAATTAGGAGGTGTCTACCAGGCAATGAGGTATAATTTGTCCTTACTTTTTGTCATGCTCATGAATGTGGAGGCCATTTTGGTCCTCAAAGGATTGCTAGAAAAGTTTTAGAAGCAGGTTTCTTTTGGGCTCACTTATTTAGGGATGCTAATGCTTTATGCAAATCTTGCAATAGATGTCAAAGGATTGGGAACATCTCTGCTAGAAATGAAACTAAGATCATATTCTGTGAAATTTTTTATGTTTGAGGTATTGATTTTATGGGTCGCTTTCCTAGTGCTTTTGGAAATATCTATATTTTGCTTGCGGTGGACTATGTCTCCAAGTGGGTGGAGGCAAAAGCCACTAGAACTGATGATTCCAGAGTGGTTGCAGATTTTCTAAAGGACACCATTTTCGTGAGATTTGGGGTGCCTAAGGCTCTGATTAGTGATAGGGGGACACATTTCTGCAATAGGACTGTCAGTGCTCTGTTAAGGAAATATCATGTCATGCAGAGAGTGTCTACCGCTTACCATCCTCAGACCAATGGTCAAGCAAAGATATCTAATTGGGAAAGTAAGACTATTTTGGAGAAAACAGTGGCACCTAACATAAAGGATTGGCGTTTGAGACTGAATGATGCTCTGTGGGCCTATCGGATAGCCTATAAGACACCTATTGGAATGTCCCCTTAACGATTGGTCTTTGGAAAGGCCTATCATCTTCTTGTGGAACTTTAGCATAAGGCATACTAGGCTGTAAGAAATTGCAATATTAGGGTAAATAAAGTGGGTGAGTTCAGGAAGCTTCAATTGCAAAAGCTAAAGGAATTGCGCTTGGATGCCTATGACATTGCATTGATTTATAAGGAGAAGACAAGGGCTTGGCATGACAAGCATATCCTACGAAAGGAGCTTAAGATAAGAGATAAGGTTCTTCTATATCAATCGCACCTAAAACTCTTCCATGGAAAGCTTAGATCAAGGTGGGAAGGACCCTACACGATCTCAAGGATATTTCCTCATGAAGCAATTGAACTCTATGACTCTAAGTCTCATGAGCTCTTTAAGGTAAACGGTCATAAAGTAAAGCCATACTTTGAGAATGTTCCTCCAACCGAAGAAGAGGAGTTGACATTTGCTGAGCCAACCAACTACGCCATTCAAGAACCATTATGTTGAGCCAACGACGTGAAACAATGGCGCTTCTCGGGAGGCAATCCGAGGTAAGTTTTCTTTCTTTTTCATTAAATTTCTTTAGTTAGTTTTTAATCTATTTTGCATTTATTTGGTTTCGGTTTGATTACTAACAAAGCAGGAAAAGGGTGGCATTAGACGTCCACAAAACATGATGACCAGCTACTGCATGGTGTAGCGACCGACGCAACATGCAACAGTCGTCGCACCTCAACCCGCACTAATCACCTGATGCAACGGCCGCCGCCAACAGGCAGCGGCCGCTGCACCCCCTTTTGTTTGTCCGTTGCCCTTTTGTTTTTTTATTTTAAAAGAACACCTTTCGAATCATTCACACCCAACCCATCACTTTCTAACCCTACCTATCCAAATCTCTGGCCGTCACTTTCCAGCACCAACCTCCCATCACCAACCTCCCATCACCTTCAACCTTCATCCTCTCTAAAACCCTAAAATTCTTCAAATCAACCCCAACCGGCATTAATCTTTTTCTTTCACGCCACCCAAGCTCAACCCAACCCGTCATTTCTTAACCCGCGACCCCTTTGTCCAAATTGGGCCCTTCAAGACCGGATCTGTCCGCCATTGATGACAAAGGCGAAGAGAGAAGCCGAAGAAGACCCGTGCAGCGACCGCCGCTTACTGCAGTGACCGCCGCTTACTACAGTGGCCGCCGCCTATCTGCTCGCTGCCATCTTCGCCTGCAGTGGCCGCCGCATCCATCCTGCCACCGGGTTTGCTGCCTGGTTTGCTCTTTTGGTTGCTAAGTTATATTTGGGTGTTTGTTTGTGCTCGATTGTTTGGTGTGTTGTGTGAATTGAGTACTTTGTTCAATTGGGGATCGGCATTGATTGCTACTGTTGCTGTTGAGAGTTGATTGAGAATGGTAAGACAGTTGCATAATTTATCTAGGCGTCAGAGGGAGGTTTGGGACGGATTTGAGGTGAAGAAGTTCGTGCAAACGAAATTCTTCAATGTTTCGATGTTGCATAGGTTGAGGATGTTGGTATGTACTCAGCAGATATTAACGTATGGAGGCTTTGGAAATTTTATCAATTTGAGCACTCCCACCTATCTTGAGTTAGTACGAGAGTTTTTGTCGACATTGATTGTGTCGGAGAATGAGTCTATTACGTTTCATTTGCTTGATCATGTGTACTCTCTCACGTTTGCTGAGTTGGGGGAAACCTTTGGTATTACTGAGGAGCCCACTGAGAATTGGACCAAGCATGGGAACGATCAGATGACACACAATTTTTGGTTCGCAGCGATAAGAGAGGCTTTTGATGGACATAGGGGAGAGTATAACTACAAGTTTGTTCATCCGTGCCTGCGCCTGGTTCACAAGGTCCTAGCCATGGCTATCAATTGGGAGGGCGAGGTGAACAAGGTGCCAGCCGCTGATTTAGCTTGGTTGTGGTGTTTCTCGCCCCAGTCAACTATCATTCCTGATTGGGTTGATTTGTTTTTGGAGAGCTGCAATAGAGTTGTAGCGAAGAGGACGCATAGATTTGGCTAAGGAGTTGCTTTATTGATCCATTACAGGGCGGTGCTCTCATGTCTGGAGGGTTGACATATATGAAGGATCAGCTGCGGCGAGCATATCTGTTGGAGGGCTCCCAGAAGACGGGTTTCATTTGGAAGGCTGGACCTCAAGGGGTTCACACATTGAGATTACCTAGGGCCCTTCCTTATGGTCCCACAGATGTTGCCTTCTACATAGAAGGCGATGAGGAGGATGATGATGATGCTAATGATGACGCTGATGATGAGGAGCAGGAGGATGCACCTGAGCAGATTCCACCCTCAGATCATCCTATGCCTAACTACCATAGGGGTGGTGCTCAGTTTGCTGCAGGTCCTTCTACTGGGCCTAGTTCTTCATATGATGAGTCCACTTGGTATGAGGACATGTTCGCACAGATGCGTCAGCTTTCTGTCCGCCAGGACTCATTTCAGTTTGAGCTGAGCGACTTGGGTAGCAATGTTTGGGATATGGCCTCTTCTTTAGAGGAGATGTGGAGGCAGCAGGAGTACTATTACAGCTTGGGGTGGCCCCAGTTTTCTCCCTACCAGCCTTTGCCTCAGTAAGCGGTTATTTTCCTTTGCCCTCACCTCGCGTTCATATGATTTATTTTTGTTGTCTTTGAAGTTTCATTGAGGGCAATGAAAGGTTTAAGTATGGGGGAGGGGAATTTAGTGTATATAGTTGAATTTAGTGTAGATAGTGCATTTAGTTAGATTATGTTTAAAGTTCTGCACGCATTTTACGTTGAAGCATTTCATATTTTCATTTTCTGTCTACTTATGCATTGAAAAAAAATCATAAAATTAAAAATCCAAAAAGGACATGCATTGCATACATATGTGTTATTCAAATACCCATCTAGCTTAGTTTGCCCTCTAATTTATTTTCAGCATAATCATATCAATCCCATGGAGTTCTGGATGTTTTAGCCTTGTCTATATCTCTTGATTTTTTTATGTGAAACATGAGCTAGCAAATATAATTGAGCATGTATGATTGAGCTAAAGTATGATTAAAATCCTATAAAACGTGACCCTTGTGAGAATGTTTAGCCTTATTGGATTCATTTGTAATCATTTTTCTTAAATGTGTGATTTACTCTCCTTATGTTTCTACCTCTTGATTTTGACTTCATTATCTATTGTCAAGACCGACTCACATGTTTGTTGCTTGCGGAGTTTATGCTTTTATTTTGAGTATTTGCCTTTAGTTGCATGTGATCTTTGAGTGTAATAAGGTGGCAATGGTTGTTACACTTAGTAACCGGGTCTGACACCCATGGGTATGATTTGCGAAAAATGGTGTTGGACTATGCGCTAAGAAAGAAGCTTGATCATTGAGTAATCGGGTTCATTCATGACACCCATGTTTGCAACTCGCGTCAAAAGATGTTCAAGTGGACTTTATTCAAGTAAGTTGAGGTGTTGAAAGATACCAAGACCGAAAAAATAAAAATAAAAAAGAAGAAAGAGAATTTTAGAGTCAAATTGCTTATTTTCTTTATTGTTTTCCGCAAGTAATGGCATTTTGGTGGAGATGTGGTGATATTGTTGTCAATGTCTATGAGCTTAGTGCATTTCGGATTGCGTTGAGATTTGAACTTTAAAGCCCAAACACATGAGAGGATGAGTGAAACACATATTCCTGGTGAGGTTGGATGACTTCTACTCCTAAGCTTTAATCACTTAAATACATGCTAGGATGTTTGTTTGCTTGGTTTATGTTTGCACTTGCTATGATGTTGCTTTTTTATGAGGTTGAAACTTGAAGGGATTTCCTGTGGGGTGCATTGATTCATGTTTATTTTATCATTGCTTGAGGACAAGCAAAGGTTAAGTGTGGGGGAATTTGATAATGCATATCTTAGATAGGCATTATAGGCATTTTTAGTTTAGTTAGGTTGCATTTAGTGCATGATTTGGAGTTAAATTGCATCTTATGATTATTTTGGAAGAGTTCGGATTCTACGCAAATTTGTGGTTATTTTGCAGAGTTGGATTCGAATGTCATGGAAAGATGCAATGGTCTTGGATTAGACATAACGAGCAAGTGGAAGGAGGGCATAAAAGCTGTCTATAGATGCAGTGGGAACTAAAGAGGCCGCGGCACCCATAGGCAGTGATCGCTGCATACAGACGGTGATTGTCGTAAGCTTCTACACAACAACATTGGAGAGTACACAGGCAGCGGCCGCCGCATTGGTCATCAGCGATAAAACGTTCCATTTTAATTAGTAAACGTAGGTTCTATGAGGCTTTTTGGCCGACTTTAGTTTGAAGACCGATTTTAACCGAGGGACTATTGAATTCATTTTCTTACGTTCATCAGACGATTAGAGAGATTGAGCAATGTCTTCCATGAGGAACTAAACTCCCTTCTTCTATCTACAATTTGAAGCTTTATTCGGATTGATTGTGAGTTTCTAAATCTCGTTCCTTAATTCCTATATTGAATGTTTCAACTTCTTTGCGCTTATTGATTGATTGTTTTATTCTATCTTGTCTAGCCCACTTGTTAGATTAATTCAATTGCTAGGGTTTTGTAGATTCCTGATTGCGAACCTTAACCTAAGTAGCAAACTTATCCCTTTAGGGTTGATTGAACAAATTGGATAGGTAAGAAGTTGGATGTGTTCTTAAATCCCTTCTTAGGGACTGCAAATGCCTTGGTTAATCTCTTAACTTAAAGTTATCGATTGGGTTAAATCCTTTTCTGAGGGACTGCTCATGAGATAAGGGTTTCTAAGACTGATTGGACTAGTAACAATATTAGGTCGGGACAAGGACATTCATAGGAAACCTAAAAGGACGAGAGGAAGTTACAAGGATGGCTTCAACCAAATAAAGTGGATAATTGTAGGTAGAACTATTTCTCATTATTGTCTGAATCAAGTTCATGTACTTTTGCTTTCACCATTCGGCTTTGATAAAAGGCGGATCATTTTTCATTCTTAAAACCTCCCCTTTTGTTACTTAATTGGCATCTCAATTACACTTGAATAGCGAATTTCCCTGTTGGATCGACCTCTTGCTTATTGTTATACTAGTTGTAACTTTGAGTTATATTTCGACAGGATCAACGACAGATTTTCCTCTCATCACTAGGCTATATTAAATTGCAAAGGATCCAAGGTTTGGCCTTTATGGAAAATGAAGAGAGAGAAAGAAGAGAGAGGAGCTCCCAAGCCCAAGAACCCTAGAAACGCCCAACCCCGGCGCTGCCCCCAAATCTTAGGCCAAAAAAGCCCTCAATCTAGAAATGTTGACCAAATAAGATTGGAGGGATGGACGGGGAAGCCCAACGAAGATGCTGCGAAGTGGAATCGACAAAGATCCTAGCCGCTAGTTAAGAAGGAGAGTAGAAAGAAATTGTTCAAAGTCTAGGGGAAAAGGAAAAAATGGAAAAAAAAACTTTCAAATCGGAGATCTCGAATGAGAGATGGGTTGTAACTAAGGTAGATCTCAATGTCAAGATACGTCTTGCGCCACGTTTGGATTGGTTTCCTCTTTCTTGGAGACCAGGCGGCGTTGGTGATAACACATATTTTTTACATGCATTATAGGTAGTTTTAGGTACATTAGAGTGTCCATATTGTATGTCTAATAGCTAATTCGCATTCTTGAACATTTGGTATTGGAAGTTCGGAATGTACTGTTTTAGTGCTTATTTGTAGATTATAACATTCGTGATTGAGATGTGGAGAAATCATGATCAATTGAAGCCATGTAATACCTAAGAACATGCTAAGAAGAGCCAAGGAAGGATTAGAAGTCGAATTGAGAAGCTAAGAAGCAAGAGAACAAGAGCGGAAACGAAGAACATGGAGAAATCCCCTCTTTAAGCTTCTGAGGACTTCAAATTAGATTCTAGTGTCTTCATGAGAGTTGTAGTCATAGAAAATATCTTTCCAACGCATATTCATATGTGTCAATCGGATGAACGACAACTCAAAAAAGTGCATTACAAGTTCAGTCTGTTGAAGTTGTCGTCGTAGTAAGAACTGCGCTCGCCGATTTCGTTGTTTTCAGGATCTTCGCAATACGGCCCAATTCTATCTTATGGAAACTTTTATCTAAACTTGTTCTAGGGATTTACCGATGGTAGGAGGCTATATCAGACAAAATTACAGTAGGTTTTCATTCATCCAATAATTCAATTTTAGATCTAATTCATTAGTTTAGAAACATGGAACGCTTTAGAGGGTTGAACTTGAGAGATCTGAGGTCCGCGAGTACTTAGGGTTCTTGTGGTTTTGCTATAATTCAAGACTTGGTTGGTTGAATTGTGAGACTTGATAGATTTCTATGTTATTCATATAGTTATTTCATTATCATTGTGCTCATATTATTGATTGCATATATTCTCTCTTGATTAGCTACCTCGACAGAATTTGCATTCATGCTAGGTTTTAATTGATTCGTACGAATAGTTAACACGTAGTAGCAAGCAATAGGTAATTTGTCCAATGAAAGCACCGGCTATGCAAGGTCATGGCACTTGGTTAAATATCGGTTCCTTTGAGATTAGGGTTAAAGGATGTGCAAACCTTTGGCATCCTGATTGATTAGGAGGGTTGGTACTGCCAAATTGACAAGTACTTTGAGATTTCATGCTGCTATGTGTATTAAGAATCTAGTTAGGGTAGCATATAGTGTAAGGGATTGGTAAGCCTGTAAGGAATATCAATCTATTTAAACCAAAGTCGGAATAACTATTGATATCAATTGCATTCATTGCATTGCATTAGAATAACTAGGGATTGAGTCAAGGATCAAGTAAACCAACCAATGTTGCGAATTGTATGCGAAACCACATTCTTCTCTTTTATCTTCTATTTATTCATATTAACATCTTCATCTTAGTTTATTTGCATTGTCTATCTTTATTCATATTCATATCTTATCTTTATCTTCGTATTAATAAATACACATTGCATAGGAGTACTTAATTCCTTATGCGTTCGATCCCTTACTTGCTTATTGTACTTTAGTTAGTTTGTTTGGGTTATTATTATTATTTTGGTGAGGTGAAACTCACGACATTTGTAACGGTCCAAATATAAATATCCGAGTTACGATTCGAAGGTTTGATACCTTTGTTCGGATCTTGCAATTCAGGTATGAGTCCAGGTTTTCAAACCTCAAAAGACTATCATTTTAAATTGGGGATTACGAACCCCAAATCAATTGAAGGGTCGTTGGGTACCCTCATCCTGTCCTATAGACTAAGTCGCAGAAATTTATTTGAAAGAAACTACGAAAATGGAAATCAGGTACTAATGTATAACAATTGGCTAGGCGGGCCAATTGTTAAAAGAAATGCTCGATCGTGTGCTAATTCCTCCAGGAGGATCTTGATGAAGCCGGATCTTGAAATTCTTGAGAGATCTTGGTCGAATATTCACTGATCTTTGTAATAAAAACTTGAATTGGTTGTTGAATGGTGATGAACGTGAGAAAGGAAGAACATAGAAGATGAAGAGCGATTAGTGTTGACGAAGAGAAAGCACTTAGCCAAGTGCTTCTCTTTTAATTTCAACCTGATTAAAAACTTAAGAGAAATACAACTTAAATAGAAGTTGGTGGATAATGAGAGTGGCTCCTTGCAAAGGAAACCCTAGTTCTCTCATATTTATCTAAAAAAAATAAATAAAACATAGATGAATATCCTAATTCTATCTATCTAAAAATAGCTAAAATAGATAAATGAGCTAGGAGATAAAATATCTCCTAACTTTTATTTCCTAAATAAATAATAATAAAAAAGGTTAAAAATAGACATAAGAAAAAACGGGTTGTCACGACTCGCAGGAGTGTCCCGCGAGTCGTGAGACTCATCAGAAGGTCGCCAGGATCAAGGCTCATGGCCACGACTCGTGGGACTTCTCTCGAACCTCTTCAATGACTTCTTTGATCTCTTCTCTTCAAGCCATGGTGGAGCCTTCTTCTTTATCGGGATGGTCGGGTCCTCGAACCGCCTTGGCCCACAGAGGGCCAATCTTGATGGCATCAGGTACAACTTTCCACGGCGAGGCTGGGTCAAAACCAAAATAATAAAACACAAGTAGGAAAAGTACTTTATCCAATTTAGCGAGATTTAGGCATGTTCTTCACAATCGCCCAGGGGGAATTCCCACGCCACAAAGACATAGAGCAAGCATACCTAAAAACAATTTGTGCGAGCGGGGTCAGACCGAGTCCCCCCTCCCCCCAATGCACTCTGTTCCGCAAGCAAGCATACACATACGCTATACCTATAATAAATATGCTCTAATGCATTATGGAAAATTAAATCACACTAGCATGCTCCTAGTTGGAATAATATGCAGAACAACTGTAAAGGCGCCCAAAGAATGTCAAGTGCCATATCTCTCTCCTACTCCGCCCCCTTTTTCATGAGTGGACCTGGCCAGTACGGTACCCATTCCATTATACATGTGTGCACATCATCATCATATCATTATCATATCATGCTCATCATCATATCATATCATCATCATATCATGCTCATGCCCGGTGGTGCTGGGCTATCTCATCATCATGCTCATATATCGACACTACTAACTCAGGGCAAACCCGATGAGGCTAGATTACCCTATGACTCTAGCAAAGACTCTAGGACTCACAGATAACGGTCGTTTGGTTCTCAAACACACAGAGTAACCGAATGCTCAATCACAAGTGCAATCCTAGCATGATACTACATGGCATGCTTTTAAATGCATATGAAGCACCTAGTATATCATATGATCTCAAGCATGAGATTTCTCTTTTGAATCTGAGTAAGCCCATAAAGGAACTTACCTGGAGACGCGCAGAATCCAAGCAATAAACACCAATAGTAAGAAATGTCCAACAGATCACAAATCACCTAACAAATACAAATATGCATGAGTCTATCTAAGTCACACAAGGCGCCCCTAACTATCATACATAACTTCACATATCTCATTTCAGATCATTCCGTCTTATCTCATCATATATCATATATCATTTCATGTTGCATCATCATATAATATTTCATATCTTATTTAAAATTCACATAATTCTCCAGCAGTTTTCAACAATAAATTCACCGAGTTAAATCAGGTAAATCATTTTCCGAAGTTTTCCAAACTCTTAAATCTCAAGTCAAGTCAACTCATATTCAAAACGATTTCTCAAGTCATATTTCGCCAAAACCCATTTATAAAACATTAAATCTTTAATCAACTTACAAATGTATACTACTAAAATAATTTCGACATGTTTCTTATTTCAAAATCATTATATAAATAAATTCCAACATTTAATCATCAAAATAATCCTATTTTCACAAACCCTATTTAAATCAAAACCAACAAATCACTTCATGATTTCTAAAAATCACATTTTTTAAAACAACATATAATAACATATTCCAAACAATATCACCTTTAAAACAACTTTATAATATACAATAAAATCTAGAAAATATAATACCTCGAAACCGAATATTATAATACTAATAATAGCTAACGATAAATACAAATCATCACATATAATATTACATCTATGTATATAGTATGATCAACAAATAACAATAACAAATATTAATAACCACATAACCCACAACCCAGTAGCCCACAAGAACAACCCGGAAAGGAAAAGCCCAACCCGGAAAGTAAAGAGGGAACCCAACCGGATCCAATCAGAAAAGAAAGGAAAGGCGCCTCTCCCCATTTGTTATAACCCAGATCCGAGATTCAAAGGCCCAGCCCAACCCAATCCTTATACCCGTCATCCTCTCCAACTCAGAACAGAGCTCCTCTGAAATTCCACGAACGGAAAACGACGAGGGAGAAGAGGAGAAACCAGACTCGCCGGAGCTCGGTTCTCAACTCAGACCACCCCCACTTTGATCGAAAACTCTCCCCGGCCCCAATACAAATGGAAATAGCGAAGCGAAAGAAAGGAGAAAGGAGGAGGAATCTCACCGATGGCTTGAAGTCTTCGCCGAGACTGCTCGCCGGAGGCACGATTAGGCTTCGACGGAGAAGGATCAACACCGGGGTGGCCTAAGAAGGAAGAAGGGTGGTTAAAGGTGAGATTTTTCTTAGTTAGGAGGTAAAGAAGGTCAAACCGAGCCTTACCGTTGCTTAATCGGAGAATAAAGGAAAGGAGAAGGAAGCGCTCGGCGTCGGCGTCTCCGGCTGCTCCTGGGCGGCGGTTCTGGCTACATCGGATGTTGGAGATGGTGCTACTGAGCTGCTGCTTGACATAGGAGGAAGTGGTGCCACTGGGTTACTCAACGGAAATGAGAGAGAGAAGGGGTGAGGTGCGTGGTTTTGCCTCATCGGAGAACAGGGGAAAAGTTCTGGTAAGGTGACTGAGGGTGATGGTTCGTCTGAAATCAGAATTGAGAGGAACAAAAGGGTGGATCATGGAGACTCATGGTGGCCTGAAATCGGTGATGGTGGTTTTGGTGGGTTATGTGTTGCTCTGCAGAGAAGGACACAAGGGAGAGAGAGAATGGGTCTTTTTGTGGGTTTTTGTGGAGCTGGGTTTTGCAGAATTAAACAATGGGGGAGAGAGAGGAGGAGGATGCTCCTTTGCCTTTGGGCTTTCGGTGAAGTTTGGTGTGAGAGAGCACAGGGAGGTTTTGGGTAGATTTATACACAAAGGACAAATTCCCACAGCTGTGAATTGCAATTGCACAGGGCAAGGGAAATCTTTCCCCAACAGAACCCTAAGAACGAGAGAGAGAGGGGGGGAGAGAGAAGAAAAGAAAAGGGAAAAGATATAGAATAGAAAATGGTCCCCAAAACGACAAATTTAAATCCTGCAAATCGAAACTCGAAACCCGCTAATCCCGACTCCGACGAAATTTCAAATCGAAATCTCCAAATAATTTTCAAACCATTGTAATTTAATTAAATTTCCAACTCGAAGCCCGAAAGCGAAAATGGAATCCGTCAAAGTCCCAAATTTTAAAATGATGTCGGAAGTATTTTGAAATCGAAACTTGTGCTCGAGGACGAGTTTTCTCCACTTTTACAAATTGAATAAAATAATAATATATTTAATTAAAATAATAATAATAATATAATATATAAAATATATTCGGTCTTTACAACATTTCACCCCACGAGTTGCATAGACTCTCGCTAAACAATGGCAGAAACAAATTAGCATAATTGAACAAAAAGATGCAATCGAAACCCGATTGAGATCCAATTGGCTGGTGGAGAGGATCCTCTTCTCTCTGGCTATCTCAGTCGATTGTATGAGTTTCTAGATGGTTTGTACTACTGGATTTGAGAGCTATAAGCTAAGTCTGGGTTGGGTGCGGAGTCAGGGCTGGTGGCGGTGCGGGTGGCTGAAGTGGGCTCCGCTTTCTTGTTGCGTCTTTGGTCCCTTACTCCCCTTGTTCTTATACTTCTCAGGTGGTCTTCCCCTTCTGTTTGCTTGCTTAATGCATCGTTACTTGAAACTATGAAATATGAAAAGATAAGCAAATTGAATTTGAAATCCAAAAGATTGAATTTTGATTTTAGACTAGTGACATGGACTGCTAATTTGTTCTTGTGGTGTGTGCATCTATTCAACTGATTTGAAAATTCATGGACGTGGTGCATCTTGGAGAAAAAGGATGGTTTTTTTTCATATAGAAAATGATTTTAAAATCAATGCCCAATATTGGGTTTATTGTATTCTTTAGCATGCCTTTAGACTCATGAATCTTGATATTGATAGCTTTCTCCTTGATGAATTATACTTTATAATTATATGTATCATTTTACTACTGTATCTGGGAACATGGCGAAAAATGATAGGAGTGAACAAAATAGATTGCTAGAGACCCCATCTCATGAATTTCTTGCCAAAAGTGAATTTGCTTGGGTTGAACCTCATAAGCTATCAATAATTCTCACCTCTGCATTTGTTTGGCACTTGAATTTGGCTTATGAAAAAGATAAAATAATCCTAAAAATTGTGATATGTAGGGGGCGCTCTACTCTCTTTGATGCAAATGAGCTTGTGAACAAAAGAAAACTCATGAACCAAAGGAAACCCACATATGAAATTGAAACCAAGTGGTGGGTCTCCCTTTTCGAAAAAAAATCTATGAACCCAAAGAAAGGTAGTCCTTGCCTTATCTTTGAACTTAACATAAATTATGGGGAAAAAGCATTGGCGAAAGGCTCTTTTCTTGTCATTTTTTTCTTTCTTGATTCCGACACTCTTAAAGAATTTCTGAAAATGATACCCTCGACTTATGATCCCATCCATGCTTTGTATTTTATGATACAAATTTGGGACTATGTGAGGTTTGAAGGCATCAGTTTGAAACCGCTAATGGAGCAAAGAATGTCGCAATCGACAAAAAAGGTACCAATAACCCTTGTCTTCTGTTTTGCTTCCTTGGACTTTGGTTACATTTTGAAGTTTTGTATCCCCTCTCATCTAGTGAGGTCGGTGAAAAGCTTTGAAACATCAATAAAATGAACAAACAAAATGCCTTTGAACCCTTTGCAAATAAGATAGGGAAAAAAAGAATCTTGATTCAACTCCCTAGTGAACCCAAAGACTACGAATCAAATATGAGAAAAATCAAGCCAAAAAATATAAAAGATACAGTGAAATACAAACATAAGGATAGAAGAAGGACAACACAAACAAAAATAAAATATCTGAGATGAGAATCTGTAGATGGAATTGTTGCGGGATCGAAAAAAGAAATTTGTGGACGGAAATTGAAATTTTCTATAAAATAGAAAATATACAAATAATGGTTCTAATGGAAACTAAAATGGAAAACATGCCGCATGAATCGACTTGGCAAAAAGCGGGATTTGATTCATTTTGTTGGTCATCAGCGGTAGGTAGAGTGGGTGGAATATGTGTTTTGTGGAACAACTATCAATTAACAACTGCAAATGTTGAAATAATGATAACAGACGAACGGTTCCTTACAATGAAAATCGAAGATATCAATAAAGGAACAATATTCGCATGTTGCTTTGTTTATGCACCCCCCCCCCCCCCCCCCCCCCCCCCACCAAGAAAGCAAGAGAACCGAATTCTAGAATAAAATTACAAACCATATTCGTGGCTTGGATATCCCAACTATTGTGATGAGGGGCTTTGATGAGATACAAGACATAAATGAAAAAGAGGGGGGGTGGTCAACCAAACCCAAACAGATTCGAATGACTGTTAAACTTTAAAGACGAATGTAACCTTCTCGATATACCAACAATGGGAAATGAATTTACTTGGAGAAAAAATAGGACGGACATAAATAACATTTATAAAAAACTCAACCGAACATTAGTGCAAGAACAAATATTACAATGGTATCCAAAAATAGCAACCAGAGACCATGCATTCTCCTCTTCAGACCATTTTCGAATTTCGATTCAAATCGAATCAAATGAAAATAGAAAGGCGAGACCTTTCAAATTTGAAAAAATGTGTCTCCAATGAAAAGACTATAGAAATATAGTAACATAAACATGGAGAATGAGATGCGAAGGACCTCAAATGTTTCAAGTGGTAAAAAAAAACACAACTCTTTAAGAGACTAACAAAAGTATGGAACAAAACAATATTCGGAAATATATTCCAACAACTAAAAGAGATTGAAGACAAACTAGTACAACTACAACATGACAATATTTAGACACAACAAAATGAAAACAATAAAAAAAAATAAAAATTAATAGAAAAGAAAAGCAAGCTAATACAATACCACAACATGTATTGGTGCTAGAGAGCAAAAGTAAAATAATCAGAGAAATAACAGGCCCAGAAGGAACACTCATACACGAGGAGAAAAATATTAGAAAACAAGTTAAAGAAGAATTCGAGAAAAGATTTAAAAAGGAACAAATAAATGGAGAGCTATTAGGAGAATATCTCAACAAAATTTCCATTGAAATAACTGACGATGACAACGACTATCTCATTAAACCTATCACAAACCAAGAAGTAAAATATGCTTTCTTTTCGATAGGAAAAAATAAATCTCATAGTTCCGATGGCATGACTGTTGAGTTCTATCAACACCACTAGGATGTGGTCGGTCCATCAATTATAAAAGCGATTAAGGGTTTTTTTTGTCCGGCAGGATGGTACGACATATCAATGAAACATTCATCACGCTGATTCCAAAATGTGATAACCCATGAACAACGAATAACTATAGACCAATCAGCTTATGTTCGACCATCTATAAAGCAATTGCAAAAATTCTGACAAAAAGGATGAAAAGAACAATGGAAAAAAATAATACGCCCACTTTAAGGAGCATTTGTGACTTATTGAGCAATAAAGGATAATGTACTTATTATACATGAAATATTTCACTCATTCAGAAACAGAAAAGGAAAAAAAGGATGGATTGCAATAAAACTTGACATGGAAAAAACATATGATAGAGTCGATTGGGATTTTCTTTTGGGAGTCATGGAAAATTTCAGATTCTGCCAATGATTCTCTAGATGGATTAAAGAATGTATCCAAATCGTCTCTTTCTCAGTCTTAGTAACTGATAATTCACCAAAACTTTTTGACCTAACAGGGGACTACGGCAGGGTGACCCCTTATCCTCGTACCTCTTCATCTTAAGAGTGAAAGTACTAGCCAGAAAACTACAACATCAGAGTGATCAATCTAGAAACACCATTGGATTCATAATGACTATAAAGGGATCACAAAATCCGTTTTTATCTTTTGCTGACAATATCATGATTTTCACCAAAGCAAATCAAGAAGCATGCACGACTGTGAAAAAAATTTTAGATGAATATCGTCAAATGTCCGGACAAAAAAATAAACTTTCAAAAAGCCGCCTTTCAGGTGCCAAAAAGGGTCTCAACCAGTCAAAAACAAAAGATTCAGGCAATACTACAAATCACAAATCAAGTAGCACTAGAAAAATATCTATGATGTCCAATTATGAATGGCAAAGTAAACAAGAACACCTTCGAAGAAGTCCTTGGAAAAACGAGAACTCAACTAACTAAATGGAAAGCAAACTCTTTGACCCAACAGGGGAGAATGGTATTAATAAAAACAAACTTAGCAGTTAAACTGAATTATGTGATGCAAAATTTTATATTCCCGAAAAGCATACATATAGAACTTGATTGACTGAATAGATCTTTTTTCTGGAACAAGGATCAAAAACACAAACCCTTGATCAGGTGGGACAAAGTATGTAGACCAAAAAGGGAATGAGGGTTAGGACTAAACAAGGCAGAAGATATAAACAATGCACTGCAAATGAAACTGCTCTGAAATATCTTAGCCGAACCACAAAATGAATAGGTCAAAATATTCATAGAAAAATATCTAAAAGGGAAAACTATATGGGATTATAAAAGAATAAAAAATACCTCTTGGAAATGGGCAAAACTCATGGAAATAAAACCTGATTTCTGCTCAGATTTAATGACAAAAATATAATAGAAAATTGGAAGGACAGCTGGATAAACAATGACAAAAATATAATAAAAAATTGACTACATATAAACAAAAGGGAAACTGCTGACTAATAGATAAACACGGACATAACTTGAAATGTGAAGAAACTAAAGGAAGTAATTCCCATGGACATAGTTGAAAAAATTCGAAGTATCCATATTCCATCACATGAATTCGAAGATAGAATCTATTGGAAAGCGAGTAAAAATGGATGGTTCTCAAAAGCTAGCGCCCTAGACTATACAACTAGAGCGCGAAGGAACACGACTGAATCTTTCAAGTGGATCTGGAAAATAGATTGTTCGCCTAAAGTGAAAATTTTTTTTTATGGAAAAATATTCTAAACGGAACACCAACCAAAGAGACTACGAGATAAAGGAATACATGTACCAATGGAATGTATTCTATGTAACCACTCTCATGAAGATGCGATACATTTATTTACGGAATGCCAAACCCTCATAATCATACGAAAAATGGACCAACTGATCGAAAGAATAGTGCAGGGTACAAACAAAAATAACAAAACCTATAAAGACATTATTGTAGAAATATTTGCAAAATTATCCATAGACCAAAGATTAATCCTTTCAATCTCCCTTTGGGGCATCTGGTCTCTAAGGAATAAAATCATCTTTAACGACTAAGTGTTTCGAGGGCAGGAAGAATGGGTTAAATATATAAACCAACAAAGGGAAAACTGGAAAATGGCACAAGGAGAAGAGATGGATGAGGAAGACACAATCAAAGAATCAATCAACAATCGGAACAAACCACGACAACAAAAAATCATCAAATGGAAAAAACCAAGCGAAGGATTCATGAAACTGAACTTTGATGGGGCAATGGTAGTCGGTGGATTTGCTTCTTGTAAGTACGTAATTCATGATGATCAAGGCAGAGTTGTTAAGTGAAGTATGCAGAGATGAGATAGGACCTATGCTTTGCAAGCTAAGTTCTTAGGCCTTCATCATGGGATGCTGGAAGCTAAACGATTGGGGATCACTCCTCTCGAGGTGGAGATTGAGTCATATATCTTTGTGTTCTCTTCGGCTCTTACTGGATGGGATATGTTTCGTTTGTGTTCTTCGTGGTCTCTTCGGCTCTTGCTGGCTGAGAGATTCGGCACCATCCTGCTATCGCCATCCACCACCTTCGGCCACCTGCCTTTGAATTTTCCCTTTCTAAAACTCTTGAGTCTTGCCTTTGAAATTGCTTTGAACAGAGGCGGAGGCAATGACGGTGGGGTGGGTGGGGTTTGGGGTGGGGGTGTGGGTAGGTGGTTTGTATTTGTGTTAGGGGTATCGGCGAAATCGGGTTAGGGATTGCTTAATCAACACGATTCCCGCATTATTCGAAAAGAAACGAAGAATTATTCAGACGTATGTGTCGAATTTAGTGTAGGGTTTTCGAGATACATAATTTGATTCTTTTTTCGTCAATTATTCAGATGTATGTGTCGATTTTTTGTTACTATTGGTAATGAGATGGTCAATTATTTAATGAAATCTGATACATTATTCGTTAGTATACGAAGTCTTTGGTTTGATGAACAACCTAAAAAACATTCATTGCACTAGTATAATTACCCAACTAAACATTATTCAGTAAAATGTGAAACATTATTCGATGAAATATGAAGCATTATTCATTTAAATTGTAAGTATGTTTTAGGAATTTTGGGTTTCGTTTATCTGAAATTGATAAAAAAAAAAAAAAACATTATTCGTTAACATGTGATAAATTATTCAGCGGAATTGGTAAATTCTAATTTGAACTGGAGGGAAAAAGATAACATAAAATTATTCGGTAACATTTGATACATTATTAGGTGGAATCGCCAAAATTTTAAAACAATTAAAATCAGGTTAAAAAAGTAATATATATCCATTGTTTTTAAAAAAAGGACTCAAAAAAAAATTGTTTTAGTTTATGGGTCTCAATCCCCACTAACCTTTTAAAAAAAATAAAAAAAGGGTTCTGCAAGTTGTTGCTTTTTTTAAGGCGAAACTAATTAAAATAACCGAGTCTTTAAGGGGTGTTAAAAATATATCCCTACCTTCCAAATGTAAGATAAATATCCCGACCTTTTTAAGGGATGGTAATATAATATCCCAAAATTTTCTCCCCCACAAAAATGCTTACATGGCACATATGTGGCAAAAAATAATCATATTCACGCGTGCCCTTGGATCTTAATGCTCAAATTATACAAAGTATAGTCTAGATTGTCATGATAATTTTTTTTAAAATAAAATCTCTTTTGTAACCGAAAAAAAATCATTCAATTTAATACGTTTTTATCGATTATAATTAAATTTAATCAAAATAAATATAATAAAACCAGTAAATATTTAAAATATAATTTTCAATATCTTGATTGTTAAAAATATCATTCAAGTTTATTAGATTAAATTAGATTGGTTTTTAAGTTTATCTTAAATTTTTTATTTTGGATTAAAGAAAATTTTAAAAATTAAAAAATTACATTCTTTTATATATTTTTTAATAATAATAATTTACTTCTTATATATAAATGAACACCATTAAATAATCTAAATAATTAAATTTTCATTTCAATTTCGTAGTATCAAAAAGTTTATAATTGGCAAAATATTCTTCAGTTTTGATAAGTTAAATCACTAGCTAATCATTTACTAATTGAAAATATGTTATTTTTCTTTACATTTTTTTATTTGGCTTGTTATATATATATTGATTTAAAAAAAGATATAAAAAGTTAGGTACAAATTAAATCTAAACCTACGAAAGTTTATTAAATAAACTTTCAAACTCATCTAATTTAATTTTATACAGTATGTTTTATTTGAATTGAAAATACATGAGTAATACAATACAAAAAATAAGAATTTTATTGGAGAGAAATCATTGGGATATTATATTACCATCACTTATAAAGGTCGGGATATTTATATCTTACATTTGAAAGATTGAAATATATTTTTAACACCCCTTAAAGGTTGAGTTATTTTAATTAGTTTCGCCTTTTTTTAAAATCAAACGTTGGATTTTTTTCAACCGGGCACAAATGGAAGCACGCGCCATTGATGAGAGTAATTGGTATGGTATGGTGGGTCCCACCATTTTCAAATTAAAATTAATTAAAAATCCATTTTTAATCATGACTATTCATTTAATTTAGATCAAGGGTTCAGATTTGTGCACAATTTACACTATAAGGAATGTGCACTCTTGAACCACACCATATATATATATAGAGAGAGAGAGAGAGAGACATAGAGGTTGGGTCATGTGTTTATATCCCTTATGGTGTTAAGTCTTAACAAATCTGGGTCATTTACTGAATGAAATGGGTGGCTGAGATTATTTGACAATTTTGGCTTTTTCTTTAATTAAAAATCAATGGGACCCACCTCTTTTCTTGCCCACTTGCTGAATTACGTGCGCGTGTGTTATTCTTCGTTTTGTCGTAACGTTTCTTTTGGTGGAGTAACGTTGTTTTTTTTTGTGTGGTGTACTGAACTATTCGATAAGATGATATTAATTATTCGCTAACTTATCGTTATTATTCGTGTGTAAAGAGGAGTTATTATTTAGATAATAGAAAACGGGTTGGTCAATTTTGCAACAATTCGCTAGGTTTATAGTAATTATTTGCTAAATTAATCGTTAATATTCGTCTCTAAAGAGAAGTTATCGTTTAGATAATAGTAAAAGGGTTGGTCAATTTTGCAACTATTCGCTATGTTTTTAGTAATTATTCGCTAAGTTGATAATAATTATTCGCTAGGTTGAACGAATGTATAAATGTAATTCTTCATTTACCGCATCTAATTACCCATATACAAATGAATAATTCCCTATTATCAACGAATAGTGACTCTGAACTGGCCGAATATTATGAATAATTGTTTATTATCAACGAATAGTGACTCTGAACTTGCCGAATATTATGAATAATTGTTTATTATCAACGAATAGTGACTCTGAACTTGCCGAATAATCGATAAATTAATGAACAATTTAAGACAGAGTCTGAATTTCAAGAAACCTACATCTAGTTGCCCACATACATATGAATATTTCTCGATTTCCATCACATAATTACAATAAACACACAACCACTCAAAGAATACTACAAATCCATCCAAAATTACATAGATTTGATAACAAAAAATGAATGATCCATTAATTAGTTCCAAAAGTTCACACTTTCTCTATCCCTGATATATACTTCCATTTGCTCGAACTTCATCCAGGCAAATCAATTACACAGTAGTTCCGATAAGACTAAGCACAAATTTGAGCAACTTGAAGCCCAAATCGAAGAAAGACAACCGACTACAAAGCAAGTAGACCACGACTTACCGATAGAGTGCCAAAGCACGTTGAATTACATAGACAGCGCTGTTGTACTTGGTCCTTAGCCTTCGATCGTCGCATCCTTTAATGGCTTCATCGATCTCCATCTACTGCAACATCGGATCATCTCGCCTGCTCCGCCATCTCCCACTCTACCATGGGCAGCCATAGCAACATTCCCACTCGGACTCTCCGCCATGGCCAGCCATAGCAACATCTCCCACTCCGCCATCGTTTAAGAAGAAGAAGCCACTTGTGAACCAACCAATCCTACCGCAATCGACGGGGGTGGAGACACATTCCCACCCGGAGTTCCTCCTTGTTGTGCAGTAGCCAGAGATTCCGGCGTCGACCCTTCCCCAGCCTGAGAATCGCACACGCATCCTCCTCTCCCAGATCTGGCAGCGAGTCTTTTGAAGCACCCGCCTTGAATCCAAATCGCCGCCGACCTCGTCCCCCGTCAGCCTTCGCTCTGCCATCGCCGCCGCCTTCTCTTTGCCATCATCCTCCGTCAAATCGCCGCCTTCGCTCTATCTCCTCAATGGCAGCAATTATAGGGTAGGGTTAGGTTTGAATTACACGCGTTTGTTTTTAACGTGGGATTGTGTTTTTTAACTTTCAATTATCAATTAATCCAAATAATAAAAAATCTCAGCCTTTCATTTTCACTCAAGCAACGCCTCGGATTTGTTAACATTTAACATCGTAAGACTTGTTAACATTTGATCCATATTTTATATATATATATATATATATATATATATATATATATATATATATATATATATATATATATATAATTACTAAAATCCCGAAAGGGTTTGACTAAAATCTCGTAAGAGCTCTAAACCCCACTCGAAAGAGCGTAGATTAAATCCCCTTAGGGTCTGGAAAATAATGCTCCCCGAATGTTCTGCTTGGTTCTGGAGTCTCGTTCACTTTTCCGTCTGTTGATTGATCTTTTTTTTGCCTGTATTTGCTCCGTCTGCTATCGTCGGGTCAGTGGTTAGGTGTGGCTGCGTTTGCTCTGTGTTGGGTTGCAGTATCGGGTGTCCTGTTTGATTGACAAAGGATCGTGGTTGTATTCGTGGTCTTTGAAGATCCTCCATTTAGGTGGGGGCAACGTCGGCAAACCATACATCGTCAAGAGCCGCCCTTTCTAGCAGGGGTACTATCGTGAGTCATTGCACTCTCTTGCACTTTTAGCACTCCTAGCGCGTCCTGGTTCTCCATGGAGTTTCATTGCGCATTCTGGCAGGGGTGCTGTCGTGAGTCATTGCACTTGGTTAATTTGTGTTATTGTGTTTTATTTGTATTTATGGTTGTCCGTCTGCCGACTTGTTCGACCATCGAGTTTTAGGTGTGCCTGAATTTGAATTTTCACGTGATAAAAAATATACAAAAGAAAAGAACAAAATTTATAATGAATCATTGAATAATATTCTCCAAAAAAAATGCTAAAACCCACTAATTAAATGTTTATTTAGTGAGAAGCCTCGTGTTTGATTTTCCCCATGTACACAAGGTATACTAAATCAATTTCCTATACAATCATATTAGGGTTTTTTTTGGTGATTGTTCATAATTTTGGCAAAAATTAAGCCCTAGGACAAAAGAGAGGTGAAATTATGGGAGTGTCTACAATTGACACTTTTGCCCTTCCTTCACATTTTCCGCCTTCTCATTTTTTAATTTGATCATTGACCATTGACCGGTCAAAGGTATTGACTTTTGGTGACACATGTGTGGTGACATGTAAATTTTGTGATTACAGTTTCGTTTTTATAGTTTTTTTTACGGGGTCACTGTCACCACTCTTTAACAGTGGTGACATGAAATTTTTTTTATTACAGTTTCGTTTTTAGAGTTTTTTTTTACGGGGTCACTGTCACTACTCTTTAACAGTGGTGACACGTGTGTGGTGACATAAAATTTTTTTTATTACAGTTTCGTTTTTAGAGTTTTTTTTTACGGGGTCACTGTCACCACTCTTTGACAGTGGTGACACGTGTGTGGTGACATGAAATTTTTTTTATTACAGTTTCATTTTTGGAGTTTTTTTTAAGAGGGCACTGTCACCACTCTTTAACAGTGGTGACACGTGTGTGGTGACATGAAATTTTTTTTAGTACATTTTCGTTTTTAGACTTTTTTTTATGGGGTCACTGTCACCACTCTTTAACAGTGGTGACACGTGTGTGGTGACATGAAATTTTTTTTATTACAGTTTCTTTTTAAGAGTTTTTTTTACGGGGTCATTGTCACCACTCTTTAACAGTGGTGACACATGTGTGGTGACATGAAATATTTTTTATTACAGTTTCTCTTTTAGAGTTTTTTTTATGGGGTCACTGTCACCACTCTTTAACACTGGTCACCACTTGTAACCAAAAGGAAAACCCTGTGATTAGGGAAGCACAAACCCTAAAGAGCTAATGAGAAGCCAAAAGAACATGTGATGTACAATATGGTTTAGGGTTTAGGATTTAGGGTTTAGTACAGTACGTCGTTAAGAGATGATTGTTGTCACCAAATGGAAAACTCTAGGACAAGGTAAGTACAAACCCTAAAGGGGCTAATGAGAAGCCAAAAGCCATTAGGTGGACAGTTCTCCTTCAATATATGAATGGGTAGGAGAGTCATAAACACTGTCACCACTATTAAAACAAGGTCATAGATACTGTCACCACTATGAAAAAAGGGGCGTAGGCACTGTAATCAAAGGAAAACCCTATAGATGTTGTAACCAACATAAAAACAGAGTTATAGACACTGTCACCACTATAAAAACAGGGGCATAGACACTGTCATCACTATAAAAATAAGGTCATAGACACTGTCACCACTATAATAATAAGGTCATAGACAATGTAACCAAATGAAAACCCTAGGACAAGAGAAGCACAAACCCTATAAGGGCTAATGAGAAGCTAAAATACATGTGGTGACAATTCTCCTCTACTTTATGAATGGGTATGAGGGTCACAGACGCTGTAACCAAAATAAAAACAGAAACCCTTATTAGTGGTGTCATCACCCTTGATGACAACTTTTTTTCATGATGACAGTGTCAACACCCTTATTGTGGATGAACATATGATGACAACTTTTGTTCACGATGACAGTGTCAACACCCTTATTTTGGATGAACATATGATGTCAACACCCTTATCGTTGTCACCATCCTTATCAGTGGTGACTGTCACTACCCTTATCAGAGATCACAATATCATCACCCTTATCGCTGTCACCACCCTATAGATGTTGTAACCAAAATAAAAACAGAGTTATAGACACCCTATAGATGTTGTAACCAAAATAAAAACAGAGTTATAGACACTGTCACCACTATAAAAAACAGGGGCATAGACACTGTCATCACTATAAAAATAAGGTCATAGACACTGTCACCACTATAATAATAAGGTCATAGACAATGTAACCAAATGAAAACCCTAGGACAAGAGAAGCACAAACCCTATAAGGGCTAATGAGAAGCTAAAATACATGTGGTGACAGTTCTCCTCTAATTTATGAATGGGTATGAGGGTCACAGACGCTGTAACCAAAATAAAAACAGAAACCCTTATTAGTGGTGTCATCACCCTTGATGACAACTTTTTTTCACGAAGACAGTGTCAACACCCTTATTGTGGATGAACATATGATGACAACTTTTGTTCACGATGACAGTGTCAACACCCTTATTGTGGATGAACATATGATGTCAACACCCTTATCGTTGTCACCATCCTTATCAGTGGTGACTGTCACCACCCTTATCAGAGATCACAATATCATCACCCTTATCGCTGTCACCACCCTTATCACTGTCACCACCCTTTTCAGATGTAATGGAGATGGTGACAAAAACTCTCAAAACTCACAAGTCAAAACTCATCCTTTGAAAATCAACACAAACCAAGCAATAGATGGACAAAAATTGTATGCATTCACTACAATATTTCTCTTTCAACTACTCCGTATAATCTATGAATTGACTGGATACCTAAACTCCAATATATGAAACCAGAAGTAACCAAAACTCCAACAAACCCTCCCCAAATGCACATGAACCTGAACAGGCTAGAAATGACCATGTCATTGACAGAACAAATTAAAAATTGAGATCTCCTTCTCAACCTTCCCCGCCCCCACTCCGCCGCCAACTCAACTAGTGGCTTCACCACGACGGCGCTTAACGCCCTCTCCTTGTTCAGCATGACAGAAATAAATAAGAATCTATCTCTATCAGTGTTAAATCACGCTTCAACTGCATTTAGCCATGCAATCAAGACCAAGCTAATCCCTCTTCACCCAAATCTGAAGCTTCAACAACATATATAATAATCAAATTGAAGATTGAAGGTAAAAAAAACCTGGGAAATCAGACATTAAAGAGATCATCGATGAGCATTTAGCAACATAAATAAGAATCCATCTCTATTAGTGTTAAATCACATTTAGCAATGCAATCAAGACCAAGCTAACCTTCAACCAAATCTGAAGCTTCTAGAACCTAATTAAAAATCAAATTGAACCCGTGCCTTGAAGGCACGAGATTTTGATTCATTTCAAATTCAACATCATTCTATATATACTTGCTTACAACAAAACTAATAAGTATAAAATATTTTTTAATTTATAAATTAATTGGAAAGAGATACAATATAAAATTTTGAAATGATTTAATCAGGTAAAGTAGTACGGAGTAATAAAACTCAAATACATGAAATACATACAATATATAATTAGGATAATTAGGATAAAACTAAAAAGGAAAATATAAGCTGTCATATAATGATTAAAAATAATCATAAGCATATGATTGTGCGGATACTTTTGAAGTTATGTAGATATAGATAATTTATTCATTATTTTCATGAGAAAGATGGTCAGAAAGAGGGGGAAATAAATAGAGAAAATAAAGTTACGATGGTAAAAAAAAAAGATCTAAGGCGCCTCATCTAAGATGTAAAAGTAAGTAATGCTTGAAAGTCTTAATTAACTTTTAAATTAAGTAAATTGTAAAAAAAAACTTTTTTGGCTTTAATTGATTTTTATAATTATTTTTGAAATAGAATATTCACAAATTAATTATTTTTACTAACTTTATAAAAAAATTACAGGTCTTAAAATAATGAAATTATAATAAGGGTCATCTATGGTATATAAAATAAATATACATGTAAAATATTCATTTTGGGAATAATTTTTTTTCTTTGATATTTGAAGCCACACACCCAAAATTAATCATAAAAGAGTGTTTATTTATTTATTTTGAAATGATAATATATGCAAATTTCACATTTTCATTTCCCAAAATTCTTCAATCTAAGATGTTTGTAGATCTTAAAATGTTATTTTTTGTATTCTAAATAGTCATTAAGATGTTTAGAATACATGTAACTTCTCTCTAAAAATCTTATGTTAAAAATTTATATAGATGTCATGTAGAATGTGTAGAGTAAATATATAGATTTAAAATATTCACTTTGGATAATTATTTTTCTTCAATTTTTGAAGATTAATTAACACGTGCAAAAATAATTTCTTCTTAAAATTAATGACGTTTTGTTTCTATCTCCAGAAATATTCAAAAGGAAATAAATATATTTAAAATAGATTACAAATGGATATATGCATATCAATTTAAATAATCTTCATATGAAAAATAGGAAACAAATATATTTAAAATAGGAAACAGATAATTTCAACAATAATATTGACCAATAAGAAATATCATTTGAATAAAAAAATTCAACTTTAATTATGGGCGTGACACGTCAGCAAAATGCTAACAGAATTATAAAAATAAACAAAATTGTGTTGCAACTAATAAAAATGTATAAAACTAAATAAAATAAAATAATCTATCTTATTATATTATTATTTAATAATTCAAGTTTTGTCTATGATCCACTAATAAATTTACATTAAAAACAAATGGTTTTTTTGAAAAAGATATAGATAAATGTTTACATTATTATAAAATTTAACTTGAAAATACAAAATATCATTCACTAATACAAATGAATTAACATTTAAGTGATTGATGGTATTTACGTACCTTACTTATTACAAAAAAAAGCATTCAATAATACAAATGGTGATCCAATATATTTAAGCTACATCAGACGATTACCCCATCTATTTATACACGTGTCGTCCTATGTGTCTATTTTAATTGAAGATTAATATTGTTATTTTATAAATATTTTAGCTTGAATTTTTTTTTATCTTTAGTCATTAAAATTAGTTACGGTAATTCATTATATCTAATGATAAGATTTTATTAATTAATTATCTATGAAATAATAAAATCTTTTCACCTATATATATATATTATATCTAATGTTTTCTCAATTTCATCTGATTTTTTTTTTCAAGTTGTATATAGTCTTTGTTTATTTGTCTGAAGTTAATCCATTGAAGTTCCTTAGTTGTGTTCATTCATTCAAATAGAAGTCCCTTGAATCTGTTAATGTGTATTGTATAGTCCATATATTTTAATTATTAGATGAAAAATAGTGTAGGATCAGAAAATATATATGAAAGTATATTTTAATTAGTAGGTGAAAAGTAGTGTAGGGTACGAAGTTTTTAAAAATTTTAGTGCTTTTCTATTATATATTTATAAGATTGTTTAGTTTATCAAAATTTATTAGATTTATTTAAATACGTCAAAAAAATTATCAAAATGTAACTAATCAAGATATGATAAGATTTTTTTTTATTTAAATCAATTGTGATTATTAATAATGATAAGTTAAAGGATGTGGAATCATTAATTGACATGGCTTAAATTTATTGGATATTTATTAATTGACATGTAAAAAAACTCGATCAAATTGCACCAGAACATGACACGTAAGCGAATCGCACTAGAGCCCGCCACATAGGATTTCCACGCCTCTGTTTTAGTATTATATATTGATTAAAAATCAAATTGAAGATTGAAGGTGCAAAACCTGGAGAAGCAAACATCAAAGAGATCATAGATAAGCATCAGTCGCGAAGTCCCGGCTTGCACCTCTCCCTTGGCAGTAAGCACGAAGAAATCGGAGCTACCTTGGATTCTCCCCTCGGCATTCCACATGCTCTGACCGTCCTAATAGAGATATTTTCGAGGTCGTTAAATCCTATCAAATAGTTCTGAACTAACCTAACTAGTATAGCTTGGCAAGTACAGGTCGAACCCAAAGAGACTTGTGCAATTCGTATGCTCAATTTGTATGCTAAGATGAGAATGATATGAAAAGGGGGTTTTGGAAGTATGCAAAGTAACATAAAAATAAACAAAGGGAGAAATGATGGTGATTGATAACAATATGTGAGAAACACGCTTGATTAATTAGTATCCACTCTCAATTTGGATTCCGATCCTTGATATTCCCTAAACCTATTATTCTTGAGCAACCTATTGTGAAAATCAATTGTACTGCAATTAGTGAATATGTCAACTAGACTCTAAACACTCTTATTGATGAATAACCTAGAAACTATCCAGATTCAATTCAACAATAGCAATGTACACCAAGGAATGTCAATAAGAACAATTGAAATAAGGCAACTAGCAATCAACCAATTGTATCTTTATCCTCATGCAATCAACCAAGTCAACTAGCCCTAGATAATCACAAGTTGCTACTATGATCCAAGTTCTTCAACTAGCGTCCCTATAGATCTAGCGATAGATTGAATTCAAATAATATTAGGTGGCCAATCCAACAGAACACAAACTCAATCATAAGCAATGACAACGGAAGATAAAGATTACTCAAAAGTAAGTAGAGTAGAGAATATCTCACGGAATATCAAATCGAAAGCTTCAAACTAATCAATCAAACGAAAGAGGAGTTTAGTTCGCCATAGCACAAAATCTCTCCTCTAGAGTTTCTTTCAAATGCTGAACTGTTCATAAACTTCTCCTAAAAACCCTTTTTAATAAACGTCCAAAAGGGTTACAAAATAAAATAACTAAAAATGATAAATTTGGCAAATTAGGTTTTCAACTGCGACAGAGGTCGCGGGCACGGTTTCTTGGCCACGGGCGCGGCCTAATAACTCAGTCAACTCCTTGCTCTCGGCATTGACCGCGGGCACGGTTCCATGGCCGCGGGCGCGACTCTTGTTCACAGCACTCATTCCTTCTTTACTTGATTGAATCTTGTAATCCCGTCTTTACTTCATGCACTTTCCATATGAGCTTCTCAAACATGAAATTGACCACAAATATGTGTAGATTCCGCCTCGATAACGATAACAATCTAATTCACAAATTAATACTAATGAGGACATTATTTACAATTAAACTATGCTAAATAAGTCCTATAATACCTATATGAATGCATGCTATCAAATTCCCCCACACTTAAACCTTTGCTTTTCCTCAAGCAATGAAAACAAAATCAAATCGCCCCACAGACAAACCCTTCATGAATCCACCCCAACTTTTCCAGTAGAAATAGAAGGGAAGCAAACATGATAAATTGACAACATCATTACGTACACATATTTTATAACCAATAAACTCAAGCAAACATGTCTGTAGAGAGATGCAATTGATGTAAAGTCCTCCTCGAGGGTTTCATTCATTAGACAATCATATATATAGGTTACAAGATATTGGGCCTTTTGGCCCACTATGCAATATGACATCTATGTAATCTATCAAACCCCCGCAGTCGAAAGTGGAGGGTCCCGTACAGTGAGACTAGACTGAAAATCGAGGAACAACTGTCGAGGTAAACCCTTGGTGAAGATATCAACGTACTGATAGGAGGACGGGACATGAAGAACACGAACATGTCCAATAGCAACCTTGTCCCGAACGAAGTGGAGGTCGAGCTCAACGTGCTTCGTGCGCTGATGCTGGACTGGGTTGCTGGCCAGATAGACGGCGGAGACGTTGTTGGTATAGACCAGGGTGGCCTTCTGAAGAGGGCAGCGGAGCTCAAGGAGGAGATTGCGCAGCCATGAGCACTCGGAGACAACGTTGGCGACGCCCCTGTACTCAGCCTCGGCACTAGAGCGGGACACCACAGACTGACGCTTCGCTGACCACGACACAAGAGTGTCATTGAGGAAGACACAGTAGCCAGACGTAGAGCAACGTGTGTTAGGACAACAACCCTAATCCGCGTCAGTGTAAGCGACGAGGTCATGCTGAGTTGAAGGGATGATCGTGGTGCCCAGCTCGAGGGTACCGCTGATGTACCGGATGATCCGCTTCAATGCCTGAAAGTGCGGTTCCCTGGGCGCATGCATAAACAGGCAGATCTGTTGAATGGCGTAACTGATGTCTGGCCGAGTAAATGTAAGATACTGCAATGCACCGGCAAGACTCCGATACAACGTCGGATCATCAAACAGAGGACCAGAGTGAGCACTGAGCTTGTTGGAGGTATGCACAGGGGTGACGACTGGCTTGCAGTTACTCATCTTGGCCCGAGCAACAATTTCGGCAGTATACTTACTCTGAGAGAGAAACAACCCAAACGCATGATTTCGAACGGCGACGCCCAAGAAGTAAGACAACAGACCAAGATCTGACATGGCGAACTCGGCACTCAACTGGGAAATAATAGACGTTCGAAGAGCATCAGAAGAGGCGGTGAGGATGATGTCGTCGACATATAGTAATAGAAAGGTCATGTATGTGCCTCTGCGATAGATAAACAGAGACGAATCCGAGCGGCTGCAAACGAAGCCCAAGCGTAGCAGATGAGATGCAAAGCGCTGGAACCAGTGATGTGCGCGCAAATTGCCATATTTTCTATGCACATATGAATCCATTTTATCGTCTTTTGCATGCATCTTAATGGGAAAACATGGGATTAGTGTAATTTATGCTTAAATATCAAATATATGGGTTTGCACGAGTTTCCATGTGATTTCGCAGAAAACAGGATAAAAATGGACGAATTCGGAAGAGCGGAAAAAGAACTCGAAGTCTTCTGGAGAGGTCGAAATCGACTAGGGACCTCGACATCGAGTGCATCAGAGACATAGGAATCGAGCAGGAAATGAAACAGAGCATGTCGACACAGAAGGGGTCGATATCGACGTCTGGGGGTCGATATCGATGCTGCCAGATCGACCAAATAGATAGAAGTCGAGTGCTAGTTTGAGTAGGAGAAGGAGAAGCTCGAGATGAAGTTTTGAAGGGGTCGATATCGATGTCCAAGGGTCGATATCGACCATGCCAGCAGAGGAATCCGACTCCGATTTTGATAGAATTCTATCCAAAGCTTGCACGTCTATCCAAAGGGTCGAGATTTCTTATCTTACATACCAGATCTATCAGGAGGAGGCTGAGTTACCATGAAGTTTTAGCTTTTACTTTTATTTTTAGTTTATCTTAGAGAATAAAGATAAGGTTTCGAATCCTTATCGACATCTATAAATAGAGGCCAATAGGGCTGAGTTTAGGTATTCAGAATCAAGTTACCATCCAATAACATCATATTTCACACACAATTCAGTTTCAATAGAGAGTAGTGACGAGTAGAGAGAGAGAGGAGGCCGAGTGGAGTTGTAAAGCGAGAGCGGAGTGGCTTGTTCGGTTGTACTTTCTTTCGAAGTTTTAATTCAAAGTAGCTTTCTTTCAACAATAATGATGATGAGATGCATGATGAGGAGCGAGTAGTCAACCCACTTCTAGGGTCGGGGTGAGCCCGACGATAGCAATGTGAGGTAAGTGCATCAAAGGTATGACTTTTATGTGATTCTGTCTTCTACCCCATGCATGATCCTTTACGAAAGTTAAGGAGATTCATTATTTACATTATTGAAGCAAAAGCCACTCATATTGTGAACTTGAATTGCTCATGAATTGGATAGTAACTCTTAGGAAATATGCGAGAGCCTCTAATCACCTAAGTGTTGATAACGAAAGTTATTTGACGGAAAGACATTAAAGTTCATAGCTTTAGCATGAAACTTGCATTGTTATCGTTGTGGCATAAAACCCCGACTTTGGCGACTTCGGCAAGGGAGGGAGCGGGGCGGCGCGGCGCAGCGACGACGATGGAGGGAGTCGGGCGAGGGCAACGGGAGGGAACTGGGAAAGGGAAATAATGAAAGAACGAGAGATCTGATCTCAGATCTAAAGGAAGAAGAAGGGGGTTTGGGGTAAAATTAAAACAAGGGTAAAAGTGGGATTATGAAAAAATTTTGGACAAATACTAGCAAAGGGAAAAGGGTGGGACAAATTGTATTTGAAGGCCTTTCGGCCAAATTTCTTCATCATATTATGCTAGATTAAATGTTGAGATGCATGTTTTGGGAAATTAAATATATATGTATTTTATACAGTATACGGTGTTATTGGCTACCTAAAAAGTTGAATATCTGATTTTTAGAAACAAGAATTTGAGTAAAAAGACAATATATCCTTTCATACATATACTATATATATGATGATTAACCATGTTTTGCTGCTTACAAACTTTGAATTTTATATTCAAACAAGTGTTTTGTTAGGAGGGAAGATAAGGAATATAATAACCTTAGATGCGTAGGTAACCCATCCCAACCACCATCTCCCTCTCAAATTTGGTCTTCATAAAACCTTGTAAAACCCCAAACCCATCAAATTCAAACCCTCCTACACCACCCTTAAAGCAAAACCCCACAAGAAAAATAAATAAAAATCCCAGAAAAAACACTCAGCGCACATCGAATTAAAGAAACACCAAAAATACACTTCTTGCTTTCTTGTGCCCCTTCACAAACCCTAAGCCTCTTGCACATATCTTTTCAGCTCACCAAATCAAAGCCTCATTGAAATCAATAAAAGCATGTCCCAACCCTCCCACATTGTAAAACACATGCATTACGTCCTCACATCTCTTAAACATCATCCAATCACAATGAACATGACTCTTCCTAACTCCCTCTCCTCGTCTCCATCCCTATTTTCCCTCTCAACATTGTTGGTCAACAATGTCAAGATCTTTGAGATTCTCATCGCCCTCTCCGTGTTTGTCACCTTCCACTCCCTCCGGCAGAAACAGCGACAGGGTCTCCCTGTGTGGCCGTTTCTTGGAATGCTCCCGTCGCTCGCACTTGGCCTTCATAGTAACTTATATGAGTGGATCTCTGACGTGCTCCACCGCCGGAATGGGACGTTTCAGTTCAAGGGCCCGGCCTTTAGTAGCCTCAACTGTGTGGTGACGGCGGATCCTCGAAACCTCGAGCACCTGCTGAAGACCAAATTTGGGAGCTTCCCCAAGGGGGAGTACTTTCGTAGCACCCTGACGGACCTCCTCGGTGACGGCATCTTCAACGCCGACCACAAGACGTGGCTGCGGCAGCGGAAGGCGGCAAGCGTGGAGTTCCACTCCGCGAGGTTCCGGCAGCTGACTACGCAGTCACTGGTTGAGCTCGTTCACTCGAGGCTCATCCCCGTCCTTGAGGATTCTCTCACCAAAGCTGCCTCCATTGATCTTCAGGTACATATATACATATATATATATATATATATATATATATATATATATATAAAAGCTAGTCTCTTTTCCAAATTTTATAAAATTTAGATCAATAAGCTAGTCTCATCAATTTCTATCTCAAAACCAATTAATCAATTGACAATGACAATACGTTCAAACAAGAGTTACATAAAGCATCTCCAATCATATAGAAATAAGGCACATAGAAAAGTTCATAATTTTTCAAATAATTGTTATGAATTAACCTAAAAAATAATTTTTGGTTTATTAGGATATATTTTTGTATATATGAATTTGTAATTTCAAATTAAAGTTTGTATTATTTAATTTTTTATTTATTAATGAGTGATAAAATTGATATTATTTTTTATCATTTTTTCTATAAAGAATAAAAAATGTGCATCCATTATATGTGTTTGGGTAGGATGTGCTATTAAGGCTAACATTCGACAACGTATGCATGATCGCTTTCGGAGTGGACCCAGGCTGCCTCAGCCTCGGGCTACCGGACATCCCGTTCGCCCGGGCCTTTGAGGACGCAACGGCGGCAACCGTGCTCCGGTTCGTGATGCCCACGTGCGTGTGGCGTGCGATGCGTTGGGCCAACATCGGGCATGAGAGGAAGCTGAAGGAGTCGATCAATATTGTCGATGAGTTTGCGGATGGGGTCATAAGGAACCGCAAGAAAGAGCTATCGACCTACGACGAGGGCGAGGAGATGAAGGAGATCAAGGAGAGGTCGGACCTGCTGACGGTGTTCACCAGGATGAGGGACGAGAACGGGGATGCGTATTATTCGGACAGGTTCTTGAGGGACATTTGCGTGAACTTCATATTGGCCGGGAGGGACACATCGTCGGTGGCGCTGTCTTGGTTCTTTTGGCTGCTTGACGCACATCCGGCGGTGGAGGAGAGGGTTCTTGAGGAGATTGGGAGGGTTTTGGGCGGGAGAGGAGACGGAGGAGAGGCGGTGTTTAGGGCGGAGGAGGTGAGGAGGATGGAGTATTTACAGGCCGCCATCTCGGAGGCTCTTAGGCTTTACCCTTCGGTGCCGGTTGATCACAAGGAGGTATAAATATACAAACCCAACTTTATTTTTTTGATTAGGTATACAAACCCAACTTTATATTTGTTCTTCGGTTGCACTCCAAATATTTAATATACGGGCTTATAATTTTGGGTTTGACCACCTATTAAATATTGATAATTTATATTAAAATAAAATTAATATTTTATATTAAAACAAGATAAAAAAATTTATGTCTTATTCTTAAACAATAATTTATGTAAGGGTTAATTGCACTAAATATCCTGAACTTTGTAGATAGTTGCAATTAATATCCCAACCTTGTAAGATTTCGTAAAATATCCTGAACTTTGTTGTTAGTTGCGCTCTCTACCCTGGATGAGTTTCTTAAATTAATAAATTCACTAACATGATATGAAAAATACACAAAACACCCATATTTTAAAAAAATCAATAATCCACAATTTTAATCAAAATAAAAAAGGAAATTTATGTCATACATATAAAAATGTGTGCTCTAAAAAATTTAAATAAGATCAATTACTTAAAAATAAATTTATGTCTTATCATATCTTCTTTTCCTTAAAATTATATTGTATAGAGTCATAGTTTTAATTTACGTAAGATTAATATGTAAGTACCATATTATATGCCCAATTAATCAAGTTTCCATGAGTATATACCCGATTTTGCCTATGTTTAATATATGTTTATCATATCATTATTAATTATAAATAGTTATCATATATTTTAATATTTCTTTTTAAAAATATATTTTATTTTATTTTTGTAAAAATATTATATTTCATTTATGTATAGCTAGCATTTTTTATAGAATCTTTTTTTAAATGTTATGGAATTTATATGAAAAATATTTTCTTAAGATTCAATCACAAGAAACCACATAAGATTTTATGTATTAGTTTTAGTATATATAAAATAATATGGACCAATATATATATATATATATATATATATATATATATAGAGAGAGAGAGAGAGAGAGAGAGAGAGAGAGAGAGAATAGATGTACAAATCCACATATATAGATAGGTATATATAAATTTATATTTTTATAACATATGTTATTAAGAAAAACAATTAAAATTAATTATTTTCAATAATTATATTAATTATTTAAAGGAGTAAATTTGCTATTTTCAGTTTTAAATATATTGGGGGTACATTGAAAATATTTTATGAATATGGGCGATTTTGTGTAATTTTTCCATCATCTGTGCAATTTTTTAATTTAAGAAACTTATCTAGGGTAGAGAGCGCAACTAACACCAAAGTTCAGGATATTTCGCGAAATCTTACAAGGTCGGGATATTAAACACAACTATCTATAAAGGTTAGGATATTTAGCGCAATTAACCCTTTAAGTAATCTATATTGCTTATTAAAGGGAATCAATTTTTCCACATAATTTCTTGTCCTTGAAATACTGAACTAATTTGAAAATTTTACCATAAGCGAGTGTCGTTTATAAAATAAATATTTTTTTCATAATTCTTCTTAACCTTTCTTCTTGTGCATAAATTTAATATACATTCAAGTATTGCTCCATTTCACAACATTTTATTTATATTTTTTTTGTAACGACTAAATTTCTTCTCTTTCATAACATTCATTGTTATTGTTGAAACTCTTTTAAAATATAAGAAGGTTGTACTTTAGTCACTATATGCAGTCATCTATTTTTTTTTTAAAAGATTTATAATTTGGTAATTTTTTTAACAAAAATTTACTATCTATCTATAGCTAGAAAATGATAACCCACTAATTGTGTTAATAATTGATAGGTGCAATTTTGTAACTAATAACCTTATACAAAACTAGTTATATTTACATTCAAACTATAAATAATTTGAAATTAATTAATATTATATTTATACTGGAAATTAATTTTATATTATATTCTAGTTTTGGATCTCACTTGGTTTTTTTTTTCGGTAAAGTGGATCTCATGTGGTAGAAAGTGTTGATATGGGCTCCATAAGTCCTATTTGAGAAGCCCACATAACATTGTTCCAATTTTGTGAATATATTCAAACGTAAGGACAAAATAGGAAAAAATTTGTGACTATTCGTCGGACTCCCGCTTTTATATAGTTAAAGATATATAATATATATATATATATAATTAATCTAGTTAATTTGTTTTTATTGACAAGATTTATTATTATATTATATTATATTATATTTTTATTTATAAATAGAAAAGAGTTTATTTTTTTTTATAAGAATAGAAAAGAGTTTATATTAAACTTGTAGTTAAATTTATTGATAATCAACTATTGTACAAAATTGCACATAAGATGACCAATTTGTCCGTAAGATGACCAATTTATACTAATGTTAGGCTATAAAAAATCTTGAATAATTCATTTCATGTTATAAAAATATGACGGCGCCGCACATATAATTTTTGTTTTGTTTCAGGGTCAAGCAGATATATTTTTTTGTTGATTTTTTTAGTTCTATTGTAAGGTCTTTGACTAGAGGACACTATATTTCACTACCTTTCTTAACACAAATTAAGTTAATATAAAATAAATATTAAACTAGTCGGATATTAAATTAATTTTTAAAAATAAATATTCTACTTTATAGATTATATCTAAAATAACTATTATTTTTTAAAATAAAATCGTAAGATATTTAATTCCTCTAACTGATAACTAGAGTAACTTATACAAACCATAACAGAGGAGAGGAAAAACATATTTGTTAATATAAAAAGAAAACCTCTTAAAAATATTGATATGAACAGTGCTTGAAATCCTCATTTGCAAACTTGTTAAAACTTAATTTTTGGCTTTAGCTTTTTTAAAATTACTAGTTTTATTTTACCCGCCCGTTCTGCGGCTTCTTAATAAACAAAATGATATTTAATTTATATTTTCTTTTTGAAATTTAAAGGTTATAATAGTATAAAAAGATTATACAAAATAACTTAAGATAAAATATTCTATCGATAGTAGGTTTTGTAACAATTTAAGATATGAGATTTCATATTTATATTAAAATTTAATATAACATTGTAATCAAGATAACTAACACCAACAACTTCATCATGATATTAAAAAAAAGGACTAATTGGAATAGTCTATCTTAAAACTCATAATTACTTATCTATTATGTGTGTGTATATATATAAATATACAAACATTACGCCTAAATTTAAAAAAAAATCAAGGTGGATATCGATACCCTTCTACCCTTACATTTATTCATCTTCATATTCATCCAACATAGTATTTTCTTAGAATATGATATCTTGAATATTTAATTGGAAATAAATTTAAAAAAATAAATTAATGTTTTATACAAATAGGATGACACATATATAAATAGATTAGGTCGTTCTATTGATATGTTGATATATTGACGATTGATTGGATATAGCCTATAGATAAAAACTTTCAAAAATTGAAATTGAAACCGTTAATTTTCAAAAGCCCAATTTTCAAATTTCAAATTCGGCCAACAAATAATATTAATTAAATTATCATAGTATTTTTTTATAACTATATTTATTACTTAAACAAATTCATTTATTTGCATGCAATATTTAATATTAAAATTTATTTATCGGTTTGAATTACGATCATTTATAAAGATGAATCAAGTTGTCAATATTTTATAAGTGATGATCCATATATATAAACTGATTCTATATATATATATAATTTAATCAATTTCGGTTAGTGATAAAACAAATCTATCCTTTTTTCATATAAATTAATCTAATCTAGATTTTTTTCTAGATAAAATATTTATAAAATAATTTAAGGTAAAATGATAAGATTTGTAAGATATGAGGTTGAATATTTATAATAAAAATTAATTTAATCATCAATTAAAATGGACACATAGGATGACACATGTATAAATAAATAAGGTTATCGTCTAACGTGGCTTAAATTTATTGGTTCATCATTAATTGACGTGTCAAAAAAAACCCGGCCCAGATTGCACCAGAGAACGACACGTAAGCAAATTCGACCAGAGTCCGCCACATAGGATTTTCACGTCTCTGTTTTAGTATTATATATTGATATTATATTAAAACTTAGAACTTTGAAAAGTTGCCAACTTCACTTAATATTTATCGAATAGTTATACTAATTAAATGTAATTTCGGTTTTAATGGATAATTGGCTTTAGCTTTTTTGCTATTAAAGGATTGGTTTTATAATAAAAAAATTGTAAAAATTAAAGTAAAACAATACTCCATCCGTCCCACAATAATTGTCTTTTACTATTCATGCACGTTTTCTTAAGAAGCTAAAAACTATATAAAATATCAACATTTTATTTAATATTTTTAAATAATATCATACATATTACTAATAAGTATAGAATTATTTTAAAAAATTAATTAAAAAATAAGTATTTTATATAGTTTTTAGCTCCTTAAAAAGCGTGCATAAATAGTCCAAAGACAATTATTGTGGGACGGAGAGAGTAGTGTTTTTATCGCTTTAAAATTATACTAGTTCAATAACATGCACCTTGTGCGGTTTTTTTAAGATAACTCCAATATTGAAGATTTGATTTTTATCTTCTTGTTTACTTGTTTTCTTTTTTTGAAAGAAAAAAAGTTAGTTGTGTATATCAGGTATTCATGTAATTGAAAAGTTCATTTTGTAGATTGACTCTCACCAAATGATGAGTTCAAAGATTCTCATTTTCTATTTAACTACTTCAATATATAGCTTTAACAATAAAATGAGAATAGTCACTATATAACTCTTGCATTACATGATTTTTTTCATAAAATAATTTTATTCGTACGTAACACACGGTTGATGTCATGATTTTTTAGAGTATTAATAATTACGGTTTTTCTAATCTATACCCTTAGGGCATTTCAAAGAAGCAAAATTGTAAACATTTTAAAATAGAAGCAATAAGCTATACATCAAAACAATATATATAATTTTAAAAAAAAGAGGTGTCCAATCTTAAATGTTGGTTCAGAATCTTTTAATGGCCTGAATTTTGAATGATGACCCGCAATTAGAAATAAATTTTAGTGAGAATAATATTAAATACCTTTAAAGCAATGAATGAAATTAAAGATGAATGAATATAATGAAAAATTACAAATCTATATAGATGAGCCATTAGACCAATTATATATATATATATAGTAGCATACCTATTAAAGAAAGAGATTTTGTCAACAATGCAATTAAGCAAGGTTGATGATATATACAACGTTGCCCGAAGATTAGATGAAGCGATATTTATACTGAAAACAAATAGGATTAAAGATATTATAAATCATTTTAAAAATGTTTAAGAAAAATAAGTAAATTATCATATCTTAACTAATTTGCATTTGTTAAGATTTGGTCAAAATATTACTATAAACAATAAAAAAAATCAATACTCCCTCCGTTGCAAAATATAATGGCTTTTACTATTTGGCACGTTTTTTAATGAGCTAAAAACTCTATGAAATATTAAATTTTTATTAATTTTTTTTACATAGTATTATACATATTAACAATATATATAAGACTATGTAAAAAATTAATAAAAAATTAATATTTCATAGAGTTTTTAGCTCATTAAAAAACGTGTCAAATAATAAAGGGACTTATATTTTTATATTTTTGCAATGGAGGGAGTACTTAATTAGGATAAGATTTGTTAAGATTTTGTTATTAATAAATTAATTAAATGAATGAAGTAGTTAATGAGATTTTTAAAATAATTTAATTAATTACTAATTTAAAATGCCTACATTAAAGGAGAAGTCGCCACATGGCGTAAGCAACTTCTCCTTTAGTATTATACTATTGATACTAGAAAATCATTTATTTAAAAATGGAGGGAGTATTTATCATAAAAATTGATTAAATAAATTAACATGTTAATCTAAACACACCCATTCCCAACATATGTCTCGATCCGCGAAAAAGGAGAAGAGGAAATTTACAGTATTTGCCACTAAACACACCCATTCCCAACATATGTCTTGAATAAATTTCCTCTTCTCCTTTTTGCGAAAAAGGAGAAGAGGAAATTTACAGTATTTGACCCGAAACCCGGTCAAATTCGTGTTCGATTCAACCCGGATATACCCGAAACCCATTTTACCCGGGACCCGTTTTACCCGGGACCCGAAGTGACCAGACCTGAACCCGACCCGAATGACCCGTTTAACATGTCTAGTCACGACCGTGCCCATTTTTTTGGCGCCATGTGTTAAAAATTTTGTTCTATTTATATTATTTGTAAATTAAAATTTTATGTAATTATTTTAGATAAAATATTTTAAATCGTAATAATACAAATTATTTTTAAATTAAAAAGGATCCACTCACAAAATATTTATTATAATGTATTTATCAAATTCACCTTTGCTTTTTTTCAATTAAAAAAGTAGAAATAAAGTGATAACTTACTATCTTTTTTTTCATAAAACTTTTATAAATTATTCTTTCAAAACTCATATAGTATTATGTAATTTTATATCACACAGTATAGTAAGAATCATCTAATGATGATTTTTTTTAATTTCTCCAAAAGGCTTCAAACTTGAAATCGAAATGTGTAATCAAAAGGGTTCACAAAGTATATTGATTTTCCCTCCTTTATTTAGAAGCTCATTGAAAAGTGGGAAAAAACGTGGAAAAGAAATGAGGGTGATGAGATTCGAAATCAGGTGAGTGAGCCTCCAACCAAAAGCAACTTTGAATCAAAAAGTTAAAAAGTTAAAAAAAGTTGAAAGGTTAAAAAAAGTTAAAAAGTGTAATAAATCAAAAAGTGTGCTTAGCTTAGTTGGTATGAATTGGAAATTTGAATCATAAGGTCTTCAGTTCAAATTCTTATAGCTTTATTTTATAGAATTTAAAAATATATATACATATATCCGACAATAAAGTCGAGCCCCCCTCGATTTTTTTTGGTTTCACCCCTGTCTATGCACATATGCGTCTTAGGCAGGGGCAGAACTGGTGGGTGCTCAAGCACCCCCTTGGCTGGAAAAAAAAATAAATTTTTTTTTTTGCATATATTTGGAATTTTAAGGTAATATAACATCTTTAAATGATGTTTAAAACAAAAGTACTATCTAGCTTAAGTGGTAAAGGAAGGAAGGGGAATCAAAAGGTCTTAAGTTTAAATCCCCACCCCTTTACTATTTTATTTGTTTTAGTATATGTATATAGATTATTACTCACAATTATTTCAATTGAAAATATTATGTTTAAATTATACATTTGTTTTTTTTTATTATATTATTATTTCTCATAATTATTTTAATTAAATATGTTATATTTAAGTTTTAGATTTAACATTTTTTTAATATTGTTATAAAAGTAATTCTTCTTGATTTTTTTTCTATATTTTTTGTTTCTCTCAACTATTTAATTACATAAAAATCATAAATAATTAACAATTTTAGTTTTTTTTCATATTTAAAAAAAAATCTTCTTAATATGTATACACAAAATAAATTCACGAAAATTTTTCAACACCCCTCGCCGAAATCTTAGCTCCGCCACTAATCTCGGGGTTTATAAATAGAAGCTTGATATATAAGTTTTGATATATATATATATATATATATATATATATATATATATATATATATATATATATATATATATATATATATATATATATATATATATAATTAGCTAGTAGTTACTACAAAGTAGGATGCTAGTTGAACTGATTAGGCAGTTAAGAGGTACGATAAATACGATTATTGCATGGGTGTGTGTCTGTCTATATATATATATATATTATATATATATATATGTATATATATAAAAATATATTTATATAGATATTTATATATTTGTATATATATATTTGTATATATATATTTATATTTATATATATATAGATTTTTCTTTATATATATATATATCTATATATATTATATATATATAGATTTTTCTTTATATATATATAAAGAAAAATCCATGGACCGACCCCATCGTCTCCACCCCGTAGGACGCAATATCTCAAGCTTAACCTTTGCGAACAACATTCACTCCACCTCAGCCTAGCGAAATATACAAATAAAAACTTTGATACCCGTTTCTCAATCTTCTTTATATATGCTCCACCTTAGCCAAGAGAAAAGGATCGGTTATGGTCTAACCTATCTTCTTCTATGAAAGCTTTGTCTACCCCTTACATGATCATTGGAGATTTTAACGACATACTTGAACCAAACAACAGAGGCGGGCTCCGCTTTTGCCTGCTCGTTTTTCTCGACTCACGAAATTTATATCCGAACACAACCTCGTTGACCTTCCTACTTTCGGCAACCAATTCACCTGAAGATGAAATATTTTTGGTGAAAACAATACCTTTGAAAAACTCGATAGAGTCTTGGTTCACAACATGATACTCAGCTCCCTGCCAAACCTCGCCACTAAAAATCACGCATTCACGAACTCTAATAATTGCCAAATCACTATTGAATTAAGTGATAACCATCGGCCAAAACTCCAGCCTTTCAAATTCGAATTGGCTTGGACTAATTGGTCTAGGTATGAAAATATTGTTAAAAATGTCTGACGTGTTAACCCCCTTGTATCCCAACTTTTTAAACTGACAAATAAACTTTAAGAACTTAAAAATCAAAGCAAATGCTAGAGCAAAAACACTTTTGAGAATATCTTTCGTCTAATCTCCTTGGTGGAGACCAAACTTCGGGACTTACAACAACACTTTTACCAACACTATATACCCAGCCTTGATGAGAAATGTTAAAGAGTCTTCAAGCAGGATGCCAAACTAATCAATTTCCAAAAATCCTATTAGGTTCAAAGAGCTAAACGTTTTCACCTAAAGTCCATCGATACAAACACAAAGTAATTTCTCCATATAACGACAGGAAGAAGAAATAGGATACTATTAAAAACATACAAACCATAGTTGACATCTCTCTTTGCCAAGACAAGGAAATCAAAATTGCTATTAAACATGACGTTGTCAAATGTTTCTCCAACCCATGTAGACCCCATATAACAAGCAACCTAATTGATCTCATCACCCCTAAAATTACCCCACAGGACAATGATTGCCTCACTAAACAAATCACCAACTGCGAGGTTAAATGCGCCTTATTTAGTCTTGCTAACAACAAATCTTCAGGACCTGATGATTTTCTAGTTGGGTTTTTCAAGAAATATTGGTACATTGTCGGACAAATGGTAACAAAAGTAGTCAAGAGCTTCTTCCTCAGTGGAAGAATTCTAAAACAAATAAACCACACATTCATACACTCATTCCTAAACGTGAAAACCCAACAACCACAAACCATTATAGACCTATCAGCCTCTGCTTCACTATTTATAAGATCATATCAAAAATCCTTTCAACCAGACTCAATAAAATTATCCCTAAAACCACACACCCCCTTCAAAGCGCATTAACATCTGATTGGGCTATTCAAGACAACATCTTAATAGCCAATGAAAATTTTCATTCTTTCCATAAGAAAGGGAAAGGATGGATGGATGGCAATTAAACTAGACATGGAAAAGGCTTTTGATATGTTTGACTGGTAGCTCTTATTCACTATCCTTGAGAAATTTGGTTATGACCCTTAGTTTGTAAACTGGATCAGATAATATATAACCACAGTTTCCTATTCTGTCCTCGTAAACCATGAACCTATTGAACTTTTCACCCCTGAACGCGGCATTCGTCAAGGAGACCCTCTTTCTCCATACCTTTTCTTATTATTATCTGAAGTTCTTGCACGTGGTATTTCCCATGAATCAATCCTCCCTCATAGCCAGATTGGTATCTCAATTACTCGACTAGGGATTAGGATCCCTTTCTTGCATTTATTGATGACATTGTCATCTCTGCCTCCTCCACCAAGCGGGCATGTGACCAACTAAATAGAGTAATTCACGAATATTGTACACTTTTTGGGCAAAGGATGAACAAGCATAAATCTCTTTTCCATGCTACTCCAAACACAAAATCACATCTTCTAGATACAATACATAATGAATTATGTATCCCATCCACTTCCAACCTTGATAAATACCTTAGTTGCCCCATTATCTCCGGTAAGGCTACCCGATCCACCTTTGGTGACATACTGGACTCAACCAAAACCCAACTTCCTACATCTAATGACAATGTTTTCAACTCCCTACTTCCATTCACAATGAGTTAAACAGAATCAACTGAAACTTTCTTTGGAACAAAGGACCAAAGCACAAACCGCGTATTAGATGGTTTGAAATCTGTAAATCAAGATCAAATGGGGGGTCTTTGCCTTCGTAGCTCAAAAGAAATGAACATTGCTCTCTAACTAAAATTACTCTAAAAAATTCTAGCAACACCAAAGAACCCTTGGTTATGATTATTACTCAGCAACAACATATCCTACAATATAAAAGAAAAGAATCTTCTTCTTGGCAATGGACTAGACTCTCAAATTTCTTTCCCATCTTCAAAAGAGGTCTGAGATGGTCCATTGGTTGTGGCGAAGCTATCAACTTCTGAAATGACATTTGGTTTGAAGATCAAACCCTTTCTAGGTACTTTAGCATCCAACCCATCAACCATTGATACTACAGTAACTGTAAAACAATTTCTAAATGAATAAAAAATTGGAATACCCAAAAAAATCCATAATTAAACCAAAGAGCAACTTGATGACACCACGATAAACTCCATCCTGCAAACTCCTATCCCTAGAAAAATTAACCAAGACAGGCTTTGTTGGAAGTGGAGTAAGAATGGGTGGTACTCAACACAATGAACTATCAAAATGATACATACTAAAAAGCAGCAAACGAAATCAGATATATCTTTGCTGGATATGACATCTTAAAGCCTTTCCCAATGTTAAAGATTTTCTTTGGTGCCTATAAAAAAATGACATTCCTACTTCGGCCAAATTGGCTTGTAGAGGAATCGACATCCCCACAGACTGCCCTATGTGTGACTCCCACTATGAGTATTTAGAGCACTTTCTGCTCTAATGCCCTATTTCTTTTGCTTCAATCCATGAGTCAAACCCCACACTAATACCAAAGCTAATGACTTTTCGTCTACAATCAAACAACATCAATGCATTCCTAACTAAAACAAAAGAAAACCTTGAAAAACATACCTTCACAAACTTGGCAACTGTCTAGTGGAGTATCTGGTTCTTTCGAAACAAAGCCCTTTTCAACAACAGCAAGCCCGACCAATAAAATTTTAACTAGAATATCCCAAAACATATTGATGATGACCCCAATACAACTAAAGCCAGCACCAATAATAAAAACAAATGACCTACTGCAAAATGGAACAAGCCTCCAATAAACCGACATAAACTAAATTTCAATGGTGCTTTCTCCCCCTCGAATAAGGGTTGTTTTGGCTTTATTATCCGAGACTCTCCTGGCTCCCTTGCTTCTAGCAGCGCTGGTCCATCACCTCTACATTATGTACTTGACTCTGAGGCCTACGCGCTTTGGAAAGGTAATCTTGTTGCCTCTGATCTTCATCTCAGTCACATCATGATAGAAGGAGACAATCTTACGAATATTAACAGTCTCCTGGGACGGTGGTTTGTCCTTGGTGAGATTGAGATGCTCATCTCAGATTTCACTTTCTCTCTCCAGTCTTTCGTTTTTGTCTAGATTCGTTACGTGTTCAGAGAAGCTAACTAGGTTACTGATCGACTATCGCACCTTGCCTATGCCTGTTTTGGATCTTCGATCCGTGACGATTCTAATCTTGTACTTCTCATCCGCGCTCCTCACTAGAAAGGTTTTGGGTGACCTTTTTGCCAAATTTTTTCAGGTTAAAAATAAAAATACACTCCACCTAATTAAATTTGTAAAAGGTCATACACGTAACAATTGTTGGACAAAAAAACATTATTGACTTGTGTTTCAATCCAACAAACATTAAACCGTCACAAATGTTTTCTAATTACCATATATATTTTACAGGCAGTAAATTAGTTACCGGTGTCTCCCTGATCGATTTACGCTGAGTTCTAACGCTTAATTAAATCTATATATTGCGACACTTGAATTTAATTACTCGGAACTCAGGTAGCAGAAGACGAAGTATTTCCAGACGGAACGGTGCTGAGGAAGGGAACCAAGGTGATCTACGCGATCTACGCCATGGGGAGGATGGAGTCCATCTGGGGCCCCGACTGCCGCGATTACAACCCCGATAGGTGGCTCACACGAGACGGACGCTTCATGAGCGAGTCGGCCTACAAGTTCCCTGCCTTCAATGGTGGCCCAAGGCTCTGCCTCGGCAAGGACTTCGCCTACTTCCAGATGAAGTTTGTCGCCGCCTCTATCCTACTTCACTACCGTGTCAAGGTCATTCCCGGCCACCCTGTCGTCCCGAAGCTCGCCCTCACCATGTACATCAAGCATGGCCTTCGGGTGCAGCTCACAAAGCGGCATGAGGCTGAGCTAAAAAATATACGCCTCAATAGAGCCAATTAAATAACTGAACTTAATTTGGTATAATTTGTTTTGGATATATACCTTCTTTTGTGAAATTCATGTGTTGCCTTTTGGGGATATATATATATACACTTAATTCTTGTAATAATTGATTGTTCTTAATTGGTTTTGTTTGAATTATTCAGGAAGGTTACATACATACTTTTGTGGATGTAAATTATAATAATGCATGTCTACTAGTCTATTTTATGTGTTTTGTACTCCCTCCGTCTCGAAATTTAGGTCGTTTTAGCCTTTAATTCTTGTATCAAAATTTAGGTCGTAATAGGTTTTTTAGGTAGGAAATAGTAATGATTTGTATCGATTTGTGTGTTATTGATTTTTTTAAAGATTTTGATTGGTTAAAAAATATAGTGAGTGTTAAAAAATAATAAAATTTATGGAAAAGTTAGTGGAATGATGTTGATTGAGAGGTGAGTGTTTTGTTAGATAACAATGGAGGTGAGCCTGGGATGATTTTTGCCACGACGAGTGGCCATCTCGCCGCCGCGAAAACCACCCTAGTAGTCTTTGGCCGATGCTGCTCCATTATCTTTTGGGAATCTTGGTTTGTGTTTGGGTTGGACCATTTTGTGTCAGATTTTGGTCAAAGGTCGATTTTGAAATATAAATTTGGAAAATATTATTTAAAGGTTTATTTAATGAATTAAAATAATATTTTAACGGAATTTGAAATATCGGTTTATCGGATTGAATATTTTAGTAACGTTTTGAAGTTTTCATTTCAAGTGCCGGGATTCTTTATACTTGAATAAGATTCAATGATTGATGCTTGGAAATGAAATTGGACTCAAGTATTATTGGGATTTGAAATATTCAGATGAATTGGCTTTTGACGTTTTCTTGATTTGGAATGGTTTGAAATGGTTTGACTTCGGATTGATTTTAAAGATGATACGGGTACATGGTCTTGGTGTGTGTGGTTAGTAGTGTACCTTATCGTATTCTTTATTAATATAATAGGTGCTTGTTGATTGAGTGGATTCTGCTTTTTGCTATACTTTGCTATTCGGCTTTCCAGGTAAGTTCCTTTATGGACTTGCTCAGACAGATCAGATAAACCTTCCTACATGTAGTCATGTAATGGCCCAAATATAAATATTCGGGTTACGTTTCGAAGGATTGGATACATTTGTTCGGATCTTGCAATTCGAGTACGAGTTAAGATTTAAAACAAAGTTTTTAGTGCTCAAAGAAGGGATTTTGCACCCTAAATTCGCGAGAGGTCAATTGGGGTCCATAACCCATCCTACTTGACTAAGTCGCTCAAAACCATTTTTTAGTTCAAAACATAATAAAAGGAAATCAACGATACAAGTTGCCTCGGCAGAGCCGGGTCAAAACCGAAATAAACGAGTATAAACATCGTCAAGTCTGGTGGTAAATCAGTCTAAGAGGTCGGCTGAACGTTCCAAAAGAAACCCTCGTCATGGAAGCACGAAACAAGAAAGGATCAAATACCTGAAACTATACCACGAGTCAAGGTCGAGCCACTCATGCGGGCCCTGAAGACCTCGCTGAGGACATATAATACGCTCTAAGCCTAGATGAGAATGATCTAATGCAATACTGGAATATTAAGCACATAAGCATGCTGCCAGTTTATATATAATGACAAAAATGCAATAAATGGGCCCACACAGAATGCCAAGTGGCATGTCCCAATCTCTCAACTGGGGCCAGATGACTTGGTCGGTGCCACAGTATATCTCATGCCTTAGTCCACACCTCAGCCGGGGTGGGACACTCGGTCACCGCCACAGTCATATATATAAATCAGTAAATCATGCTCTCAGATGACTCTATCAGAACAAACCCGATGGAGCTGGGTTGTCCTTTGACTCTAGCAACGACTCTAGACTCATAATTTACGGCCGTTTCTACCAATCGCATTCAGAATACGTATGCTCATATGTTAATGCAGAACCTAGGCATGCTACTACATGACATGATATTATAATGCCTACATACTATATGACACATCAGGCATGAGGTTCTAACTTGAGTAAGCCCCGGAGGACTTACTTGGAGTAGCATATCAGCAAAAGCAATAAACCAACAGTGAGCAAGCCAATCACGTCACGGATCACCTAAAAATTTTAATACATACAGAATATAAGTCTAAAGCATATAGGACCCATTTACCGCTACACAGAATCTATCCATCGATAATTCGTCATAACATTATCATCATCATCATTTATCTCAACTTAACACAAACATCTTATATCATCTTATTCCATTCTTATTTCTATAATTAATCGCATCATCTCATCATACCTCATCATATACCATTTCACCTATCATCTCAACATATCCTTACTCATATATCATTCCATCATTTCATCATAATACCCCACATCATGCTTTATAATCAATTTAACATTCCACATTAATCATGCTTCATCATATATTTATATCATAAAATATCATATCACATAATTTCCACACATATTATTCACCAAATCATTCCACAAGTTAAAACTATATAACATCTTTTAAAAGTCTCAACACTTTAATTATCATCAATATCACATAAACATATAATCATGAATATATCATTTGAACAACCAAGTAAACGTTTAAACCAATTTCTCAAAATTATATTGTTAAAACGATCCCGACATGTTTATAAAAAATCATATTTATATAAATTCCGACATTTAATCATCAAATATTTAAATACATAGTTAGAAATACATCATTTCAAGTATTATACTTTTAATCCCAACCATTTAATACCATATTCAACCAAATCAAATCATTAAATAATTTAAGTAACTAATAAATCATAATTAATTAAATAATTAAATAAATCAGAAACAATAACTAGTAATAACAATTGAATACATAATAATCAAAATTTAATAAATAGATCAATTAAATCACTAAATAATTAAATAATACTCAATAAGGCAGAATAATAATAATAATAATAATAACAATTTAAATAATCCATTAAATAGTAATTAGTCGGATAATTAAATAAATAAAACAACCTTAGATTATTTCAACCCAAATCTGACCAAAATAAAGGCCCAAACCCCAGCCCAAACTTGAATACCATACCCGACCAACCCAAGCCCAGATCCAAAACCAAACCCAAAACAGACCGAACCAAACTAAAAAAAAAAGAAGTGAACCGTGAAGAAAAGAAAAAAAAAGAAGAACCGGACCCGTGGCCCCCACCTAGCCCAGTCATCACCCTCTTCCTCCTCCGTTTCCCTAGTTGCCGCTCCGCCTCGCCCTCGTCCTCACCAATTTCGCTCTTCCTTGCCTACTCCAGCCTCATCCTCTCGCTCCCCGGTGCTCCACCTCGGACTCGCTCTCTGTCCACTCTCACAACTCTCTCCCGTTGGCTGTCTCTCCCTTGTATCCCCGCTCGACCTCGCCGGATCTCTCTCCAATACGCTCTCGACCTCTCTGACTCGCTCTCAGATTAATGAAAACGACGACACAAGGCTTCCTATGGCTAACAAAATGGAATGGAAAGGGAGGAAGCTCACCGGGGGGGATCGAGGCTTGCCGGGGGTTCGATCGGAGCTATTCGGGGCTCGGGAAGGCTATCGGCTGGTATGGCCTCCTCCCACGATGTCGGGCTCGATGCTAGGAGTTGAAGTTGTTGCTGTTGCTGAGTTCGAAAGGAATAGGGAAGGGTGCTCTTTGGTGACTTAAAAAAAATGGGGAGGGTGTGGAGGCGTGTCTGAAAGGGGAAGAGAGGAAATGAAGAGGTGGGGGGGGTGAAAGAAAAGAGTTGAGCTGGGTTTGTGGAGTTGCAGATCAAGGAAACAAGCTGTGTGGTTTTTTTTTTTTTTGAAACTGAAATGGAAAAGGGGAGGGATAGGCTTTCTGAAATTGATTTTGGATTGGTCAGGGGAGCAGTTTGGCATGGGGCGTTGGAAGTAACAAAACCAAGGAGATGGTGGTAGAGTAAGAGAGCAGGAGGATGGGAAAGGGATATGGGTTAGCAGCTGTAATAGGGGTAAGGGTAGGGGTGAGGGAGATTTGGAGTGTGGGAGCATAAACAAAAGTCAAAATTAATACCCGAAATTAAATCCCCAAACCCGCTTTCTAGTCTTAACCCGACGCGATTAAAATAAAAATAAAAATAAAAAAATAAATATTCAAGTCCTACTCAAATAAAAAAACCCGAAAGTATTTCCAAGCCTCAAAATAGTAAGGTGGAATAAATTCATTTTAAATTTTTAAATGACAAGTTTATGCCGGAATTGGTTCGAAAGAATTCAAATAAATCGTTTGCTCGGGGACGGAAATTTTTCAAAATTTCTCTGAGTCCTAGAAATTAAATAAAATTTAAATCGAAATTAAATTTATATTTATAAAAATACTATTTAAAAATCTCGGTGTTTACATCATCCACCTCTAAAAACAAGTCTCGTCTCCGAGACTAAAATCATTTTCAAAAACCAACAAAGCCTTTCAAAATCCAAATCCTTTCTCCCTATGTCAGTCATCAAGTTTCAAGGACTCAAGAGGTGGCAACGTCCACCTCTAAGGGCTAATCCCATATTCACTTCCCACTACTAGAAAAATGTAATTAGACATCGGTTCACAACAGATGTCTTTCAAAAAAAAATTCCGATCTTATTGTGCATATAGTAAAAGATCAACTTTTCTACATCGGTTTTAGGCCGATGTCTTTTCTTGGTTAAAACATCTATTTTATTTTGAATATAGATATAAATCAGCCCCTCAAATTTATTTTTGACATATTCACTTATTGTTAAAGTCTCATTATTTCTCATTTACAATCTTTTGAAGATGTCCACACTATGCCTAAATTTTACATTCACATCACTATTTTTAAAATAATCAATGTATTAAAACAAAATATACATATTTTTTTATTATATTGATTTTGTATATATTAATTATATATATAATTAGTGATTTTTTATTGTTTTAAAATAATCTATCGTATGAAATATGTACATAACTGATGTATTAATATGATATGGATATCGTTTTAGATTTATATAATGATGTTATTGTTAGTAATATATATCAATTTATATTAACAATGTGATGTGAAAATATATGTTATACATTGATTTAGATTATTTAGACGACGTCTATAATGATACTAACATCCGTTTTATGTTATGGTTCGATTTCATAGCTATTCAGGCACAACATTTTCCATCTATAATCCGATGTTTTTTCATTCGATACACAACACCTTTTGTTTATATAATAAGATTAAACAAATGATGGGTACGTACAGAACATATACATTAAAATGAACGCAAAATCGACATTTACAAATGCTTTACAAATGATAGCTACTTGAAAAATACACATTACAAATGATGAATACTTTTAAATGATGGGTACAAAGGATAGTTTGGGCACACTTCCAAAAACTAAAACTATGTAGTCTAAGCACCCTACTCCAAGAGCCAAGCATATTCAGAAATCACTCCAAGAGCCAAGCATATTCAGAAATCACTCTTGGTTCACGATTTATGTCCTACTTTGTTGCATGGGAAAGGATGTTTCTCTCTTGGTTCACGATTTCATAATCCCCCATTAATAAATCTGGCATATAAACTCTTTACAAGGTCAAGGGACACATTACAAATCCACAAAAGTAACAACATAAAAATATCAATAAATAAATAAATTTTGGACTAAAAAGGAGTGATATTGCCTAATGCCATATAAATAAAATGTAAATAAATAAATTCTGAGCATAAATGATCCATGCCATATAAATAAAATGTAAATAAATAAATTTTGGACTAAAAAGGAGTGATATTGCCTTACTTGAAGTATCCTCTCTCTGACTACTAGCATATGCCCAATTAACCTTGATAGGCTGCCCAAACATGCAAGTGTAAAGATTAGATACAAGCAGTAATTAAAGCATATTCCAAAAGCAAAATGGCAAATGCTTGAAACAATGACGGGCAGGTAATCTCATGAAATTATGTCATTAATAAGCTAAAAATATGGTAGATAATTGCAGTTACTAGAGCTAATCTTGATCTGTATTAACATCTAATGACAAATGCATATCTCAAAGAAAGTAATAACAACAAAAGAAATAAAAAAAACTCATGCAGGGGTAAATCTAGGTAATGCATCACTGTTACTATTAGAGCCAGAATTCCCTCGAATCACAGACCAACATTAGATCAAAAATCCTACAAATAAGTAGGCAGCACATATCCTCACAAGTAATGGTTTTGACCTCATGCCACCAAACATCAATTTAAGAGAGAAAAAAAAATAAAATGTACCTGCAAGCATACATCTAATATGCACACTCCACTAACCTTCATACCCTTTTATTTTTCAATTATTGATTTTGGGAAAGGCTTAACTCACCCTTGAAACTTGATCACTTGGAAAAGACTAGAACTTTAAACTAAATCGTGAAAGTTTTCTTGCTGATTACATTAAAAGAAAAAAAGCAAGACCGTTATGGCAGTTGTTTTCAAGGCACTTGCATCACTTCCATAATCAGGCTTCGTCAAGGCCTTTCTTACAGACTGAGAAGCAAAGAGATTTGATACCTTTCTTACAGACTGAGAAGCAACAGGATCTGGATAATTTGAACACTAGAAATTGGGAGAATTTTTAGTTTTATATGTTCTGGTTACTTATTGCAAAAGCACTACCTGCAACACATATTAACTAAATATAATGTGATTTCAAATTGACAAATTCTGGTTAAAATTTCAACCAACACACTAACATGACAATCCCAAAATTCAAATCGATTCAAGGTTTGATTATTCTATTATTGATCTTTGTATTAAAATTTGAGCCAAAAATAATTTATCGATTACCACATTAACGTTTTAGCCAGATGGGAAATTTTGGTTTTTATCCCTCAAAATGACAATTCAAGATGCTCGGTAACAAACTACTGCCACTTCACTGACGGCATTTCAGGCATATCTGTGAAACCTAAAACTCTGGTAAGAACATGAGGAACTCAGTCTAAAAAGGAGAGGAGAGTTTTACAATAAACAAGGGATGATGAGCGTACGGAACTTGGACATTGCCAGGAATTGAAGATCTCATATGAGAACGACTTTTAACTTGCTCTGGACCTGCTCTCGTACTTTCCACTTCATTTGCGTTATTCAGAGATAATAAGTACAGTGATGATGACAAGAAGAGACTTCCTAACCCAAAGTGCGTTTAGAAAGAAATGACATGAATGTACCTGTAGATCATTTACTTCCTCATCAGTGAGAGAACGCTCCATTGATCGGTATGCTATTCTGTAGCAGTGGCTCGTCATCCCTTTCTTCTTGTTCTCGAAGTTGTCAATCAACCGGACCTAAAAAGAATACATAGGAATCATGGAAGCTGCAAGTGCTGTTTCGCAGGAATATGGAATATCATCTTCTACTTATTGCAGAAACATTTACTTTTTGTGTCCCAATTTAAGTCTCTACATCAAGTAGCATGTCCTTCAGCGATTTTAATTGCAAGTTCTGTTTCAAAGGCTATATCAAGTAGCATGTCCTTCAGGGATTATGAGTCATGACATACACAGGAATCATGTAGATGGCATGCTCTTGTGGACTGGAAGTTGCTTATCTTATGGTTATTTTGCATAATATTAGTGATGGTTAGTTCAAAAAGTGGGAGACTAGAGTTAATTTGTAAAATAAACTGAACACTGAAACACTAGGAATTGGGGGAAGAAACCCATACCAAAGTTTAAACCAAACAATCCCATTTAAACATCCTACGAATTCCAGCTACAGAAAACGGGCATTTAGTGTTGTCCTATTAAAATTGTATCGTATTCCTAATCATGAAAGAACTTCACGTTAATTTGTCCAAACACATTCACTTTTTGAGAACTAAGATTGCTCCTAAAAACAACAGCTGCTGTTTTTAAAGCGAATAGAAGAGAAATATCATTAGATTAGCAGACAGTACATGTCACCTCTATCAAAACCAAATTTAGAACCGAAATAGAAGGGAATAGAAAGCAACCATACATTGTTGTGAACAACAATAAGAGCTAACCAATTCTTCTTCTGAATGCCGTCTCTAGCAAAATTAATGCCTAATGTCTCCGGATGTTCGGGAGGGACTTCCTCAACAGGTACGTAGATTGACCTTCTAGTTCTCATTTGGAAAGCCATACAAGCAAAGGTTTTCTTTCTCTGTTCAGAAAACGCAGGTGAATGCTTGATAAGTTTCTTCATGGCCAAGTGGCACGAGCATTTATAAAATCACAAGAGCAAGTCTTAACAACAACAAAAAAGATGATGAACTACTTATCGAACAACTAAGAGATTAAAACTCCAGATCTGAAAATTAGAGAATGAAATTCGACCATGAAAACCCTAGATCTGAAAATTAGAGAATGAAATTAAACCATAAAACCCTTAGATTTGAATTTGAGAGGAACATTCGAGGTCTCAAAACCTAAGGGGAAGTCGAAGGGAGATAGAGGACGTGAGTGCTTACCAGAGAAGATTACCAACGGCGGAGGGAGCAAGAGGGCTAAGCGACGAGGGAGGCAGTCGTTGGCATGGTGAGGCCATCACTAGTAGTTGAGAGAAGTCACAACTTAGAAGGCATGAGAGCCATAGAGAGACAGAGGGAGAATCTATCGAGGGTGTGAGAGGGCTTACCATTTAGGGTTCCAAGAGATAGGGTCGCCATCTTCGTGGTCGCCAACCAGACCGAGAGAGAGGGGACGAGACAACGAGTGAAGATGATGATAGGAGAACAAAGCCAGTGCTGGGAGAGGGAGGCCGGAGCAGAGAGACTGAGAGAGAAGGAGGTCGAATCTGGAGGAAGGAGAAGGAGGCAGTGGTGAAACTGTGGTGGAATTGAGAAAGAAGAAGGAGGCCGGATCTGTAGGAATGGATGGGGTTGTGTTTGTGTGAGAGAGTGGATAGTTTAATTGTTATAAAATTCCCCCAAAATTTGAAATCCATACAAAAAATTTCAAAGTGTTTCAATACCGCGTGTTTTAACTTGGGAAATCCAAATCCGCGCGTTTTAAAATTTTTTAGAATTAATCATTTAACATCTGTCGAAAAAATTGACCGTTGTCAAAATTTCTTACAACATCACAAATTTAATAAATGATCTAACATAATAATTTAACATCTGTTGCTTTCTTGACAGACTTGAATCACATGATGTCTAATTGCAGTATTCTAGTAGTGTCCTAGATTCTTTTCTTAGAATTAGTCTTGTCATATCAATTATAGCACAATAACAAATCAATATAATCAACTCCACTCTATCAAGATTCACCAATACAAGGTCCAACGTCATCTTAAAGCTCATGATATCATCATATGTCAAACATTAACACATCAGAATATCACATATCAACATAACAAGATTCATTATACCAAATATCGTCATATCAAAATTTTAGTATAACAGAATCTTTCACAACGAGAATTTCATTTTTTCATAATGGCAACATATCAAATCTTGTTATCAACAGACCATAAAATCAAGAAAATCTATATGTCATTACCAACCGGAACAGAGCACAACCATCAACTCACACATCACCATCAACCCCCGACGCCAAGATCAAGCCTAAGCTAGGTTCACCAACTCAAATCATATTTAAACCCCCAAGTGCGACCGCATCTCGTTTCTCTTATAACCAAAACTCATGGGTGTCCTCTTCAATTCCTTTCACACAAGTATAAAGGTCAAGCCTATTCCAATTTCATCCAATATGTATCTCAAAGCTCAGGTTAACGAGTCCTCTAAGAATCAATTCACTCATGATCTCAAGCTCACAGTCCCGACTTCATACCTAACCAATCAAGGCCCATATAACTGAACTAATAGCTCTCCAAGTGATCATAGACTAAGCCCAATATTCCAAACTCTCATCAAAACCTCTATTGAGTGCATGATCGATCTAAATGTTTCTTATCAAACTCGCTCATTCCTTATATGTCCTTAAGAGTCCATCCGATCATTATCTCTATAAGTTCCCGAATCATCGCGCCACTGCTCTTATCCTACTTCTCATACGAATATGCACACACATTGCTAATCCACCTCTAATGAACCAACTCCTATTGACAACCTCATACAAGATTATTCCTACATTCTATAGCCTCAATATGTTGCAAATCAAGTTTAATTCTTAAGTCATCTACGTATCCCAAGCTACATAAGTGTTTCACTCAGCTATGTCGGAAGTCCTAGCATTACCAACTGTTCTCACTGGCCAAATTCTAAGTTAGAGCCAACTAGAGCTAAACCCGTAATCATGAATCATCGAGTCCCTCCTCAACTGCACCTATTCCCAAGTGGTCAACAACATATATCACTTATCTAACTCACCAAAATATCTCCAACCCGAATCGCATCTCTACATTTCCCAAGAGGTCATAGAAATTACCACGAGCCCTCAAGCCATCTTATACTAGTTTCTTATTTCCATATACTCCTAACTCGCCTTAGACTACAATCCTCAACAACGACACCCTACCTCTTAATGACCTTAACCACCAACCCTCTTTCCAAGAGAAATTTATTATCATTCTTATTCGGATTCTCCCAGGCATCATAATTTATTGAATTCCCAAAATCCAACAATTATTAGTATCATCATGTCTTCCACCTCGGATACTTCCTATATTTTTAATTCAGAATCTTTCTATCTCTAAACCCAATCAATCGAACTCATGATCACCCTAAATGATATCTTCCTTCGCTATAGGCCTTTCCTCAAATCTCATTTTTCTTTTTCTAGCACCTCAACATTCAAACCATTTTCACGCATATCGATTACAATTTCTTCCTATTCAAAAAAGAACATCCAATCTCGCCTCTATTATTCCTCTAATTGTAATTGTAGCAAGTATCCTGAAGTCCCAAGAGCAAACCTCAATATCGATCTCACATCCTGCCCCTTATCCTATAAACAACTCGAATACCAAGGTCCACAAATTTACAAGCAGTCCTAGTCACTCAAACTTTAACGATATCCATAATTCATTCCTTACCAAGGTCATTTCTTCTCACAATACGAATAACCTAAGTCCCAAGGTCTATAACTTCTCAAGCCGTCCTAGTCGCCCAAGCGTTAGCGTCACCCCCAATTCACTCCTCGACAACATTGCTATCACTCCTTGTACGATAACCTACCTATCATCACATCCTCTCTACGAGAGCTCCTAAATCAAACATGCCCAATCGGCTCATATCTTCCCTCAAGGATGCCTAAATGGTTTTACTCTATCCTTCCTCCAAATCTATTCGCCTATACTACAACCTTAATTCCACAAATCTTGTCATTCTCATCCTATACCCCATCTAAGGCCTACCTAGAAGGCTCATCTGGCAATTCCTAACCACCGTCTCCTACCAGTCCTAGAAACTCTCTCGGTCTTGCCTAAACCAATGTCTCCTACCTATGTTCCTATCTCTCATTATCAACGATCGAAACCTATGACTTCTAGTCCACCTATACACCCCTCTAATCCTACTGCAAATGGGACCCTAATCCTTAACAGAAGAAAAGAGAAGAAAATGAAAGAAAGGAAGAGGAAAGTAAAGGAAAGAGAAGAAAGGAAGATCATCAAGCATACCCACTACGTCAAAACTCGCTAACACATAAACAACCATCTACTCACTGGCATTAGTAACTCGTGTCTCATATATAAGAGCAACCAGGCCATACTCACCGACAACTAAAATATCAACATAACACATCAACACATCAGAATCAGATCACATCTAGGCCTATTACACACAGTCTTCATTCTCAATCATCACAAGGGAGGTTAGTAGCTCGAATGGGGAGCGCCCCTTTACTAAGGCATATCTACGAATCCAGTGCGTGCTCGTCCTTCAATGTTGTTGATGGCATCAAGTTGCAGACCCGTGAGTTATGGACCTACTATGCTTCCACTGTGCCACTTTAGTGCTACTCGGCTAGTTGGTCTTTTGTTAATAGAAATTTCCTTTTTATAGAGATTTCATGGACGCCCTAGCTATCGGAGATAAGGAGGAGATACAAGCGGACGACTCAAACATAAATCCCGAATACAATTAAACTACCAACCCATTTCCCCGTGGAAAATGCCGATACCGAAAGAAGACTTGATAAGAACATCTATGGAAGAAGATAAAAGAAATAGAATGAGAAGAAAAGAATAGTGTTCGTTCTTAAAACCGGGAGGTAGATTCAAATATTCAAATTAAACTCTAACTACGCCAACTCCCTATTCCAACCAAATAATACAAGAATCTCTCCCGATGTAGTGGTAGGGTAATTCAGGATCGAATCCACGAGGAGGTGTGTCAGCGCTTCCCTTGTTGTAATCACGATCAAGCTTTCGACCTCAAAAGACACTCGATATCAATGTGTTTGGTCGATTTCCAGTAGAGTTCCTGCAAAAGACAAAAACAACAAAGTCGACGTCGAGTGCAACCTTGTTATCGACGTTAGACCTCGATATCGACCTTTACAGTCGATTTCGATGTTTGTCACAGAAACTGTTTTGCGTAACCTAGTGTCGAAAAAGTGTCCGAAGAGCGTAGAATGGTAAAGAAGGATGATCAGAAATCAAAACTTAACTTTTATATGAATTCAATTAATTAAAAGCTTCCAAAGTCGGGGCTTCATGCCACAACGATAACAATGCAAGTTTTATGCTAAAGTTATGAAATTTAATGCCTTTCCGTCAAATAACTTTCGTTACCAACACTTAGGTGATTAGAGGCTCTCGCATAGTTCCTAAGAGTTACTATCCAATTCATGAGCAATCCAAGTTCACAATATAAGTGGCTTTCGCTTTAATAATGCAAATAATGAATCTCCCTAACTTTCACAAAGGAATCATGCATAGGATAGAAGACGGAATTGCATAAAAGTCATACCTTTGATGCACTTACCCTACATCGCTATCGTTAGGCTCACCCCGACCCTAGAAGTGGGTTGACTACTCGCTTCTCATCACGCAACTCATCATCATCATTGAAAGAAAACTACTTTGTATTTGCAAAAGAAAGAAATTACAAACGAACAAGCCAAATCTCTGCTCTCGCTTCCACCAAACTCAATTCGGCTCTCCTCTCTCTCTCTCTACTAATTCTCTGCGTTCTATGTGTTTGAATAACTGATATTGGATGATTAAACTCATCCCTAACGGCCTCTAGATATAGGTATTGAACTTTGCTATCCAAAGACTCGAAACTTTATCTTTATTCTCTAAGATAAAAATTAAGTAAGTAAAAACTAAAAGTTCTATGGTAAAATAGCTCTTGTGATAGCTCTGACGTTGAAGATAAGAAATCTCAACTTTTGGATAGACGTGCAAGCTTCGGATAGAATTCTATCAAAATCTGAGTCGGATTCCTCTGCTGGGCAACATCGATATCGACCTTCAGACGTCGATATCGACCTCTGTAAAACTCTATCTCGAGCTCTCCTTCTTCTACTCGGATTAGCACTCGACTTCTATCTTTTATCTCGATCTGGGCACTCGATATCGACCATCAATCCTCGATATCGACCTCTGCTGGTGTCGACATGCTTTGTTTTCCTTCTTGCTTGATTTCTGCCTTTCTACTGCACTCGATGTCGAGGTCTGTCAGTCGATTTCGACCTCTCAGAAGACTTCAAGTTCTTTTTCCGCTCTTTTAAATCTGTCCATTTTTGTCCTGTTTTCTGCGAAATCACATAGAAACTCGTGCAAACCCATATATTTGACATTTAAGCATAAACTACACTAATCCCATGTTTTTCCACTAATATGCATGCAAAAGAATGATAAAATGGACTTTTATGTGCATAGAAAATATGGCAATTTGCGCGCACATCAAACACCCCATAGTTAAGCTTGCTTGTCCTCAAGCAATACCTTTAATGGTCATTCAGGGGAAGAAAGTAAACCCTCAACATCATAGATTCATTTTTCATATGTCCCTATAATCAATTGCCATCCTCGATAAGGTACTTATTTCAACCAAGTCCTTGCATGTGCATAAAAGCAATTTCATACTCATAAAAGGAGGTTCATATGCAAAAACAATTTCAACGACATAGCATTAATAATCAAGAGGACTTTTTCAAGCTTGTGGGAAGTAGATTGGTAAAAGGATAAAGGTGGGTTAATATTTGGCCATGTGGTGTTAAATCCGGGGAAACACAACTTTCTTTCCAAAACATAATGTCTCACCTTTCACTCATCGCTCAATGCTTTTTTCACTTAAATGCTTTTACCTCTCTAACCTTAGCACTACCTTCTCGTGAGTCGCAAACATGGGTGTCATGAATGGCCCCGGATACTTAGTACTTCGGACTCCTCACCTTGTGTCCCATCTCGCTGAACTAATATCTCAACGAGCAGGGTCGACCTACCTTTATCTCCTGAGGTGATCAGATTTTTTTCTCGCTCATTAAATTTTCCATATTTCATAGATTCTTTCATTCCTGCCAACAACTTCATAAATATTACACAACTCCATATAACAACTCCAAAGATGACATCCATTCTCAAACTTGTCCCCGGATAGGGTATAAGGTATAAAAATGGGCAATATGTAATATATGTGGAGCAATAATGATCATGATAAGGCTCATATATGGCTTGTGACTTTTGCAAATATGCATAGGTAAGGCTAGGATATGAAATTGTATATGTAAGCACTTGTATGAAAATTCATAAAAAGTCCTCTATCATCTTATCATGCACATGTCAAAAGCAACTTCAAATTTTCATCTCCTTTATTTTTTTCTTTTTGCAATTCATTGGGACTTCCCTTAACTAGGCAATTTCATGTTATATCTCTAATGAATCTAATTTTGCATCATAGAGCTCTTTTTTATACTTCCATGACTCTTTCCTTTATTTTCAATTTTTGATGGGGGGTCATTTTCTTTTCTTCGAATTATATAAAACTTAAAGATAAATATGACTAACTAACTATGTAATATGCATGAACTATATAAATAAATATGCAATAACTTATAAAATATGCTAAAACATGTAAGTAAGCTTTTCCCCCACCCCATACTTAAAGTTTACAGTGTCCTCACTGTACTAGAACTAGGGTTAAGAAAAACTTACTAAATCGTCACAAATTTCAGGAGTCGAAGTCAACAGGCATGGTCGATATCGACCTTTCAACATCAAAATCGACCTCTATCCTCGATTTCTGGCTCAAGCTTCAGGATGATCCGTCCTCGACCACAAGCTCATCTGAATCGACCTTAAGGTCGATATCGATCTTTAACATCGATTTCGATGTCTCTTCTGTGTGCTTTTCTCTTTCCTGCAACTTGTTAAAAACAAAAACCAAAACAATGCAATATAACATAAAGTGTCTCAAACCAAGTAAAAACTGTCTAAAACCAAAACTAAGTCTTTGTTACATGCTCTAGACTTTTAAGTCGCTAGGCCGACTTCTTCCTTTCGCGCTTCTCAAGGTGGCATCTGCAGAGCCCATGTGGCTTGGGCCTCAAATATTACTCCTTTCTTATCACGCAGCTGCATTCCGCCGGGATGGATCTGATTCACCGTGAATGGTCCCAAATTTTTATCTTTGAATCTCATAGGGAACCAATGGTCTTTGGATTTGGTGACATAAACTTTGTCTCCTATCTCATATTGGCTCGAATCTGTAACACCCCCTTTTTAAATCCCGAGGGAACGTTACAGTGCCAGTGAATCCGCAGACTTTAATGTCTTTGAATTCACCTGAGGCTTATAGGGACATGCAACCATGCTCCCATAAACAAGATGCTAATTTAAGCAATTAAAATAAAATGGGCGGAAGTCAAATAAATATCATAGTTTAAAATATCCGATCATAGTAACATAAAAATACCAAAACCATAAAGTATAAATAACTCCAAAATAGCTAAAACTAAAGTAGCATTGTGGAAACCTCAAAGGTTCAAAACTTGTAGTATAAAGATTCATAAATGATAGCCCGCTCTTCAACTCTCTCCTGCTCCACTGCTCACACTAACCTGTGGAATATGGTCTGGTGTTTCGTGAGAACGAAGGACACCAGCCATCCAATAAATAAGATGGTTAGTACAATTAAGACTAGCAAATGATAGGGAAAATGTTCAGACTTTAACCATACAGTGACCATAAAACGGTATGACATAGGTTAAGGGAAAGGCGCGAGTATTTAAAGTGAAAACTGAATAAGAAATAAAGATTCGTAACATGACTCGGATGATCATAGTGATCGATCGTATGATAAGAAATGGAATTATACCCCGAATAAGACTGAAGTATAATATAACTGAATTGATCACCTATTAATAATCTCAATAATAATAATCATAATGTAAATATGTATATAACACAATATAAAACGTAGTGACACGGGCCCAGACTCAACTAGGACTGCGACCTGAGACTTTGAAGTCTAATCGTACATAGGGACACGGGTCCAGACTCAACTGAGACTGCGACCTGAGACTGTCTGAAGTCTAGATATTCCATGGAACCTTTTAGAGTGGGCTTTACACTATTCCCAACCTGCGAGCTAGCCCTCGCACTGACTTTAAGTCAATCCGCACCACGTGAGATGCACACTTTAACTATAACAGCTTTAACATTAAATACTAGGTGATCATAATCACGACATTAAACCAACAAGGACGTACAAGCACGGGTATTTCAAAGGATCTTAATATCACATGCTATTAATTTGCATGAAAGAAACAAGCAGAAATTCATGCAATTAAGAAGATGAAAGTGGACAATTTTCACTTATCTCAAGTTATATATATATGACATATTTAATATATACAATTATATATTTATATTTATAATTGCCCATTTAATTAATACTCATACCAATTTATGAATAAGGAGATAAATTACATCAAGCAGACGGATATGCAATTTATCGAAACTGGCAAGGAAATTGGCCACAGGGCCGCATTCGACACAGAAGAATAAAAAGGCACGCCAAAAGAAAATCACGAAACATGCAAAGGGCATTGAACGAAATCACTTGCCTTGACTTTCGATGATCAGCTGATGACAACCAGGCGAGATTTTAACACTAATATGAATTCCTCGGGAAGCGGGATCCGGCGTGGGTGCTTCGAGATTTCTTGGTGTCGAGAGAAAGAAGACGGGTGCAGGGCGGCTCGGCGCGGCTCTCCTCCGGCGTCGATGGGCTAGCGTCGAAGGCTACGATCGGCGGCGGCGGCTCGGGTGACGATGGGCAGCGGCAAGGACATCGGCTTGGTGGCTCGACTGTGGTCTTCGGCAAGGCTGCGCTGCAGGAGGTGCGGCCTCGGACAGGGATGGCCGACGACAACCGGAGGCAGCTGGGCTCGTGGCGCGTCTCCGGGCAAGGCAGTGGGTGCGGCTGCGAAGGTCTTCGGTGGCGGCAGGGCTAGCGGCATCAAGACGAAGGCTCGGGCAACGATGGCTCGACAGAAATCGAAGGCGGCGCTCGGGCAGTGAAGGGCGTCACGGCTCACAGGAGTAAACGGGAGAGGAGGGTGATGAGAGACGGTGATGTTGGGTGACGTTGAGTTGGTTTTGGGTTGTGGGAAACCCTATGATTTTGACGTGTATCTATACCGTTGAATTCGGTTTAGATAAAAGGTAAAAGATAGAGTTTTGATTCTTTAGGATTAAGAATCAATTAAGGATAGAGATCATGGGTAGGTAATAAATTTTAAGGAAAAGAAATAAAAGAAGTGGATAAAGATTAAAGATCGAGAAGATAGGTTTCTTCCCTTTAGCGGGATAAATATTATTTAATTTAACTTTATAAATTAAATAATAAGAGTATTTAAAGGATTTATGAAATTAAATCAACTCATATATTATTTCTCTTTAGAATAATTTAATTATTCTAATCCATACCATATATATTAGGTGAATTTATTAAATGACCAAATTCACAAGATATATATAATCTAGTTTAATATAATATAGATTTATTTAATTAAATAAAAATAAGAAATAGCCCAAAAATAATTTGGGGTATTTCATACCTCCCCACTAAAAAATAAGTTTCGTCCCGAAACTTAGAAAAGAAACGAGAAATGAATTGCAGATAGGATAGTAACCTCTAAATAGATGAGAAGACATAGATTGATCAAAATAAAGCTAGGTGTATCTAACAATGGTTCCCGAATGGGTAGAATTTAAGCATGATTCGCTTAATGTACTTATAAAATACGTGAGCGATGAGAATTACATCTAAAGTAACTCATGGCTTTTCCGAACCCCTCAATGGCAAAGTTTGAAATTTTTAATCCTATGAATATAGTGTATTCCTATCGTTATAAGTATCTAACATAAGGATAATAAAATTTTGAGAGACATCTCGTAATATTCACTCCCGTTGCTCTGGATAAGTGATTTCGCATCACATAAGAAACGGGGATAACTAGCTTGTGATTGGCTTTCGTCTCAGCCCCATCTGGCTTCCTTTTCCAGGTTGCCAAACGGCCCGGGTGGCTTTGAAGGCAACCATTGTGACAAGACTAGCCAGCCTTATTCATATGAGATGAGCTTTTGGTTTATCGACATGAACGTTGTCCGGTTCTTCAGCACATGCATCCTTGTATTCTTCATAAAATTTTGCATCCTAGTCTTCTTCATAACCATAAAACGCGCATATCTATATTTAAAATTAAAATTCTCCAGCTTTTTACCAATGAGAGTTCGGTTTGCTCGATCATGGCAAGGAGAAATGAAATATGTAACCCATGATCGTTTTAATCCTATCAAGATTTAAGAAAGGTGAACCTACTTACATAAAGAGTTACTAATTATCCTTTTGAAGAACCTTACTTATGACATATCGATCATTAATCACTGATTTCACATGCGGGTATTATTCTTGCTTATACAGAAGTGAACCAGAGGAGCCTTTCTAGAGTCTATAGGGAGCACTTCCCGACTCTTTTTCGATGTCTATAAAAACACGTGTCGACCAGGTTGGTATGGAATCAGAAGTATCATCATGCTAGAGCCGACTGTATAAAGTGAAAGGAATACTAGTAGAGAAGTGTTCATAGCTTATATGGTATTCAACGTCAAAATATTGCCAATTCGCACACCAATTCTCCACTTTGACTCGAACCAGCAAGGTTGTAAAGATGAATCCAAAATTGACTACTTAAAATAATAATACCGGAAATATGATTGCTAGATATGGAGTTTATCGGACATACTTATCCATTGACTCACTTTATTGAAATGCTATAATGGACTAACATAGAGAAATTACTAAACAGCTTGACGTTGCACAACTTTTTCAGTGTAGCTTACTCCTGTTCATCAGCCTCGGTAATGGCATCTAAGGTGTAAAGCTGAGGACCTTGCTTAGACGTTCCTTCCATTGGGGTCTTGTTCTTATTCCGCATTATAGGTTCCGATGCAGCTTGCATGTGATGACCCCATGGTTGATGTGGGTTTGTTGCTGAATCTAGAGCTCGCGGTTTAACTGCTGAAGCTTGTTGTGGCCGAGCTTGACCATTACCCGAGTTCTTACAAAACTTCTCCATATGTCCATACTTTCCACATCCTCTACAAACTCGAGCGTTCTCCTCACATGCAGGTCTCTTATGGCCCGACTTACCGCAGTTGTAGCAAACTACTGGCTGAACACCTCCCGCAGAGATAGTATCCTGACCTGGCTGGGTGAGGCCAACTGTCATCCCCCCATCAGATGCATAAGGAGCTGACCTCTTCGAGCCAGAATACTGCTGACGACCTCTCCTCCGATCGTACATCTCCTGAGTCTTTCTGCTTTCATCAAGAGTAGCCTCAACCCTGTAGGCTGCGTCAATATAAGCATCCAAAGTCTCGTTTTTGTAAGCCAACATCTGCAGCTTCAATTTCGGGTACATCCATTCATGGAAATAATCCACCTTGTGCTTCTCAGTTTGTTCCAGTTCCTCGGCGTAGGGCAACAGTTCATAAAACTTGTCCACTAGTTGAGCTAGTTTCATCCCCTGAGTGTTGGGATAGAGAAACTCTCTCTTCTTCTCTAACCTCAGCGATGGAGAGAAGTAGTGATCGGTAACCAGCTTCTTGAAGGTCTCCCAGGAAGGAGCATTCACCCAAGTGCGGTAGGCGGACTCCTACCACTGTCTAGCTGCGCCCTTCAGGTACAAAGCAGTAACATGTACCTTAGTGTCATCAGTGCAGTGGATACCTCGGAAGACTTTCTCAATGTGCGTGAACCATTGGACCACTTTGAATGGCTCACCAGTTCCATCATAGCTATCCACCTTGCTGGCATTGACCGCTTTCAGGACGTTGCTATAGGTGTCCATCGGTCCAGTTGGGTGGTCAGGAGGAGGGTTAGGTGCCCCTAGATCCCTAGTTGCTACACGCCTGCCAGGAGGTGGACGCCTTTCATCTCCCACTACCTGAGCCACAACATCCCTCACCATTCCCCTCAGGGCTTGCATCAGTTCCTCGTCCAGCATGTTATCAACTGGGGTGCGCTGCCTCTGGCTGGCATGAGAAGCCCTAAGCTGGCTTTGAGCACCATTCAGTGAGTGATCGCCTGACTCCTCCACCCGCTCTATGCGTGGGTTCTGAATGTGATCCTCCACCCGATTGGAGTTAGGTGGCGGCATGATGGGCTCAGTAGCGGCCTTGGTATGTCCCCTGGTTTTCATGATCTGAAGGTCAAAGATGCAATATTAATAACTTCAAACTCGACTAGATTAGGGTTGGAAATAACGCATTTAAGATTGGTCTATGGCAGGTGCAGGAGCTTGAGCAGGACTATCGGACTAGTATCTTGAAATCATTTTCAAAACTGCTTACTTTTGTAAATAGAACATAGAACATAGTTTTGATAAAAGTCTTTTTGAAATTCATTTTTAGAAATCATTTTGAAATCCGAATAAAAACATTTTTAAAACCTACAGCTCTGATACCACCTTCTGTAACACCCCCTTTTAAATCCCAAGGGAGCGTTACAGCGCCAGTGAATCCGCAGACTTTAATGTCTTTGAATTCACCTGAGGCTTATAGGGACATGTAACCATGCTCCCATAAACAAGATGCTAATTTAAGCAATTAAAATAAAAAGGGCGGAAGTCAAATAAATATCATAGTTTAAAATATCCGACCATAGTAACATAAAAATACCAAAACCATAAAGTATAAATAACTCCAAAATAGCTAAAACTAAAGTAGCATTGTGGAAACCTCAAAGGTTCAAAACTTGTAGTATAAAGATTCATAAATGATAGCCCGCTCTTCAACTCTCTCCTGCTCCACTGCTCGCACTAACCTATGGAATATGGTCTGGTGTTTCGTGAGAACGAAGGACACCAGCCATCCAATAAATAGGATGGTTAGTACAATTAAGACTAGCAAATGATAGGGAAAATGTTCAGACTTTAACCATACAGTGACCATAAAACGGTATGACATAGGTTAAGGGAAAGGCGCGAGTATTTAAAGTGAAAACTGAATAAGAAATAAAGATTCGTAACATGACTCGAATGATCATAGTGATCGATCGTATGATAAGAAATGGAATTATACCCCGAATAAGACTGAAGTATAATATAACTGAATTGATCACCTATTAATAATCTCAATAATAATAATCATAATGTAAATATGTATATAACACAATATAAAACGTAGTGACACGGGCCCAGACTCAACTAGGACTGCAACCTGAGACTTTGAAGTCTAATCGTACGTAGGGACACGAGTCCAGACTCAACTGGGACTGCGACCTGAGACTGTCTGAAGTCTAGATATTCCATGGAACCTTTTAGACTGGGCTTTACACTATTCCCAACCTGCGAGCTAGCCCTCGCACTGACTTTAAGTCAATCCGCACCACGTGAGATGCACACTTTAACTATAACAGCTTTAACATTAAATACAAGGGGATCATAATCACGACATTAAACCAACAAGGACGTACAAGCACGGGTATTTCAAAGGATCTTAATATCACATGCTATTAATTTGCATGAAAGAAACAAGCAGAAATTCATGCAATTAGGAAGATGAAAGTGGACAATTTTCACTTATCTCAAGTTATATATATACGACATATTTAATATATACAATTATATATTTATATTTATAATTTCCCATTTAATTAATACTCATGCCAATTTATGAATAAGGAGATAAATTACATCAAGCAGACGAATATGCAATTTATCGAAACTGGCAAGGAAATTGGCCACAGGGCCGCATTCGACACAGAAGAATAAAAAGGCACGCCAAAAGAAAATCATGAAACATGCAAAGGGCATTGAACGAAATCACTTGCCTTGACTTTCGATGATCAGCTGATGACAACCAGGCGAGATTTTAGCACCAATATGAATTCCTCGGGAAGCGGGATCCGGCGTGGGTGCTTCGAGATTTCTTGGTGTCGAGAGAAAGAAGACGGGTGCAGGGCGGCTCGGCGCGGCTCTCCTCCGGCATCGATGGGCTAGCGTCGAAGCCTACGATCGACGACGGCGGCTCGGGTGAGGATGGGCAGCGGCAAGGATAGCGGCTTGGTGGCTCGACGGTGGTCTTCGGCCGCTGCAGGAGGTGCGGCCTCGGACAGGGATGGCCGACGACAACCGGAGGCGGCTGGGCTCGTGGCGCGTCTCCGGGCAAGGCAGTGGGTGCGGCTGCGAAGGTCTTCGGTGGCGACAGGGCTAGCGGCATCAAAACGAAGGCTCGGGCAACGATGGCTCGGCAGAAATCGAAGGCGGCGCTCGGGCAGTGAAGGGCGTCACGGCTCACATGAGTAAACGGGAGAGGAGGGTGATGAGAGGCGGTGATGTTGGGTGACGTTGAGTTGGTTTTGGGTTGTGGGAAACCCTAAGATTTTGACGTGTATCTATACCGTTGAATTCGGTTTAGATAAAAGGTAAAAGATAGAGTTTTGATTCTTTAGGATTAAGAATCAATTAAGGATAGAGATCATGGGTAGGTAATAAATTTTAAGGAAAATAAATAAAAGAAGTGGATAAAGATTAAAGATCGAGAAGATAGGTTTCTTCCCTTTAGCGGGATAAATATTATTTAATTTAACTTTATAAATTAAATAATAAGAGTATTTAAAGGATTTATGAAATTAAATCAACTCATATATTATTTCTCTTTAGAATAATTTAATTATTCTAATCCATACCATATATATTAGGTGAATTTATTAAATGACCAAATTCACAAGATATATATAATCTAGTTTAATATAATATAGATTTATTTAATTAAATAAAAATAAGAAATAGCCCAAAAATAATTTGGGGTATTTCAGAATCATCATCGGATACCCTACATAAGCGCACATGCCAAAGCATACCTCTTCCAAATAACGATATATCTTTAATTGTAATGGAACAGGAGGAATCCGTACCTTGACTTACCTTCTTATCTGTCTGTGGCTCAGGTCGACATCGATCTTCAGTACTCGATATCGATCCCTGTTGTACTCCTTGAGGTCCAGTCGATTTGGACGGTTCTCCCTCGATATGATCAGGTCGATTTCGACCTTCAGAGATTGATATCGAGGTCTCTGTTCCTCCCTTCTCATCTTCAATGGTGGTCGATTTCAGCTCTAGGGCATGGTCGATATCGACCTTCCTGCCCGATTTTGATGTTCCTTCTTCTCCTCTGTCGACCCCATACTTATGACCTGACACAGAATCTTGAACATTATTAGTCGATATCAACTTACCTGGGTCGATTTCGATGTTCTGTTTGGCTCCTTCGTTCAAGATTGCCACAACCTCCTCCACTTAGGCTTCTATTGCCCTCTTTTCTAGCTCTTCCGGTGTCATACTCCTTACTTTGGCTTCTCCACATGCAATGTAGACACCATTGATGGCTTTTATCCCCATTGGCCCTTGATTTTTCACCGTCTTGTTGAAGGCATACTCTATCACCTCGTCACTAATTGTGAATGAGAGCAATCCTTTGTTCACGCTAATGTTGGCATCAACGGTTGCTAGGAATGGCCTACCTAAAATAATGGGACAAGCAGGGTCCTCCGCAATATCAACAATTAAGAAATTAGTAAGGACAAAGAATTTACCTACTTGTACTGGCACATCCGTTACCATCCCTGTTGGAATTATTACCGTATTGTTTGTCATGTATAACCTTGCATCCACGGGCTCCAGAGGACCTATCTTTACCTTGTGCCATATGGTTAGTGGCATCATGCTAACGCTAGCGCCTAAGTCAACTAAAGCATTAAATTTGAATTGACCTAAGCCTATAGCGATAGAAAACTTACCTGGGTCCGCCCGCTTTTGTGGTAGCTCCAACCTGTTGCACTCCTCTGCGATCTCAGAAAGCGATCGCTTCTTACCTAATATGTCCTTAAGGAGCCTTACATAGGACGACATCTCATGAAGTGCTTATGTGAATGGTATTGAGACGTTAACTCCTTGAAGCATCTTTACGAATCGCTGAAACTTCTTTTCTGCCGGGTCCTTGATCATCTCTTTAGTTGGGAATGACAACACCTTCTTCCTTCCCGCGGCTGTAGTTAGGTCGACATCGACATCAGTAGGGTCGACATCGACTGGAGGAGTGGATTTCTATGGTAACGCAGCATCAAGGTCGACATCGACAGGAAGGTCGACATCAACGTCACCTTGGTCGATATCGACAGGGGGTCGATATCGATGTCTTCTCTGGCCCGTTCTCCTCCGCTTTTTGCTCGGGCATTTGTAATTGATGCCCACTCCTTAGATTCATTGCCGTAATGTGTCCAGTGGTTTTGCCCTTTTGGTTGGGCACAGTTGATCCAGGGAATGATCCTGACGCTTTGGGTATTGCTTCCGCCAATTGACCCATTTGGGTCTCCATGTTGCGCTTCCAAACGTCGATCTCCCCAAGTCTAGAATTGATTCCCTGCAGCTGAGTATGGTTGAAGTTGTTGGCTTGTTTGAACTCAGCATGGTTCCTCCGCGTCTCATCAAGAATGATCTGTAGGTCATCCTTCCTTGTCTCCCGCTCAAGGTGCCCTGGTGCTCTATATGGTGGGGGATCCCTTTGTTGATAGAACCTTTGGTCGCCCCAATATGGTTGATTGCCCCGTCCATAGGAGCCTCTCGTCCACTTGGCTTCCTCATGTTGTTCCGCCATGGATACTTGCTTAGTATGTGGACAGGCACTAGTGTTATGCCTTGTTGAGCCACATTCCTGACAAGTTTGATTGTTGCTCAGTGTTCGCTACTAGTGGGAGGTAGATTCAAATATTCAATATAAGCTCTAACTAAGCTAACTCCGTGTCCCAAACAAATAATACAAGAATCCCTCCTGATGTAGTGGTAGGGTAATTCAGGATCGAATCCACAAGGAGGTATGTCAGTGCTTCCCTTGTTGCAATCACGATCAAGCTTTCGACCTCAGAAGACACTCGATATCAATGTGTCTGGTCGATATCGACCTCAGTTTTGGTCGATTTCCAATGGAGTTCCTGCAGAAGACAAAAACAGCAAAGTCGACATCGAGACAGACCTCGATATCGACGTTAGACCTCGATATCGACCTTCACAGTCGATTCCGATGTTTGTCACAGAAAGTGTAATTCGTAACCGATTATCGGAAAAGAGTCCAAAGAATGTAGAATGGTAAAGAAGGATGATTAGAAACAAAACTTAAACTTTTATATGAATTCAATTAATTAAAAAGCTTCCAATGTCGGGAGTTCATGCCACAATGATAACAATGCAAGTTTTATACTAAAGTTATGAAATTTAATTCCTTTCCATCAAATAACTTTCGTTACCAACACTTAGCTGATTAGAGGCTCTCGCATAGTTCCTAAGAGTTACTATCCAATTCATAAGTAATCCAAGTTCACAATATGAGTGGCTTTCGTTTCGATAATGCAAATAATGAATCTCCCTAACTCTCGCAAGGAATCATGCATAGGATAGAAGACGGAATCGCATAAAAGTCATACCTTTGATGCACTTACCCTACATTGCTATCGTCGGGCTCACCCCGACCCTAGAAGTGGGTTGACTACTCGCTTCTCATCATGCAACTCATCATCATCATTGAAAGAAAACTACTTTGAAATTGCAAAAGAAAAAATTACAACCGAACAAGCCAACTCTCCTCTCTCGCTTCCACCAACTCAATCCGGACTTCTCCCTCTCTCTCCACTAATTCTCTGCGTTAAAACTACTAAAACTTGCTGTGCTTGGAAGCCTAAACTAAGCCCTAATGGCCTCTAGATATAGATATCGAACTTTGCTATCCAAAGACTCAAAACTTTATCTTTATTCTCTAAGATAAAACTTAAATAAAGTAAAAACTAAAAGTTCTATGGTAAATAAGCTCATATGATAGCTCTGATGTTGAAGATAAGAAATCTCGACTTTTGGATAGACATGCAAGCTTTGGATAGAATTCTATCAAAATCTGAGTTGGATTTATCTTCTAGGCAACATCGATATCGACCTTCAGACGTCGATATCGACCGCTGTGAAACTCTATCTCGAGCTCTCCTTTTCCTACTCGGATTAGCACTCGACTTCTATCATTTATCTCGATATGGCCACTCAATATCGACCTTCAATCCTCGATATCGACCTCTCTGGTGTCGACATGCTCTGTTCTCTTTTCTGCTCGATTTCTATGTCTCTGCTGCACTCGATGTCAAGGTCTCCAGTCCATTTTGACCTCTTCAGAAGACTTCGAGTTCTTTTTCCGCTCTTCCAAATCTGTCCATTTTTGTCTTGTTTTCTGCCAAATCACATAGAAACTCGTGCATACCCATATATTTGATATTCAAGCGTAAACTACACTAATCCCATGTTTTCCCAGTAATATACATGCAAAAGAACGATAAAATGGACTTATATGTGCATAGAAAATATGGCAATTTGCGCGCACATCACTCAAGAACCTGACTTGCTTTTGAAGGCGGCGTGTTTGATCGTTATGGAATTATTGCCGCACATCAGGATCTATCTCCCATGGAGGCTCATATAGTGGCATTGATGGGGCATGCTATGAATCATTGACCACAACAGACCCATAGGTGTTATCGAAGTTCACCAGCCTCTCAATAGTCTCCCAGGCCTCCGTTGGTGTAAGCTCAATGTACGATAGGAGGTATATGAATTGATCCTCTCCTTATTCGGCGTATCAAGAGCGTTGTAGAATATCTCCTGGATGACATATGGAAGTTGCCCATGCGTCGGGCATGATCTCAGCAAATCCTTAAATCGCTCCCACGCCTGTGCTAGTGTTTCACCTGGCTTTTGTTTGAAAGCCGTGATCCTTTGCCGCAACATCGCCGTTTTAGAAGGTGGAAAGAACTTATTCAGGAATGCATCATTCACCTCTGCCCATGTCCTCAGCGAGCGTGGAGCCAAACTCTCAAGCCATTGTAATGCCTTTCCTGCCAAAGACCATCGAAAAAATTTTAGTCTCACATACTCTAAATTTACTCCATCAGTAACTGTTTCACATAAATCCATAAAAGTAGAGATGTGTTGCAGCGGGCATTCATTAGGTCTTCCTTCAAAAGTGTTTCTTTTAATTTTAGAAAGAAGTTTATTTTAATTTCATAATTAGAATGAGGAATTAAGATAGCGGATTCAGGAACGTGAAGCGGCGGATGCATGTATTGCATCGCCATTTGTGGATACTGATTTAGCCGCTCTTGTGCTTGTCTGCACGCATCCTCCTCCCTATCACCACGGGCTCGCTCTGCAGCAGCGGCGGTCCTCTCAGCAGCGATTGTGGCATTGTGGTCCTCGATCTCCTTCCTCAACCGCTCTATGGTCTCTGCCTGCGTCTCGTTGTTCGCCATGATAAGAATTGCTTTGTTGCGAAGATTAAAGAAACGTTCAGGCTCGGCAATGGTTTCCAGGATAGATCCGCGATTAGAACGTCGCATAAACCTTCAAAATAAGCTCTAAAAGATCGTGAGAAAACTTAGGTGGTGATTGATTGCCTCATCGGCAACGGCGCCAATTTCTTCGATTCTTTAAAACCGGGAGGTAGATTCAAATATTCAAATTAAACTCTAACTACGCCAACTCCCTGTTCCAAACAAATAATACAAGAATCCCTCCCGATGTAGTGGTAGGGTAATTCAGGATCGAATCCACGAGGAGGTGTGTCAGCGCTTCCCTTGTTGTAATCACGATCAAGCTTTCGACCTTAGAAGACACTCGATATCGATGTGTCTGGTCGATTTCCAGTAGAGTTCCTGCAGAAGACAAAAACAGCAAAGTCGACATCGAGTGGAACCTCGATATCGACGTTAGACCTCGATATCGACCTTTACAGTCGATTTCGATGTTTGTCACAGAAACTGTTTTGCGTAACCTAGTGTCGGAAAAGTGTCCGAAGAGCGTAGAATGGTAAAGAAGGATGATCAGAAATCAAAACATAACTTTTATATGAATTCAATTAATTAAAAGCCTCCAAAGTCGGGGTTTCATGCCACAACGATAACAATGCAAGTTTTATGCTAAAGTTATGAAATTTAATGACTTTCCGTCAAATAACTTTCGTTACCAACACTTAGGTGATTAGAGGCTCTCGCATAGTTCCTAAGAGTTACTACCCAATTCATGAGGAATCCAAGTTCACAATATGAGTGGCTTTCACTTCAATAATGCAAATAATGAATCTCCCTAACTTTCGCAAAGGAATCATGCGTAGGATAGAAGACGAAATTGTATAAAAGTCATACCTTTTTTTTATTTTAAGGGTAAATTGTATTAATAATATATAATTTTTACAAATAAATAAAGTGCAGGAAATAAAATAAAAGATGAATGGTAACCCCTAACTAGGTCCAAGGACTTTTTTACTAGGGGAGACCATACCATGGGTCCTAACTCTCGGAGTTAAAACCCCAAAGAGAAGGCCAGAGTAACAAACACGGTTATACAAGCATCCAAGAGCATCAACGACCAATCCTAAGGTGCGTGGAAGCACCGGGAGGGTCAACCTTCTAACCAGTACCATTCGCCCCTCCCACTCTAGGTACTCGGTCAAGTGGACCCAAGATGTCCCATCCACGAGCTCTTGATAATGCTTTAAGTTGAGAACAACTCTTATTCGCCAAGGAATGGAACCCCACTAGGGCAACAAGGTCGGCAAAACAGGATCCCGAACGGATTGATCATGCATGGTTAAGTCCCACGAACTGCTACCACGAACTAGAATTGATCAGGCAAAGCTTCTTTCCCACGAACTGCCGCTTGAGGAGCTAGATTGATCAGGCAAAGCTCCGGTTGCACGAACTGCTAGATGAAACTAGAATTGATCAGGCGCACTTTCAACTTCACGAACTGCTAGCCTCCCAAGCCGGATTGATCAGGCGCAAAAGGAGAGCTCCACGAACTGCTAGTCACGGGTAGGATTGATCAGGCGGAACCACCATATGACAAGCCATTCGAGAGGCCCGATTGCCTCCCTTGAAGTCCAAGTAAGGAGCCACCACAAGACAAACAGAAGCTGTCCCAACCTAAGGAAAGATCAAAAGTCGGGGAAGGAACATCCTATGCATACTCAACTAAGAACCGAGTGGGGCAATGCGAGACAAAAGACAATGGAGCCAAAGCAGTTTGGTGCTTGATAGGCTCAAAACGGAGGAGCCTGGTGTAAAGAAAGGCTAAAAAAAAGGGAAGGGGGTGATCAAAGATCCGGTTAGGGGATCACGAGACAAGGAGAGGGCGCTCATCAATGGCTTGAGACAGACGTTGGCAAAGGCTAAGGGGAGTTGACCAAGGATGAGCAAAGGGTGAGTTGACAAAGGGAAAAGCAACGGTGGGCCATGGGTTTTCAAGCTGTAAAGGCGACACAAGGTGAAGCAAAGGTGGGCCATGGGGGACATTCTCCAGCTGGAAACAAAGGTGGGTTCAAAAGTGGGCAGGGGACAGCGAAGCAAGGAGTGCCAAGCTGTACAAGGTGGGCCATATGAGCTCAAATCCAGCTGCAATTAGAGGCAAAATAAAAGGAAAAGAAAAAGGGAAGAGGAGGCGGGAAAAGGCACATGAAGCGGGAAAAGAAACGTTGCTAACCGGCTGGGAGTAGGCCCAGGAGCAGCCTTTGACCAAAAGCTGACTACGTATGGGAGGAGGAGCTCGTTGACCACAGCAAGGACACTGACGCCACCGGTAATGGGTCACCGGAGACAGGAGCAGACGTTGGATGTTAATGGGCGGAAGAAAGGTTTTTTGACCGGAAAACATGACAAAAAAAGCTAGGAAAGGGAAGACCAAGGACAAAACTCCATCGCTACTAGCTTTGAGCTACATTAAGCGTAAATAAAAGACGTTAAAACCAGATCTGGTGGGAAGAAACAAGAAGGACAGAAATGGTTGGACGAGCGGTTTTGAGAGGGGGAAAGGAGGGAATGGAAAGCACAGATCTGGAGAGATGGGAGACATTACCAAGAGTATGTAAAACGGATTCCTTGGGAAGGTGAAGAAGAAAACCAGATCTAAACTATAGGAAGATGAAGCAAGGAGTCCAGATCTGGTAGCCATGGACGTTCGGACCTTCATTTAATTGCCTGAAACTCACGCCATCAGCTAAAATCTAGTAAAATGGAGACGTGGGAAGCCCAGATCTGAGAGCTGAGTGCTTTGGACCTTCATCTCTTCATCAAATCGGTAGCTACAGGGTGTGGGATGACGGAACGAGTCCGGATCTGAGTGCGGCAGTCCCAAAACTGCAAACCCAGCTATCGTCGGGCTCACCCCGACCCTAGAAGTGGGTTGACTACTCGCTTCTCATCATGCAACTCATCATCATCATTGAAAGAAAACTACTTTGTATTTGCAAAAGAAAGAAATTATAACCGAACAAGTCAAATCTCCGCTCTCGCTTCCACCAAAGTCAATTCGGCTCTCCTCTCTCTATACTAATTCTCTGCATTCTATGTGTTTGAATAACTAAAATTGGATGATTAAACTCAGCCCTAACGGCCTCTAGATATAGATATCGAACTTTGCTATCCAAAGACTCAAAACTTTATCTTTATTCTCTAAGATAAAACTTAAATAAGTAAAAACTAAAAGTTCTATGGTAAAACAGCTCTTATGATAGCTCTGACGTTGAAGTTAAGAAATCTTGACATTTGGATGGACGTGCAAGCTTCGGATAAAACTATCAAAATCTGAGTCGGATTCCTCTGCTGGGCAACATCGATATCGACCTTCAGACGTCGATATCGACCTCTGTAAAACTCTATCTCGAGCTCTCCTTCTTCTACCCGGATTAGCACTCGACTTCTATCTTTTACCTCGATATGGGCACTCGATATCGACCATCAATCCTCGATATCGACCTCTGCTGGTGTCGACATGCGTTGTTTTCCTTCTTGCTCGTTTTCTGCCTTTCTACTACACTCGATGTCGAGGTCTGTTAGTCGATTTTGACCTCTCAGAAGACTTCGAGTTCTTTTTCCGCTCTTTCAAATCTGTCTATTTTTATCCTATTTTCTGCGAAATCACATAGAAACTCGTGCAAACCGATATATTTGACATTTAAGCATAAACTACACTAATCCCATGTTTTTCCACTAATATGCATGGAAAAGAATGATAAAATGGACTTTTATGTGCATAGAAAATATAGCAATTTGCGCGCACATCAAATAGTATAGGAGAGAAAAGAAGGGAAAAGAAAGGGAAGGAAAAGAAGAAAATGAAAGAATCGATAAGACATCATTTAAGTACATGGAAGGAAATAGAAGAAGAGGAAAGTGGAACAAAAGAATAAACATTCTTCAACAATCCTCAGCCTTAACTAGAAATCTGTTGAACAGAAGGCAAAATGGAAGGAAAATGACACAGACAGTTGAATAATGGAAAGATTATTTCACAAGAACTGAAATCCCAATTATAGAGTAAGGAAGGACTCCCCCGCTATCTCATCCGCACAGGAGTTCAATTCATAAACAATAGATATCAAAGAGGTTAACAAACAGAATTTTTGGCTCAAGGAAGGTAGTACTCAGCACAAAATCAATCAACAATAATGAATCCAATCCCCTTCGAGGGAGATCACTCTCGTGCCCAATTCAGATAAAATCACAAAAGCTACCTAGAAGCTGCCCTTCGAGGGGCAACTGACCGGAGGGGCAACTATCCTCTCGGCCTCCATATCATAACCCCGCTACTCCAACCACCACGGTGCAAACTCCTTGGAGTCTTCCAGGCCCACTATAAAGTACAAAGCTAAGTTTTGCCTACCCTTTCCCAAGTCTACATCCAATAGGGGTGATCTATCGCCTTTCTACCCACTCGATTTCCCTTTTCCCCATTCTCCTTATTTTAAGTCAAGTTTATTAAGCTCTGTTCATTAATTTAGCCATATTAAATTCATTTTTCCCTTTAAAACTCTTCAAAATCCTTTAAAACATTGGGCGATTTCCAAAATCATATTTCAACCCATTTGTACTCGAATCGCGCAACCTAAGCTCTGATACCACTTTTATAACGGCCCAAATATAAATATTCGGGTTACGTTTCGAAGGATTGGATACCATCGTTCGGATCTTGCAATTCGAGTACAAGTTGAGATTTAAAACAATGTTTTTAGTGCTCAAAGAAGGGATTTCGCACCCAAAATTTAGGAGAGGTCAATTGGGGACCATAACATGTCCTACATGACTAAGTCGCTCAAAACACTTTTTTAGTACAAAACATAATAAAAGGAAATCAACGATACAAGTTGTCTTGGCAGAGCCGGGTCAAAACCAAAATAAACGAGTATAAACATCTAAAGCGTCAAGTCTGGTGGTAAATCAGTCTCTTGGTCGGCTGAACATCACAAAAGAAACCCCCGTCATGGAAGCACGGAACAAGCAAAGATCAAATACTTGAAACTATACTACGAGTCAAGGTCGAGCCACTCATGCGGGCCCTGAAGACCTCGTTGAGGACATATAATACGCTCTAAGCCTATATGAGAATGATCTAATGCAATACTGGAATATTAAGCACACAAGCATGCTGACAGTTTATATATAATGACAGAAATGCAGTAGGGCCCACACTGAATGCCAAGTGGCATGTCCAAATCTCTCAACACCCATGCCTCTGTCGGGGCGGGTATCTCTCTCTCATATCGGTACCTCAGCCGGGGTCGGATGTCTGCCTTAACCGGGGCCAGACGACTCGGTCGGTGCCGCAATATATCTCATTCCTCAGTCCACACCTCAGCCGGGGTGGGAAACTCGGTCATCGCCACAGTCATATATATAACTCAGTAAATCATGCTCTCAGATGACTCTATCAGAACAAACCCGATGGAGCTGGGTTGTCCTATGATCCTAGCAACGACTCTAGACTCACATTTTACGACCGTTTCTACCAATCACATTTAGAATGCGTATGCTCAAATTTTAATGCAGAACCTAGGCATGCTGCTAAATGACATGATATTATAATGCCTACATACTATATGACACATCAGGCATGAGGTTCTAACTTGAGTAAGCCCCGGAGGACTTACTTGGAGTAGCAGATCAGCAAAAGCAATAAACCAACAGTGAGCAAGCTAATCACGTCACGGATCACCTAACAATTTTAATGCATACAGAATATAAGTCTAAAGCATATAGGACCCATTTACAGCTACACAGAATCTATCCATCGATAATTAGTCATAACATCATCATCATCATCATCATTTATCTCAACTTAACACAAACGTCTTATATCATCTTAATCCATTCTTATTTCCATAATTAATCACATCATCTCATCATACCTCGTCATATACCATTTCACCTATCATCTCAACATATCCTTACTCATATATCATTCCATCATTTCATCATAATACCCCACATCATGCTTTATAATCAATTTAACATTCCACATTAATCATGCTTCATCATATATTTATATCATAAAATATCATATCACATAATTTCCACACATATTATTCACCAAATCATTCCACAAGTTAAAACTATATAACTTCTTTTAAAATTCTCAACACTCTAATTATAATCAATATCACATAAACATATAATCATGAAAATATCATTTGAACAACCAACTAAACCTTTAAACCAATTTCTCAAAATTATATTGTTAAAATGATCCGGATATGTTTTTTTAAAAAATCATTATTTATATAAATTCTGACATTTTAGAAATACATCATTTCAAGTATTATACTTTTAATCCCAACCATTTAATACCATATTCAACCAAATCAAATCATTAAATAATTTAAGTAACTAATAAATCATAATTAATGAAACAATTAAACAAATCAGAAACAATAACTAGTAATAACAATTAAATACATAATAAGCAAAATTTAATCAATAGATCTATTAAATCACTAAATAATTAAATAATACTCAATAATGCAGAAAAATAATAATAATAATAATAATAATAATTTAAATAATCCATTAAATAGTATTTAGTCGGATAATTAAATAAATAAAACAACCTTAGATTATTTCAACCCAAATCTGACCAAAAGAAAGGCCCAAACCCCAGCCCAAACCCGAATACCATACCCGGCCCAACCCAAGCCAGGATCCAAAACCAAACCCAACCTAGACCGAACCAAACTAAAAAAAAGAAGTGAACCGGGAAGAAAAGAAAAAAAAAGAACCGGACCCGTGGCCCCCACCTAGCCCAGTCATCACCCTTTTCCTCCTCCATTTCCCTAGTTGCCGCTCCGCCTCGCCCTCGTCCTCACCAGTTCCACTGTTCCTTGCCTACTACAACCTCATGCTCTCGCTCCCCGGTGCTACACCTCGGACTTGCTCTTCGCTCACTCTCACAACTCTCTCCTGTTAGCCGCCTCTCCCTTGTATCCCTGCTCGACCTCGCTGGATCTCTCTCCAATCCACTCTCGACGTCTCTGACTCGCTCTCAGATTAATGAAAACGACGACACAAGGCTTCATGTGGCTAACAAAACAGAATGGAAAGGGAGGAAGCTCATCGGGGGGGGGGGGATTGAGGCTTGCCGGGGGTTCGATCAGAGCTATTCGGGGATCGAAAAGGCTATCGGTTTCCATGGCCTCCTCCCACGTCGTCGGGCTCGATGCTAGGAGTTGAAGTTGTTGCTGTTGCTGAGTTTGAAAGGAACAGGGAAGGGTGCTCTTTGGTGGCTCAAAAAAAACTGGGAGGGTGTGGAGGCGTGTCGGAAAGGGAAGAGAGGAAATGAAGAGGTGGGGGATGAAAGAAAAGAGTTGAGCTGGGTTTGTGGAGTTGCAGATCAAGGAAACAAGCTGTGTGGGTTTTTTTTTTAAAACTGAAATGGAAAAGGGGAGGGATAGGCTTTCTGAAATTGATTTTGGATTGGTCAGGGGAGCAGTTTGGCATGAGGCGTAGGAAGTGACAAAAGCAAGGAGATGGTGGTAGAGTAGGAGAGCAGGAGGATGGGAAAGGGAGATGGGTTAGCAGCTGTAATAGGGGTAAGGGTAGGGGTGAGGGAGAGTTGGAGTGTGGGAGCATAAACAAAAGTCAAAATTAATACCCGAAATTAAATCCCGAAACCCACTTTCTAATCTTAACCCGACGCGATTAAAATTTAAAAAAAATATTCAATTCCTACTCAAATAACAAAACCCGATAGTATTTCCAAGCCTCGGAATAGTAAGGCGGAATAAATTTATTTTAAATTTTGAAATGACAAGTTTATGCCGGAATTGGTTCGAAAGAATTCAAATAAATCGTTTGCTCGAGGACGAAAATTTTTCAAAATTTCTCTGAGTCTTAGAAATTAAATAAAATTTTAAATTGAAATAAAATTTATAATTATAAAAATACTATTTAAAAATCTCGGTCTTTACAAGTCATATGACATACTAGGTGTTGCATAAGCATTGAAGCATGCTATGTAGTATCATGCTAGGATTTCCACACTTGAATGAGCATTCGGTTAGTCTATGTGTTTAGAAAATAGAACGGTCATTATCTGTGAGTCCTAGAGTCTTTCCTAGGGTCATAGGATATCCCAGCACCATCGGGTTTGTCTTGAGTCATTACTGTCACGAGATATGAGATGGGCTTGATTGATTTATGGGCACGATATAATGAGCATGATGATGAGATTATTGATGCACACATATACCACTTGTGGGTGGAATGACTATGCTATAGCACTGAGCTGGGGGGGGGGGGGGGCGGATGTAGGAGAGGGATATGCCATTTGCCATTCTTGGGCCATTTATCGTATTTCTGCATATTATATCCTAATAAGAATGACTTGCGTGCTTAAGTTCTTTTCTGCATTAGAAGCATCTTTATTTAGGTATAGCGTATGTGTATGCCTGCTTGTGGGACCCATAATGCATAAGGGCCTCGATCTAATCCCTTGCCATGCATATATTTTTTAGGTTTGTTTGCAGATTATGTTTGATCCGTGCTTATATGGCGGGGAATTGCTTGGGTGATCACAATCGAGAAACTCACCATAACACCTTGACTTAAGTATTTCATGAATACGTGATTTCCTATTTTTGTTTTGACGAAGCCTCGCCGTGGCAAGTTGTACTTTAATTTTCGTTTGCGCCATTTTACTTAAAATGAATTTAGCGACTTAGTCTTCTAAGACAGGTTAACGATCATTCAATTGCTTTGGGATCCAAAATCTCCGCTTTCAAAAACAACTATTTAAGGTTTGAAACCATGACCCGCACCTAGATTGCAAGATCCGAATGAAGTTATCCAACCTTCGACATGTAACCCGAATATTTATATTTGGGCCGTTACATGCTTGTACGCATCTCCGTGCCCAAAAGGCACGTGACCCCTGAATTTTATTATCCATATAGCCTTCTTTGAACCTCTGTGGCCGAAAGGCACGCGATTCCTTAATTTTATTCTCCGTAGAGGCTTCATTGCATCTTTATGCTCGAATGACATGCTATTGCTAAGTTTTTGTTCTCCATAGAGGCTTGTTTGCAACTCTGTGCTCGAAAGGCATGCGATTGCTAAATTTTTTTCTCCGTTGAGGCTTGTTTGCAACTCCATACTCCAAAGGCATGCGATTGCTAAATTATTTTCTCCGTAGAGGCATTTTTGCAACTTCGTGCTCGAAACGCACGCGATTGCTAAATTTTATTCTCTGTAGAGGCTTGTTTGCAACTTTGCGATCGATAGGCACGCGATTGCTAAATTTTATTCTCTGTAGAGGCTTGTTTGAACCTCCGTACTCAAAAGGCATACGATTGATAAGTTTTTGTTCTCCCTAGAGGCTTGTTTGCAACTCCGTGCTCGAGAGGCACATGATTGATAAATTATATTCTCCGTAGAGGCTTGTCTGCAACTCCGTGCTAAAAAAGGCATGCGATTCCTAAATTTTATTCTCCGTAGAGGCTTGTTTGCAACTCTGTGCTCGAATGGCATGCGACTGCAAAAGTTTGTTCTCCGTAGAGGCTTGTTTTGAAACTCCGTGCTCGAAGGCACGCAATTGCTAAATGTTATTCTCCGTAGAGGCTTGTTTGCAACTCTGTGCTCGAAAGGAACGCGATTGCTAAATTGTTTTTCCCTGTAGAGGCTTGTTTGCAACTCTGTGCCTGAAACGCACACAATTGCTAAATTTTGTTCTCCGTAGAGGCTTGTTTGCATCTACGTGCTCTAAAGGCACGTGATTGTTAAATTTATTTTCTACGTAGAGGCTTTTTTGCAACTCCGTGCTCGAAAGGCGTGCGATTAGTAAATTTTATTCTCCGTAGAGGCTTGTTTGCAACTCTGTGCTCGTAGAGGCTTGTTTGTAGAGGCTTGTTTGCTACTCCATGGTAGATGATGTGCACGCAAATTGCCATATTTTCCATGAACATTTATGGCCTTTTTGTCGATATTTTCATGCATATTGGTTGGAAAACATAAGATTAGTGTAGTTTATGTTTATTTGCAAAATATAGAGGTGTACACGAGTTTTATGTTATTTCGCAGAAATCGAGAAAAAAATTGGATCAATTTGGACAAGAGAAGAAGAGCTAAAAAAGAACTCTAAGTCTACTGAGGAGTCGAAATCGACCGATAGACTCGACGTCGAGTGAAAATAGAGTACCAGAAGATTAGTGTAGTTTATGTTTATTTGCAAAATATAGAGGTCTACACGAGTTTTATGTTAATTCGCAGAAATCGAGAAAAAAATTGGATCAATTTGGACAAGAGAAGAAGAGCTAAAAAAGAACTCAAAGTCTACTGAGGAGTCGAAATCGACCTATAGACTCGAAGTCGAGTGAAAATAGAGTATCAAAAATCGAGCAGAGGAAGAACAGAGCATGTCGATAGAGAGAGGTCGATATCGACATGAAGTGGTCGATATCGAGTGCCCTAAATCGAGTGAATTGATAGAGTTCAAGTGCTAATCCGAGGTCGAGTAGAGCTGCTCGAGATAGAGAAAAGAAGAGGTCGATATCGACATGTGCTGGTCGATATCGACTGCTGCTGCAGACAGATCCGACGCTGTTTTTGATAGAATTCTATCCGAAGAGCTTTACAACTATCCTAAAGTCGAGATCTTCTATCCTTTAACACCAGGCATGTTATCCTTTTTGGTGAATTTGATATTTACCTAAGGAGTTTTAGTTATTTACCTTATTTTAGTTTTATCTTAGGAATAAAGATAGATTTTCTTATCCTTGGATAGTGAGGTTAAAGATCTATAATGAGAGGCCATTAGGACTGAGATTAATCATCGAGAAAATCCAAGTTCAAGAACATTCAATTCAGTTTTTTTACATAATACATAGAGAGAGAGAGAGTCGAGTGGAGGTGTAGGAAGCGAGAGCGGAGTTGCTTTATTCGGTTGTACTCTTTCTTTTGCAAGTTTAATTCAAAGTATTTTCTTTTCATGATGATGATGATGTCAACAATGATGAGGCGCGAGTAGTTCACCTTACTTCTAGGGTCGGGGTGAGCCCGACGATAGCTATGTCAGTTTGTGCATCAAAGGTATGACTTTTATGTGATTCCGTCTTCTATCCTATGCATGATCCTTTGCGAGAGTTGAGGAAATTCCTTGTTTGCATTTTTGAAGCAAAAGCCAATCATATTGTGAATTTGGATTAGTCATGAAATTGGATAATAACTCTTAGGTTTTATGCGAGAGCCTCTAATTACCTAATAGTTAGTAACGAAAGTTATTTGATGGAAAGGCATCATCTTTCATGAATTTGGCATAATACTTGCATAGTTATCGTTGTGGCATGAATCCCCGATCTTGGAAGCTTTTTAGTTTATAGAAGTTCATAAAAATCTGTGTTTTTATTCTGTCCACCCTTCCATCATCATCTTACATTCTTCGGACTATTTTTCGACGCAAATTAGCTATATTTTCTGTTTCTTTTGAAGACTCGATTTCGACTGCAGAGGTCGATATCGAGTGCTGACATCAATATCGAGTACCCAACTCGACGTCGACTGTGTCTATTTTCTCTTCTGCAGGAAACTACTGGAAATCGACCAGAACTGATGTCGATATCGACTAGTCTACTCGATATCGAGTGGTCTTCTGGAGTCGAAATTAGATCGTGATTACAAGCTTAGGAAGCGCTGACATACCTCCTCGTGGATTCAATCCTGAATTACCCTACCACTACATCGGGAGGGATTCTTGTATTTTATTTTCTTGGACAAGGGAGTTGGTTTAGTTTGATATTTAATTTGGTATTTTATTTAGCGATCCCTCCCCCTACGAACAATCGAAAGGCACGTGATTGCTAAATTATATTCTCTATAGAGACTTGTTTGTAACTCTGTGCTCGAACAACATGCTATAGCTAAATTTTTGTTCTCCGTAGAGGCTTACTCCGTGCTCGAAAGGCACGCGATTGCTAAATTTTTTTCTCCATTGAGGCTTGTTCGCAACTCCGTACTCTAAAGGCATTCTTGCAAATCCGTACTCGAAAGACTTGAGATTGCTAAATTTTATCCGGGGGCTTGTTTGAAAATCCGTACTCGAAAGACAGGTGATTGCTAAATGTTATTCCCTGTAGAGGCTTGTTTGTAACTCCGTGCTCGAACGGCCTGCAATTGATAAATTTTATTCTCCGGAGAGGCTTGTTTGCAACTTCGTCCTCAAAAGGCATACGATTGTTAAAATTTATTCTCCGTAGAGGCTTGTTTGCAACTCTGTGCTTGAAAGGCACACAATTGTGAAATTTTATTCATCGTAGAGGGTTATTTGCAAATACGTTCTCGAAAGGCATGCGATTGCTAAATTTAATTCCTTGTAGAGGCTTGTTTACAACTCCTCGCTCAAAAGGCATGCGATTGCTAAATTTTATTCTCCGTAGGGGCTTGTTTGCATCTCTGTCCTCGAAAGGCATGCGATTGCTAAATTTAATTCTCAGTAGAGGCTTGATTGCATCTCCGTGGTCGAAAGTTACGCAATTGCTAAATTTTATACTCTGTAGAGTCTTGTTTGCAACTCTGTGCTCGAAAGGCATGCTATTGTTAAATTTTTAATCTCCTTAGAGGCTTGTTTGCAACTCTGTGCTCAAAAGGCACGCGATTGCTAAATTTTGTTCTTCATAGAGGCTTGTTTGCAAGTTCATGCTCAAAAGGCACTCGATTGCAAAATTTATTTTTTACATAGAGGCTTATTTTAGACTCCGTGCCCAAAAGGCACGTGATTGATAAATTTTATTCTCTGTAGAGTCTTGTTTGCAACTCTGTGCTCGAAAGGCATGCTATTGCTAAATTTTTAATCTCCATAGAGGCTTGTTTGCAACTCTGTCCTCGAAAGGCACGCGATTGCTAAATTTTGTTCTCCGTAGAGGCTTGTTTGCATCTCCGTCCTCTAAAGGCACGCGATTGAAAATTTTATTTACTACATAGAGGCTTATTTGTAACTCTGTGCTCAAAAGGCACGTGATTGATAAATTTTATTCTCCGTAGAGGCTTCTTCATAACTCTGTGCTTGACAGGCACACGATTGCTAACTTTAATTCTTTGTAGAGGCTTATTTGCTACTCCGTGGTCGAATGGAATGCGAGTGCTAAATTTTATTCTCCTTAGAGGCTTGTTTGCAACTCTATGCTCGAACGACATGCTATTGCTAAATTTTTTTTGTCCAAAGACGCTTGTTTACAAACATGTGTTAAGCAGGAGGAATGTCGAGTTCTTAAATACAAATATATGAAATATGTAAATGCAAACCGATTCCTAGCCTATGCAAATAATTACAAGACTTCCACCTGTTGTAGTGGAAGGGTAGTCAAGATCGATGCATGAGGAGGTAGGTCAGCGGGATCCTAGTAGCGTCGGAAAGCTCACGTCTTTGGTCGACCAGAAGCCTCGATCTCGACCTTGGCTATCGATCCTTTCTGCAACAGAAGACATGCAAAGCCAAAAACAAGCAGTCGATATCGACTAGAGAAGATCGATATCGATGTCAGTAAACAAAATCGACTGGCTCAGAAGACTACCAGTCGACACAGTATGGTCGATATTGAGTTTAGGGGTCGATATCGATCTCAGTAACTTGTGCAGGGAAGATCGTAGTCAACTCAGAAAACCGTCGATGAAGCAAGTGGTCGATATCGACGTCTGCGGTCGATATCGATGTCTTGTCCTGCAAAGTTGTTAGCTTTTTGTCGGCAAAGGAAGTCCGGAGATTCAAGGATGAATAATAAGCGATGATCAGAATAAAGAAAATGTTTTTATGACAATAAACTATATAAAAAGCAACTCCTAGGATTAAGGTTTACCACAACATTAACCAATGCATGCGATAAGGCAAATAAGACGGACAATTGCGCTATTTCACCCGAGGGACGAGCTTTCGCTGTACACCAACTCTTAGGATTACTCTTGTAAATAAACCTAATTGTTTCTACCGATTTTATGTTTATAACTCAAGTTGTTAGCATGAATCCCTTTTCTTTCGATTAGGACTAAACATAGAATCGTAGGAGATGATATAGACACAACGATATCAACATCTAATACTTGCCTCAGGCGCGCATGGCTAACGTCGGGCTCACGCCGACCCTCGAAGCTTTGGGAGACTACTCGCACTTCATCATCAGAAACATCATTGATATAAAAGAAAGAACTTGCATTAATAACTTCGAAACTTTACAACTCAACGTTGGCTCTCGCAAACGCCAAACCCTAAAGCTTCTTCCTAACTCTAACTCTATTGTAAACTGAATGTGTGTAAATTAGACGTGTGTCCGTGGATGATTGTATGCCAGCCCCCTAGGCCTTCATTTATAGGCTACTAATCCTTGCTATCTAAGGATAGTATCTTCTATCTAAACTATAAACTCTATCCAAATAAGTAGGATAAATCTTTTATTTTGATAAAACTCTAAACAACTTGATAAATCTCTAAGGTAAAAAAGCTAAATAGTCTCAGCTGCAATCTATCTAAAGTTACAAGATATTCCATGGTTTTGAAGATAGAATGGCCTATCCGCGTCTTGAAAAGCGTGTCCAACTCGCATCGAAGTATGGTCGATATCGACCAGGAAGGTTGATTTCGACCTCTCTGTTTCTCCTCGACGAGCTCAGCTTCTCTCGATTCCTGGGTTGTGGTCGATATCGATGATAGGAGATCGATATCAAGTGCCTCTCTTTTGTTGGTGTTGTTGCCTGTCTCGACATTCAGTTCTGTGTGGATGTTCTGTAGTCGATATTGACCATGTGGGACGATTTTGACCTCTATTCAGCTTTCCTTGGCTTCTTCGTTTTGACTCCGATTTCGCTCGAATTCCTACATAATTAGATCAAAACTTGTACAGACTCTATTTCTTGCACGTTAGCTCATTCTTACACAAGTTTATATTATTTTGAACTTTTTCTTTGGAAATCGAATGAAATATGAAGTCAAAAGATGCAATAAAAAGAAGTACAAATATGTACATCAAAACACCCCATAATTAGACTTGCTTGTCCTCAAGCAATAACCAAGCAATAACCAACACCTACCACACACCCTTCAAGTCTTCGCCCTTGTCAAAAGCAACATCATAAGTGGTAGCAAAGCAAAGAAAGTGAATTTAACGTCATAGCACATATTTAAGTGATCTATTGGCATATGGAATTTTGATCCAACCTCACAGGGATAATGTGTTTGCACTCAACTCTCATGTGTTTAGGCTATGAAGATCAACTCTCAACTCAATTCCATATACAATATCATAAACATTGCAATTTATAAGAATCCACTTCGCAACCAATTATGAAAATGCAATACGAACTATCAGGAGGACTTTCGCTCAATGCAAGCCTTCAAAGAAGACTCCATTCGGCGGGGTTGTAATGGGGCTTGGTTTAAATTAAAAGGTATGGAATTATTTGGCTATGTGGTGCTTATAAAATTCGGGAATCAAGACTCATAAAATTTAACACTTACAATATCCAAACCATAACTCTTCAATGTTGCACTTTCCAAGCTCAATCTCCCATAATGCTCTTTCCAAACTCATCTTTCCATAATATGCTCTAAAGATATCAACCATAATATCAACCCTTCTTTCAAACATTAATATGCTCTCAAAAATATTACACTTGTATGAAAATAATAAAGAACTAAGGAATTTGGCTCACACACTATGTATATACATCTTTTTTTCGGTATTTTTTTTTCGAGCGAAAATAATAAATACTAAAAATGTGCATTTATATGGTGAGCCAAAATCCTTTTACAAAATATTACAAAATGAAAATATATACCATCCCATAATTTCCTTTGCTCAAAACTAAATACATGCACTTTTCTTTCCACAATGCATTAATCTAACCAATCTATGTCTCCATTCCCAAATGGGGGTCAGGCTCTATTCGGCTAGGGATAATTTTCTGGAGTTTACAATATCAAGCTCAGGCTAATATTCTGGCTTCAAGCAGAGATAATGAAAGGTAGGTAAAGAGAGGATAAAAATGTCTTAAAAGATGCTTCCATCATTTAATTCTTGTAAACATAAACATATATATGCATTGACTTTGAATAACTATCACAACATTTAGAGATGCATAGGAAGAGTAAATTCACTCAAGAAAGCAGAGGAGTTTTTGATGTTCTCCCTATAGGCCAAAATTCTCACAAGGACAATTTTTGTTGGATTTGCTTTTTAGCCTAGGATCATATGTGCTCAATTTCATCACAAGTTCACAATCTACATAAAAATTTTAAGGACTTAGGCTAAACCATCCAAACATGCCATAGGATTTACATGATCAAGTCAGCTATTGAGTTTTCATCATAGGACATCTAAGTAGAGTTTAAAAACTAAACTTTAAAAAAGTAAACATGCATTTTTTTTTTGTCTTTTTGACATTTTCTATTTTTTTTATTTTTGACATTTTTTAGAAAAGTAAAACTAAGAACAAAAATTTAAACATGAATATAATGTGAAGAAGAAAGCCAAGTTATGACCATAAGACATGTTTCCCCCCCACCCCATACTTAAAATATACAGTGTCCTCTCTGTATTAAAAGAAAAACAAGAGTAGAGAGAAACTCACAGCGCAACCTGCGGATTCAGGTCGATTTTCAGGTTAGGTCGATGCGAGAAGTCGATGTCGATGTAAGAGGTTGATGTCGACTGCATCTGTCGAAGTCGAGGAAGAAGGTGAAGTCGAGGGTCGGCAGGTGGTGGTCGATATCGATGATTATGGTCGATATCGACCTCTATTTTTTGCTCCTGAGTCCTCGATGTCGACTCCAGGAGGTTGCTTGACCCCGGGGGGTCGATTTCGACTAGCCTGGTCGATTTCGACTGCCTCTGCAGAAGCTTCTTTTCTTCTTCGTCGTGCTTTTGGCTTGGAAACCTGAAATCTTTGTTAGAATTATAGATAAAACCACGGATCATAACAGTTTCAATGTTTGAGAATCCAAAAATCTAAAACCCTAAAAAACATCTATTAAAGTTGTAGCTGCAAGCTCTAGATTTTTGAGTCGCTAGGCTGACGTCTCCGTCAATTCTTCATGAGCCTATAAGGTATGGACCCTTCAAGCTTGCGCTTTCTCCTGGATCATCTAGGTCCTTGTGGTAATAGCTAAGTTCGGCAACCAAGGCTTCTTCTTTGTTGTGTGCTTTCCTTCTCTTTCTTGACCTAACTTTTGCAATATGGGCAAACCATGGAGCTTTGACCCTCCCATTAGTTGAATTATTAATAATGGACAGAGAAGGGTTAGGAATTATACCTGGGCTTACCTATTCGGGCCCGAAACAGAAATCTTCGGGCTGAGGGGAGATCGATTTTGACCAAGGGGGGTCGATTTCGAGTACAGTAGTCGATGTCGACCTGCGGGGGTCGATGTCGACGTCAGGGACCCCATACATAAGCTTCTGGCCATCATTTGGCTTACTCGACATCGATGATTTATGGTCGATTTTGGGCATTTCAGTCAATATCGACTGGTTCCAGTCGATGTCAACCCTGCTTGCTGTTTCCGTCCTCGCCAACAAAAATTTTCGAAGCTTCTCCTAAGTTGGTGAAAGGACAACTTGCTCCAGCTGCCTTGTTTTGCTCATGTTAGGGTTGAAGGAGAACTCTATCACTTCGTTCCCTATAGTAAAGGTTAGTAATCTTCGACGTACATTGATATTGGCATCTGCAGTAGCTAAGAAAGGCCTACCAAGGATGATAGGTACTACAGGATCTTCAGGGATCTCCAATACAATGAAATCAGTAGGCACAAAGAACTTATCTAACTTTATCGAAACGTCATCAACTATACCTGTGGGCTTGACGAATGAGTTGTCAGCCATATAGAGCTTCATATCCACAGGTTCAAGTGCGCCAATGTTCACCTTTTGCCAAATAGAAAGAGGCATAAGACTTACGCTTGCCCCTAGGTCATATAGGGCCTTGTAGCAATGTTGGCCAAGCCCCACGGTGATTGCAAACTTCCCTGGATCGCTCCTCTTCTCTGGGAAATCCATTTTTGAAAACTCCTCTGCAATCTCTACCATGGACCGCTTCTTGCTAAGGATGTCTTTGAGGAATCGCACATAGGCGGGCATCTCGCTTAGGCTTCTGTAAGAGGGATAGTAATGTTAAGACCTTGGCGAATTTTTATAAAGCGCCTAAACTTACCTTGGGTGGGGTCCTCTAATGCTTTGGATGGGAAGGGCAACGTCTTTTTTGGCGGAGGAGCCAAAACGGTGGTCGGAGGGGCCGTCGAGGTGTCGATGTTGACTGGAGCTTGGTCGATATCGACCGGGATGGTTGATTTTGACCTCTGTTGTGGCTCCGTATGCTTTGCAGTGGCCTCGACATCGACCTGAGGGTCGACCCGGTGGTCGATGTCGACTTGTCTGTTGACGTCGACTGGATCTGCATCTTTTACCTCCGCTTCCGTTCGTGGCTTTTGTAGTTGGTTGCCCAAGGAACATTCCGGATTGCCCCTTAGGATTTGTAGTTGGTTGCCCAAGGAACATTCCAGATGGTCTAGAAATTTGTGCCGCCAATTGACCCAGTTGGGTTTCTATGTTTTTCTTCCATACATTAATCTCCCCGAATCTTGTGGGAAGATGATGTAGTGCTTGCTTATTCTCCACATGATTTAGCCAAATTTCGTTCAGGATAAGATGAAGATCACCCTTCCGTTGGTCTCTCTCCGGGTGCACAAGAGCTCTATAAGGCGGAGGATCCCTGGGGTTGTATTGGGGTGGTTGATTTCCCCAGTTTTGGTACCCCTGGCGATTGGGATTCCTCATGTAGCACGCCTACTGGTGAGTCTCCGCTAGTTGTACTTGCTCCGTATGGGGGCATTCAGTGGTGATATGCCTGACGGAGCCACATTCGGCGCATGGTTGGTTGGCGAAGAGGAATTTGACTTGTTTCTACAACCTCCTAAGTTGATCATGCATGAATTGATCTCTGACGTCGGGATCAATCTCCATGGAGGGCTCGTAGAGTGGCATAGATGGGGCAGGCCTTGAGTTGGAGGCCACAGGAGTCCCATAAGTATTGTCAAATTCGACCAACCTCTCTATTGTATCCCAGGCTTGTTGCGGTAGGAGCTCAAGATACCCATAGGAGGTATAGGTGTTGATCCTCTCCTTGGTAGCTACGTCCAGGGCATTATAGATGATCTCCTGGATGACGTAGGGTGGTTGCCCGTGCATAGGGCTGGACCTCAGTAGCTCTTAAAGCGCTCACATGCTTGCGCCAATGACTTGCCTGACTTTTGTTTAAACGTCGTAATCTTCTGGCGCATCATCGCGGTCTTTGATGGTGGGAAGAATTTGTTGAGGAAGGCGTCCTTGACCTCGTCCCACGTGCAGAGCAATCTGGGGGCTAGACTCTCCAACCATGATAAAGCTTTCCCTGCGAGAGACCAACGAAAAGCCTTTAGTTTTACATATTCAACGCTTTGGCCATCAGCTATAGTGTCAGACAAATCAAGGAATAAAGATATATGCTCAAGAGGACAATCGCTAGGTTTCCCCTCAAATTGACGTCGCCTAATCTCAGTTAAAAAATTAGGCTTAATCTCAAAATTAGAGTGTGGGATAAGGATAGCCGATTCAGGCACTGAGAGCACATGGTGCATGTATTGCTTGGCATTCTGAGGGATGGCATTGATTTGAGCTTCTATTTACCTCCGGCCTTCCTCCTCCCTATCTGCACGCTCTTTAAGTGCCGCCTCTCCAGTTGTTAAGTCCTCGACTTGCTTCCTTAGTTGCTCAATTAGCTCAGCCTGGGTCGCGTTGTCTGCCATGATTCTTTGAGCTTGGGCTCTTAGATGGAGATAGCATTCAGGGTCATCTACTCCTTCGAATTCAGGTGGGCGATCAGTGTGTCGCATACACCTGCAAGGCCAAACTAGATAGAAACGTGAGATAGACTACTAGGGCGCGATTGATTGCCTCCCCGACAATGGCGCCAATTTGTTAAGCAGGAGGAATGTCGAGTTCTTAAATACAAATATATGAAATATGTAAATGCAAACCGATTCCTAGCCTATGCAAATAATTACAAGACTTCCTCCCGTTGTAGTGGAAGGGTAGTTAGGATCGATCCACGAGGAGGCAGGTCAGCGGGATCCTAGTAGCGTCGGAAAGCTCACGTCTTTGGTCGACCAGAAGCCTCGATCTCGACCTTGGTTATCGATCCTTTCTACACTAGAAGACCTGTAGAGACAAAAACAAGCAGTCGATATTGACTAGAGAAGATCGATATCGATGTCAGTATGCGAAATCAACTGGCTCAGAACACTGCCAGTCAACACAGTATGATCGATATTGAGTTTGGGGGTCGATATCGATCTCAGTAACTTGTGCAGGGATGATCGTAGTAAAATCAGAAAACCGTCGACGAAGCAAGTAGTCGATATCGACGTCTGGGGTCGATATCGATATCTTGTCCTGCAAGGTTGTTAGCTTTTTATCAGCAAAGGAAGGCCGGAGATTCAAGGATGAATAAGAAGCGATGATCAGAATAAAGATAGTGTTTTTATGAGAATAAACTATATAAAAAGCAACTCCTAGGATTAGGGTTTACCACAACGTTAACAAATGCATGCGATAAGACAAATAAGACGGACAATTGCGCTATTTCACCCGAGGGACGAGTTTTCGCCGTACACCAACTCTTAGGATTACTCTTGCAAATAAACCTAATTGTCTCTACCAATTTTATGTTTATAACTCAAGTTGTTAGCATGAATCCCTTTTCTTTCGATTAGGACTAAACATAGAATCGTAGGAGATGATATAGTAACAACGATATCAACATCTAACACTTACCTCAGGCGCGCATGGCTAACGTCGGGCTCACCCTAACCCTAGAAGCTTTGGGAGAGTACTCGCACTTCATCGTCGGAAATGCCATTGATACAAAAGAAAGAACTTGCATTAATAACTTCGAAACTTTACTACTCAACGTCGGCTCTCGCAAATGCCAAACCCTAAAGCTTCTTCCTAACTCTAACTCTATTTTAAACTGAATGTGTGTAAATTGGATGTGTGTTTGTGGATGATTGAATGCCAGCCCCCTAGGGCTTTATTTATGGGCTACTAATCCTTGCTATCCAAGGATAGTATCTTCTATCTAAACTATAAACTCTATCCTAGATTTTTTATTTTGATAAAACTCTAAACAACTTGATAAAGCTCTAAGGTAAAAAAGTTAAATAGTCTCAACTACAATCTATCTAAAGTTACAAGATATTCCGTGGCTTTGAAGATAGAATGGCCAATCCGCATCTCGAAAAGCGTGTCCAACCCACGTCGAAGTATGGTCGATATCGACCAGGAAGGTCGATTTCGACCTCTCTATTTCTGCTCGACGAGCTCAGCATCTCTTGATTCCAGGGTTGTGGTCGATATCGATGATAGGAGATCGATATCGAGTGCCTGTCTTCTGTTGGTGTTGTTGTCTGTCTCAACACTCAGTTATGTGTCGATGTTCTGTAGTCGATATCGACCATGTGGGTCGATTTTGACCACTATTCAGCTTTCCTTGGCTTCTCCGTTTTGACTCCGGTTTCGCTCGAATTCCTACATAATTAGATCAAAACTTGTGCAGGCTCTATTTCTTGCACGTTAGCTCACTCTTACACAAGTTTATATTATTTTGAACCTTTTCTTTGGAAATAGAATGAAATATGAAGTCAAAAGATGCAATAAAAAGAAGTACAAATATATACATCACTATGTGCTCGAGAGGCACGTGATTGCTAAATTTTATTCTCTGTTGAGGCTTCTTTGCAACTTCTTGCTCTAAATGCACGCGATTGCTAAATGTATTTTCTCCGTAGAGGCTTGTTTGCAATTACGTGCATGAAAGGCACGCGAATACTAAATTTCAATCTCCGCAGAGGCTTGTTCGCAACTCCATGCTCGAAAGGCACACGATTGCTAAATTTTATTCTTCGTTGAGGCTTGTTTGCTAGTCTGTGCTCGAAGGCACGCAATTTCTAAATTTTATTCTCCATAGAGGCTTGTTTTCAACTTTGTGCTCGAAATATACCTGACTGCAAAATTTTTGTTCTCCGTAGACGCTTGTTTGCATATACGTGCCCGAAAGGCACATGATTGCTAAATTTTTTTCTCCATAGAGCCTTGTTTGGAACTCTGTGCTTGAAAGGCATGCGATTGGTAACTTTTATTCTCCGTAGATGCTTGTTTGCAACTCTGTGCTTGAAAGGCTCGCGATTGCTAAATTTTGTTCTCTATTGAGGCTCGTTTGCAGCTCCGTGCTATAAAGGTGTGTGATTGTTAAATTTATTTTCTCCGTAGAGGCTTATTTGCAACTTCATGCTCGAAAGGCATGCGATTACTAAACTTTATTCTCTGCATAGGCTTATTTGCAACTCCGTTCTCGAAAGGCACACAATTGCTAAATTTTGTTTTCCATTGAGGCATGTTTGCAACTCCGTACTCTAAAGGCATGTGATTGCTCAATTTATTTTCTCCGTAGAGGCTTATTTGCAACTTCGTGCTCGAAAGGCACGCGATTCCTAAATTTTATTATCTGTAGAGGGTTATTTACAACTTCGTACTCCAAAGGCACACGATTGCCAAATTTTATTCTCCGTAGGGGCTTGTTTTCAACTCTTGGCTCAAACGGAATGTTATTGCCAACTTTTTCTTCTATATAGAGGCTTGTTTGCAACTAAGTCCTCGAATGGCACGCTATTGGTAAATTTTGTTCTCCATTGAGGCTTGTTTGCAACTCCGTACTCTAAAGGAATGCGATTGCTAAATTTATTTTTCCCATAGAGACTTATTTACAACTTGGTACTCGAAAGGAACACTATTTCTCAATTTTGTTCTCTGTAGAGACTTGTTTGCAATCTGTGGCCGAAAGGCACGCGATAGCTAAATTTTATTGTCCGTAGAGGCGTGTTTGCAACACTGTGCTCCAAACGGCACGTGATTGCTAAATTTTATTCTCCGTAGAGGCTTGTTTGCAACTCCCTGCCCGAAAGGCACCTGATTGCTAAATTTTAGTCTTCGTAGAGGCTTGTTTGCAACTCCGATTGAAGGAACGCAATTGCTAAATTTTATTCTCCGTAGAGGCTTGTTTGTAACTCCGTGCTCAAAAGACGATTGCTAAAATTTTGTTCTCTGTAGAGGCTTGTTTGAATATTCGTGCTCTAAAGGCATGCGATTGCTAAATTTTGTTCTCAGGAGAGGGTCGTTTGCCACTTCGTGCTCTAAAGGCACAGGATTGCTTAATTTATTTTGTATGTAGAGACTTTTTTGCAACTGCGTGCCTGAAAGGAACACGATTTGTAAATTTAATTATCCATAGAGGCTTGTTACCAACTATGTGCTCGAAAGCACGCGATTGCTTGCTTTAATTCTTTGTAGAGGCTTGTTTGCTACTCCGTGGTCGAAAGGCACGTGATTGCTAAATTTCATTCTCCATAGAGGCTTGTTTGCATCTCAGTGCTCGAACGACATGCTATTGCTAAATTATTGTTCTCTGCAAAGGCTTGTTTGCAACTCCGTGCTCGAAAGGCACGCGATTGCTAAATTTTGTTCTTTTTTAGGCTTGTTTGCAACTCCGTTCTCTAAAGGGATGCGATTACTAAATTTATTTTCTCCGTAGAGGCTTATTTGCAACTTCGTGCTTAAAAGGCATGCGATTGCTAAACTTTATTCTCTGTAGAGGCTTATTTGCCACTCTGTATTCGAAAGGCACGCGATTGCTAAATTTTTTTTTTTTCGTAAAGGCCTGTTTGCTCCTCCGTGTTCTAAAAGGCAAGCGATTGCTAAGTTATGTTCTCCACTGGCATGCTTGCAACTCCGTCCTCTAAAGCCACGCGATTGCTAAATTTTATTCTATGCATAGGCTTATTTTGAACTTTGTACTCGAAAGGCACACGATTGTTAAATTTTAATCTCTGTAGAGGCTTGTTTGCAACTATGTGCTCGATCGACATGCTATTGCCAAATTTTTGTTTTCCATAGAGGCTTGTTTGCAACTATGGGCTCTAAAGGCATTCGATTGCTAAATTTATTTTCTTCGCAGGGGCTTATTTGCAACTTCGTGCTAGAAAGGCATGCGATTGCTAAATTTTATTCTCCGTAGAAGCTTATTTGCAACTTCGTACACGAAAGGCACACAATTGCTAAATATTATTCTCTGTAGAGGCTTGTTTGCAATCTGTGCACAAAAGCCACGCGATTGCTAAATTTTATTCTCCGTATAGGGTTGTTTGCAACTTTGTGCTTCAAAAGGTACGCGATCGCTAAATTTTATTCTCCATAGATGCTTGTTTCCTACTCCGTGCTCGAAAGGCACGCGATTGCTAAATTTTGTTCTCCATTGATGCTTGTTTGCAACTCCGTGCTCTAAAGGTATGTGATTGCTAAATTTATTTTCTCCGTAAAGGTTTATTTGTAACTTCGTGCTCGAAAGGCATGTGATTGCTACACTTTATTCTCCGTAGAGGCTTATTTGCAAGTCTGTGCTGGAAAGGCCCGCGATTGCTAATTTTTATTCTCCATAGAGGCTTGTTTTCTACTCCGTGCTCGAAAGGCACGCGATTGCTAAGTTTTGTTCTCCATTCAGGCTTGTTTGCAACTCTGTGCTCTAAAGACATGGGATCGCGAAATTAGTTTCTTCGTAGAGGCTTATTTGCAACTTCGTGCGTGAAAGACACGTGATTGCTAAAAGTTATTCTCCGCATAGGTTTATTTGCAACTTATTACTCGAAAAGAACACAATTGCTAAATTTTATTCTCCGTAGAGGCTTGTTTGCAGATCCGTGCTCAAAAGGCACGCGATTGCTAAATTTTATCCCCTGTAGAGGCTTGTTTGCAACTCTGTGCTCCAAACGGCAAGCGATTGATAAATTTTATTCTCTGTAGAGGCTTGTTTGCAACTCCCTGCCCGAAAGGCACGCGATCGCTAAATTTTATTCTTCGTAGAGGCTTGTTTGCAACTCCGTGCTCAAAGGAACACAATTGCTAAATTTTATTCTCCGTAGAGGCTTGTTTGCAACTCCGTGCTCGAAAGACACATGGTTGCTAAAATTTTGTTCTCTGTAGAGACTTATTTGAAACTCTGTACCCCAAAGGGACGCGATTGCTAAATTTTGTTCTCCGTAGAGGCTCGTTTGCCACTTCGTGCTATAAAGGCACACTATTACGTAATTTATTTTCTAGGTAGAGGCTTTTTTGCAACTCCGTGCCAGAGAGGCACTCGATTTTTAAATTTTATTCTCTGTAGAGGCTTGTTTGCAACTCCGTGCTCGAAAGGCGTGCGATTGCTTGCTTTAATTCTTTGTAGAGGCTTGTTTGCTACTCCGCGGTCAAAAGGCACGCATTTGCGAAATTTTATTCTCCATAGAGGTTTGTTTGCATCTAAGTGCTCGAACGGCATGCTATTGCTAAATATTTGTTCTCCCTAGAGGCTTGTTTGCAACTCCGTGCTCGAAAGGCATGCGATTGCTATGTTTTTTTCTCCATTGCGGCTTGTTTGCAACTCTGTGCTCTAAAGGCAAGCGATTGCTAAATTTGTTTCTTCGTAGAGGCCTATTTGCAACTTCGTGCTCGAATGGCATGCGATTGCTAAATCTTATTCTCCTTAGAGGCTTATTTGCAACTTCTTACTCGAAAGGAACATGATTGCTAAATTTTATTCTCCGTAGAGGCTTGTTTGCAAATCCGTGCTCAAAAGGCACGCAATTGTTAAATTTTATTCCCTGTAGAGGCTTGTTTGCAACTCCGTGCTCGAAAGGCATGCGAATGTTTAATTTTATTCTCTATAGAGGTTGTTTGCAACTTTTTCCTCGAAAGGCACGTGATTGCTAAATTGTAATTTCTGTAGAGCCTTGTTTGCAACTCAGTGCTGGAAAGGCATTCTATTGCTAAATTTTTGTTCCCTATAGAGGCTTGTTTGCAACTCCGTACTCGAAAGGGACGCGATTGGTAAATTTTATTCTCCGTAGAGGCTTCTTTGGAACTCTGTGCTCGAAAGACACACGGTTGCTAAAATTTTGTTCTCTGTAGAGGCTTGTTGGCAAATCCGTGCCCTAAAGGGACGTCGTTGGTAAATTTTGTTCTCCGTAGAGGCTCGTTTGCCACTTCGTGCTCTAAAGGCACACAATTGTTTAATTTGTTTTCAACGTTTAGGCTTTTTTGCAACTCCGTGCCCAAAATGCACGCGATTGGTAAATTTTATTCTCCATAGAGGCTTGTTTGCAACTCCATGCTCGAAAGGCACGCGATTGCTTACTTTAATTCTCTGTAGAGGTTTGTTTGCTACTCCGTGGTCTAAAGGCACGCGATTGCTCAATTTTATTCTCCATAGAGGCTTGTTTGCATCTCACTGCTTGAACGACATGCTATTGCTAAATTTTTGTTCTTGGTTGAGGCTTGTTTGCAACTCCGCGCTCGAAAGACAAAGGATTGGTAAATTTTGTTCTCCATTGAGGCTTGTTTGCAACTCCATGCTATAAAAGCATGAGATTGCCAAATTTATTTTCTCCGTAGGGACTTATTTCCAACTTTGTTCTCGAAAGGCATGCGATTGCTAAATTTTATTCTCCGCATAGGCTTATTTGAAACTTCGTACTTGAAAGACACACTATTGTTAAATTTTGTTCTCCGTAGAGGCTTGTTTGCAACTCCGTACTCGAAAAACACACGATTGCTTGGTTTAATTCTCTATAGACGCTTATTTGCTACTCCGTGGTCGAAAGGCACGCCATTGCTAAATTTTATTCTCCATAGAGGCTTTTTTGCATCTCAGTGCACGAACGACATGCTATTACTAAATTTTTGTTCCCCGTAGAGGCTTGTTTGCAACTTCGTGCTCGAAAGGCACTTGATTTCTAAATTTTGTTCTTTATTGAGGCTTGTTGCCATTCCATGCTCTAAAGGCATGCAATTGCTAAATTTATTTCCTCCTTAGAGGCTTATTTGCTACTTCGTGCTCAAAAGGCACGCGATTTCTAAAGTTTATTCTCCACAAAGACTTATTTGCAACTCCGTGTTCGAAAGGCACGCGATTGCTAAATTTTATTCTTCGTAGAGGCCTGTTTGCTAATCCCTACTCAAAAGGCACGCGATCATTAAGTTATGTTCCCCCTTGAGGCACGCTTGCAACTCCGTGCTCTAAAGCTATGCGATTGCTAAATTTTATTCTCCACAGAGGCTTATTTTCAACTTCGTACTCGAAGGGCACACGAATGCTGAATTTTAATCTCCGTAGAGGCTTTTTTGAAACTTAGTGATCGAACGCGATGCTATTGCCAAAATTTGGTTTTCCATAGAGGCTTATTTGCAACTACGTGCTCGAAAGGCACGCGATAACTAAATTTTGTTCTCCATTGAGGCTTGTTTGCAACTCCGTGCTCTAAAGGCATTCGATTGCTAAATTTAATTTCTCCGCAGCGGCTTATTTGCAACTTCATGTTCGAAAGGCACGCGCTTGCTAAATTTTATTCTCAGTCGAGGCTTGTTTGCTACTCCGTGATCGAAAGGCACGCGATTGTTATGTTTTGTTCTCCATTGAGGCTTGTTTGCAACTTCGTCCTCTAAAGGCAGGTCATTGCTAAATTAGTTTCTCCGTAGAGGCCTATTCGCAACTTCTTACTCGAAAGGAACATGATTGCTAAATTTTATTCTCCGTAGAGTCGTGTTTGCAAATTCGTGCTCAAAACGCACGCTATTGTTAAATTTTATCGCATGTAGAGGCTTGTTTGCAACTCCCTGCTCGAAAGGCATGTGAATGTTAAATTTTATTCTCTATAGAGGTTTGTTTGCAACTTTGTCCCCGAAAGACACTCGATTGCTAAATTGTATTTTCTGTATAGGCTTGTTTGCAACTCCGTGGTAGAAAGGCACGCGATTGCTAAATTTTGTTCTCTCTAGAGCCTTGTTTGCAACTCTGTGCTCGAAAGGCTTTCTATTTCTAAATTTTTGTTCTCTGTAGAGGCTTATTTGCAACTCTTTGCTAGAAAGGCACGCGATTGGTAAATTTTATCCTCCGTAGAGGCTTCTTTGGAACTCCGTGCTCGAAAGATGCACGATTGCTAAAATTTTGTTATCTATAGAGGGTTGTTTGCAACTTCGTGAACTAAAGGGACTTGATTGCTAAATTTTGTTCTCCGTAGAGGCTCGTTTGCCACTTCGTGCTCTAAAGGCACACGATTGTTTAATTTATTTCTACATTTAGGCTTTTTTGCAACTCTGTGCCTAAAATGCACGCGATTGATAAATTTTATTCTCCGTAGAGGCCTGTTTCCTACTCCGTGCTTGAAAGGCACGCGATTGCTAAATTTTGTTCTCCATTAATGCTTGTTTGCAACTCCGTGCTCTAAAGGCATGCGATTGCTAAATTTATTTTCTCCGTAGAGGCTTATTTGCAACATTGTGCTCGAAAGGCACGCGATTGCTACACTTTATTCTCCGCAGAGGCTTATTTGCAACTCCGTGCTCAAAAGGCACACAATTGCTAAATTTTATTCTCCGTAGAGGCTTGTTTGCTACTCCGTGCTCGAAAGGCAAGCGATTGCTAAGTTTTGTTTTCCATTCGGGCTTGTCTGCAACTCTTTGCTCTAAAGACATGCGATTGCTAAATTAGTTTCTCCGTAGAGGCTTATTTGCAACTTCGTTCTCGAAATGCACGTGATTGCTAAATGTTATTCTCCACAGATGCTTATTTGCAACTTATTACTCAGAAGAAACACGATTGCTAAATTTTATTCTCCGTAGAGGCTTGTTTGAAACTTTATGCTCGAACGACTGGCTATTGCTAAATTTTTATTGTCCGTAGAGGCTTGTTTGCAACTCAGCGCTCGAAAGGCATGCGATTGCTAAATTTTGTTCTCCGTTGAGGCTTGTTTGCAACTCCGTGCTGTAAAGGCATGCGATTCCTAAATTTATTTTCTCCGTAGAGGCTTATTTGCAATTACATGCACGGAAGGCACGCGAATGCTAAATTTTAATCTCCATAAAGGCTTGTTTGCAACTGCTTGCTCGAAAGACACGTGATTGGTAAATATTATTCTCCGTAAAGGCTTGTTTGCAACTCCGTCCTTGAAAGACACACGATTGCTAAATTATATTCTCCATTGAGGCTTGTCTGCAACTCCATGCCCGAAAGGCAAACGATTGCTAAATTTTATTCTTCGTAGAGGTTTGTTTGCAACTCTGTACTCAAAGGCACACAATTGCTAAATTTTATTCTCCGTAGAGGCTTGCTTTCAACTTCGTGCTCAAAAGACACCTAATTGCTAAATTTTTGTTCTCCGTAGAGGCTTGTTTGCAACTACGTGCCTGAAAGGCACACGATTGCTAAATTTCGTTCTCCGTAGAGGCTTTTTAGGAACACCGTACTTGAAAGGCACACGATTGGTAACTTTTATTCTCCATAGACGCTTGTTTGCAACTCCGTGTTTGAAAGGCACGCGATTGCTAAATTTTGTTCTCTATTGAGGCTCGTTTGCAACTCCGTGCTCTAAAGGTGTACGATTGCTAAATTTATTTTCTCCTTAGAGGCTTATTTGCAACTTCGTGCTCGAAAGACACGCGATTGCTAAACTTTATTCTCCGTAGAGGCTTATTTGCAACTCCATGCTCGAAAAACACGCAACTGCTAAATTTTGTCCTCCATTGAGGCATTTTTGCAACTCCGTGCTCTAAAGGCATGCGATTGTTAAATTTATTTTCTCCGTAGAGGCTTATTTGCAATTTCATGCTCCAGAGACACGCGATTGCTAAATTTTATTCTCCGCAGAGGGTTATTTAAAACTTCGTACTCGAAAGGCACATGATTGAAAAATTTTATTCTTCGTAGAGGCTTGTTTGCAACTTTGGGCTCGAACGGAATGCTATTGCCAAATTTTTGTTCTATGTAGAGCCTTGTTTTCAACTCCGTCCTCGAAAGGCACGCGATTGCTAAATTTGTTCTCCATTGAGGCTTGTTTGCAACTCCATGCTCTAAAGGCATGCGATTGGTAAATGTTTTTCCCCGTAAAGACTTATTTACGACTTCGTACTCGAAAGGAACACTATTTCTCAATTTTGTTCTTTGTAGAGACTTGTTTGCAATCTGTGCCTGAAAGGCACGCGATAACTAATTTTATTGTCCGTAGAGGCTTGTTTGCAACTCTGTGCTCCAAACGGCACGCGATTGCTAAATTTTATTCTCCGTAGAGGCTTGTTTACAACTCCTTGCCCGATAGGCAAGCGATTGCTAAATTTTATTCTTGGTCAAGGCTTGTTTGCAACTCCATGCTCAAAGGAACGAAATTGCTAAATTTTATTCTCCGTAGAGGCTTGTTTGCAACTCCGTGCTCGAAAGACACACATTTGCTTAAATTTTATTCTCCATAGGGGCTCGTTTGCCACTTCATGCTCTAAAGGCACACTATTGCTTAATTTATTTTCTAGGTAGAGGCTTTTTTGTAACTCCGTGCCAGAAAGGCACGCGATTTTTAAATTTTATTCTGTGTAGAGGCTTGTTTGCAACTTCGTGCTCGAAAGGCACGCGATTGCTTGCTTTAATTCTTTGTAGAGGCTGTTTCCTACTCCATGGTCAAAAGGCATGCGATCGCTAAATATTATTCTCCATAGAGGTTTGTTTGCATCTCAGTGCTCGAATGGCATGCTATTGCTAAATTTTTGTTTTCTGTAAAGGCTTGTTTGCAACTCCGTGCTCGAAAGGCACGCGATTACTAAATTATATTCTCAGTAGAGGCTTGTTTGCTACTCCGTGCTTGAAAGGCACGCGATAGCTGTGTTTTGTTCTCCATTGAGGCTTCTTTGCAACTCCGTGCTCTAAAGGCATGCAATTGCTAAATTAGTTTCTCCGTAGAGGCCTATTTGCAACTTCGTGCTCGAAGGGCACGCGGTTGCTAAATCTTATTCTCCCGATAGGCTTATTTGCAACTTCTTACTCGAAAGGATCACGAGTGCTAAATTTTATTCTCCGTAGACGCTTGTTTGCAAATCCGTGCTCAAAAGGCACGCGATTGTTAAATTTTTTTCCCTGTAGAGGCTTGTTTGCAACTCCGTGCTCGAAAGGCATGCGAAGGTTAAATTTTATTCTCTGTAGACGCTTGTTTGCAACTTTGTCCTCGAAAGGCACGCGATTGCTTAAATGTTTTTTCTGTAGAGGCTTGTTTGCAACTCTGTGGTCGAAAGGCACGCGATTGTGTGATTTATTTTCTACGTTTAGGCTTTTTTGCAACTCCGTGCCCAAAATGCACGTGGTTGGTAAATTTTATTCTCCGTAGAGGCTTGTTTGCAACTCCCTGCTCGAATGGCATGCGATTGCTTACTTTAATTCTCTGTAGAGGCTTGTTTGCTTCTCCGTGGTCTAAAGGCACGTAATTGGTAAAATTTGTTCTCCATTGAGGCTTGTTTGCAACTCCATGCTAAAAGGCATGAGATTGCCAAATTTATTTTCTCCGTAGGGACTTATTTGCAACTTCGTGCTTGAAAGGCACGCGATTGCTAAATTTTATTCTCCGCATACGCTTGTTTGCAACTTCGTACTCGAAAGGCACACTATTGCTAAATTTTTTCTCCGTAGAGGCTTTTTTTGCAATCTGTGCCCGAAAGGCATGCGATAGCTAAATTTTATTGTCCGTAGAGGGTTGTTTGCAACTCCGTGCTCCAAAACAAAACGCGATTGCCAAATTTTATTCATCGTAGAGGCTTGTTTGCAATTCCCTGCCCAAAAGGCACGCGATTGCTAAATTTTATCCTCTATAGAGGCTTGTTTGCAACTCCGTGCTCGAAAGGCAGGCGATTGCTTCCTTTAATTCTCTGTAGAGGCTTGTTTGCTACTCCGTGGTCGAAAGACACGCGATTGCTAAATTTTATTCTCCTTAGAGGCTTTTTTGCTTCTCAGTGCTCGAACGACATGCTATTGCTAAATTTTTTTCCCCGTAGAGGCTTGTTTGCAACATCGTGCTCGAAAGGCACGCGATTGCTAAATTTTGTTCTTTATTGAGGCTTGTTTGCACCTCCATGTTCTAAAGGCATGCAATTGCTAAATTAATTTTCTCCATAGACGCTTATTTGCAACTTTGTACTCAAAAGGCACTCTATTTTTAAACTTTATTCTCCATAGACACTTATTTGTAACTCCGTGTTCGCAAGGCACGCTATTGCTAAATTTTATTCTTCGTAGAGGCCTTTTCGCTACTCCGTGCTCAAAAGGCACGCGATTGCTAAGTTATGTTCTCCATTGAGTCATGCTTGCAACTCCTTGATCTAAAGCCAAGCGATTGCTAAATTTTATTCTTTGTAGAGGCATATTTTTAACTTCGTAACCGAAGGGCACACGAATGCTAAATTTTAATCTCCGTAGAGGCTTGTTTGTAACTCTGTGCTTGAATGACATGCTATTGCCAAATTTTTGTTTTCCGTAGAGGCTTGTTTGGAACTCCATGTTCGAAAGGCACGCGATGGCTAAATTTGGTTCTCCATTGAGGCTTGTTTGCAACTCCGTGCTCCAAAGGCATTCGATTGCTAAATTTATTTTCTCTGCATGGGCTAAATTTCATTCTCCGTATAGGGTTGTTTGCAACTCTATGCTTCAAAAGGTACGCGACTGCTAAATTTTATTCTCCGTAAAGGCTTGTTTGCTACTCCGTGGTCGAAAGGCACGCAATTGCTAAATTTTGTTCTCCATTGATGCTTGTTTGCAACTCGGTGCTCTAAAGGCATGCGATTACTAAATTTATTTTCTCCGTAGAGGCTTATTTGTAAATTCGTGCTCGAAAGGCACGCGATTGCTACACTTTATTCTCTGCAGAGGCTTATTTGCAACTCCGTGCTCGAAAGGCACGCGATTGCTAAATTTAATTCTCCGTAGAGGCTTGTTTGCTACTCCGTGCTCCAGAGGCACGCGATTGCAAAGTTTTGTTCCCCATTCAGGCTTGTTTGCAACTCCGTACTCTAAAGGCATGCAATTACTAAATTAGTTTCTCCGTAGAGGCTTATTTGCAACTTCGTGCTCGAAAGGCACGCGATTGCTAAATGTTATTTCCTGTGGAAGCTTATTTGCAACTTCTTACGCGAAAGGAACCCGATTGCTAAATTTTATTCTCCAAAGAGGCTTGTTTGCAAATCCGTGCTCAAAAGGCACGCGATTGCTAAATTTTATTCCCTGTAGATGATGTTGCCAACTCCGTGCTCGTAAGGCACGCGATTGATAAATTTTATTATTCGTAGAGGCTTGTTTGCTACTCTGTGGTCGAATGGAACGCGATTGCTAAATTTTATTCTCCGTAGAGGCTTGTTTGCAACTCTATGCTCGAACGACATGCTATTGCTAAATTTTTATTATTCGTAGAGGCTTGTTTGCAACTCAGTGCTCGAAAGCCACGCGATTGCTAAATTTTGTTCTCTGTTGAGGCTTGTTTGCAACTCCGTGCTCTAAAGGGGTGCAATTGCTAAATTTATTTTCTCCGTAGAGGCTTATTTGCAATTCCATGCACTAAAGGCACGCGGATGCTAAATTTTAATCTCCACAGAGGCTTGTTTGCAACTCCTTGCTCGAAAGGCAAGCGATTGTTAAATTTTATTTACCGTAGAGGCTTGCTTGTAACGTCGTGCTTGAAAGGCACACGATTGATTAATTATATTCTCCATAGAGGGTTGTTTGCAACTCCATGCCCGAAAGGCACACGATAGCTTAATTTTATTCTTCGTAGAGGCTTGTTTGCAACTTCTTACTCGAAGACATGTAATTCCTAAATTTTATTTTCCGTAGAGGCTTGTTTTCAACTTCGTGCTCGAAAGACACCTGATTGCTAATTTTTTGTTCTCCGTACAGGCTTGTTTGCAACTACATGCTCGAGAGGCACACGATTGCTAAATTTTGTTTTCCGTAGAGGCTTTTTTGGAACTTCGTACTTGAAAGGCATGCGATTGGTAACTTTTATTCTCCATAGATTCTTATTTGCAACTCCGTGCTGTTAAGGAACGCGATTGCTAAATTTTATTCTCTATTGAGGCTAGTTTGCAACTCCGTGCTCTAAAGGTGTGCGATTGCTAAATTTATTTTCTTCGTAGAGGCTAAGTTGCGTCTTCGTGCTCGACAGACACTCGATTGCTAAACTTTATTCTTCATAGAGGCATGTTTGCAACTCCATGCTCTAAAGACATGCTAATGCTAAATTTATTTTCTCCGTTGAGGCTGATTTGCAACTTCGTGCTCGAAAGGCATGCGATTAATAAATTTTATTCTCCGCAGAGGGTTATTTACAACTTTGTACTCGAAAGGCACACGATTGGCAAATTTCATTCTCCGTAGAGGCTTGTTTGCAAATTTGGGCTCGAACGGAATGCTATTGCCAAATTTTTGTTCTATGTAGAGGCTTGTTTGCAACTCTATCCTCGAAAGGCATGCGATTGCCAAAATTTTATTCCCCATAGAGACTTATTTACAACTTGGTACTCGAAAGGCACACTATTGCTAAATTTTGTTCTCCGTGGAGACTTGTTTTCAATCTTTGCCCAAAAGGCACTCGCTAGCCAAATATTATTGTCCATAGAGGCTTGTTTGCAACTCTTTGCTCCAAACGGCACGCGGTTGTTAAATTTTATTCTCCGTAGAGGCCTGTTTGCAACTCCCTGCCCGAAAGGCAAGCGATTCGTAAATTTTTATTCTCCGTAGAGGCTTGTTTGCAACTCCGTGTTCGAAAGGCACGCAATTGCTAAATTTTATTCTCAGTAGAGGCTTGCTGCTACTCCGAGCTCGAAAGGCACGCGATAGCTAAGTTTTGTTCTCCATTGAGGTTTGTTTGCAACTCCGTGCTCTAAAGGCAGGCGATTGCTGAATTAGTTTCTCTGTAGAGGCCTATTTCGAACTTCGTGCTCGAAAGGCATGCGATAGGTAAATCTTATTCTCCGCAGAGACTTATTTGCAACTTCTTACTCGAAAGGAGCATGATTGCTAAATTTTATTCTCCGTAGAGGCTTGTTTGCAAATCCTTGCTCAAAAGGCATGCGAATGCTAAATTTTATTCTATGTAGAGGCTTGTTTGCTACTTGCCCTTGAAAGGCACGCGATTGCTAACTTTAATTTTTCGTAGAGGCTTGTTTGCAACTCCATGGTCGAAAGGCACACGATTGCTAAATTTTATACTTTGTAGAGCCTTGTTTCCAACTCGGTGCTCGAAAGGCATTCGTTTGCTAAATGTTTTTTCTCTGTAGAGGCTTGTTTGCAACACTGTGCTCGAAAGGCACGCGATTAGTAAATTTTATTCTCCGTAGAGGCTTATTTGCAACTCCGTGCTCGAAAGGCACGCAATTGCTAACTCCAATTCTCCGTAGAGGCTTGTTTGCTACTTCACTGTCGAAAGTAACGCGATTGAAAAATTTTATTCTCCGTAGAGGCTTGTTTGAAACTCTGTTCTCGAATGGCATGCTATTGCTAAATATTTGTTCTCGGTAGAGGCTTGTTTGCTACTCCGTGGTCGAATGGAAAGCGATTGCTAAATTTTATTCTCCGTAGAGGCTTGTTTGCAACTCTATGCTCGAACGACATGCTATTGCTAAAATTTTATTATTTGTAGAGGCTTGTTTGCAACTCAGTGCTCGAAAGCCACGCGATTGCTAAATTTTGTTCTCTGTTGAGGCTTGTTTGCAATTCCGTGCTCTCAAGGGGTGCGATTGCTAAATTTATTTTCTCCGTAGAGGCTTATTTGCAATTACATGCACGAAAGGCATGCGAACGCTAAATTTCAATCTCCACAGAGGCTTGTTTGCAACTCCTTGCTCGAAAGGCAAGCGATTGTTAAATTTTATTCACCGTAGAGGCTTGCTTGTAACGCCGTGCTTGAAAGGCACACGATTGATAAATTATATTCTCCATAAAGGGTTGTTTGCAACTCCATGCTCGAAAGGCACACGATAGCTAAATTTTATTCTTCGTAGAGGCTTGTTTGCAACTTCTTACTCGAAGACATGTAATTCCTAAATTTTATTTTCCGTAGAGGCTTGTTTTAAACTTCGTGCTCGAAAGACACCTTATTGCTAAATTTTTGTTCTCCGTAGAGGCTTGTTTGCAACTACATGCTCGAGAGGCACACGACTGCTAAATTTTGTTTTCCTTAGAGGCTTGTTTGGAACTCCGTACTTGAAAGGCATGCGATTGGTAACTTTTATTCTCCGTAGATTCTTATTTGCAACTCCGTGCTGGAAAGGAACGCGATTGCTAAATTTTATTCTCTATTGAGGCTAGTTTGCAACTCCGTGCTCTAAAGGTGTGCGATTGCTAAATTTATTTTCTCTGTAGAGGCTTATTTGCGTCTTCCTGCTCGACAGACACTCGATTGCTAAACTTTATTCTCCATAGAGGCATGTTTGCAACTTCGTGCTCTAAAGGCATGCTAATGCTAAATTTATTTTCTCTGTTGAGGCCGATTTGCAACTTCGTGCTCGAAAGGCATGCGATTGCTAAATTTGATTCTCCGCTGAGGGTTATTTACAACTTCGTACTCGAAAGGCACATGATTGCCAAATTTCATTCTCCGTAGAGGCTTGTTTACAAATTTGAGCTCGAACGGAATGTTATTGCCAAATTTTTGTTCTATGTAGAGGCTGGTTTACAACTCTCTCCTCGAAAGGCACGCGATTGTTAAATTTTGTTCTCCATTGAGGCTTGTTTGGAACTCCGTGCTCTAAAGGCATGCGATTGCTAAATTTTATTCCCCATAGAGACTTATTTACAACTAGGTACTCGAAAGGCACACTATTGCTAAATTTTGTTCTCCGTAGAGACTTATTTTCAATCTGTGCCCGAAAGGCACGCGCTAGCTAAATATTATTGTCCATAGAGGCTTGTTTGCAACTCTTTGCTCCAAACGGCACGCGATTGCAAAATTTTATTCTCCGTAAAGGCTTGTTTGAAACTCCCTGCCCGAAAGGCAAGTGATTGCTAAATTTTTATTCTCCGTAGAGCCTTGTTTGCAACTCCGTGATCGAAAGGCACGCAATTGCTAAATTTTATTCTCCGTAGAGGCTTGCTGCTACTCCGTGCTCGAAAGGCACGCAATTGCTATGTTTTGTTCTCCATTGAGGTTTGTTTGCAACTCCGTGCTCTAAAGGTAGGCGATTGCTGAATTAGTTTCTCTGTAGAGGCCTATTTGGAACTTCGTGCTCGAAAGGCATGCGATTGCTAAATCTTATTCTCCACAGAGGCTTATTTGCAACTTCTTACTCGAAAGGAGCACGATTGCTAAATTTTATTCTTCGTACATGCTTGTTTGCAAATCCTTGCTCAAAAGGCATGTGAATGCTAAATTTTATTCTATGTAGAGGCTTGTTTGCTACTTTGTCCTTGAAAGGCAAGCGATTGCTAAATTGAATTTTTCGTAGAGGCTTGTTTGCAACTCCATGGTCGAAAGGCACACGATTGCTAAATTTTATTCTTTGTAGAGCCTTGTTTCTAACTCGGTGCTCGAAAGGCATTCGTTTGCTAAATTTTTTTTCTCTGTATAGGCTTGTTTGCAACATTGTGATCGAAGGGCACGTGATTAGTAAATTTTATTCTCCGTAGAGGCTTCTTTGCAACTCCGTGCTAGAAAGGCATTCGATTGCTAACTTCCATTCTCCGTAGAGGCTTGTTTGCTACTTCGCTGTCGAAAGTAACGCGATTCAAAAATTTTATTCTCCGTAGAGGCTTGTTTGAAACTCTGTACTCGAATGGCATGCTACTGCTAAATATTTGTTCTCGGTAGAGGCTTGTTTGCTACTCCGTGGTCGAATAGAACGCGATTGCTAAATTTTATTCTCCGTAGAGGCTTGTTTACAACTCTATGCTCGAACGACATGCTATTGCGAAATTTTTATTATTCGTAGAGGCTTGTTTACAACTCAGTGCTCGAAAGACACGCGATTGCTAAATTTTGTTCTCTATTGAGGCTTGTTTGCAACTCCGTGCTCTAAAGGGGTGCGATTGCTAAATTTATTTTCTCCGTAGAGGCTTATTTGCAATTACATGCACGAAAGGCACGCAAATGCTAAATTTTAATCTCAACAGAGGCTTGTTTGCAACTCCTTGCTCGAAAGACAAGCGATTGTTAAATTTTATTCACCGTAGAGGCTTGCTTGTAACGCCGTGCTTGAAAAGCACACGATTGATAAATTATATTCTCCATACAGGGTTTTTTGCAACTCCATGCCCGAAAGGCACACGATAGCTAAATTTTATTCTTCGTAGAGGCTTGTTTGCAACTTCTTACTCGAAGACATGTAATTCCTAAATTTTATTTTCCGTAGAGCCTTGTTTTCAACTTCGTGCTCAAAAGACACCTGATTGCTAAATTTTTGTTCCTCGTAGAGGCTTGTTTGCAACTACATGCTCGAGAGGCACACGATTGCTAAATTTTGTTTTCCGTAGAGGCTTGTTTGGAACTCCGTACTTGAAAGGCATGCGATTGGTAACTTTTATTCTCCGTAGATTCTTATTTGCAACTCCGTGCTGGAAAGGAACGCGATTGCCAAATTTTATTCTCTATTGAGGCTAGTTTGCAACTCCGCGCTCTAAAGGTATGCGATTGCTAAATTTATTTTCTCCCTAGAGGCTTATTTGCGTCTTCGTGCTCGACAGACACTCGATTGCTAAACTTTATTCTCCATAGAGGCATGTTTGCAACTCCGTGCTATGAAGGCATGCTAATGCCAAATTTATTTTCTCCGTTGAGGCTGATTTGCAACTTCGTGCTCGAAAGGCATGCGATTGCTAAATTTTATTCTCCGCAGAGGGTTATTTACAACCTCGTACTCGAAAGGCACACGATTGCCAAATTTCATTCTCCGTAGAGGCTTGTTTGCAAATTTGGGCTCGAACGGAATGCTATTGCCAAATTTTTGTTCAATGTAGAGGATTGTTTGCAATTCTATCCTTGATAGGCACGCGATTGTTGAATTTTGTTCTCCATTGTGGCTTGTTTGGAACTCCGTGCTCTAAATGCATGCGATTGCTAAATTTTATTCCCCATAGAGACTTATTTACAACTTGGTACTCGAAAGGCACACTATTGTTAAATTTTGTTCTCCGTAGAGACTTGTTTTCAATCTGCGCCCGAAAGGCACGCGCTAGCTAAATATTATTGTCCATAGAGGCTTGTTTGCAACTCTTTGCTCCAAACGGCATGCGATTGATAAATTTTATTCTCCGTAGATGCTTGTTTGCTACTCCCTTGTCGAAAGGCAAGCGATTGCTAAATTTTTATTCTCCGTAGAGGCTTGTTTGCAACTCCGTGATCGAAAGGCACGCAATTGCTAAATTTTATTCTCAGTAGAGGCTTGCTCCTACTTCGTGCTCGAAAGGCGCGCGATTGCTAAGTTTTGTTCTCCATTGAGGTTTGTTTGCAACTCCATGCTCTAAAGGCAGGCGATTGCGGAATTAGTTTCTCTATAGAGGCCTATTTGGAACTTCGTGCTCGAAAGGCATGCGATAGGTAAATCTTATTCTCCGCAGAGACTTATTTCCAACTTCTTACTTGAAAGGAGCACGATTACTATATTTTATTCTCCGTAGAGGCTTGTTTGCAAATCCTTGCTCAAAAGGCATGCGAATGCTAAATTTCATTCTATGTAGAGGCTTGTTTCCTACTTTGTCCTTGAAAGGCACGCGATTGCTAAATTGAAATTTTCGTAGAGGCTTGTTTGCAACTCCATAGTCGAAAGGCACACGATTGCTAAATTTTATTCTTTGTAGAGCCTTGTTTCTAACTCGGTGCTCGAAAGGCATTCGTTTGCTAAATTCTTTTTCTTTGTATAGGCTTGTTTGCAACACTGTGCTCGAAGGGCACGCGATTAGTAAATTTTATTCTCCGTAGAGGCTTCTTTGCAACTCCGTGCTCGAAAGGCATGCGATTGCTAACTTTAATTCTCCGTAGAGGCTTGTTTGCTACTTCGCTGTCGAAAGTATCACGATTGAAAAATTTTATTCTCCGTAGAGGCTTGTTTGAAACTCTGTACTCGAATGGCATGCTACTCCTAAATATTTGTTCTCGGTAGAGGCTTGTTTGCTACTCCGTGGTCGAATAGAACGCGATTGCTAAATTTTATTCTCCGTAGAGGCTTGTTTGCAACTCTATGCTCGAACGACATGCTATTGCTAAATTTTTATTATTCGTAGAGGCTTGTTTAAAAATCAGTGCTCGAAAGCCACGCGATTGCTAAATTTTGTTCTCTGTTGAGGCTTGTTTGCAACTCCGTGCTCTAAAGGGGTGCGATTGCTAAATTTATTTTCTCCGTAGAGGCTTATTTGCAATTACATGCACGAAAGGCACGCGAATGCTAAGTTTTAATCTCCACAAAGGCTTGTTTGCAACTCCTTGCTCGAAAGGCAAGCGATTGTTAAATTTTATTCACCATAGAGGCTTGCTTGTAACGCCGTGCTTGAAAGGCACACGATTGATAAATTATATTCTCCATACAGGGTTGTTTGCATCTCCATGCCCGAAAGACACACGATAGCTAAATTGTATTCTTCGTAGAGGCTTGTTTGCAACTTCTTACTCGAAGACATGTAATTCCTAAATTTTATTTTCCGTAGAGGCTTGTTTTCAACTTCGTGCTCGAAAGACACCTGATTGCTAAATTTTTGTTCTCTGTAGAGGCTTGTTTGCAACAACATGCTCGAGAGGCACAAGATTGCTAAGTTTTGGTTCTCCATTGAGGTTTGTTTGCAACTCCATGCTCTAAAGGCAGGCGATTGCGGAATTAGTTTCTCTATAGAGGCCTATTTGGAACTTCGTGCTCGAAAGGCATGCGATAGGTAAATCTTATTCTCCGCAGAGACTTATTTCCAACTTCTTACTCGAAAGGAGCATGATTGCTAAATTTTATTCTCCGTAGAGGCTTGTTTGCAAATCCTTGCTCAAAAGGCATGCGAATGCTAAATTTCATTCTATGTAGAGGCTTGTTTCCTACTTTGTCCTTGAAAGGCACGCGATTGCTAAATTGAATTTTTCGTAGAGGCTTCTTTGCAACTCCGTACTCGAAAGGCATGCGATTGCTAACTTTAATTCTCCGTAGAGGCTTGTTTGCTACTTCGCTGTCGAAAGTATCACGATTGAAAAATTTTATTCTCCGTAGAGGCTTGTTTGAAACTCTGTACTCGAATGGCATGCTACTCCTAAATATTTGTTCTCGGTAGAGGCTTGTTTGCTACTCCGTGGTCGAATAGAACGCGATTGCTAAATTTTATTCTCCGTAGAGGCTTGTTTGCAACTCTATGCTCGAACGACATGCTATTGCTAAATTTTTATTATTCGTAGAGGCTTGTTTATAAATCAGTGCTCGAAAGCCACGCGATTGCTAAATTTTGTTCTCTGTTGAGGCTTGTTTGCAACTCCGTGCTCTAAAGGGGTGCGATTGCTAAATTTATTTTCTCTGTAGAGGCTTATTTGCAATTACATGCACGAAAGGCACGCGAATGCTAAATTTTAATCTCCACAGAGGCTTGTTTGCAACTCCTTGCTCGAAAGGCAAGCGATTGTTAAATTTTATTCACCGTAGAGGCTTGCTTGTAACGTCGTGCTTGAAAGGCACACGATTGATAAATTATATTCTCCATACAGGGTTGTTTGCAACTCCATGCCCGAAAGGCACACGATAGCTAAATTGTATTCTTCGTAGAGGCTTGTTTGCAACTTCTTACTCGAAGACATGTAATTCCTAAATTTTATTTTCCGTAGAGGCTTGTTTTCAACTTCGTGCTCGAAAGACACCTGATTGCTAAATTTTTGTTCTCCGTAGAGGCTTGTTTGCAACTACATGCTCGAGAGGCACACGATTGCTAAATTTTGTTTTCCGTAGAGGCTTGTTTGGAACTCCGTACTTGAAACGCATGCGATTGGTAACTTTTATTCTCCGTAGATTCTTATTTGCAACTCCGTGCTAGAAAGGAACGCGATTGCTAAATTTTATTATCTATTGAGGCTAGTTTGCAACTCCGTGCTCTAAAGGTGTGCGATTGCTAAATTTATTTTCTCCGTAGAGGCTTATTTGCGTCTTCGTGCTCGACAGACACTCGATTACTAAACTTTATTCTCCATAGAGGCATGTTTGCAACTCCGTGCTCTAAAGGCATGCTAATGCTAAATTTATTTTCTCCGTTGAGGTTGATTTGCAACTTCGTGCTCGAAAGGCATGCGATTGCTAAATTTTATTCTCCGCAGAGGGTTATTTACAACTTCGTACTCGAAAGGCACACGATTGCCAAATTTCATTCTATGTAGAGGCTTGTTTGCAAATTTGGGCTCGAACGGAATGCTATTGCCAAATTGTTGTTCAATTTAGAGGCTTGTTTGCAACTCTATCCTCGATAGGCATGCGATTGTTGAAATTTGTTCTCCATTGAGGCTTGTTTGGAACTCCGTGCTCTAAAGGCATGCGATTGCTAAATTTTATTCCCCATAGAGACTTATTTACAACTTGGTACTCGAAAGGCACACTATTGCTAAATTTGTTCTCCGTAGAGACTTGTTTTCAATCTATGCCCAAAAGGCACGCGCTAGCTAAATATTATTGTCCATAGAGGCTTGTTTGCAACTCTTAGCTCCAAACGGCATGCGATTGCAAAATTTTATTCTCCGTAGAGGCTTGTTTGCTACTCCCTTGTCGAAAGGCAAGCGATTGCTAAATTTTTATTCTCCGTAGAGGCTTGTTTGCAACTCCTTGTTCGAAAGGCACGCAATTGCAAAATTTTATTCTCAGTAGAGGCTTGCTGCTACTCCGTGCTCGAAAGGCACGCGATTGCTAAGTTTTGTTCTCCATTGAGGTTTGTTTGCAACTCCGTGCTCTAAAGGCAGGCGATTGCTGAATTAGTTTCTCTGTAGAGGCCTATTTGGAACTTCGTGCTCGAAAGGCATGCGATTGCTAAATCTTATTCTCCGCAGAGGCTTATTTGCAACTTCTTACTCGAAAGGAGCACGATTGCTAAATTTTATTCTCCGTAGAGGCTTGTTTGCAAATCCTTGCTCAAAAGGCATGCGAATGCTAAATTTTATTCTATGTAGAGGCTTGTTTGCTACTTTGTCCTTGAAAGGCACGCGATTGCTAAATTGAAATTTTCGTAGAGGCTTGTTTGCAACTCCATGGTCGAAAGGCACACAATTGCTAAATTTTATTCTTTGTAGAGCCTTGTTTCTAACTCGGTGCTCGAAAGGCATTCGTTAGCTAAATTTTTTTCTCTGTAGAGCCTTGTTTGCAACACTGTGCTCGAAGGGCACGCGATTAGTAAATTTTATTCTCCGTAGAGGTTTCTTTGCAACTCCGTGCTCGAAAGGCACGCGATTGCTAACTTTAATTCTCCGTAGAGGCTTGTTTGCTACTTCGCTGTCGAAAGTAACACGATTGAAAAATTTTATTCTCCGTAGAGGCTTGTTTGAAACTCTGTACTCGAATGGCATGCTATTGCTAAATATTTGTTCTCGGTAGAGGCTTGTTTGCAACTCTATGCTCGAAAGGCACGCGATTGCTAAATGTTGTTCTCCGTTGAGGCTTGTTTGCAACTCCGTGCTCTAAAGGCATGCAATTGCTAAATTTATTTTCTCTGTAGAGGGTTATTTGTAGCATCGTGCTCGATAGGCACGCGATTGCTAATTTTTATTCTCCGTAGAGGTTTGTTTGCAACTCCGTCCTTGAAAGGCACGCGATTACGAAATTCTAATCTCCATAGAGGTGTGTTTCCTTCTTCGAGCTCAAAAGGCACGCGATTGATAAGTTTTTATTCTCCCTAGATGCTTGTTCGCAACTCCATGTTCGAAAGGAACACGAAATTCTATTTTTCCGATGTTGGGCTTTATCTTTGGAGAACGGTTTCTAGGTTTTTATGAAGGTATTCATAGGTATTTAAGGACTGAAATTAGTTGTTTTTAGGGGATCTTTTGATTTTGAAGAATTGAAAGACAACGTTTAGAAGCAAGAGCAACTAAATTCATCGTGTTTTGCCTACGATTAAGACTTGGTTTTGTTGAATTGTGAGTTTTGAATTCTAGTTCATTTCTATTATCTACTTCAACTTCTTTGTGCTTAATTGCTTGATGGTGTTGATTCTATCTTGATTCGCGACCTTGTTAGAATCACATCATTGCTAGGGTTTTGATTCATACATTTGTGAAGCCTAATCGAAAGTAGCAAACACATTTAAGTAGACCTCATAGGAAAGCTTAAATGTGTAGGAAGCTGACTATAGGTTAAATGTTAGTTCTTTAGGGAATTAATATTGCTTATAAGCTTTATAGATCATGAGACTTATTGCTATTCCTAGGATTAAACCTTGATCCATGATTAAGATTGCTTGGGAATAAGGGATTGTTAGAACTCATAGGGCTAATAGTCTAGTTAAATCAAGATAAGAGTGGATGATAGAGAAGAGACAACTAGAAGGACGAACAATGATCAAGTAAACGAACCAACGTTGAGAGTCGTAGGTGAAACATCTCATTAATAATTGTCTACAATCATCACCATAATTACTCATTCAATTCATTGCATCTTTACATCTCTGCAACCCCCTTGTTTACTCTTGTTGGTAGTTAAAACACATAAAGTCAAAGAAGTTCCCAGTGGACCGACTCGAGACTTACTAGCTATACTAGTTGGTTATTTTGGATATTCTTTTGATAGGAAACCGCAACGATTTTGTCCTGTCAAAAGGCATGAGAATGCTAAATTTTATTCTCCGTAGAGGCTTGTGTGCAACTTCGTGCACCAAGAGGCACACGATTGCTAAATTTTGTTCTCCATAGAGGGTTGTTTGAAACTTCGTGCTCGAAAGGCACACAATTGCTAAATTTTATTCTCCATAGACACTTGTTTGCAAATTGGTGCCCAAAGGGCACGCGATTGCTAACTGTTATTCTTCATAAAGGCTTGTTTGCAACTTCGTGCTCCAAAAAGAATGTGATTCCAAAATTTTGTTCTCCGTAGAGGCTTTTTTGCTTCACTGTGCACGAAAGGCACATGATTGTTAAATTTTGTTCTCCGTGGAAGCTTGTTTGCAACTTCCTGCTCTAAAGGCATGAGATTGGTAAATTTTATTCTCCGTAGAGGCTTCTTTGCAACTACATGCTCGAAAGGCACGCAATTGCTAACTTTTATTCTCCGTATAGGCTTGTTTGCTACTACGTGCTCCAAAACGCACACGCTTCCCAAAATTTATTCTCCGTAGAGGCTTGTTTGCAACTCTATGCTCGAAAGGCATGTGATTCCCAAATTTTATTCTCCGTAGAGGCTTAATTGCAACTATGTGCTCCAAAAATCACACGATTCCCAAATTTTATTCTCCGTAGAGGCTTGTTTGCAACTCCGTGCTCGAAGCCTCGCAGTTGTTAAATTTTATTTTCCTTAGAAGTTTGTTTGCAACTCCGAGCTCGAAAGGTAAGCGATTGCTAAATTGTTTTCTCCGTAAAGTCTTGTTTGCAACTCCATGCTCGAAAGGCACGCGATTGCTAAATTTTATTCTCCGTAGAGGCTTTTTTGCATCTCACTGCTCGAACGACATGCGATTGCTAAATTTTTGTTCTCCGTTGAGGCTTGTTTGAAACTCCGCGCTCAAAAGGCACGCGATTGCTAAATTTTGTTCTCTATTGATGCTTGTTTGCAACTCCGTTCTCTAAAGGCATACGAATGCTAAATTTATTTTCTCCGTAGATACTTATTTGCAACGTCGTGCTCAAAAGGCAAGCGATTGCTAAATTTTATTCTTCGCACAGGCTTATTTGTAACTTCGTACTCGAAAGGCACACTATTGCTAAATTTTTTTCTCCGTAGAGGCTTGTTTGCAATCTGTGCCTGAAAGGCAGGCGATAGCTAACTTTTATTGTCTATAGAGGCTTGTTTGCAACCCTGTGCTCCAAACGGCACGCGATTGATAAATTTTATTCTTCGTAGAGGTTTGTTAGCAATTCCCTTCCCAAAAGGAACCCGATTGCTAAATTTTATTCTTCGTAGAGGCTTATTAGCAACTTTGTACACGAAAGGGACACGATTGCTAATTTTTATTCTTCGTAGAGGCTTGTTTGCAATCTAGGCACGAAAGGCACACGATTACTAAATTTCTTTCTCCGTAGAGGGTTGTTTGCAACTCTATGCTTCAAAAGGTACGTGATTGCTAAATTTTATTCTTTGTAGAGGCATGTTTGCTACTTCGTGCTCGAAAGGCACGCGATTGCTAAATTTTGTTCTCCATTGAGGCTTGTTTGCAACTCCGTGCTCTAAAGGCTTGCGATTGCTAAATTAGTTTCTTTGTTGAGGCTTATTTGCCACTTTGTCCACGAAAGGCACACGATTACTCAAAAGGCACATAATTGCTAAATTTTAATCTCCGTTGAGGCTTGTTTGTGACTCTGTGCTTGAACGGCAGGCTACTGCTAAATTTTTATTTCCGTAGAGGCTTGTTTGCAACACCAAGCTCTAAAGGCATATGATTGCTAAATTTATTTTCTCCTAGTGGCTTATTTGCAACTTCATGCTCGAAAGGCATGCGATTGCTAAATTTTATGCTCCACGGAGGCTTATTTGCAACTACGTACTTGAAAGGGACACGATCGCAAAATTGAATTCTCTGTAGAGGCTTGTTTGAACTCCGTGGTCGAAAGACACGCGATTCCTAAATTTTATTCTCTATAGAGCCTTGTTTGCATCTTTGTGCTTGAAAGGCATTCTATTGTTAAATTGTTGTTCTCTGTAGAGTCTTGTTTGCAACTTCGTGATCGTAAGGCACGCGATTGCTAAAATTTGTTCTCTGTTGAGGCCCTTTTACAACTTCGTGCTTTAAAGGCATGCGATTGCTAAAATAATTTTCTGCGTACAGGCTTATTTGAAACACCATGCTCGAAAGGCATTCGACTGGTAAATTTTATTCTCCTTTGGTGTTAAAGTGCATAATCTATACAAGTTTAGTGCGTAATTGCAGATTTTGGATTCGATGTAGTAAGGTGGTCATTCGTGAGAGTTATATGGATAGTATGGAGGTAAGAACGAGCTAGAGAAGCCATGTTGGAATGCAAAAGAAAGAAGAAAGGACGTACAAGAGGAAAAACGGCGACCCGCGGCCAGAAGAACAAGGGAGAGAGAAAGGCCACGCCCGCGGCCATCAGGGCAACACCCGCTGCCAGGATTTGGGAACACACTGTAGAAGCAGGGTCCGCGGCCTGGTCGCGGCCTGGTCGCGGCCTTACTGTGCCGATTCAGCTCCGAAATTCTATTTTTCTGTTGTTGGGCTTTATCTTTGGAGAACGGTTTCTAGGTTTTTATGAAGGTAATCATAGGTATTTAAGGACTGAAATTAGATTTTTTTAGGGGATCTTTTGGTTTTGAAGAATTGAAAGACAACGTTTGGAAGCAAGAACAACTAAATTCATCGTGTTTTGCCTACGATTAAGACTTGGTTTCATTGAATTGTGAGTTTTGAATTCTTGTTCATTTTTATTATCTACTTCAACTTCTTTGTGCTTAATTGCTTGATGGTGTTGATTCTATCTTGATTCGCGACCTTGTTAGAATTACATCATTGCTAAGGTTTTGATTCATACGTTTGTGAAGCCTAATCGAAAGTAGTAAACACATTTAATTAGACCTCATAGGAAAGCTTGAATGTGTAGGAAGCTGACTATAGGTTAAATGTTAATTCTTTAAGGAATTAATATTGCTTATAATCTGTATAGATCATGAGACTTATTGCTATTCCTGGGATTAAACCTTGATCCGTGATTTAGATTGCTTATGAATAAGGGATTGTTAGAACTCAAAGGGTTAATAGTCTAGTTAAATCAAGATAAGAGTGGATGATAGAGAAGAGACAACTAGAAGGACGAACAATGATCAAGTAAACGAACAAATGTTGAGAGTCGTAGGTGAATATTCTCATTAATCATTATCTATAATCATCACCATAATTACTCATTCCATTCATTGCATCTTTACATCTCTGCAACCCCCTTGTTTACTCTTGTTGATAGTTAAAACACATAAAGTCAAAGAAGTTCCTAGGGGACCGACTCCGGACTTACAAGCTATACTAGTTGGTTAGTTTGGATATTCTTTTGATAGGAAACCGCAACGATTTTGTCCTGTCAAAAGGCATGAGAATGCTAAATTTTATTCTCCGTAGAGACTTATGTGCAACTCCGTGCACCAAGAGGCACGCGATTGCTAAATTTGGTTCTCCATAGAGGGTTGTTTGAAACTTCGTGCTCGAAAGGCACACAATTGCTAAATTAATTCTCCATAGACGCTTGTTTGCAACTTGGTGCCCAAAGCGCACGCGATTGCTAAATGTTATTCTTCATAAAGGCTTGTTTGCAACTTCGTGCTTTAAAAAGCATGTGATTCCTAAATTTTGTCCTTCGTAGAGGCTTGTTTGCTTCTCTGTGCACGAAAGGCACGTGATTGTTAAATTTTGTTCTCCGTAGAACCTTGTTTGCAACTCCGTGCTCTAAAGGCATGCGATTGGTAAATTTTATTCTCCGTAGAGGCTTCCTTGCAACTACATGCTCGAATGGCATGCGATTGCTAACTTTTATTCTCCGTATAGGCTTGTTTGCTACTACGTGCTCCAAAAAGCACACGCTTCCCAAAAATTATTCTCCGTAGAGGCTTGTTTGCAACTCTGTGCTCGAAAGACATGTGATTCCCAAATTTTATTCTCCGTAGAGGCTTAATTGCAACTCTGTGCTCCAAAAAGCACACGATTCCCAAATTTTATTCTCCGTAGAGGCTTGTTTGCAACTCCGTGCTCGAAGGCTCACAGTTGCTAAATTTTATTCTCCTTAGAAGTTTATTTGCAAGTTTGAGCTTGAAAGGTAAGCGATTGCTAAATTTTTGTTCTTCGTAGAGTCTTGCTTGGAACTCCATGCTCGAACGGCACGCGATTGCTAAATTTTATTCTCTATAGAAGCTTGTTTGCCTCTCACTGCTCGAATGGCATGCTATTGCTAAATTTTTGTTCTCTGTTGAGGCTTGTTTGAAACTCGGCGCTCAAAAGACAATCTATTGCTAAAGTTTGTTCTCTATTGAGGCTTGTTTGCAACTCCGTTCTCTAAAGGCATACGATTGCTAAATTTATTTTCTCCGTCGATACTTGTTTACAACGTCGCGCTCAAAAGGCGCGTGATTGCTAAATTTTATTATCCGCATAGGCTTATTTGCAACTTCGTACTCGAAAGGCACACTATTGCTAAATTTTTTTCTCCGTAGAGGCTTGTTTGCAATTTGTGCCCGAAAGGCATGCGATAGCTAAATTTTATTGTTCGTAGAGGCTTGTTTGCAACTCTGTGCTCCAAACGGCACCCGATTGCTAAATTTTATTCTTCGTAGAGACTTGTTAGCAATTCCCTTCCCAAAAGGAACACGATTGCTAAATTTTATTCTTCGTAGAGGCTTATTTGCAACTTTGTACACGAAAGGGACACGATTGCTAATTTTTATTCTTCATAGAGGCTTGTTTGCAATCTAGGCACGAAAGGCACACGATTACTAAATTTTTTTCTCTGTAGAGGGTTGTTTGCAACTCTATGCTTTAAAAGGTACGTGATTGCTAAATTTCATTCTTTGTAGAGGCATGTTTGCTACTTCGTGCTCGAAAGGCATGCGATTGCTAAATTTTGTTCTCCATTGAGGCTTGTTTGCAACTCCGTGCTCCAAAGGATTGTGATTGCTAAATTAGTTTCTCCGTTGAGGCCTATTTGCAACTTCGTCCACGAAAGGCACGCGATTACTATATTTCATTCTCTGTAGAGGCTTATTTGTGTCTTCGTACTCTAAAGGCACATAATTGCTACATTTTAATCTCTGTTGAGACTTGTTTGTGAGTCTATGCTTGAACGGCATGCTATTGCTAAATTTTTGTTTTTCGTAGAGGCTTGTTTGTAACTCCGTGCTCGAAAGGCAGGCGATAGCCAAATTTTGTTCTCCATTGAGGCTTGTTTGTATCTCCGTGCTCTAAAGGCATTTGATTGCTAAATTTATTTTCTCCATAGGGGCTTATTTCGAACTTCATGCTCGAAAGGCACGCGATTGCTAAATTTTATTCTCCATATAGGCTTATTTGCAACTACGTACATGAAAGGGACACGATTGCAAAATTGAATTCTCTGTAGAGGCTTGTTTGTAACTCCGTGGTCGAAAGACACGTGATTCCTATATTTTATTCTCTGTAGAGCCTTGTTTGCATCTCTGTGCTTGAAAGGCATTCTATTGCTAAATTGTTGTTCTCTGTAGAGACTTGTTTGCAACTTTGTGATCGAAAGGCACGCGATTGCTAAATTTTGTTCTCTGCTGAGGCCTTTTTACAGCTTTGTGCTCTAAAGGCATGCGTTTGCTAAAATTATTTTCTGCGTACATGCTTATTTGCAACACCGTGCTCGAAAGGCATTCGACTGTTGAATTTTATTCTTCTTTGGTGTTTAAGTGGATAATCTACACAAGTTTAGTGCGTAATTGTAGATTTTGGATTCGATATAGTGAGGTGGTCATTCATGAGAGTTATATGGATCATATGGAGGCAAGAACGAGATAGAGAAGCCAAGTTGGAATGCAAAAGGAAGAAAAAAGGACGTACAAGAGGAAAAATGGCGACCCGCGGCCAGAAGAACAAGGGAGAGAGAAAGGCCATGCCCGCGGCCATCAGGGCAGCACCCACTGTCAGGATTTGGGAACACATTGTAGAAGCAGTATCCGATGCCTGGTCGTGGCCTAGTCGCGGCCTTACTGTGCCAGTTCAGCTCCGAAATTCTATTTTTCCGATGTTAGGCTTTATCTTTGGAGAACGGTTTCTAGGTTTTTATGAAGGTATTCATAGGTATTTAAGGACTGAAATTAGTTGTTTTTAGGGGATCTTTTTGTTGTGAAGAATTGAAAGACAACGTTTAGAAGTAAGAGCAACTAAATTCATCGTGTTTTGCCTATGATTAAGACTTGGTTTCGTTGAATTGTGAGTTTTGAATTCTAGTTCATTTCTATTATCTACTTCAACTTCTTTGTGCTTAATTTCTTGATGGTGTTGATTCTATCTTGATTCGCGACCTTGTTAGAGTTACATCATTGCTAGGTTTTTTATTCATATGTTTGTGAAGCCTAATCGAAAGTAGCAAACACATTTAAGTAGACCTCATAGGAAAGCTTGAATGTGTAGGAAGCTGACTATAGGTTAAATGTTAGTTCTTTAGGGAATTAATATTGCTTATAAGCTTTATAGATCATCAGACTTATTGCTATTCCTAGGATTAAATCTTCATCCGTGATTAAGATTGCTTAGGAATAAGGGATTGTTAGAACTCACAGGGCTAATAGTCTAGTTAAATCAAGATAAGAGTGGATGATAAAGAAGAGACAACTAGAAGGACGAACAATGATCAAATAAACGAACCAACGTTGAGAGTCGTAGGTGAAACATCTCATTACTCGTTGTCTACAATCATCACCACAATTACTCATTCAATTCATTGCATCTTTACATCTTCGCAACCCCCTTGTTTACTCTTGCTGGTAGTTAAAACACATAAAGTCAAAGTAGTTCCCAGTGGACCGACTCCGGACTTACTAGCTATACTAGTTGGTTAGTTTGGATATTCCTTTGATTGGAAACCGCAACGATTTTATCCTGTCAAAAGGCATGAGAATTCTAAATTTTATTCTCCGTAGAGAATTGTGTGCAACTATGTGCACCAAGAGGCACGCGATTGCTAAATTTTGTTCTCCGTAGAGGGTTGTTTGAAACTTCGTGCTCGAAAGGTACACAATTGCTAAATTTTATTCTCCATAGATGCTTGTTTGCAACTTGGTGCCCAAAGGGCACGCGATTGCTAAATGTTATTCTTCATAAAGGCTTGTTTGCAACTTCGTGCTTCAAAAAGCATGTGATTCCTAAATTATGTTCTCTGTAGAGGCTTGTTTGCTTCTCTGTGCACGAAAGGCACGTGATTGTTAAATTTTGTTCTCCGTAGAAGCTTGTTTGCAACTCTGTGCTCTAAAGGCATGCGATTGCTAAAATTATTTTCTACGTAGAGGCTTATTTGTAACTCCGTGCTCGAAAGGCATGCGGTTGGTAAATTTTTATCTCCGTAGAGGCTTCTTTGCAATTACATGCTCGAAATGCACACGATTGCTAACTTTTATTCTCCGTATATGCTTGTTTGCTACTACTTGCTTCAAAACGCACACGCTTCCCAAAATTTATTCTCCGTAGAAGCTTGTTTGCAATTCTGTGCTCGAAAGGCATGCGATTCCCGAATTTTAATCTCCGTAGAGGATTGATTGCAACTCCATGATCCAAAAAGCACACGATTCCCAAATTTTATTCTCCGTAGAGGCTTGTTTGCAACTCCGTGCTCGAAGGCTCGCAATTGTTAAATTTTATTCTCCATAGAGGCTTTTTTTTAACTTCGTGCTCGAAAGGCACATGATTGCTAAATTTTATTAACCATAGAGGGTTCTTTGCAAATATATTCTTGAAAGGCACGCGATTGCTAAATTTTATTCCATGTAGAGGCTTGTTTGCGACTCCTTGCTCAAAAGGCATGCGATTGCTAAATTTTATTCTCCGTAGAGGATTGTTTGTAACTTCGTGCTTGAAAGGTGATTAATGCATATTTAGATAGGCATTATAGAGTAGTTTTAGGGTAATTTAGATGTATATATTGCATTTTAATGGGTTAGTTTAGTTGTTTGCTCATTTGGTGTTTAAGTGCAGAATCTACACAACTTTAGTGCGTAATTGCATATTTTGGATTCGATGTAGTGAGGAGGTCATTCATGAGAGTTATATGGATCATATGGAGGCAAGAACGAGCTAGAGAAGCCAAGTTGGAATGCATAAGGAAGAAGAAAGGACGTAGAAGAGTAAAATCGGTGGCCCGCGGCGAGAAGAACAAGGGAGACAGAAAGCCCACGCCCGCGGCAATTAGGGCAGCACCCGCTGCCAGGATTTGGGAACACACTGTAGAAGCACCGCCCGCGGCCTAGTCACGGCCCGGTCACGGCCTTATTAGGCCAGTTCAACTCTGAAATTCTATTTTTCCTATGTTGGGCTTTATCTTTGGAGAACGGTTTCTAGGTTTTTATGACGGTATTCTTAGGTATTCAAGGACTGAAATTAGTAATTTTTTGGGGATCTTTTGGTTTTGAAGAATTGAAAGACAACATTTAGAAGCATGATCAACTAAATTCATCGTGTTTTGCCTAGGATTAAGACTTGGTTTCGTTGAATTGTGAGTTTTGAATTCTAGTTCATTTCTATTATCTACTTCAATTTCTTTGTGCTTAATTGCTTGATATTGTTTATTCTATGTTGTTTCGCGACCTTGTTAGAATTACATCATTGCTAGAGTTTTGATTCATACGTTTGTGAAGCCTAATTGAACGTAGCAAACACATTTAAGTAGACCTCATAGGAAAGCTTGAATGTGTAGGAAGATGACTATAGGTTAAATGATAGTTCTTTAGGGAATTAATATTGCTTATAAGCTTTATATATCTTGAGACTTATTGCTATTCCTAGGATTAAAACTTGATCCGTGATTAAGATTGCTTAGGAATAAGGGATTGTTAGAACTCATAGGGCTAATAGTCTGCTTAAATCAAGATAAGAGTGGATGATAGAGTAGAGACAACTAGAAGGATGAACAATGATCAAGTAAACGAACCAATGTTGAGAGTCGTAGGTGAAACATCTCATTAATCATTGTCTACAATCATCAACATAATTACTCATTCAATTCATTGCATCTTTACATTTTCGCAACCCCCTTGTTTACTCTTGTTGGTAGTTAAAACACATAATGTCAAAGTAGTTCCCAGTGGACCGACTCCGGACATACTAGCCATACTAGTTGGTTAGTTTGGATATTCTTTTGATAGGAAACCGCAACGATTTTTTCCTGTCAAGAGGCATGAGAATGCTAAATTTTGTTCTCCGTAGAGCCTTGTTTGCAACTCTGTCCTCGAAAGGCATGAGACTGCTGAATTTTATTCTCTGTAGAGCATTGTTTGCAACTCCGTGGTCGAAAGGCACGCGATTGCTAAATTTTATTCTCTTTAGAGCCTTTTTTGCAACTCTATGCTCAAGAGGCATTTGATTGCCAAATTTTTGTTCTCCGTAGACGCTTGTCCATGCTCGAAAGGCACGTGATTGATAAATTTTATTCTCCGTAGTGGCTTGCTTACAACTCCGTGCTCTAAAGGCATGCGATTGCTAAATTTATTTTCTCTTTAAAGGTTTATTTGAAGCATCGTGCTCGAAAGGCACGGGATTGCTAATTTTTATTCATTGTAGAGGCTTGTTTGCAACTCCGTGCTCGAAAGCGACGCGATTGCTATATTCTATTCTCCGTAGAGGCTTGTTTCCTACTTCGACTCGAACGGCACGCGATTGATAAATTTTTATTCTCCGTAGAGGCTTGTTCGCAACTTCGTGCTCGAAAGGAACACGATTGATAAATTTTATTCTCCGTAGAGGCTTGTTTGCAACTCTTTGCCCGAGTGGCACACGATTGCTAAATTTTATTCTCCGTAGAGACTTGTGTGCAACTCCGTGCACCAAGAGGCATTGGATTACTAAATTTTGTTCTCCGTAGAGGGTTGTTTGAAACTTCGTGCTCGAAAGGCACACGATTGCTAAATTTTATTCTCCATTAACGCTTGTTTGCAACTCAGTGCCCAAAGGGCACGCGGTTGCTAAATGTTATTCTTCACAAAGGCTTGTTTGCAACTCCGTGCTTAAAAAAGCATGTGATTCCTAAATTTTGTTCTCCATAGAGGCTTGTTTGCAACTTTGTGCTCGAAAGGCACGTGATTGTTAAATTTTGTTCTCCGTAGAGGCTTGTTTGCAACTCCGTGCTCTAAAGACATGTGATTGCTAAAATTATTTTCTACGTAGATGCTTATTTGCAACTCCGTGCTCGAAAGGCATGCGATTGGTAAATTTTATTCTCCGTAGAGGCTTCTTTGCAACTGTATGCTCGAAAGGCACGCGATTGCTAACTTTTATTCTCCGTATAGGCTTATTTGCTACTCCGTGGTCCAAAAAGCACACGCTTCCCAAACTTTATTCTCCGTAGAGGCTTGTTTGCAACTCTGTGCTCGAAAGGCATGCGATTCCCAAATTTTATTCTCCGTAGAAGCTTGATTGCAACTCCGTGCTCAAAAAAGCGAACGATTCCCAAATTTTATTCTCCGTAGAGGCTTGTTTGCAACTCTCTGCTTGAAGGCTCGCAGTTGCTAAATTTTAATCTTCGTAGAAGTTTGTTTGCAACTCCGAGCTCGAAGGGTAAGCGATTGCTAAATTTATGTTCTCCTTAGAGTCTTTTTTCCAACTCCATGCTCGAAAGGCAGGTGATTGCTAGAAGCTTGTCTGCAACTCCGTGCTCAAAAGGCACGCGATTGTTAAAGTTTATTCGCCGTAGAGGCTTCTTTGCAACTTTGTGCTCGAAAGGCATAAGATTGCTTAATTTTATTAACCATAGAGGGTTCTTTGCAAATATATTCTTGAAAGGCACGCGATTGCTAAATTTTATTCCATGTAAAGGCTTGTTTGTAACTCCTTGCTCAAAAGGCATGCGATTGATAAATTTTATTCTCCGTATAGGCTTGTTTGCAACTCCGTGCTTGAAAGGCACGCGATTGCTAACATTAATGCTTTGCAGAGGCTTATTTGCTACTTCGTGGTCGAAAGGCACGCGATTGCTAAATTTTATTCTCCACAGATGCTTGTTTTCAACTCTATGCTCAAACGGCATGCTATTGCTAAATTTTTTTTTCTGCTTAGACGGTTGTTTGCAACTACGTGCTTAAACGGCACGCAATTGCTAAATTTTTTTCTCTGTTGAGGCTTGTTTTCAACTCCGTGCTCTAAAGGCATGCGATCCCTAAATTTATTTTCTCTATAGAGGCTTATTGCAACTTCGTGCTCGAAAGGCACGCGATTGCTAAATTTTATTCTCTGCAGAGGCTTGGTTGCAACTTCGTGCTCGAAAGGCATGCGATTGCTAAATTTTATTCTCCGTAGAGGCTTGTTTGCAACTCAGTGCGTGAAAGGCACGCGATTGTTAACATTAATTCTTTGCAGCGGCTTGTTTGCTACTCTGTGGTCTAAAGAGGCTTGTTTTCAACTCTATGCTCAAACGGCATGTTGTTGCTATATTCTTGTTCTCCGTAGACGCTTGTTTGCAATGCTCGAAAGGCACGCGATTGCTAAATTTTGTTCTCCGTTGAGGCTTGTTTGCAACTTCGTGCACTAAAGGCATACGACTGCTAAATTTATTTTCTCCGTAGAGGCTTATTGCAACTTCGTGCTCGAAAGGCACGCGATAGCTACATTTTATTCTCCGTAGAGGCGTTTTTACAACTCCCGCATGAATGGCACGCGATTGCTAAATTTTGTTCTCCGTAGAGGCTTGCTTCCTACTCCGTGCTCGAAAGGCTCACAATTATTATCTTTTTGTTTCTCCGTAGATGTAAAGACCGGAATTTTAAATAAGAATTTAATTGCTAAATTTGGAATGTTTTGGTAAAACCCGTCCTCGAGCATAATTCTGAATTTGGAAAGTGATTGGAAATCATCCTTACACATTTTAAAAGGTAGATTGTCGAGCTAAATTCTGCTATTATATTCGGTTTTAAAACGTGGAGTCTTGTGAGTCTTTGAAATGAATTTAAACTCGAGTCGGATTTCGGGATAGGTAGTCGGGACTTAAGGTCGGATGAGCGCAATCTCTCTCTCACCCGGCCACTCTCTCTCCCAATCACTCTCTCTCATCCTTCCCTCTACCATCTTAATTGTATTGTCCTTTTCCACATTAAAACCCTAGGGTGCCAAATTATCCCCCTATTTAAGGGAAGCTCCAATCCCCAAAATTCCAATAATATCTTCATAAAAATTTGAGCCTTACCTCAGCCTCCTATATCTCTCTTCATTCCTATTCAAAAATCAAACCCTAAAAAAATCCAAAGTTTCCAACTTTCCATCTCTTCAATCCATCTTCCTCACCCTCCACCCTTCATTTCTTGCTTCTCCTCTACCAAAGAACCCTAAAACACCCTCTAGAAGATCTCCTCTCGTGAATCTATCCCAAAAATCGGAGTTGGAAAGAAAATTCCATTGGAAAACCAAGTTTTTGTCCCTCTCGATGTCGCGAGATCCAGGTCGCCGTCGCGAGTTCATCTTTGCTGCCATGAGGTCAAGGCCGAGAAAAAGGAAACTCATCCTCACGGCCGCAAGTTCCTTTTCGCCGCCGCGACTTGGGAGCCCAGTTCCGGCGTTAGCTCGGTAAATCACCTCGTTCTCCCTCGTTTTGACACTTTTCCCTTCCTCGTTTGTTCTCGCTTGTTCCTCACTCTCTCCTCTACCTTCCAAGGTCAAAAAAATCAGATGTAACTCCTTGCTACTTGGGCCATACTAGTCACCGCATGCAATAATATCAAATATTAAAATATTAATCATAATTAATATAACATCAAAATATTAATCAATTTAATATAAACAAGAAATAGAATATTAATCACATTAATAAACTATTTAACTTAAATTAATTAAATTATCTAATCAAATAACTAATTTAATATTCTTGATATTTAATTCAAAATTAGCAATCATATATATGAAATTAATTTTATGGTAACTATTACCTTGTATAATTGGATATAATATTTTATTAGGGATAAGATTGATGAAGCCTCCCCAAGAAAATTGTACAAGGGACCCACTTTCGATGGGCCCCCGGGGGCTTAGACACGAATAAATATTTTTGTATTACACGGGCTTACCTGACACGCGAATCGATTCGTTCGCTATTCAACCTGGGCCGCGTTTCACTCGTGTTCATAAATTTAACCGTAACCCCACATGTTCTCATGGGAGTTCATCCATTTGTTTTATGACTTAAGGGTTCATACCTGTCCGCGGAGATTCACCTGAAATGTGTGGTTTGTCGCGGATATTTAGGATCCTACCCTTTCTTTCTCTCTATGCTTCTGAATTCTCTGCGGATACTTCGTAGATTCCGCGGTTATCCTCTAGTTTGTTCTTCTTCTTCTCTTTTCTTTTTCGTCCTTTTTTCCTCCCCTTTCTTCTCCTGTTCACTTCCCTATTTATATGGCTCGGCCAGGGACCCCTTCTTTGACACGTGTCATTATTGAGTTGACACGTGTGATTATCGTGGGTGGTGGGCATGATGGACATGTGTCATTATTTTATATCCGCGTCCTCCTTATACCCCAGTTGTCCTTGGATGCCGTTTTCGACATGTCCGCGTCCGAATCTTTATTATTTCCGCATGGTTTCATCACAGCTCCTCGGGTCGAGTTGAGTTCCAAGAGAGCTTAAGACGATTCGATCTTTACCCGCGGAAATATGTTCCTTCCTTCCTTTCGTAGGGGATAATTTGCATTTCTTGTCTTCGAAAAGCCTTATTGGGCCTGTTAAAAGATAGTTTTGGGCCCGTTAAGGGTTTTCTACGGCCCATATTATTTTGTGGGGAACTGAAGAGTCGGTAATTTTCTTATAAATTACCCCGTTCCATTTTTACTTTTTCACTTCTCACCTTTTGTCTGCTTGTGGTGTTTGTTTAGTTTCTCATTTTTCGGAGTTCCGCGTTGGTCTTTTCGCTTCCCGATCGAGTTTTCCGGCTATTCTTCATCTCTCCGTTGAGTTTTCCGGTTGTTCTTCATCTCTCCGTTGAGTTTTCCGGTTGTTCTTCGTTTCCCGGTTGAGTTTTCCGGTTGTTCTTCATTTCTCCAAGGTAACTTCAATTTTTATTCTTGGGTTCTTGATTTGTTCTTGAAATATTCTTGAATGCCGCTGTTAAACATTACTATTTTTGTTAAAGAACTTTAGCTTTTTCTTCTCTTAAATCTGTTTGGATCCTTCCCCTTTTTTTTGGTTCTGTTTCTTTGGGGTTTTTTGATCTTTTGGTCCGCGTACGGGTTCCTTTTCAGATCAGCTTTCTAATTCCTTGAAGGATGGCTAACTTTGAGGGGAACCCAGACGCGCTGGACGAGTTCGAGAGGGAGGAAGGATGGAGAGAGGGTCTTCCCTCGAATCCAGGAGGGGGTATTCTCGCGGTTGTTTTGGACTCTTCGTCTTCGTCTAGCGGGAGTTCATCCTCCGATTTAGAAAGTTCCTCCGACTCATCTTCCTCCAGTATTTCTTCTCCAGACCGCGTGGGTCCCTTTGGTGATCCAATTAAGGTGAGGCGACGACGGAACAGCTCTGATCCTGATTATTATTCCTCTCATTTTTTAACTTCTTCTTCTTCGAAGGGGGATGACGTTCATCCAATGGATGTGAAGACACAAGCTCCAACCGACGCGGGTGCTTCTCTCAGTCCACGTCCATCAACCAGCGGTCGGGAATCTGAGTTGTCTTGGGTTCCTTATGCTGAGTCCCCTGTTGGTTTTGCTGAGAAGTGTGCAAGAGTTCGTTCGAAGGATGTTCTTAGCGACCTCAACTTCCCGTCTTATTCTCTTGACGATTTGGGTTCTTGTTCCTTTCGGGGAGAGTTCTCCCTTCGTGACCCTCAACCTTGTCCTCCTGTTATTTCCGAGAGGGTTCGTCCGCGTCGTTCTCCTATTCAAGAGGTGTGAGGATGTACGACTTTGCTTGATCTTTCGAGCGTTGAGGCTTTGGCCCGAATATTTCCATGGCCAGCAGGCGTGGAGTTGTGTCTTCCCTCAGAGGGTGGAGGGTGTTTAGACGCTTATGAGGACTGCTTGGTAGTGTACGCGGCCAGTTTATCCCAAGGATTCCGCCTGCCTCTTCATCCTCTCTTCATAGCTTTCTTGTCCGAGTACAATTTGAGCCCCGCGCAAGTTGTACCAAACTGTTGGATGTTTTTCGCCAGCTTTGTGATGCGCTGCAAGGATATTGGTGTGCCTCCGACGAAAGAGTTAATGCTCAGCATCTTTTCCTTGAAGAGAGGGCCTCAAGATCCTCGGTTCTATCAGTGCAACTCCAGCTGTAGTTACATCGAGAGACTTTCCAGCAAACCGAACTGGAAACTTAAGTGGTTTCTGGTTCGCGACAAGGCTGGTGTTTGTCTTGAGTTTAAGACTGTTCTTGGGTGGTTTAGCGCGGTTAAAAAGCCATGGGTAGCCCACTTAGATAAGTTTAAGGATTCTTTCGTTCATGAGCCAAAGTTACCGTGGCGATCGATGGTTTCGGCTCTTCGTCTTGAGATGGCGGGGTTGAGTCTGCCTCATCCGCGATTAGGTGTCTGCCTTAGTCCTTACCATTTTTATTTTTGTGATTATCTTAGCGCTTTATATATACCATTTACATGCTCTTATGTTTCTTAGAGGATTCGTGCGTTCGCGAACAGTTCTTTATGCCTTGTCTTTTTGCTTCTTTTTTGGCAAACCTGATGGATTTGAGTTCTCTAGCCGATCGCCATTCCGTTCAAGAAAGCGGAAAAGTGAGGAAGAAGAAATCCGCCAAGCGTGCCCCCCGCCCGCCTGTTGCACCCCAAGGTGTTGCGATTGAGGACGCGGATAGAGCCAACGACCCTGCGGTAGAAACCGAGGTTGTGGTTTCAGATGTCCGCGAGAAACGTCCTTGTCCTTCGGGCGTGGACGCTTCTCGTCCTCAGAAGAAGAGGAAGACCACGGGTTCGTCTCGTGCCTCTGGAAGTGGGGAAGAGGAGGCGCTTTTTCTTCAGGGAGACGACGCCTTGCCTGCGTTCCACATCCCCGGCTTCGGGGTCGATGATCTAGTTCGTCTCCGTGGCTCAGAAAAATTTACGCGGAACGAACGATCATGGGTGCGGCATTTGGAGTGGGACGACTTCTCTCTACAGTTTGAGCGTGTGGCTGAGTGGGTAAGTTCATTGTTGGGACCTTTTCATTTTTGGTTAAGTTATCGTTCAATCCTTGTCTCCTTATTTTCACTTCTTTCTTGGTTTCTTTTAGGTTAGGAGTTTCCAAATCGACTCGGAGAGGCGGCTGGCGTCTTATGAGGCGGAGCTTTCTAAAAAGGCCGCTGAAATGAAAGCGTTGAATCACAAGCTGAGGACACTAGGCAACACTGTTGGCGACCCTTCTTCGGTGGAAAAATTCAAAAAGCGGTCCGTGGAACTTCATGAGAAGTTGCAGGCTGCCAGTGAGCAAATTTCTACTTTGAAGGAGCAGAATTCCGCTTTGTCCTCCAAACTTGACGCGGAACTTTCAAATTCGGATGCCTTACGCCGTCAAGGAGAAGAGTTTCAGCAATCCGCGGCACAAATGAAGAAGGAACTGGAGACATCCAAGGCACGTCTCAGAGAGCTTCAAGTGGAGCATTCCATCGTTGAAGAAGATCGTGCCCTGATGAAGCAGGAGTTGGAGAAGCTTCAGTCCCAGGCTCCTCAGGAGGTTGCGCTTCGGTGGTTGGAATCCCCTGCAGGTCTTAAGTTCTTGACTTCCGAATGGTTCAAAATCGACGCGGGCACTTCTTTCCTCTCCTCAATACCAAAACCATGTCTTCGATCTCCAGAGGGGGTAGAGCTCTTAAAGGACAAGTGCTTCAGTTACTTCCGAAAAGGGATGTCTGCTGGCATCAACCAAAGCGTCGTCCGTTCGCGGGCTAACCCCGGCGTCCCTTTGGAGAAATTTGAGGCGAGCTTGTCGGTCGCGGATTGGGGACTGACCCCGGAAGAGATGGCGGGGGAGGAACTCTCGGACGAGGAGGACTCCGATGGTGAAGAAGTCGACGTCGTTGCTGATCCTTGAGGCTTGGGGGTGTAATTTTCTTGTCTTATCAGATTCTGCTGGCGTTGGCCAATTTTGTAATTAACTCCTGTGGTAACTGAACAATCCTGTATTTTTTATGTCCAGACAACGGCTCTTACTAACTCGCTCGCGAGGTTGTGATTTTGTATATAATTACTCTTTCGTAGCGATCATCATTTGATTGGCTCGGCCACTTGTGTTGTGGTTGATGAAAAGTTTTTGCCACTTGTCTGCCATGCTTGAATATTCTTGACCTGGGTCCTTAGTTCATTATGCTTGGGTCTTTAGTTCATTATACCTGTGGTTGTTCCCCCGATAAGGACTCATGGCGCCTGGGACTTCTAACCCTTTGGCGTTTTTCAGAACTTTGGAATGCGTTGATCATCTTTCTTCACTTGTAGGATTTTTTCGATAGTATCGGTTTAAAATGTTTCTTTCTCCTCCTCTTTCTTCAACTTCAATTCTCTGACTTGTGTTTCTTTTTGACAGCCTCTCCCTCATCAGTTTGAGGAGGAGTTTAAATCTTCTCCTCCGCGGAAGATTTTCTTGGCTTCTTATGCCATTAAAAATCTTCGAGTTGAAGTGGAAAGGGGTCGTGCTTGTTTTAAAGTTTGTCCGCGGCGTGATCTGCAATGTGCTGAAATTGAGGGTCATGCTCCAGTTGTTTCTTCCAGTGACTCATGTTGAGCCGTCTATAAATTGAGAGAATCCATTCGCTGTATGAGTTTATTTCGTGAATAAAGGAAATGTTTTGCTTCCGAAGTTCTGAAACGTGGGGACCTACTCTTTTTATTTCAAAACAGATAGCGTTATATGATCTCTAGACCTTATTTAGCTCGAACGTTACTCCGTTCTTTTACACATAGACATTTTTAAGAGCAGTGGGATTACAATGTTGGTCGCCCTCGTAGTGGTTCTTCATCCGCGTCCCTCTATTCCGTTGTAATCACAGTCTGGGTTTGCGACGTAGACCTCGAAGATTGAATCTCCCTGGTATACAAAGATCAGAGCAACTCCAACGCTTATCCTGTTGGCTTCTACGAATCCGGGCCATCCGTCTGTGAACCAGTAAATTCCGTCCGCGTCTACTTCGACTTTGACTTCATGCTCGCGGTTGGATCGAGACCACAGATGCACCAGGCAATGCGCATCCTCTTCTAGGAGGACGTACATCCGTGGGAGGCGTAGAGATTGAAGTTGTTCTTCTGTAATGATAACTCTGTAAAAGGCTTTTGGTGGATTCTCGAATTCCATTTCTTTATTTTGTGTATGGTGATTCCTACAGGATTTCACGGGGTTCTTATATTTGTTCAAACGTGCTGCGTGTTTCAGCTTGTTATCCTGGGGTTTCTCTACGTGGTGTTTCTTAGGCCGCGTGTTTGATTTAGGCCTGAATTTCGCCTGATCTTTTTTTTAAAATTTTTGTCTGTTGTTCCTGAATGTTGAGTCATTTCACTGAGGTTGCTTCTGCAATTCTCGTGACTATACTGCCGTCTTGGTTGGCGAGCTTGCATGTTTTCAATTTTTAGAGGAATCTTATGCCAGATGGTAGTCATGCATGCTGCTCTTTAGGCTTTTATAGGGGGTATCTTTACTTTTCCCCTTTTCATTACTTCATAATTGCTTTCTTTGTACTTCAATTGTGTTTATGGCTGCTCCTAGAGTGGGTAGGTGGGCTTTCTTTCAATCGATTGACCGCATTGGTCAAACATTCCGCTTGGTAAGTCTACTTTGGGAATATGAGTTTTGATAGCATTTATTCTTTGCATTTGACCTTTTGTTCCTTTCTGTTTTCAGCTCTTGCCTATGCGTTTTGAGGGTGAATTCGCGGGTGTTATCCCTGAGCAAGTTTTCCTTTCATCTCACCTCTTATGCGATTTTCCAGTTCGCGTTCATAAGGGTGATTACGGGATGTATTGGCTTTGTCACGGATGGGGAGATTTTATCGAATCTCATGGGCTCGTGGTCGGATCCTCTATGGTTTTTATCCACAAGGGGAATGCTCGTTTTGAAGTCCAAATCATGGGTTTGGAGGACGGGGACGAGATCGTTGGCTATTCTCCTTTCGAGCCCGCTAGTATTTTGACTAATGGCTCTTATCCGTGATTGGTTTTTCTCGTATTTTTTGTAAGTTGAGGAGGTTGTTTCCGTTGAAACGTATTTCTCTTTTTTTTTCGTACATAACGAATAAAGATGGTTGTGCCCAAGATTCTTCTTGGTTTTCGTGTGATTCAGACTTGTCTTTTCGATTCATGACTTTAGTAAGTCTTTGTCTGTGATGGTTGTGCTCTTCTTTTGAGGATCCTGAAAGATTCTTTCGAGAATGTATTCCATCTCCTTTTCTTTGTGAGGTTATATAAGTGAGGCACGATTGTGTTTTCTTCCCCAGTATTTCCTGATTTTCAAATGGACGCATCAAGTGTGAACCCCTGGGCTTTTTACTTAGCCTTGGATTTTGAAGATCAGCTGCTAGAACGAGTGAGTTGTCTTCTTCTTCTTTTTTGAGAAGATTTACTCCTTTCTTTATACCTTATTCGTTTTGTTCTCTCCCAGTCGCTCCCTGCTCTTTTTGAGGATGAGACAGGTGTTACCGATCCAACCCAAGTCTTTTTATCCCTGGGCTCAGCTGTGGATTTTCCAATTCAAATAGTCAAAAGAGACTATGGGATTTTTTGGCTTGTTGACGGTTGGAGTGATTTTCTTGCATCTCAAGGGCTAGGAATGGGGACAGTCATGGTACTTCGCCATCGTGGCGGTGTTCACTTCAACGTACGTGTGCTTGACGAGGGATCCATTTGTGTGGAGAATGGTTGGGTCATGTCGCCTCCGAGGCCGGTCATCCTCCCGGATGTGTGAAATCTTTTATGTAGTTGTTGCATCGCGTATCTGTGTCCTCCTTATTTATGTATGTGCGTTATGAGACCGATGGATCGGACGTTTTTCTTGTGATGTTTGTTTGTGGTTGTACTCCTCGGAGTTTTCAGATTTATGATCATGGCATTGAACTATGTCCCCAATTATTTTGATTTTTGAGGATTCGCGCATCCTGGTCGGAGGAGCGACACGGAGAAATCTCCGATGCTTGTTGTCTTTACACTTATTGGCTCTTCCTTGAGTGATCAAGGGTCCCAATAAAGGGAGTGACGCGGAGTGAGCTCCAGCGTCATCAATTTTGACACTCGTTGGCTCGACCTTGAGAGATCAAGAGTCTCAATCAAGGGAGCGACGCGGAGTGAGCTCCAGCGTCATCGATCTTCTCATTCGTTGGCTCGACCTTGAGAGATCGAGAGTCTCAATCAAAGGAGCGACGCGGAGTGAGCTCCAGCGTCATCAATCTTCTCGTTCGTTGGCTCGACCTTGAGAGATCAAGAGTCTCAATCAAGGGAGCGACGCGGAGTGAGCTCCAGCGTCAACGATCTTCTCATTCGTTGGCTCGACCTTGAGAGATCGAGAGTCTCAATCAAGGGAGCGACGCGGAACGAGCTCCAGCGTCTTTTAAAGTTATTGGTCATTCTAGTAATTCATAGAAAACGCCCGCTAACCGCTCATCCAACTTCCTGCGGGGGCGATTATTAAATCAAAGGACAGTGTTCCAAGATTTACATAAAGTACTTTTTCAGACAATTGGCGTTCCAGGTCTTGTTCAGGATTTCTCCTTTTTCATTCTTTAACTTGTAGGCGCCAGTTTGAATGATGTCGGCTCCTACGTATGGACCTTCCCAATTTGCATCCAGCTTTCCTCCTGTCTGCACTAGTCGTAGAACTAGATCTCCCCTCTGGAATTGTCGCGGTCGAACCTTCTGGTTGTGGTACCTTGCAGCCCGTCTTTTGTATTCTTCTGCTTTCAAGGCTGCCATCATCCTTCGTTCTTCCCTCAAATGCATTTCTACTTCAAGCGCTTCTTCGTTGGTCTGTGGTTTGAATCCGGAAACACGGGCTGACGGGATCATCCGCTCAACCGGTATGACCGCATCGACACCATAAACCAGAGAAAAGGGCGTCTCTCCTGTCGGCGTCTTCGTGGATGTTCTGTGAGACCATAGCACTAAAGGAAGGAGTTCCGCCCATCTCCCTTTGGCCGTGGTTCCCAATTTCTTCCGTATGCCCTCCAAAATTTGCCGATTGGTGACCTCTGCTTGCCCGTTCGTCTGAGGGTGTGCTACAGATGAGAATTTGAGATTAATATTGAGATCTTTACAAAAAATTCGGATGGTTTCACAGTCGAACTAAGGACCGTGATCAGTGATGATTGACTCTGGGACTCCGAAGCGGCACACCAAATTCTTCCACAAGAATTTCTTCACCTTTTCAGCGGTTATGAGTCCCATAGGTTCTGCCTCCACCCACTTGGTGAAGTAGTCCACAATCAAAATCACGTATTTCAGCTGGCCAGGCGCGGTTGGAAATGGTCCTAAAATATCCATCCCCCATAGGGAGAAAGGGCATGCACCATAGATTTCCTTCATAGTTTCCGCGGGCTGATGGATAGCATTTCCATATTTTTGGCACGCGTCACACTTCTTGATGAATTCCTGAACGTCTTGCTTCATCGTCGGCAAATAGTATCCCGTCCTCATGATCTTGACTGTTAATGCTCTCCAACCTTGGTGGTGCGCACATACGCCAGAGTGTAGTTCTTGTATAATCATCATTCCTTCTTCTGTAGCAACACATGTTAGATCAGGCTGTGTAAAACTTTTTTTGTAAAGCCGTCCATCGCGGACAGTGAATCTTGCTGCTCTCATCTTGACTTGTTTGGCCTCATGCCTTTCCGCGGGAAGAATTCCTTTTTCCAGGTATTCCGCTATGGGCGTCCTCCAGTCGTTCTCTCCATTTGTTTCAATGAAAAAAACTTCTTTCACAAGTCCACGGCCTTCTCTTTTCTCGAACATGAATTCTGCACCGACTTCGGATGGCATCGCCGCGCCTACCCTTGCCAGAGCGTCTGCCTGCTGGTTTTCTTCCCTCGGGACCGCCGTTATTTTGAAACTCAAGAAGGCCCTCCGTAAGGCCAGGACTTTTCTCATGTAATCCGGCATTAAACCTGTTTTGGCCTCATATTCCCCTTCTATCTGTCTCGCCAAGACCTCAGAATCTGTATAGGTAATCACGCTCCTAGCTCCTCTTGACAGTGTTATTTCTAAACCCGCTATGAGAGCTTCATACTCAGCCTCGTTGTTCGTTGCTTGGAAGGCGAGCTTATAAGCGTAGTTCGCTACCTGCCCCTCAGGGGATACTAAAGCTATTCCAGCTCCACAACCTGCTTGATTGACTGCTCCATCAACATTCAAAACCCAACTCCCGTCTTCAAATGATGCCTGTTATTTAAAACTTGTTTCACAGATGAAATCTGCCAGGGTTTGTGCCAGCGCTGCCTTCCGTGGTTTGTAGTCGATGTCAAATTCCGACAATTCTACAGCCCATTTCGTCATCCGTCCCGAGAGGCAAGGGGAGTGCAGGATTTGCCTTAAAGGAAGGTTGGTTAAAACCTGGACTGGGTGGTCTTGGAAGTAAGGCCGTAGTCTCCTTGCTGCGAATACTAAGCACAGAATCATTTTCTCGATCGGTTCATATCTCGTTTCAGCATCTTGTAAGACTCTGCTTATGTAATAAATTGGATATTTCTCTTCGCGGGTGAGTACTGCACTGATGGTTGCACTTCTGACGGCCAAGTAGAGATGTAGGTCTTCAAGCCTTTCGGGTCGGTGTAAGGTTGGCAGCTTCGTTAGATAATCTTTCATCCCTTCGAAGGCTTTTTGCAAGTCTGGTGTCCACTGGATCGGTCCTTTCTTCTTTAGCAGAGCGAAGAAAGGCAGAGATTTATCCGCGAGGCAAGAGCAGAATCGACTGAGATAGTTGACAGCGCCGTTGAGAGCTTGGACTTCTTTGATCGTTCTGGGCGGACGCATGCCTTGAATTGCTGCAATCTTTTCAGGATTTACATCTATTCCTCGCTGGCTAACCAAGAATCCCAAAAATTTTCCAGAATCAACGCCGAAAACACACTTTTCCGCGTATAAGTTTAATCCTCCGCGCCTCAGAGAGTCGAAGGTCTCCTGCAGATCAGCAGCGTGATCTTCTGCTTTCAAGCTTTTTACCACGATATCGTCCACATAGATTGATACGTTTCTCCCAGTCTGGGCTCGAAAGATCTTGTCAACAGTTCTCTGGAATGTGGCCCCCGCATTTCTTAATCCGAACGGCATAACCTGATAGCAGAAAATCCCCTGATTGGTAATGAAGGTTGTGGCCTTCTTATCGAGGGGATCCATACGGATTTGGTTATACCCTGAGTATGCATCCAGAAAACTGAGGACAGCATTCCCGAAAGTTTCATCAACCAACTCATCAATTGAGGGAAGTGGGTAACTATCCTTGGGACACGATTTGTTGAGGTCCGAAAAATCAACACACATACGCCACTTCCCATTTGACTTTCTGACCAGAACCACATTGGACAGCCATTCAGAGTCTTCTACTTCCTCAATGAAACCGGCATCCAGTAACTTTTCTGTTTCTTCTTTTGCAGCGAGGGCTTTTTCAGGTGCCATCTTTCTCTTTTTCTGAGCAATCGGCCTAGCATCATGTTTTATCCTGAGGGTGTGCAAGGCGATTGATGGAGGGACCCCCAGTAGATCTTTTGGTGACCAGGCGAAAATGTCTCTCGACCTTGCTATTATGTCGAGGACTCGCTCTTTCTCTTCAGGCTCTAATGCTTGCCCCATATATACTCTTTCTTCTGGGTTGGAGAATGGAGAGTGAACCTGTCTCTCATCAGCGGTTGGAATTTCCCTTGCCGTGGGTCTTACCTTCAATTCTGCTTCAGTACCGGTACCTTCTTGATCGGTTTCTTCTACAAGCTCCTTCCGCGAGTTTTCTGCCTTCTTTTCAGTTGTGCTCGCAGCATATTCTTCAATCTGCATTACTTCTCTTTTCTTTCTCAGGGATGTTAAGTAACAACTCCGGCTCTCTGGTTGTTGTCCGCGGACTTCACCTACTTCTCCTCCTATTACTGGGAACTTGGCCAGGAAATGGTAGATAGAGACCACCATCTGAAACTTGTAGAGTGATACTCTTCCTAGCAGGGCATTGTATACTGTTGGGACCCGCACGACGGTGAAAACTATGTTTTCCATCCTTCGTCTTGGAGCTGATCCGAGCACCACCATCAGCTTAATGGTTCCTGCGACTGGTATTTCATCTCCAGAGAAAGCAACTAATGTCCCTGAATATGGCTTGAGTGCTGTTGCTGAGACTCCGAGTTGCAAAAAGGCTTCCCATGCGAGTATATCAACCGATGATCCTGTGTCAATGAACACCCTTTTTGACAGTCTTGGTTGCTATTTGAGCATGTATGACCAGCGGGTCGGAATGAGGCATTCTTACATCTTCCGCGTCTCTTGCTGTGAATACCATTTCCGCGTGCGGCGTGTGGGCAATTCGTCTGCTCGCCGCGGAGGGTGGTTGCTTTCCTTCTCGCTCATAATTCCTCCTCTCCTGGTTGCTGGCTCCTAAAAGAGAGGGTCCTCCGGCTAGAGTGTCGATGTATCCTTCGGGTTCTGGAATACGCTCGACCGCGGACCTCAACCTTCCTTCCTGCTCCCGGGGGGGCCTGATTCACTGACCCCTGAGGGGGCGGTGGACCGTTATGGCGTCCTCTCCGCCATCGACGCCCTTGGCCCCTCCCTCGATACGGCTGTGGTGCCTCCTCGCGCTCTCTGTACCGGTCGGGATCCCTGTTTTGATGACGAGGATATTCCTCGCCTTGCATGTGACGCTCAACCAGGTGCCGATCGTCCCTTCTATTCTGGTGGTGTTCGCGAGGATGGTTTTCCCGGTCATGGTAATCATCTCTCCGTGGTTGATGGCTTCTATTGCGGTCATCTCCTTCTCTTCGATCATTTCTCTGATGACGATGCTCCTCCCTCCTGTCTTAATTGAGGTGGACTTCGTCATTTTGCCGGTGGTGTCCCGCCGATGGTTGTTTGGGGGGGTTTCGCTGCCCCTTTATCCTTCCTGAACCTTCCAGCCAGCTTGCTGAAAAAGCCTTGATGCCCGCCATTTGCTCTTGAACTCGACGCGGCTGCTTCTTCTGCATCTATTTGTCGAGACACCAGATCCCTTAACTGGTCATAACTCCTGGGTTTCTTCCTGAATAAGTAAGTCTTGAAATCACCCTCCGCTAGATTGCCCATGAGGATGATAGTCGCGGATTCATGATTGAAATTCGGGATTTGGACAACTACACTGGTGAATCGGGCGAAGAAGTGACCCAGGGTTTCATCTCCTCCTTGCTTGATTGAGTTCATGTCTAACATGGTTTTCTTTCTTGACCGTGCACTTCCAAAGTGGGATTGAAAAATCCGGTTCAAATCAGAGAAACTGCTAACTGAACCCTTCGGTAGGTTGGTGAACCAGGTTAAGGCGATCTTGGTGAGGGTCGATGGGAAACTCCGACATAGCATGGCATCATTGTATTCGTTGATCCCCATTGCAGTCATGAAATGACACATATGATCTTCTGGATCTGTGGTCCCATCGTATTTCATAAGATTCACATCCCTCCATCGCTTGGGGACCGGTGCTCGGCAAATATCTTGAGTGAAAACAGAGGGCAGAGCATCAGGGACGTCAACTTTCATTTGCGTTGAGCCAGACTTGGTGGAAGTCGATACGTCAGTTGAATGTTCTCCTCGTCGATGTTTGCTGGGTCGCATGTTAACCCCTTGCGCGCCCTGATGCAGGGGATCGAATCCATGTCCTGACGCTCCGGGTGCAGGGTTCCCATACTGATTCGGATTGATCATTTCTGCCGCGTCTGGCTGTCCATACGCGTCATATTGCTGGTCGTGAGTTCTGGGCTGGCCTTGGTACATGTTCTCATAACCATGGTAATGTCGCGGCTCGTTTATTGGTTGATGCTGGTGTTGAAGCTCTGGTGCTGGTTGATAATAATATTGTGGCGCGGGGGCCGGTTGATAATAAGGCTGAGGCTCGGGAACTTGTGGGTAGTAATAATGCGGCTCTTGCTGCACCACATGTGGCACGTACACAGGCGGTATGTATTCCGGCACGTACGTCGGGAAATAGGGGGCACATATGGCGATGCCCACATGCTTTGTTGTTCCCCTGATTGGAGTACAGATGGATTGTACATACTAGTGGCCTCTTGCTCTGGCATTGTGCTTTGGCTCATTTCGTCCGAGTCTTCGTTGTTGTACATGTTTCCTGTTTGAAACGAGTCACTGACAGTTTTGTTAGTAAAAATGCCTGGCAGGAAGTTTGTTATCTTATATTTTTAGATAATCATTCTCATACCCCCTTCTTCGTGGGGGTTTTTCTAGAGGCCTGTGCGTTTCTTGTAGATTAGAAGGCTGTCTAATCGGGACCGTGGATATGCGATGTTCTAGACCTAAAACATATGTAGATTATTTAATAAAAATTTAAAATTGAACCCCTCAGGGTGAGTGGGTTCCCACAGACGGCGCCAGTGATGAAGCCTCCCCAAGAAAATTGTACAAGGGACCCACTTTCGATGGGCCCCCGGGGGCTTAGACACGAATAAATATTTTTGTATTACACGGGCTTACCTGACACGCGAATCGATTCGTTCACTATTCAACCTGGGCCGCGTTTCACTCGTGTTCATAAATTTAACCGTAACCCCACATGTTCTCATGGGAGTTCATCCATTTGTTTTATGAGTTAAGGGTTCATACCTGTCCGCAGAGATTCACCTGAAATGTGTGGTTTGTCGCGGATATTTAGGATCCTACCCTTTCTTTCTCTCTATGCTTCTGAAATCTCTGCGGATACTTCGTAGATTCCGCGGTTATCCTCTAGTTTGTTCTTCTTCTTCTCTTTTCTTTTTCGTCCTTTTTTCCTCCCCTTTCTTCTCCTGTTCACTTCCCTATTTATATGGCTCGGCCAGGGACCCCTTCTTTGACACGTGTCATTATTGAGTTGACACGTGTGATTATCGTGGGTGGTGGGCATGATGGACATGTGTCATTATTTTATATCCGCGTCCTCCTTATACCCCAGTTCTCCTTGGATGCCGTTTTTGACATGTCCGCGTCCGAATCTTTATTATTTCCGCATGGTTTCATCAAAGATATCTACCATATCTAATTAAGGTAATTTAGAATCTTCCACTAAAATCCTAATATACCTTTCATAACCCTAATTGTTACCCCATCTACTCCCACTCGAATTTTTGTAACCATTACAAAATCTTTTGACAATTGTATAATCAAGATAGTAAATTTTCATAAAACTTAAAATTTTGACAAATTAATATGTGAATCAAATTCACATAAAATCCATCCCATATGAAATTTATACAAGAAAGTTGAAAACCTGGACGTACAAATCAACCTTTTGACTTAGTAATTAAACAACTCAGTGAATGAAGAAAACAACTTTCTAAAGGTGAACAATGGTCGTCTTGTGAAGTCGACGGCATGATCGACCAAGCGGTTTAAAAAAAAAACGCTAATTGTGAACCGATTTCACGTTTGAAATTTTATATATCCAATCGATCAAAATCATAATTATAATTTAAATCATATATAGTATTCCATATATCAAATATATTGCTAAATTGAATGAAAACTTAACAAGAAAATCAATTGATCATATCAATGTATGCAAGAGGCTCTGATGCCACTGTAGGAAAATTAGATGCACAGCGGAATTGTAGAAAACTATTTTCTAACATCTAATTAGGGATCTCATGTATGAATTGATATGAACAATATAGAAGGGAAAAGTCGTACATTTTCTTGTGCGGAACCTTGATTCGAAAACACCTTTGGAGAATAGAGCATCAAGCACGACTCCTCTACTTGGTCCACACGAGCACGGAATTGAATCTCCTTGTCTCCGTTTGCTAGAACGAACGATCGAAGGATTGCAACTCACACCTAACACTTTAGGGATGTTATTGGCTTTGGTGAGAGAAGAAAAGATGCACGATTGCCAAAAATTAGGTTAAGACTTATTCTCAATAAGTCTCCTTATATAATGTATAAACTAGGTCAAACTTATTCCTAATAAGTCACCTTTTATCTTTTATCATCTATGCACAATATCTTTCCATAAAGATATTATATCAAAAATAATAACTTATTATTATCATTAATCAATTATCCAATTCCTAATACTCTTTTGTGTATGACCTTATAGGACCCGAATAAAATAACAATAGATTAAATCCAATTTAAAATCCAATTCAATCCATAAATTAAAGTTGGCTTCTAGCAAAGCACTATAACCCTATTATATCATTAGTATTTTGCACATCAATTAAAGGACACATATTCCCTCATCGATAAGGGCCTGTATTGCTGTAACTACTAATTCTCCTATGAAAGATTTGGGAAGATGCAAACATCAGCAAAGAATCAGATGCGTAGATCGAAGCAGCCGAGTAGCCCTTCGCGATTCCTAACATTCCTAACATAATTCGCGATCAAAATGGTTCGATCACAATATAGACAGCTGGCACGTGCAGCCTTTAGAACTCGAACTCGAGTTCGCTCGCGTCCTTTGAAAGAAAAGCAGGAAGTTCACAGATTTTCTTCATTTGGTTCGCAAGTTTTTCAGGAAAAATGATTCAAGGAGAGATTATACCAACCACGAGGCAAAAATCAAGCCATTTTTCAACCATACTAAAAATCGCGTACAACTCTTTCGAACTTATCTTCAATTCCTTGCATATTATTCTTTTAAAAATTGCACATGAAGGAATGCATGCTGGGATATATGATGAACTATCCCAATTGCAAAGAAGAAAGAGATACATGAAGTTGTGGTAGTTTGGCCGCGAATAAAAAGCCTTATGATTTTTCAACAAAAGGGCAGATAGCGTTCGTAATGTACGAGTTAAAGTCACGAGCAGCAAGGTTCCAATTTGATTGAACGACTGGCCAAAAATTCGTGAAAAGGTATATTTATAACTACAATTTATAATTTCCACTTGCTTCGTTGTGTAGACCAGCCCTGTTCCACAGTTTGTGTGTGCTCAATAAATCCTACAATCAAATATAAATCCATCCAAGAGATGGATTTGCGTAAAGCACAATAAGGCAGGGGACTGATTACAAAGATTCAAGGAAGGCGACCTTTCCCTTTCACGAATCACTTTCGAGGCCCGGATTCGCGAAAGCTACAGGTGATCTCAACAGGGCATAGATCTTGAGCTAATCACTCACGAATACCCCTACTAATTTTAATTTTTCACTATATATGTATTATGTGAAAATATAACATTCCATGCCAAGCATCGCAAGTTTCTGGTTCCCATCCCCGTAGGGTGTGTCAATCAATCGCGAGAAGCCATAGTCATTAGTGTATATGCGAGTATAAGCTACCTCCAAAAATAATTCCGAGTCCACGAGTGATTTCTTGAACACCTTAGGTAGTCCTGAATTATCCTCATTCTCATATTCTTTCAAAATTACAGAGGGGATGCAAGCTTGAGAAACAAGGTGATTTGTCCCAAATCGCGAAGAAAAAGCCTTTTGCTGGCTCAGTGAAAGGAAGAGGATCGTTCGCGAATAGCAGTCAAGCAGGATGCAATTCGAGAGTCAATTCATTCGCGAGAAGCAGTGAAAACAGAGGAGCTCGGCACGCGGGCTGAATAAACACCGAGTTACCAGCTTTAGCTTGAAATTGAATTTGCTGGGAAACCCATGGATCAAGCACGCACCATTTAAAGTGAAAATAGTAATTGAGATCTGCACAGTTGAAATCAAAGTTGGGCACACATTCGCAATAGAGAGCAGCCAACAATCCATCGCAAAAACCAAGTATTATTCGCAAGTAATCACAGGACTAGGTCTCCATCAATTGCTGGCCGCGAACGTGATCATTGGAAGTAAATCTCAACCCCTGATTAAACTATCAAAGCTAGAGGTTCTAGCAGATTCAGATCGTGAAGTTGTGTAATAAAAAAATAAACTTGCTTTAATTCCTTTGATGTCTCTTAACTAATTTATAATAGAATATTCACTTCACACCGTCGGGTTGCCACGATGGTGATAATGTGTACGACGGCGATGGTTCATGTTCATTTGCTAGACCTAAATCGTGATGCTGTGAGCAAAAAGAAAATCCATTGAGACGGAATGACTTCGAGAGAGCGGTGGCTTCATTGATCATGAAGTTTCAGATCCAAGACAGAAGAATACATCCTTAAATATATATATATGCAAAGCTTTCTGCTTTCATCTTCAAAGGATTTCAAGAAGAGAGCTTGTCCACGAACGAGGCATAACTACTGCTCCTTTTCTTTGCGAACAACCTGCACCCGCATATTCTGCTCGCGAACAGGAAGCTAGTCTCGTCTAGTTTATTCATAACATATCCGTGTTATTTATATGCATAAAATTCTAGCATGTTACAAACTAACCTACAGAAAGAGTCATTCGCCAAATTTCTGACAATCAGATAAGGAAGATTGTTCGCGAAGATGCGGAAGAACACGTCGATGGCCTGCGGGTTTAGTTCTCCCCATTCTTTCTTCACTCACGAAGCAAAGAATACTCTTCGAATACGGGTTATGCAACAACTGACACCAACAAATTACAAGCCTCCTATGTGTAGGCAAAGTTGTGTTCCTATACGAAAGGGATCGTGCAATTCAAATATTCAAATTAAACTCTAACTATGCTAACTCCCTCTCCCCAACAAATAATACAAGAATCCCTCCCGATGTAGTTAATTCAGGATCGAATCCACGAGGAGGTATGTCAGCGCTTCCCTTGTTGTAATCACGATCAAACTTTCGACCTCAGAAGACACTCGATATCGATATGTCTGGTCGATATCGACCTCAGTTCTGGTCGATTTCCAGTAGAGTTCATGCAGAAGACAAAAGAAGCAAAGTCGAACCTCGATATCGACGTTAGACCTCGATATCGACCTTACCCAGTCGATTCCGATGTTTGTCACAGAAACTGTTTTGAGTAACCAATTGTCGGAAAAGTGTCCGAAGAACGTAGAATGGTAAAGAAGGATGATCAGAAATCAAAACTTAAACTTTTATGTGAATTCAATAAACTTAAAGCTTCCAAAGTCGGGGTTTCATGCCACAACGATAACAATGCAAGTTTTATGCTAAAGTTATGAAATTTAATGCCTTTCCGTCAAATAACTTTCATTACCAACACTTAGGTGATTAGAGGCTCTTGCATAATTCCTAAGAGTTACTATCCAATTCATGAGTAATCCAAGTTCACAATATGAGTGACTTTCGCTTCAATAATGCAAATAATGAATCTCCCTAACTTTCGCAAAGGAATCATGCATAGGATGGAAGACGGAATCGCATAAAAGTCATACCTTTGATGCACTTACCTTAGATTGCTATCGTCGGGCTCACCCCGACCCTAGAAGTGGGTTGACTACTCGCTTCTCATCATGCAACTCATCATCATCATTGAAAGAAAACTACTTTAAACTGAACTATGAAAGAAAGAATACCACCGGACAAAGCCAAACCTCCGCTCTCGCTTCTCTCCAACCTCCATTCGGCTCTCCTCTCTCTCCGTACAAATTATCTGGGATAAACTACTAAAACTCGATGTGCTTGGATGATTAAACTCAACCCTAAAGGCCTCTAGATATAGATATAGAACTTTGCTGTCCAAAGACTTGAAACTTTATCTTTATTCTCTAAGATAAAACTTAAATAAAGTAAAAACTAAAATTTCTATGGTAAAACTAGCTAAAGTAATAGCTCTGATGTTGAAGATAAGAAATCTCGACTTTAGGATAGATGTGCAAGCTTCGCATAGAATTCTATCAAAATCTGAGTCGGATTCCTCTGCTGGGCAACATCGATATCGACCTTCAGACGTCGATATTGACCTCTCTAAAACTCTATCTTGAGCTCTCCTTCTTCTACTCGGACTAACACTCGACTTCTATCTTTTATCTCGATATGGGCACTCAATATGGCCCATCAATCCTCGATATCAACCTCTGGTGTCGACATGCTCTGTTCTCTCCTTGCTCGATTTCTGCCTGTGTTGTTGTACTCGATGTCGAGGTCTCTAGTCGATTTCGACCTCTTCAGAAGACTTCGAGTTCTTTTTCCGCTCTTTCAAATCTGTCCATTTTTGTCCTGTTTTCTGCGAAATCACATAGAAATTCATGCAGACCCATATATTTGACAATAATGCATAAACTACACTAATCCCATGTATTCCCACTAATATGCATGCAAATGATGATAAAATGGACTTATATGTGCATGGAAAATATGGCAATTTGCGCGCACATGAAACACCCCATATTTAAGCTTGCTTGTCCCCAAGCAATACCTTTATTGGTCATTCAGGGGAAGAAAGTAAACTCTCAACATCATAGATTCATTTTTCATATGTCCCTACAATCAATTGCCATCCTCGATAAGGTACTAATGTCAACCAAATTCATGCCTGTGCATAAAAGCAATTTCATACTCATAAAAGGATGCAAAAACAATTTTAGCGACATAGCATTAATAATCAAGAGGACTTTTGCAAGCTTGTGAGAAGTAGATTGGTAAAAGGCTAAAGGTGGGCTAGTATTTGGCCATGTGGTGTTAAATGCGGGGAAATAAACTTTCTTTCCAAAACACTCCACATTCCTTCTTCATAATGTCTCACCTTTCAGTCATCGCTTAATGCTTTTATTCAATATAATGCTTTTACCTCTCTAACCTTAGCACTGCCTTCTTGCGAGTCGCAAACATGGGTGTCATGAATGGCCCCGGATACCTAGTACTTCGGACTCCTCACCTTGTGTCCCATCTCACTGAACTAACATCCCAACGAGCAGGGTCGACCAACCTTTATCTCCTGAGGTGATCGGATTTTTTCTCGCTCATTAAATTTTCCATATTTCATAATTTCTTTCATTCCTGCCAACAACTTCATAAATAACATGCACAACTCCATATAATAACGTCAAAGATGACATCCATTCTTAACATAGTCCCCGGATAGGGTATAAGGTATAAAATGGGCAAGATGTATTATATGTGGAGCAATAATGATCATGATAAGGCTCATATATGGCTTGTGACTTTTGCAATATGCATAGGTAAAGCTAGGATATGAATTTGTTTATGTAAGCACTTGTATGGAATTTCATAAAAAGTCCTCCATCATCTTATCATGCACATGTCAAAAGCAACTTCAAATTTTTCATCTCCTTTATTTTTTTCTTTTTGTACTTCATTGGGACTTCCCTTAACTAGGCAATTTCATGTTATATCTCTAATGAATCTAATTTTGCATCATAGAGCTCTTTTTTATACTTCCATGACTTTTTTTTTCTTTTTTTTTTCAAAAATAATATATAAACTAAGTATGCATTAAGATAAATATGAAAATCTAAACTAAGTATGAATATGCAAGTAAGCCTTTCCCCTACCCCATACTTAAAGTTTACAGTGTCCTCACTGTATTAGAACTAGGTTTAAGAAGAACTTACTAAACCGTCACGAAGTTCAGGAGTCGAAGAAGACAGCAGGCATGGTCGATATCAACCTTTCAACATCGGAATCGACCTCTGTATGTCGATTTCTAGCTCAAGCTTCAGGGTGATCTGGCCTCGACCACAAGCCCATCTAAATCGACCTTAAGGTCGATGTCGATCTCGAACATCGATTTTGATGTCTTTTCTGTGTTCTTTTCTCTTTCCTGCAACTTGTTAAAAACAAAACCAAAACAAAAAAATTGCAAAACAATAGAGTGTAGTATCTCAAACCAAAGTAAAAACTGTCTAAAACCAAAACTAAGTCTTTGTTACAAGCCCTAGGCTTTTAAGTCGCTAGGCCGACTTCTTCCTTTGCGCTCCTCAAGGCGGCATCTGTAGAGCCCATGTGGCTTGGGCCTCAAATATTACTCATTTCTTGTCACGCAGCTGCATTCCGCCGGGATGGATTTGATTCACCGTGAATGGTCCTAAATTCTTATCTTTAAATCTCGTAGGGAACCAATGGTCCTTGGATTTGGCAACAAAAACTTTGTCTCCTATCTCATATTGGCTCGAATCATCATCGGATACCTTACATAAGCGCACATGCCAAGGCACACCTCTTCCAAATAATGATAAATCTTTAATTGTAATGGAACAGGAGGAATCCGTACCTTGACTTACCTTCTTATCTGTCTGTGACTCAGGTCGACATCGATCTTCAGAACTCGATATCGAGGTTTATTGTACTCCTGGATGATCAGTGGATTTGGAGAGTTCTCCCTCGATATGATCAGGTCGATTTTGACCTTCAGAGATCGATATCGAGGTCTCTATTCCACCCTTCTCAGTGCTGATGGTGGTCGATTTCATCACTAGGGCATGGTCGATATCGACCTTGCTGCTTGATTTCGATGTTCCTCCTTCTCCTCCATCGACACCATACTTATGACCTAACACAGAATCTTGAACATTATTAGTCGATATCGACTTACCTGGGTCGATTTCGATGTTCTGTTTGGCTCCTTCGTTCAAGATTGCCACAACTTCCTCTATTTGGGCTTCTATGGCCCTCTTTTCTAGCTCTTTTTGTGTCATACTCTTTATCTGGGCTTCTCCACATGCAATGTAGACACCATTGATGGCTTTTATCTCCATTGGCCCTTGATTTTTCACCGTCTTGTTGAGGGCATAGTCTACTCTATCACCTCGTCACTAATTGTGAATGAGAGCAATCCTTTCTTCACGCTAATGTTGGCATCGACGGTCGCTAGGAATGGCCTACCTAAAATAATGGGACAAGCAGGGTCCTCCGCTATATCAACAACTAAGAAATTAGTAGGGACAAAGAATTTACCTACTTGTACTGGCACATCCGTTACCATCCCTGTTGGAATTACTACCGTATTGTTTGCCATGTATAGTCTTGCAACCACGGGCTCCAGAGGACCTATCTTTACATTGTGCCATATTGTTAGTGGCATCATGCCAGCGCTAGCGCCCAAGTCAACTAAAGCATTAAATTTGAATTGACCTAAGCCTATAGCGATAGAAAACTTACCTGGGTCCGCCCGCTTTTGTGGTAGCTCCAACCTGTTGCACTCCTCTGCGATCTCAGAAAGCGATCGCTTCTTACCCAATATGTCCTTAAGGAACCTTACATACGATGACATCTCATGAAGTGCTTCTGTGAATGGTATAGAGACGTTAAGTCCTTGAAGCATCTTCACAAACCGCTGAAACTTCTTTTCTGCTGGGTCCTTAATCATCTTTTTTGTTGGGAATGGCAACACCTTCTTCCTTCCCGCGGTTGTAGTTAGGTCGACATCGACATCAGTAGGGTCGACATCGACAGGAGGAGTCGATTTCTGTGGTGACTCAGCATCAGGGTCAACATCGACTGGAAGGTCGGCATCGACGTCCCCTTGGTCGATATCGACAGGGAGGGTCGATATCGATTTTTGTTCTGGCTCCTTTTCCTCCGCTTTTGCACGGGCGTTTGTAATTGACGACCACTCCTTAGGTTCATTGCCACAATATGTCCAGTGGTTTTGCCCTTTTGGTTAGGCACAGTTGATCCAGGGAATGATCTTGACGCTTTGGGTGTTGCCTCCGCCAATTGACCCATTTGGGTCTCCATGTTGCGCTTCCAAATGTCGATCTCCCCAAGTCTAGAATTAATGCCCTGCAGCTGAGTATGGATGGAGTTGTTGGCTTTTTTGAACTCAGCATGGTTCCTCCGCATCTCATCAAAAATGATTTGCAGGTCATCCTTCCTTGTCTCCCGCTCAGGGTGCCCTCGTGCTCTATATGGTGGGGGGTCCCTTTGTTGATAGAACCTTTGATCGCCCCAATATGGTTGATGGCCCCCTCCATAGGAGCCTCTCATCCACTTGGCTTCCTCATGTTTTTCCGCCATGGATACTTACTCAGTATGTGGACAGGCACTAGTGTTATGCCTTGTAGAGCCACATTCCTGACAAGTTTGATTGTTGCTCAGGAACCTGACTTGCTTTTGAAGGCGGCGCGTCTGATCGTTGTGGAATTGTTGCCTCACATCAGGATCTATCTCCCTTGGAGGCTCATATAATGGCATTGATGGGGCAGGCCTTGCATCATAGGCCGCAGCAGCCCCATAGGTGTTATCAAAGTTAACAAGCCTCTCAATGGTCTCCCAGGCCTCCGTTGGTGTAAGCTCAATGTACCGATAAGAGGTATATGAATTGATCCTCTCTTTATTCGGTGCATCAAGGGCGTTGTAGAATATCTCCTGGATGACATATGGAAGTTGCCCATGCGTCGGGCATGATCTCAGCAAGTCCTTAAATCGCTCCCACGCCTGTGCTAGTGTTTCACCTTGCTTTTGTTTGAAAGTCGTGATCCTTTGCTGCAGCATCACTGTTTTAGAAGGTGGAAAGAACTTATTCAGGAATGCATCCTTCATCTCCGCCCATGTCCTCAGTGAGCGTGGAGCCAAACTCTCAAGCCATTGTAATGCCTTCCCTGCCAAAGACCATCGAAAAGATTTTAGTCTCACATACTCTAAATTTACTCCATCAACAACTGTTTCACATAAGTCCATAAAAGTAGAGATGTGTTGCAGAGGGCATTCATTAGGTCTTCCTTTAAAAGTATTTATTTTTATTTCAGAAAGGAAGTTTATTTTAATTTCATATTTGGAATGAGGAATTAGTATAGCGGATTCAGGAACGTGAAGCGGCGGATGCATGTATTACATTGCCTTATGTGGATACTGATTGAGTCTCTCTTTGGCTTGTCTTCGCGCATCCTCCTCCCTATCAGCACGGGCTCGCTCTGTAGCAGCGGCGGCCCTCTCAGCAGCGATTGTAACATTATGATCCTCAATCTCCTTCCTCAACCGCTCAATGGTCTCAGCCTACGTCTCGTTGTCAGCCATGATGCGAATTGCTTTGTTGCGAAGATGAAAGAAACGTTCAGGCTCATTGATGGGTTCCAGGATAGGTCCACGACCAGAACGTCGCATAAACCTGCAAAATAAACTCTAAAAGATCATGAGAAAACTTAGGTGGCGATTGATTGCCTCCCCGGCAACGGCGCCAATTTGTTCGTTAGAAAGGGATCGTGCAATTCAAATATTCAAATTAAACTCTAACTATGCTAACTCCCTGTCCCCAACAAATAATACTCCCTCCCAATGTAGTGGTAGGGTAATTCAGGATCGAATCCACGAGGAGGTATGTCAGCGCCTCCCTTGTTGTAATCACGATCAAGCTTTCGGCCTCAGAAGACACTCGATATCGATATGTCTGGTCGATATCGACATGAGTTCTGGTCGATTTCCCGCAGAGTTCCTACAGAAGACAAAAGTAGCAAATTTGACATCGAGTGGAACCTCGATATCGACGTTAGACCTCGATATCGACCTTACCTAGTCGATTTCGATGTTTGTCACAAAAACTGTTTTGCGTAACCAATTGTCGAAAAAGTGTCCGAAGAACGTAGAATGGTAAAGAAGGATGATCAGAAATCAAAACTTAAAACTTTTATGTGAATTCAATAAACTTAAAGCTTCCAAAGTCGGGGTTTGATGCCACAACGATAACAATGCATGTTTTATGCTAAAGTTATGAAATTTAATGCCTTTCCGTCAAATAACTTTCATTACCAACAATTAGGTGATTAGAGGCTCTTGCATAATTCCTAAGAGTTACTATCCAATTCATGAGTAATCCAAGTAAACAATATGAGTGGCTTTCACTTCAATAATGCAAATAATGAATCTCCCTAACTTTCGTAAAGGAATCATGCATAGGATGGAAGACGGAATCGCATAAAAGTCATACCTTTGATGCACTTACCCTACATTGCTATCATCGGGCTCACCCCGACCCTAGAAGTGGGTTGACTACTCGCTTCTCAACATGCACCTCATCATCATCATTGAAAGAAAACTACTTTAAACTGAACTATGAAAGAAAGAATACAACCGAACAAAGCCAAACCTCCGCTCTCGCTTCTGTCCAACCTCAATTCGGCTCTCCTCTCTCTCTCCCTATAAATTCTCTGTGATAAAATACTAAAACACGCTGTGCTTGGATGATTAAACTCAGCCCTAACGGCCTCTAGATATAGATATCAAACTTTGTTATCCAAAGACTCGAAACTTTATCTTTATTCTCTAAGATAAAACTTAAATAAAGTAAAAACTAAAATTGCTATGGTAAAACTAGCTAAAGTGATAGCTCTGACGTTGAAGATAAGAAATCTCGACTTTAAGATAGACGTGCAAGCTTCGGATAGAATTCTATCAAAATCTGAGTCTGATTCCTCTGCTGGGCAACATCGATATCGACCTTCAGACATCGATATCGACCTCTCTAAAACTCTATCTTGAGCTCTCCTTCTTCTACTCGGACTAGCACTCGACTTCTATCTTGTATCTCGATATGGGCACTCGATATCGACCATCAATCCTCGATATCGACCTCTGGTGTTGACATGCTCTGTTCTCTTCTTGCTCGATTTCTGCCTGTGCTGCTGTAGTCGATGTCGAGGTCTCTAGTCGATTTTGACCTCTTCAGAAGACTTCGAGTTCTTTTTCCGCTCTTTCAAATCTGTCCATTTTTGTCCTGTTTTCTGCAAAATCACGTAGAAACTCGTGCAGACCCATATATTTGAAAATAATGCATAAACTACACTAATCCCATGTATTCCCACTAATATGTATGCAAATGATGATAAAATCGAGTTTTGAACTCGTCTACCCATTTGCCAGCCATTTCAGCATCCTCAAACCAGGAGGAGGGTAAGGATTGGTTTACCTGGATAAGTGCAGGGGGATCGACGGCAGGCTCAGCATTCTTTCTTCAGGCTTTTGTTGGAGCGGTCGACTTGACGGCGCTTCAAATCTTTTGAGAGTGGCTTTCCTGGAGCGCTTGGGAGGTGGAGACGTCTTGGCTTTAGCGGCCTTGTGCTTCTTCGGGGACGGGGGAGGAGGAGGAGAAGTAGGAGAGGGAACAGGTTCCGGCTCCTCTTCCTCTTCTTCCTCTGACCCCGAGCCCTCAGCAGACTCCTCAACCTCATCTCCCTCGGCCTCCTCGTCATCATCAACCTCGTCGTCCTCCTCAGCTTCCTCTTCCTCCGGTTCCTCTCCTGCTGGAACCTCCTTCTCCGCTTCTCTCTTGGCCTCTTCCTCGGCCTTTTTCTTTTTCTGGGCCTCTTCCTCGGCCTCTTTCTTTTTCTGGGCATCTTTCTCGGCCTCTTTTTCAGCATCTCTCTGTAGAATCTCCTCAAGATCTTCCTCTTCCTCCTCTTCCTAGGCAATGACCTTTTTCTTTCCCTTAAGCTTCTTACTGAGGGGCGTCTTTTTCAAGCGCTTCGTGGACTGTTTGATTTCGGAAAGGGTGCTCTCAGGGACGGTGCTCGGGACAATGGTCTCAGGGGTAGGTTAGGGTTGAGGGGAAGACACGAGGGGGGTTTGACGTCCTTTGGAGGTAGCGCCAAGTCTTTTGGGGGTGGAGGTTTTCTTGGATTTGGGTGCCATGGATGTGAATGGTAAAAATTTTAGAGAGAAGATGAAGAAGATGGTCTAAAGGTCAGAGAGAATAGAGAGAAAAACGATGGTCTCTGAAGATGTGAATAGTGGGGGTAAAGATTGTGTGGTTTAAAAAGGGAGCGGGTGAGGTAAGTTGATGGGACAAGGTGGTAGTTTCCAAGGTAATAACTCTAACTCATCATATCACTGCCATATTTTCAAAATCAGTTTTACCAAAACAATTTCAAAATTTGAACAAAGAGCCGTTTGAATCTTAATGGTTAAGGCAAGATGTTTATCCGATTTAAAAAATTTCCACAAATAAAAATATAATCGGATAACATGCAATAAAAAGATTTTCCTGAAGGTAACAATGAAGTAAAGATATTTAAACTTCCTTTTTTAAAAATATTTGATCAAATATCTAAAAAGATACCAACCAAATATATGATCCGTTATATGTGCTCTACTGTTCAGTTCACAACCTTTGAAATGAGGTTCAAAGGTCTTGACACTGAGTAGAAGTTTTCTTTCGTAAAGGGAAAGCTCCCCCTAAGAAAGTGCATCCCTGTTAAGCATTCCGATTTCACGTCTAATGAAGGTGAACCTGTCCTCTGCCAAAGGCTTAGTAAAAATGTCAGCCTATTGATAATTAGTTGATATAAATGATATTGACACATCACCTTTTTCGACATGGTCTCTAATGAAATGATGCCTCACATCAATATGTTTGGTCCTTGAATGCTGAACGGGATTCTTTGTAATGGAGATGGCACTTGTGTTGTCACACTTAATGGGAATGTTTTTGAGGTCGATGCCAAGATCTCTCATTTGTTGAGAAATCCAAAGGATTTAGGAGCAGCATGCTCCAGTGGCTATGTATTCAGCTTCGGCAGTGGAAAGAGCAACTGAGTTTTGTTTCTTTGAGTGCCAACTAATCAAGGATGCCCCTAAGAATTGGCAAAATCCCGACATGCTCTTCCTATCCACCTTATAGCCTGCAAAGTCTGCATCAGAATACCCAATTAGTGTAAAATCTCTTTGCTTCGGGTACTATAAGCCAAGCTCCTTGGTGCCATTTAGATATCGAAAGATCCTCTTCACAACCACGAGGTGAGACTCTTTAGGGTCAGCTTGAAACCTAGCACACATGCAAACACTAAACATGATGTCAGGTCTACTAGCAGTAAGATATAATAAAGATCCAATCTTCCCTCGATACTCCTTTTGATTGACACTCTTCCCGTTCTTGTCTTGATCTAAGGACAAGGTTGAGCTCATGGGTGTCTTGGCTGCTTTGGATTGATCCATCTTAAACTTCTTCAAGAGATCCTTAGTATACTTACTTTGGTTGACAAAGATCCCTCTCTTAGATTGATGAATTGCAACCCCAAAAAGAAGTTGAGTTCTCCCATTAAGCTCATCTCAAATTCACTGCACATTATATCGGAAAATTCCTTGCAAAAAGATGTGTTAGTAGCACCAAACAATATACCATCAACATATATTTGGATAACCAATATGTCCTTTCCTTTGGTCTTGATGAAAAGAGTCTTGTCGATCAACCCCCTTTTTAAATCATTTTCTAAAAGATATTTTGACAAGCGCTCATACCAAGCTCTTGGGGCTTGTTTCAAACCATATAGCTCTTTGTCTAGTTTGTAAACATGATTAGGAAATTCCAAACTTTCAAAACATGGGGGTTGAGCCACATAAACTTCTTCTTCTAAGAAACCATTAAGAAATGCACATTTGACATCCATTTGATATAATTTTATGCCCATAAAAGATGCAAATGCTAATAAAATGCGAATGGCTTCAAGCCTAGCTACGGGAGCAAAAGTCTCCTCGTAGTCTATACCTTCCTCTTCATTGTAGCCTTGAGCAACAAGCCTTGCTTTGTTCCTCATGACCTTACCATTCTCATCTAGCTTGTTTCGAAACACCCAACGTGTGCCAATGACTGATTGATGCTTTGGCCTAGGCTTCAAGGTCCAGACTTTGTTCCTTTCAAATTCGTTAAGCTCACTTTGCATAGCAATGATCCAGTCTGGCTCTTGAAAGGCCTCATCCACCTTCTTTGGTTCTAAAAGTGAAACAAAAGCGTGAAAAGCACAGAGATTTTTAAGTTTAGAATGAGTTTGAACACTAGATGTAGGGTCAGAGATGATATCCTGTAATGGGTGTGATGAGGAGTATTTAAACTTTCTCTTGCTAGTCTCAGCTCCCTGGTTCGTCACATCAACAGGATTTGTTTGAGGTCCATCTGACTCCATGGATACATTATGCTCAGTTACTGTAGTATATGACGTCTCAATAGCTTTGGACTGAGCTTCAAGACCTTGAGCCAACTCCTCAGTTGTTCTTAGTAGCAATATCATCACCATCCTCACTCTCTATATGGCTGTTAAGATCTAAATCTGCAACACTTTCACTTAAAGAACCGTCATTGCATTCATCAAATATAACATGAATACTTTCCTCAACCATCTTGGTCCTTTTATTGAAGATTCTATATGCTTTGCTACTTGTGGAGTAGCCAAGAAATATACCTTCATCACTACGCGCATCAAATTTCCCAAGGTTATCTTTTCCATTGTTATGAACAAAACAAGTACAGCCAAAGGGTTTGAAATATGATATAAGGGGTTTGCGGCCTTTGAAAAGTTCATAAAGAGTTTTCTTTAAGATGGAACGAATAAGACAACGATTCAAAATATAGTTAGCCGTGTTAACAGCTTCAGCCCAATAGGTTTTAGGTAGTGAATTTTCTAAAAGCATAGTCCGGGCCATGTCCTCTAGGGTGCGGTTCTTTCATTCCACAACCCCATTCTGTTGAGGTGTCCTAGGAGCAGAAAAATTATGGGAGATGCCATATTTAGCACAAAACAAATCAAACTGAAGGTTATCAAACTCCCTACCATGATCACTTCGAATTGACACTATGGGCTCGTTTCTTAAAGTTTGCAACTCCTTACAAAGTTTTGAAAACTCAAATAAAACCTCTGATTTTTCTTTTAAAATGCAACCCAAGTATATCTCGAAAAATCATCAACAACAACAAGCATGTACTTTTTACCATTGGGAGATCTGACTCGCATAGGACCACATAAATCCATATGTAAAAGTTCAAGGGGTCTATAAGTACTTACAACCTTTTTGGGTTTGAAAGAGCTGCGTGTTTGTTTACCTCGTGTGCATGCTTTGCACATCTCAATACATTTGAAGTCCATCTCAGGTATTCCTCTTACAAGCCCTTTGGACACAAGCTTTTGTAGTGTATGTGGGCTTACATGACCGAGTCTCCTGTGCTAGAGCTTTGGATCGTCCGTCAAAGCCTTTAGGCAGGTTAAGCTTCCTTGTGCCACTTGCTCAGCACTCACGGCATAGATGTTGTCATAACGATAGACAATTAGAACTATTTCACCTGTATCTTCTCTGCGCACTAAACATCTTTTCTTGTTAAATCCAACATCATTACCATTATCACATAGTTGAGAAACACTAAGCAAATTATACTTCAAACCATCAACAAGATAAACATTTTTAATACTGTGGTTAGGATCACTCCCAACACTACCGATACCAACGATGTCACACTTTCCTTTGTCACCAAGAGTGATTGTTCCAGTGGATTGCTTCTTCAGTTCATTAAAGAGAGACCTCTTACCACTCATATGTCTAGAGCATCCACTATCAATAATCCATATTTGCTCTTTCACCTTGGTGATCTCCTGCAAAACAAAAATCAGCCTTTGTGGCTAGACCAATAAGCAAATTGAGATCCTTTATTGGGATAAACCATATTTGGTAAAATAGTGCCTTTGGGGACCCAACTTGCGTTATCCGTTCTTTTCTCAAGTGAACAGGAAATGTATTGCGAATAATATGAGGATCCTTTCTTCTGTAGGGGCAGGTCTCTCTTACATGTCCCTTTCTTGCACAGTGGTGACATATATGAGAGGTTCTGCTTCCTTTTGCCTTTACGAAAGTGGTAATGTGTTGCTTCTTTAAAAACCTCGGGTTGTAACCAATACCACTTCTGTTTAGAGAGCTTTGTTGCTCACCCAACATCCTATCAAGAGTGCCCTTGAACTTGGTAAAACTTATGAGGGCTGTCTGCTGGTCTTGAATCTTCTTATTCAGGGAGATCTTCTCGCTCTCTAAGTCATGATGTTCACTTCTTAGAGACGAGAGATCTTGCTTGAGTTTAGATTTCTCTGAGTCAAGAGTCTTGACTTTAATGTCAAGACCCGAATAAGAGGTTTCAACACTTTTGACCCTCATTGACAGTTCCTCAATAGTTCTTTCCTAGTCCACGGTTTTCTTAATAAGAGTGTTGGTTTGGGCAATAAGCTTCTCTTCATTGGCAATCATATTAGAAAGGAATTCCGATAGTACCTCTTTTGGACTTGCCATAAGTTCTCTTACAGTTACCTCAAGTTGCTCATCGTGGGATTCATCTCCTGAGGCCATGAGACAAATGTTGGCCTTCTCATCATCTGAATCTGAGTCACCTGAGTCAGAATCACTCCAAGCTGCCACCATGGCTTTCTTTTTCCATCTATCACCTTTCTTGACCTGGCTCTTCTTCTTTTGAGGGCAATCTTTCACTAGATGGTCTGTTTCACCACATTCAAAACAAGACAAAAGTTTAGTCTTCTTGTTATATTTGTTGTATTGAGACTTACCTCGAAATTTAGAAGACTCTGATCCATCTTTGTTGTTGAATTGCTTCTTCATCTTGAGAATTCGAGAAAGACCCCTTGTAATGAGAGCAAAGGGATCATCCTCATCATCATCCTCTTCTTCAGAATTAGACACATCTTTGGGCTCATCCTTCTTAGACTTGAGTGCCAAGTTCTTAGTGCTTGTTGGGATTTCTCCATCGTCTTCATTGAGAATCATCTCATGTGTGATCAACTTCCCAAGCAAGTCATCAAGGGGTAGAGTGGTGAGATTTTGGGCTTCCTCTATGGCTGTCACTTTAGGGCCCCATTTGTCTTTTGGGAGGCACCTCAATATCTTCCTTACTTTCTCAACATTTTCAAAGGTCTTGCCGAGAGAGTCAAGGTTGTTCGTGATTTCCGTGAATCGTGTGAACATGGCCTTGATAGACTCATCAGGCTTCATTTTGAAAAGATCATACTTTCGAAGGAAGATACGCACTTTATATTTATAACAACTAAAACATGGGCTATTAGAATCAACGTTTAAGCTTAAAAATCACGTATTCAAGTGGTTAACGTAGGGAGAATTGAATTGAATAATATAATCAAATATAAACAACACAACCCTTATCATGTTCAAACAATGGACGTTGACACAAAAGACCGTCGACGTAGAGCAAAATGGTCGGTATCGACCTGTTGGGTCGAAATCGAGTGGTTCCTGCGATGTTAGTTGTCGGCAAAGAAGGCCGAAGACAAATAGGATGGAGACGAATGATGAATAAAAAAAACAGATTTTGATGTGAATAAACTATATAAAAAGGCAACTTCTGAGGCTAGGGTTTACCACAACGATAACCAATGCATGCAATAAGGCAAATAAGATGGACAATTGCGCTATCTCACCTGAGGGACAAGCTTTCGACGTACACCAACAATTAGGAATACTCTTGCAAATAAACCTAATTGTATCTACCAATTTTATGTTTATAACTCATGTTGTTAACATGAATCCATTTTCTTGTGATAAGACTAAACATAGAATCGTAGGAGATGGCATAGACACAACGATATCAATATCATGTACTTACCTCAAACACACATAGCTAACGTCGGGCTTACCCCGACCCTAGAAGCTTTGGAAAACTACTCGCACTTCATCGCAACAAATACCATTAATTGAAAAGAAGAAACTTGCATTAATTGAAACTCCAAAACGTTACAATCCAACGCCGGCTTTCGCAAACGCCAAACCCTAAAACTTCTCTCTACTCTAACTATATTGTGTATTGTATCTTGTGTTCTGGAATGATTAAAAGACCAGCCCCTAGGGCTTTATTTATAGCCTACTAATCCTTGCTAGCCAAGGAAAGTAGTCCTAATTCTACTAAATCTTCTATCTAAAATTCTATGACATCATCTCGCCGATGGACCGGTCGGCGTAGAGGTAGGTGGTGCCGTACTGGCCCTGGCCCAGCTTGTCCCAAATCGAGATAGATTGGGATTAAGACTGTGATTTCGGAGTCAGATTGAGCGGTCCTCGAAGAAGAAGGAGTCGCTCTCAGGAAGCCGACGAGAGGGGGCACAGGGGGAATGCCAATAGTAGCTGCCCTACAAGGGGGTCGTCCCCTTCCTCTACACATTGGCCCCCACACCCGATCCTGTCTGCTACGTGTATCGACTATTGTAAAGACCGGAAGATTGTAAAATATTATTTTATAAATTTAGAATTAATTTTGATTTAATATTGATTTAATTGAGATTTGAATTATATTATTTCGGAAAATTTTGAAAATTATGTCCTCGAGCAGAATAATTTTATTTTATTCCTTAGAGTGGATTCCGGCATAAATTTGGATTGGATCTAAAAATGGGTTTTATTTTTGATTTCTTATACCGACATCGAAGATATCGTTCGGATTTCATTATTATTGATATTATTCGGATTAGAACATTTGGATAATTTTAATTGACTCAGGATAAGATCGAGTGAGCGGGTTTCGGATTAGTTTCGGGATATATTCCGCGTATTTAAAATTTTTAGGACCACACCTCTCTCTCTCTCTCTCTCTCCCGGGTTGCCTTGAAGAGCTGCAGTAGCACCCAGCTCCTTTCTTTGTCTCATTTCCCAAATTGTCCAAACACCCCTACCCCTCCATTTTGTCTCCTTCCTTCAAATTTCAGTAGTAGCAGCTCTCCACCCTCCCTGATGCACTCATATCCCACGCCAAAACCTGCAGCATCTCTCCTTCCCCTTGCATCTTTCAATTTCAACCCAAGCCTCTATGATTCTATTTGTTGATTGCAAAATTAAGCTATCGTATGATGATAGAAACACGACCTTTCTATGATTCTTGTGTTTTGCATGCATGGTTTTTGTCGAGGTAAACCCTAACCTTGGAAGCCTTTAGTTCAATTATTTACATACCCAAAACATAGTCTTTGAAGTTCACAAAAACCCTTTGCTTTTCTGATCATTCTCCCTTTCATCCTTTCCTTCTTTCGACGTTTCTTTGTCGAGCAAAGTTTCTGCTTTTCTGTTTCTGCACTCGAGATTGACTGACCCCAATCGATATCGACCGCCCTACTACTGTGTTTGTGTTAGTCGATGGTCTTTTGTGTCCATTAGTGTCGCTACTCACTCGACATCGACTGCTCCAGTCGATGTCGATTGCTTGGTTTTGTTTTGCAGGTTCTGCCCGACATCGAGGTACCCTAAGACATGCTGCTGCTGAAGAGATCGACTGCCCATGTTGACATCGACCACTACCTAGTTGATATCAAGGACTTCTTATCGACTTAAAGAATGTTTTGCGATATTACGTTGGAACCGTTGGCACGCTTCCTCGTGAATCGATCCCGATTCCCTTCCACTACAACGGGGGAGTCTTGAATTATATTTGATAGGGCAGCGTTAGATTGAGTGTGTTGATATTTCATTATATTTTCATATTCGATTCTCCCCTACATCAAATTTTGGTGCCATTGTCGGAGAAGTAATCAATCGCGCCCTTCGTACTCTACTTAATGTTCTTTTTTGATATTGTTTTGAAGGTGTATGCGATGCGCTGATCGCACACTAGAGTTTGAGGCTTTAGACGAACCAGAGTGTTACTTTCGTCTACGTGAAAGGCTAAAAGGAGTCATGGCCAACCAAGAGACCCTTGAGCAAACGGTGGAAAGGCTACGGAGGGAGAACCAAGAGGTCGCCCAAAGGATCAATGAGGCCAATCTTGCTCGAGAACAAGAAGTCGAGAGGGCCCATTGAGCAGAGGAACAACTTCCTAGGATTCCTCGCAATGCTGGGAAATAGATGCACCCACCTCTTTGGGTGCCCGCATCACATATTGTCTTCCCCGACGCTCCCGCTAATTTTGAGATCAAGACAAGCTTCATCGCAATGGTCAAGAAGATCCAATTCTCAGGGAAACCAATGGAGTGCCCTATGGAGCATGTGCAGGAGTTCTTGGACATATGTGACACCATCGCCCATGGTGGCACTTTGGAATAGGTAAAGCATAAGGCCTTTGGATGGTCACTAGCAGGGAAGACACTTCATTGGCTTGATAGCTTACCTACCCAAACCATCACCACTTGGGAGCAACTCCATGATTCTTTCTTAACCAAGTTCTTCCCACCCTCTTAAGACATCGAAGTTGCAAAAAAAGATTACCACTTTCAAGCAATTGAGGGTGGAAAACTTGGCGGCGTCATGGGAGAGATTCAAAGAGCTTCAACATCAATGCCCTAAACATGGGCAACCCAAATATGTGCTCCAAGAAATCTTCTTCAATTGGCTGAATTCGGCAATGAAGGACCAGATTAATATTCACACCAACCTCCGGTTCCTTGAGATGACTCCGGAAGAAGCATGGGAAGAGTTCGAACGCTTGGTTGAATATGACAACACTTATGGGACCTCCGAAACCTCGAACGTGAACAACTTTCTGCAAAGCCAAGCGTGGGCGCGTCCTGAGGTGCCGCGGGCGCAGCTAGGGTTGTCGCGGGTGCGGCTGCTGGTGCTGCAAGTGCGTCACAACCGCTGCATGAAATCTGCGTGGAGCTCTTCTCGGATTCTCTTCTTGTGGATTCGGTTATGTGTTTGGGCGATTGTTTGGAACAAAGTATTGAAAGTAATGATGAAAGATCTTGTGAGAACGAAAGCAAAGGTTGGGATTGATAATCGAAGAACCCTTAGCTAAGGGTTTCTCCAATTCTATTCAATCTTCTTTTTATTGAATCAAAGAAGTGTTTAAATAATCAAACATAAACCTAGAAACCCTAGATGTGGCCAGCTCTATCCCTTATAAAAGGATAGAATCTTGGCTGAGAAATAATTAAAAAATAATATAAATAAATCTTAGATAAGGGGTTCGTATGTCATGGAGTTAATAAACTGAATAAAATTATAAACAGGGTAAAATTTATAAACTGTGGGTAAAAATAGTTAAAAATTTAAACAACAGGATAATCTCCGTATAGGGAGAAAAATAGTTTAGTTGTAAAAAGTGGATTTTATTTGGTTGTTATTAGGGGTATTGTGGTATTTCAAACCAAATAACGTAAAGGGGAGAATAAACACCCAAATAACCTCCATATTGTAGCTTATTTTTTAACACAATTTTTAACACGTTTTGTTTATTTTGGTCATCCAAACAACCAAAAAAGCTGTTTAAAAAATAAACACCCACGGATGATTAATTTGCGAAACTAATTAAAATAACTCAACCTTAAGGGGTGTTAAAAATATATCTCAATCTTTCAAATGTTAGATAAATATCTCGACCTTTATAAGTGATGGTAATATAATATCCCAATGATTTCTCTCCAATAAAATTCTTATTTTTTGTATTGTATTACTCATGTATTTTCAATTCAAATAAAACATACTGTATAAAATTAAATTAGATGAGTTTAAAAGTTTATTTAATAAATTTTCGTAGTTTTAGATTTAATTTGTACCTAACATTTATATCTTTTTTAAATCAATATCTATAACAAGCCAAATAAAAAAAATGTAAAGCAAAATAACATATTTTCAATTAGTAAATGATTAGCTAGTGATTTAACTTATCAAAACTGAAGAATATTTTGCAAATTATAAACTTTATGTTACTACGAAATTGAAATGAAAATTTAATTATTTAGATTATTCAATGGTGTTCATTTATATATAAGAAGTAAATTATTATTATTAAAAAATATATACAAGAATGTAATTTTTTTTCTTAAATCCAAAATAAAAAAAATTAAGATAAACTTAAAAACCAATCTAATTTAATCTAATAAACTTGAATGATATTTTACACAATCAAGATATTGAAAATTATATTTTAAATATTTACTTGTTTTATTATATTTGTTTTGATTAAATTTAATTATAATCTATAAAAAAATGTATTAAATTGAATGATTTTTTTCGGTTACAAAAGAGACTTTTATTTTTTTTTAAATTATCATGACAATATAGACTATAGTTTGTATAATTCGAGCATTAAGATCCAAGGGCACGCTTGTGAATATGATCATTATTTTTTGCCACATATGTACCATGTAAGCATTTTTGTGGGGGAGAAAATTTTGGGATATTATATTACCATCCCTTAAAAAGGTCAGGATATTTATCTTACATTTCAAAGGTAAGGATATATTTTTAACACCCCCTTAAAGATTGGATTATTTTAATTAGTTTCGCCTTAATTTTTAACAGTTTTTTTATTGTCCATACACACCAAGATCTCATAAGACTTAGTACTTGGTGGTCAAGCAAAATATATAAATAGATAGACTTTCCTTTTTCCACTTTATTCACCTAACTAAGTATTACTAAAAAAAGACATTTCATAAATAGCTCCAACTAACATAGGAGTTACTAAATATGGAAACCACTAAAAACTAATAATAATAATAGTAGTAGTAGTAATAGTAATAATAACTAAATAATTAAAATACCTTTGGCCTAGTCGTCGGCCTCTTTAATGGCTCAATCGACCTCTTCTCTTCAAGTCATGGTGAAACCTTTTTATTTCTTGAAATGAGTGGATCTTTGCACGTACATGGCCCACAGAAGGCCAATCTGGAATGCATCAACCTTGAAGTGGTAAATCTATAAAGATATAATACGAAATTACAAAATTGACAAGAGAGCAAGTCTTGTCGTAAAAAGAATATAAAGCCTATCACACGCAATATCCTTAGTGCGATGAGCGTTTCAAAAAGCCTCAACCACTCTACAAAAGTTACTCTAACCCTCCTAAGTGGTTCAGTATACCCTTATTAATTGGTTCAACAGTTATATTAGTAAGGGGTTCAGTAAAAACGCGTGTGTTTTTTTAATTAACCAATTAAATTACTTATTTTGTTCTCACCGGACTGAGTTGTTCTAACTATATATATATATATATATATATATATATATATAGGGATTGACTCCGGTGAAAACCTCAAATTGTGGTAAAAACCGTGAGGACTACTTTATAGCTTGGTTTATTTGAAACATGTGCTAAAAACCTCAATTATACAGTGACTTTACAACTCAGTTCAACCTAAAAACCGTGCTAAAAACTCCAGTTTTAAAATAAAACATGACTTTATATCCCGATTAAACCTAAAAACCGTGCTGAAAACTCATGTTTTAAAATTACATTAGTGACTTTATAGCTCGGTTTTATTCAGAACCGGGTTAAAATATGTGACTTTATAGATCGGTTCTATTCAAAACCGGGCTATAAAGCTAGTGAACCGGACTAAAAAGCCGGTCCTCACAGGTTTTTACCGCAATTTTGGTTTTCACCGGAGCGCAACCCTATATATATATATATAGGTCGAGGATATAATGAAAATCACAATATATTTTGAACTATATTTTGATACTCTAATCAAATTCAACACCCTAATTTATGATCGAGCTAGGTCAAGGAACGACATATAGCCTCTAATGTATTTCAATTCAACAGCCTAGCTACAAGATGGATAAGTAAATCAGAAATCCTAATTTAACTTTTGAACTAGATATAGGCACTAATCGGATTCAAAACACAAACGAAAATCCCTTAAAGAATAACTGAGAATATATGTATGTCTAACTTTCGATGTCCGACGAGTTTAGTGATTGGAAACCGATCTATTGCAGGTTGTTTGATCTCAGTTGATGCCAACCCTAAACCCTAATACATTCGATGTCAGTCGATCATCGTCGGAATCCTTTCTCGACTCCTTCACTTGAGCAATCTACACTTTCAACTCCACTTCCGACCATTTGAATATTATAACATCCAGGTGCATATTAAAATTTGAATTTGGAGTTGGAGGAACGTTTAGCGTTAGAGTATTAAACTTTGTTAGAATCAAGTAAGAGTTAATTACCCTAAAAGCTACGAGTAATGATTACCCTACTTCACTACATTTTTAATTCTTTTTTTTATAACCTTGACTTACTTTTGACTAGAAATAGTTTACTTTTATGTCCCCATGTGAACTTATCATCTAGTAAGAGAACCAGCTTCTAAGTTCCCATCTTGCCGGTAACGATCCCGTAGAATTGAATTTTGTGGAATTGATATGATTACCCTATAAAAAGTTATCGACCTTAAAAAAATAAATTAAAATGGTTAAACAAACTTAAACATAAACCACTTATATAGACTTGAGTGATTAAGAGTTAAGCATCTTTATATAAAGTTATTTTACAAACTTCATGAGATCTAAAGTGCATCGCCGCCTATTAACAATCAACACGGGTGGAGAAAATCAAGTGATCCCTACCGTCATAACCTCTTGTTCCAAAAGGTGAAATCGCTCACCCCGGGCGCCCCTCACCTTCAGCCCGAAGGGAATTATGAGAGGAGGTAAATCATGGTGACTCAACCGACCACAGAGGTCAAGACTAGTGCTCACGGCACACAAGGAGCCCCCCTCATTTGAGAGGTTGCTCCCACACTGCCGCTGGTGAGACTCGATCCTTGATCTCTTGTTCCAAATGTCACCCCTGTGACCAGTTGAGCTAAACCCATGTGAGCCCCTACCGTCATAACCTCACAATCATTGGATGCTTACCCTCTCTCTCATCCATAACACTCCCTATCCTATTTTGCTTCTCTAGGCGCGGAGGCCCGTTAAAAGCTTAACTCCACTTTCGCATTCATTGCTTTTTTCAGCTAAAGGACTTCGCCTTCATTACTTTCTCTACCGCCCCAAGCTTGCAATTTCCGTACTGCTAAGCTTCACCTCATTGCTCTTTCCCAAGGACCCCCACAGGTTTGTTTCATTTCTCACTCTCTTGTTACTGACTTGGATGATTTCCTGTAGATTTTTGTTGGGAATTTCAGTCTTGACAGATACGGAGTATAAATGCACCGAATTTACATGTCAACTTGCAAATTGGGTTGTCCTATTCAACTGGGCCTGGCATTTTGCTAGAGATTCCATCCTTTTTATTTCTTTTTATTTCGGTTTATCCAATTTTACGGACAGAATCATTTCTTTATTTTGGCAAGTGATTAGGCTCATGTGAGGTTTTAATTGAGTAATTTCTCTGAGACTAGTTTGAAAAATTGTGTGGAATTTGGTGGAATATTAATACCTCGATTGGGTTCAATGGGGTTAAGGTTGTTGATTTTTTAGATAATCATTTTAGTGGCTTATAAAATGCCTCTTACCCATCAATTGCAAAGCTACCAAACCCAAGTCCTTCTCCAACTGTGGAAGCATTTGGAGTACCCTTCACAATTGCAAGGCTGGGAGAATTACACTTCAGACTTTGATTCTATCCCCATATGTGAAAGTCTCTTGCCAAGGGGATTCTGTGACTGAGCTTAGAATTGTAGGTGACAAGAATGCTAAAACCCGAAGAACCGACTTCAATGGGTTTGCTATCTCGGGACAGACTCTCTCTGCTAGTTTCTCCATTGATTCTTTCATAACCACATTGACAAGGCTCCCTAATTTGAAGGTTGTTACCTTAGTGTCTTTGGAAATTTGGGGAACGTTGCCCGATTAAATCCACCGCTTACATTCTCTAGAGCTACTTGATTTAAGTGGAAATTTTGTATATGGTAATATTTCTCCCAAGATATCTTCTATGCCCAGTCTTGGAAGCTTGAGACTCGATAGCAATTTCTTCAATGATACGTTCCCGGATTGGTGGGATTTGCTTTCTAACCTCTCTGTCTTGAGCTTGAAGGATAACCAACTCAAGGGTGGTTTTCCATTGTCCATAACCCATATTGTTAACCTCACTGATTTATCTTTGTCAGAAAATGACCTTTCTGGAGGGCTGCCAGATTTGAGTAGTTTGTATAACATGCACCTACTAGATCTCAGAGATAACCATTTTGCGTCTCACCTACCTTTAATGCCAACTAGTTTGCTAGTAGTTCTTCTGAGTAGGAATTCTTTCACTTGAGTAGTTCTTGAGCAATTTGGTGAATTGGTTCAGCTTCAGCATCTTGATCTATCATGTAATTTGCTCTCTGGGTCACCACCGGCCACTGCATTCTCATTACTATTGAGTGTAGCACAGAGGTAGAAAAGTCAAAGTCAGAAGTTGGTTAGCTTTTGTATTTTCTGTTACAAATTGTAAGGTTGAGATTTGGACACGTGTGCATCAAGATCTCTATAAATAGAGAAGAGATGATGTAATCTGTAATCAAGTTTTTCAGTTACAGAACAAGCAATGACAGAAATCCTCTTCTTCCTCATTTCTTCGTTTTCATTCAAGAACTCAATCTGAGTTCTGTGTTACACAATCTGATTGCTACAGATTGTTTCATGGTATCAGAGCCACCATGGATGATCAAGTCGCAAATGCAACCTCGGTAACAATTGATCCAACGGATGAATTGTTTCTTCATCATTCAGATCATCCATCGTATATCCTGTCTACGAATTTGCTGAACGAACGAAATGTTGGCCATTGGAGGAGAGCAGTGGAGGTTTCACTTCTCGCAAAGAATAAGCTTGGTTTTGTTACTAGTTCATGCGCCAAACCAGATCCGTCTTCGCCTCTGTATCATCACTGGCAACGTTGCAATGCAATGGTGGTTTCTTGGATTTTGCATTCGGTGGAGAAGAATATAGCAGAGCAGCTTCTGTATCGCAGATCAGCTAAAGAAATATGGGATGAGCTGAACATGAGGTTCGCACATTCAAATCGCACACGAATTTTCCAGATCCAGAAAGAATTGGCGTCGCTTTCACAAGGTAATATGTCCGTTTCGATTTTCTTTGGGAAATTAAGAAAGGTATGGGACGAGTACACAGAATTGGTTGATTTAGCAGCTTGTGAATGTGGTAACTCTGTGACGATTCTTCATCAGTTTATTCAAGAACAACAAGTCATGCAGTTCTTGATGAGACTGACAGAGTCGTTCAATGTTGTACGAGCAAATATCTTGTTGATGAAGCCATTTCCAGACATCAATCAAGTCTATCACATGGTGACTCAAGAAGAGGAACAGAGAGAAACTCGGAGGAGTGAGTCCAAACAGACTTCGTTCGGAGATGGTGCTGCCTTTGCAGCAGGCAGAGGAGGATATGGCAGAGGGGAGTCTCAAGGAAGAGGACGAGGTGATGCAACAGGAAGAGGAGGCAATTACAATGGCAACTACAACAACAATTACAGCAGAGACAATGGTAATTACAGCAATAGTTATGGTAGAGGATCATCTTCTGGCAGAGGAAATAATCGAGGAGATTATGGTGGTAGAGGTTCTTGGAACACAGGAAGAGGAAGAGGTGGCATGTCATGTGATCATTGTGGTCTTACAAACCATACTATTGACAGGTGCTATAAGATTCATGGTTATCCATCTGATGGATCTAGTGCAACTGGTTCATCACTTCCAAGCTCTTTAACTCCAGCTCAGTGTCAAGAAATGTTCTCATTGCTCAGCAAATACAAGAATGAGGAGAAACTGGAAGGAAGGGAGGTGTTTGCCAACACTACTTTTGCAGGTATATGCTACTGTTTTCATTCTTCAAGTCTTAATTCAAATTGGATCCTAGATAGTGGAGCCACAAATCATATTACCCCATATCTAACCTTTCTAAAAAATGTTAAACCCTTGAATGAGTCTTGTTTCATAACTATGCCTAATGGCAATCGAGTTCCAATAACCCATACTGGTTCTGTCCAATTGCCCTCCACAATTTTTCTCACAAATGTCCTATATGTTCCCAATTTCCAGTTCAATTTACTTTCTGTTAGTAAATTGACATCAGACCTTCAAACTAATATCATTTTCACACCCAACAAATGCTTAATCCAGGGCCCTTCGATGAAAGATGAGTTGGTCCTTGGTCATGAAGCAAAAGGCTTGTATCTTGTGGACATGGAGCATCACAACTTAGCTCCTTCTCTGAGAACTGATGTTGTCAATTCCAGTTGTAATAAATGTAGTTTTTCCAATAATGTTGAGCTGAAACATGACAGTGCAGAGTTATGGCATTGTAGGCTGGGTCATTTGCCTTTTGATCAAATGTATCACATTGATGATGTAAAGACTTTTGTTGAGTCTAAATCCCACTTGCTTTGTCAAATTTGCCCTCAGGCCAAACACCAGAGAAAGTCATTCCCTCACAGTACCACAACCACTTCTTGTCCTTTTCAACTTATTCATATTGATACATGGGGGCCTTTTAAACATCACACACGTGATGGGCACAAATATTTTCTTACAATAGTGGATGATTTTAGTAGGTGTACTTGGACACACCTCATGCCCACTAAGTCAAGTGCAATGCCTATTCTGCAGTCCTTTGTAACCTATGTTCAAACACAATTTCAAACCTCTATTTTGGCTATAAGGTCAGACAATGCTCAAGAGTTTTGTGACTCAACTGCTACCAATTTTTATCTTGCCAAAGGGATAATCCATCAAACCTCTTGTGTTTACACACCTCAGCAAAATGGCATAGCAGAAAGAAAGCATAAACACTTACTAGAAGTAGCAAGGTCTTTGCTCTTTTAATCCAAATTGCCCATCAAGTTTTGGGGAGATTGCCTTCTCACCGCCACATACCTAATCAACCGATTTCCTTTACCTTCTCTTCACCATGTTTCACCTTATGAACTTTTATTCAAACACAAAACTACCTACTCTCATTTAAAAACCTTTGGATGCCTTTGTTTTGTTAACACCTCTCCCAGAAACAGAAATAAGTTTGACCCCAGGGCATCTCCTTGTGTGTTTATAGGGTACCCCTATGGCAAGAAAGGTTACTTAGTCTTTGACCTCAAGACAAAAGCTGTCATTACTTCCAGAGATGTTACTTTTCATGAGACCCACTTTCCATTTCAGTTCATTCATCCTGATGCCCCAACTTTACCTGTCATAAAAACAGACACCTATCTCTCTTCAAATTTTTTACCTAATGGAAACTTGTTTCCTGTCATTTTTAATGACCATGATATCTCTATCACAGACACAAACACCAATTCTCCTACCAACTCTCCATTGATTCCACCAGTTCAACAACCTACAAAGCATGTTTCCCACTCTATTACACCTTTATTTCCACAAGACCAACCACAGCCTGAGCTTCATATTGACCAAGTCAGAAGGTCATCAAGACACCACAATAAACCTGCTTACTTGGATGATTATGTTTGTGCTTTTTCTGCTACCTCACCTATCAGTTCTTCATTTGTTGATCCCCATTTGTTGCCCACACCCCATTTTACTTTCTTATCCCATGCTTCTTCATATCCTGAACCTCGAATTTTTTTTAAAGCTTCTAAGGATCCAAATTGGATTAAGGCTATGCAGAATGAGATTAGTGCATTGCAGGCTAATGGTACTTGGCAGGTTGTCTCTCTTCCTCCTGGACAGAGAGCTATAGGATGCAAGTGGGTGTTTAAGGTGAAGCTCAAGGCTGATGGATCCTTAGAGAGGTACAAGGTCAGGATGGTAGCAAAAGGGTATACACAAAAGGAGGGTATTGATTTTCATGAAACATTTTCTCCTGTGATTAAGATGGCCAGAATCCGAGCCATCATTTCTGTTGCTGCTTCAAAGGGATGGCCCATGTTCCAACTTGATGTAAATAATGCATTTTTGCATGGAAACCTTCATGAGGATGTGTACATGAAGATGCCTGATGGGATACCTAATCCAGACAATAAGGTTTGCAAGCTGCAAAAGTCCTTGTATGGTCTTAAAGAGGCCTCACGTCAGTGGTTTCAGAAGCTCACTGAGTCATTATTGATCAATGGTTATGTTCAATCAAAGAACGATTATTCTTTATTCACCAAGTCAAGGGATCAACACCTCACTGTCATAGCTGTCTATGTAGATGACCTGTTGGTAACTGGTTCAGATCTTGCAGAAATTGAGCACATAAAGTCTCATTTGGATCACATCTTCACATCAAGGATTTGGGAGTACTTAGCTATTTTCTGGCTTTTGAGATATCTTATTTGCCATCAGGAATAGCTTTGACACAAGACAAATTCACTAGGGAGCTGCTTCATGATCTTCCATTCTCTCTGCCTCACAAGTGCTGAACTCCTTTGCCTCTTCATCTAAAGCTTCAACCTGATGATGGTGCCACTTTAGATGACAGTGAAGCTTATATGTATCGTTGTCTTGTTGGTAAGCTCAATTTCTTGACAAATTCCAGGCCAGATATCAGATTTGCAGTTCAAAATTTAAGTCAGTTCATGCATCATCCCTGTGCTTCTCACATGAATGCATTGATTCACACTCTGAGCTATGTTCACTCTACTGCTAGAAGAGGGGTATTGTTGAAAGGTCATGATCGTCCCACATTACAAGCTTATACTGATTCAGACTGGGCTGCTTTCCCATTTTCACGAAGATCTGTTGAAGGTTATGTTATTTTGCTGGGTTCTTCTCCTATAAGTTGGAAATCAAAGAAGCAATCAGTAGTTTCTCGTAGTTCTGCTGAAGCAGAGTATCGTGCAATGGCTCAAGGTGCAACTGAAATCACCTGGCTTGTTCGTCTTCTAACTGATATTAGCATCACTCTCATCACTCATGTTCAGCTTCATTGTGACAACAAGTCAGCCATTCAGATAGCGCGCAACCCCGTTTTTCATGAACGCACAAAACATGTGGAGATTGACTGTCATTTCACTCGTCAAAAGGTGCTTGATGGTCTTCTGGAACTTCGTCACACACCCACATTGGAGCAAGTTGCTGATGTCTTGACTAAGGTCATTCCCTCTGCTCAACAAGATTATCTTCTGGGCAAGCTGGGAATGTATCTTCCAGCTTCTACATCTCCCAGCTTGAGGGGGGATATTGAGTGTAGCAAAGAGGTAGAAAAGTCAAAGTCAGAAGTTGGTTAGCTTTTGTATTTTCTGTTACATATTGTAAGGTTGAGATTTGGACACGTGTGCATCAAGATCTCTATAAATAGAGAAGAGATGATGAAATCTGTAATCAAGATTTTAAGTTACAGAACAAGCAGTGACAGAAATCCTCTTCTTCCTCATTTCTTCGTTTTCATTCAAGAACTCGATCTGAGTTCTGTGTTACACAATCTGATTGCACAGATTGTTTCAATTACCAAATTTGAGTTACTTAAACTTAGTGTCCAATGGGCTCTCCGGGTCTTTTTCTGATGAACAAAAATGTGGAAATGTGCTTGGATTTGTAGACATTTCAAATAATAGATTGACTGGTGGACTGCTCGCTTGCTTAGAAACTAGTTCGGATAAAAGAATTGTCAAGTATGGTGGGAATTGCTTGTATGTTGGTACAGAAAATCAGCAGCATCAGGAGTCATACTGCCAAGAGAAACGCAGCAGGCAGACAATGTCCTTACAAAAGGGATGGGTGTTCTTTATTGCTTTGATAGTCGGAATTGCTATCTTGTTAGTACTTGTTGTATTCTTGTCGCTCGTTGTAGTGAGTAGATGCAAGAAACAAAATAAAAAAATTTGAGCATCACAAGCTCTCAATAACAATGCAAGAGAATCCGCGAACTTGTCTTTCTACTGATCTCCTTGTTAAAGCCAGTAAGTGCGAAACTAAGCTAAATATTTTTTTGTAAGTTAATTGATATATGCAAGAGAGAATGATGAATGTACTATATATTCTCCATTGCTTCAGGGATGATTTCTCAAGCAGCAAAGGCTGCACCACAAGGCACACCAGTGTATCGAATATTTACACCAAAGAAGTTAGAGGATGCGACAAATGGTTTTGATGCATCAAGTTTTATTGGCCAAAAATCTATTGGGAAGGTACACATCGTACCCTTTGGAGATTTACGGTATTTATATCCGAGTATGTTTGTTTTAATATATATCTTGTTGATCGATGAGTTTACTTTTGATTAAAATTCTTGTTTGAAACATAAAGGGTGTCTATGGGGTGTTTAGAAGTAGTTTTTAAATTACTAAAAACACCAGGTTTAAAAATTAACTTGGTATAGGGCAAGTAAAAAAGGTGTTTGTTGTTGAAATTTTAGTTAAAAAAAACTATCTTTTGAAGCTTTTTTAGAGTTTATATGGTATATTTGGTTTGAAATAATCATAATATCCATAATAACAACCAAATAAATTCCACTTTTTACAAATAAACTCTTTTTTGCCCCATACGGAGTTTATATTATTTCATAATTTTTCAATCTTTAATTTACACAATTTTTCAATTTCAACTGTTTTTAAATTTTAGTCACTTTTTCAACTCCGTTCCATACGGACCCAAAGTTGGCTTGAGAAATGCTTTTTGTTTTTCTTGTGTTAGGCATTTTCTAAGATGCTTTTTTGTTATGGCAATTCATGGTGAATTGGCTGTTGTTGATTGAAATTTTAGTGGATTGTCCTTATTTCTCCATATTCATGTATACAAGGGAAAACTGGCAAACAGGGCTGATGTTGCAATACGATATCTATGTTTGTATGGGAAGCATTCAACGCAAAGGCTCAAATTCCAGCTAGGTCAGCTGTCAAAGCTCCACCATCCTCATTTAGCTGCTCTTTTGGGTCACTGTCTTGACGGATACAAGCAAGATTAGTCTTGTGCAAGTAGGATCTTCCTTGTATACGATTATTTGCCTAATGGCAGTTTCCACTCACACTTGTTAGGTAATACGAACTCCCTTAAAATAAGCTATGTGATGATTTGGTAGTTGGAACCATTATACAAACTTGAGACCTTCCTTTCTTTTTTAAGAACCAACTTTTCCCTATTTATATGTAGAAAGTTCTCCACAGAGGTTACTCACTTGGTCGGATAGATTGGCAATCCTGATTGATATTGCCAAGGCTGTTCACTTTATACATACTAGTGTTGTTACTGTAACATACTGCTAGACGAAAACGGGGTAGCCAAGTTGAGTGATTATGGTACATCAGCCATCATTGAAGATATCGAAAAGCTAGAGGTTTGATATTTAACACGACTTGTTCTTGTTTCAATAAAAACACTTTTTTTCTTTGATTCGGTATTCGCTAGGACAAGGGAGACAGCTCAAAATCACGGTATGTCCCCCCCCTCCCCCAAGTACTAGGATGTGTAAACTCTTGCAATAGTAAAATGGACAGCTCCGAGGATGATGTCTACAACTTTGGATTCATCTTGTTGGAAGCACTTATTGGGCCTATAGTTGCTCGGAATATAGATGCACATCTTCTCAATGGAATGGTATGCCATGCTACAAAGTTATCCATTGAAGTAGTGCCCTCTTTCAAACTTACACATTTTTGATATTTAAAATAGATGATTTTGGACTGCACGGCAAGATTCGGAAGCCAAGATTTACGAAGGAAGATTGTTGACCCAATTGTGCTGAGCACTAGCTCCTAGGAATCTTTATCAACGTTCATAGCCGTCACAAACAAGTGCATTTCTGAAGGACCATCCAACCGGCCATCCTTTGAGGATGCCCTATGGAACTTATAGTACGCTCCTCAAGTGCATTCTGCATTCGATGCTCTTAAAAAGCCACCAGGCGCAAAATCATAGTCCAATCCATAAAGCCTTGCTGCAGACATAAGCAGATTAGCAGTAGACATAAATAGATCGAGAAACACAACTGGCTTCCAAATCGCCTGTCTATGGATGAGAGAAGTTGCATTGTGTTTTCCTCAAGGTTTTTCAAGGCGGTTTTTTCCCGAAAGAATGGCCACAGCTCATGGAAGACTTTTCCCGAAAGAATGGCCACATCTAATGGAAGACAATGATAGAACTTATCTTCAGCCAATTCATGATGATAAGTTATCTCATTGTCTTTGTCCTCGAGTAAATGAGTACCAAAAGTTAGGACTTGGGAGGTTTCTTACGCCTTTGTATTTTCACACACGTGTTTATGTTTGTGTGATGAACTTATTCAGCTGAAAATAGCGGTAGGTTTTTTGTAATTTTTTTAATATTGGTGGTGGTTTGGTAAAACACCCCTATAATCTGGGGTAGTTTTCCAAAAATTCCATTATGCATTTGCAATATTATGAAGTTGTCAAGGTCAAGCAAAAACTCAAAGTTCAAGCAAAAACTTGGGCCACTTGGTGAAAATCTGAGGACGAACTTAGTTAACAATGATGTTAATTTATCATCAAACCATGATATGTCAAGCCAATAGGCCTTGCATGGAAATTAGATACAATAAAAAACACATTTCGACATCCTAAAGCTTATTTTTATAAGCCGATACTCGAGTATTGTATGATCTTTCGGCTAGGCATTACAATACGAAAACACACTCTTGAGTTGCACTGACACTAAGGTAAAAACACAAAGAATACAATACTTTCGGCTAGGCATTACAATACGAAAACACACTCTTGAGTTGCACTGACACTAAGGTAAAAACACAAAGAACAAAACCTTCCCAGAACGAACTGGATGTATATATTGTAAGAATCAGAGAATGTAAACCATTTCAAATAGTCAACTTTGCCAAATGAGCTGATGAATTCAAGTGTTGAAGCTGCAATGCAGCCAAAAGCCCCTGCCAGGTTTCAGTAGGTGCATCTGCAACCTTAAATTCATGAAGCTTCTTCTGTTTCCTGTAGTAATCTTCCATCGGGTTGCTCTGGCATGATAAGAGAGAATATTTTAGGCTTTACTCTTCATATTTCAAGTTAAAATTTGAACTTGACGAAAAAGAGAGAATATTGTAGAGAGATGAACAATTCCATGTTGTAGAATAGCTAACATCCACGTAACGAAAGTTATTGTTCGTTTGTTACATAAGAAAAGCATGAGTTTTAGCCAGCCTCCAAGTGACTTTTCAGCAAGAAGAAATGGCAGTGACTTTTCAACAACAAGCATTTTGAGGTGGCGATTGCGTGAACGACTCGTCACCTGAAGAAAATTCACAGCTTCTGCTGTCGGATGCGCTGGGGGATGATTATCCGTCGGGCGATACTCCTGGACACCGCGCGACCGAGAAAGGAGGGGCGTTCATCGGCGACAAAGATATCGATGGTGAAGACAAAGATATCGATGGTGAAACAAACTGAAACCGCTGTGGGGGTGAAGATGAGGTGTGACGAAGATATGGACATTTACTAATTAATTAAAATTAAAATAAACAAAAAAAATGAAGCGCTTTGGAAAGGGACTAGGGAGTGATGTGTTGTTGTGTCTTGTGTAGGTAATCCATCACTCGCGATAAGAGGGTACTTATGGTTAAATAATGAGCATACGTGGAGGGCAGACAACACATCTTGTTCATCCCGTAAAGTTCTTGCTCAATTACCAATTGCATAAATGGGAAGTTGGTTTCATTAAGAGTTGAACCATAAAATTCTTGCTCAATTACCGATTGCATAATGGGATTTTTAATTATTTGTTGAATTCAACTAGTCGAATAAAAGAAATAGAGTGGTTCAATATACCCTTGTTAAGTGGTTCGACAGTTATATTAGTAAGGTGTTGAGTAAAAAAAAAGCGCTTTGAACGACTGGCAAAAAAATTAGTAAGTGGTTCAGTATATCCTTATTAAGTGGTTCATTAGCTATATTAGTAAATGGTTTAGTAAGTTACATCAACCATACTCAGTTAATTGTCTCAATCACACCTTGTTAAATGACTGAATCAAACTCAGTCAAATATCAAAACCATTCTTTGTTTTGATTCAGTCAAATATCTAAACCATTCTTTGTTAAATGACTGAACTACACTCAGTCACATTATCTGAACCAACCTCATTTATATAGATAATATAATTTCATTTTAAGTGAAATATTTGATTTAATATATTTACTCTTCTTTTTTTAAAATAAATAGTACTTCATCCGTCTCAAAATTTAAGTCGTTTTAGAATTTTGCACAAGTTTTAATAAAACACTCACCTCTCAATCAACATTATCATTCCACTAACTTTTTCATAAATTTTATTATTTGTTAACACCCACTAAATTTTTTAACCAATCAAAATCTTTAAAAAAGTCAACAACACACAAATCGATATAATTCATTACTATCCCCTACCTAGAAAACCTAAAACGACATAAATTTTGATACAAGAATTAAAGGCTAAAACGACCTAAATTTCGAGACGGATGGAGTATAAATTACGAAATTGTGTAATTTTTAGGGTGAAATATAAATTAGATGATAATATTTTATTTACAATAGAAAATTGAAACATGTGACTGAATTTAAACATGAACTAAACAACTAAATTTCTAATTCTCCTCCTGGCCCCACACTAAACGTTGCATTGTCCTCAATGCAAAAACAAAAGGAACAATGAAATAAAAATCAAGTGAAGGAAGGGAGAAAACTAATGATAATGCATATTTTAGATAGGCATTATATTTTATGCGGTAATTCAATTTTTTAGGTAAGTAAAACCATATAATAAATAGAGTCAAGTAAAACAAATATGCATTAAAAGCAAGGAAGTGAAGTTGTTAAAATGGTTGGGCCGTTGGGATGGAACCTAGAGGTTTTAGGGTTCAATTCCCAAGTTGTTTAGTGGTAACTATTTAAATGAGGTGTGTGTGCACACGCGAATGGATGCGAGTTGGGGAGCGTTTGTGCGCTGGACTTGGGCTGCATTTGGGGAGTTAGGCGCGCTGGCAAGCATTTTGTGAATTAATTTAATCTATGTGGGCCAATGAGATTGTTTCTTTCGTTCTCACCGATAGAGTTGTTATCGCCCGAACCCTACTATATATATATATATATATATATATATATATAACTCGGGTGAGGACTAATTCTTCCGGTGAAAACTGAAAGGAGCATTCTCATTGGCTACTTATAAAAGTGGACCCCTCCACTTTCCAACTAAAATCCAAACAAAAACTTAAAAATTACATAGAATAGCCATTATTTTATAAACTTTAGTTTGTGTGTTATTTTAAATTTCTTTATAATTTCGCATTTCGCATTTATCTTGTTTTAGTTAATGATCCTGAAATTTGGTATCAGAGCCTAGTTAATTAAAATATTTGTATTAATCTATAAGACAATCTGGAGTTATCTACTAATTGTTCCCATAAGACTTATACTCATGCTTTACATCCAGATACAAATAATAAGCACTTTGGAGCAATTTTAAATGCTATTTCAGACCAACTTATAGATCTAAAAATTGAAGTTAAAAAATTAGAACAGTTATATCTTGAGATTAGCAGTAAGATTTTTAAGATCATAAAAGAAACAGGTGAAGTGCATCACTCAACCAATCTAAAAGCCATCAACGAAATTAGTCATCAGATAAGCCTAAAATCTGGTGGTGAAATTAAGAAAGGAAATCCTTTTAAATATAGTTATCCATTTAAAAAATCCAAAAAAAAGTTTTCTACTAAGTTAGATAATTTAAAGAAAAAAGGTGTTATTGAAGAAGAAAATCAAGACGAAAATCAAATCCTTAAAAATGAATCAACATCCAGTTCTCCAAACAAGGAGATTTAGTACTAAGTTGGGTGACCCAGAGTGAAAGTTGAAATTACAGAAACACAAAAACATTGAATTCAACTTCACAAACCAAGAATTTATGAGTGATGATGAGTCTGACAGAAATTCTAATGAAGAAGCAGTATGTCAGCAAATGAGATTAATTAATCAAAAAGACATGGAAAATATTCCCATATCCAAAGTCCAACAGAGGCTAGATGAAATACTAAGGCAAAGAAGGCTAAAGGGGAATGAACGAGTAGAACATAACGAAGCTAGAAGAAACTACAGGCGCTATGAACATAGTTCAACAAGTAATTATAGACCTAGGCTAAAGCCGAAGGAGTTTCTAAAAAAAAAGAAAGATTTGGAGTAAGTATTTTGTCAAACCATAGGCCGAATCAAAGAGAAATTAACCTAGAACCCATAACTGAAACAGGTTACAAATTAAACCTGATGGTGTAAGGAACAGGCGTGAGATCATAGAATTCTGGAAGAAAAGTATGATGAGCGTATCAAACATGAATGTAGGATGGAATTCTTCTCAACTCCTTAATTATATAGAACACAGTTTATATGGTTGTGTTGCCAATTGGTATGGAGCCATTGGTGATGAAGCTAAACAAGAACTTAGGAATATAGCAAGTCTGGTGAATATGTTCACATTAATATGTGAGTTAATTGAAGATGAATTCATTGGAGAAAAGGAAGATGAAGATAAGGAAGCTTTAAAATGGCAAATAACTTTAAACAATCTTGAAATCTGTAACATGAAATATGTTGATAACTATATAACAGAATTCGAGAGATGTTACTATAAGATAGGAGAAAACGACACTAATATTCAAATGTTCTTTGATAAACTTCCTGCCCCAATTAATGAACAAATAAGTGACGAATACCGAGAGCTAATAAAAAATGGAAGCAAAGATTCTCTTGGTAATAGAATTTCCTATGTTAGGAAATGGGTTGAGAAAAAATGTCGAGATATAAGAAGCACCCAAAGAATGAAGAAACAATTTTCAACTTGTTGGGAGACGCTAATGGAATGGGGATGCAACAATAGAGATTATCAAGGAAGAAAAAACTATAAGAGAAAAAGTTTCAACAAACAAAGAGGTGAGAAATATTATAAGAAGTATTATAAAAAACCCTTTTCAAAAAATAGAAGATTTTTCCAAAAAGCCTCATTTTGTCCTGAGAAAAAAAAGAACTGCAAATGTTGAGCATGTGGTGAATCCAGCCATTATGCTAATGAATGCAAAAACAAGAAGAACAATAGATTAGCAGAAGACCTAGGTAGTTTGGATTACATAGAACTATCAAAAGATGAAGCAGTAGATTTAGCTCTAAGGAATAACAAAGGAATAGTAGAAATAATTGAAGAAAGGTTTGATGAAAATGAAGAATCTGATAGAGTCAATTGAAGGTGAAGAAATTAATGAGATGATGTAAGGGGAAGCTCCTAGTGAGTTCTCTGATGAATATAAAATGATCACCTTAGCTCAACTTCAGCAAGCTAAAACTTCTATTGATTAAGAACAAGTAGAAGAAATGACCAGATCAGGGGTTGATTTCCCGATCATTACCAAAGAACAATTTGTTAAAAAATCATTGTTTTCAAAATATGCTAAATATATGTGTGAAGAGATGTCTAAAGACGCAACAGTTAAAAACAATGAAAATCAAACAACTGAAGTGAACTTAATTAATTGAGCAAATATTCAAAAACATAACAAAGACAAAAAATTTAAATATATCTTTATATGTGGCATCCAAGTTATTATAACTCCGTTACAAGACTATTGTAAGGATGTGCAATGCATTAATTTTGTTTCTGATATCAGGCATAAAAGATTTAGTGACCAATGCATTAGTGGAATAGTCTGTAATCTGAGTCAAGTAGGATTCTCTTGGTTCTGTAGGCCGAACTATTATGCTAGTTTAGAAGATCATTATGCGTCCAAATTCTTAGCTATAAAATTGTTAACAGAAGGTATCAGTATGGACAAGAGAACTTGTCCATTACAGCTAAAGTGGAAGGTAGTTTATAAACTCGAAAAACACAACAAATCCTCCACGTAAGTGTCACATAGTAGAAGCTGAGAAACACGAGATAGTAGGTCCTATCAAAGAGGTTGTGTGAGTAAAGCTAAGACCAGACCAGATAAAACTAAAGACCATTTGAGTAAATGCATTTGAAAATTCTGCAGCATCTAGCAGCGATAAAGTTTTAACTATAGATGAAGAAAGTAGAATCCATACGAATGCTAAACCACAAGTAAACCTATCTAGGTGCCCGAGTCTAGCCAGAAATCCCAGATTTAGGTTCAATTCTATCTCAGTATTACCCCAAGAAACCAAGAGCTACGGCAGGAAAGAAAGATAAGTCATTTAGTGGTAGATGAGGATATAGCTAGCATGATAGTAGCCTTAAACAAGAGATTAGAAAATAAAATTATAAGAGAACCATCTAGACATATTATTGATATAGGTTCCTGTCCTTTTAAAGAGACTAGTAAAATTTCATTGTATCCTCCAACACTCTTACGTGTTGAAGAAAGACATGGAGAATCATCCAGTTCTGAGCCTAAAGGGAAGATAATGTGATATCAAACTAGAACAATTAGTGAACCCATTTTTGAAAATGATGTAAGGGCAAAGAATTTCGTTGAACCTCATTTCGATGAACCTCATAAGGAACTGTTTTATGAAGAGAAAATGGGAATGAGAATGGAAGTGATGGATCTTAGGTATCTCTACGAAGAAAATGTGAGTATAGAAGAAAGCCTTTAGCATGTTAGTAGAGGATCCTTGAAGAAAAATTATAGAATCACAAATCCTAATAGCATTTATATCCCAATAAGTATTTGTTTAGAAGGGTTTAACAAGTATGAATTATGTGCCTTTGTGGATAGCGGTTGTTCTGTATGCTTTATTAAGAAGGCATTGTTTCCTGAATTCATATGGCAGAAATCTCGTAGACCAATCCAAGTCAGGATAGCCGACGATAGTATCATGGTTCATTCAGAATTAGCTTCTGATGTGCCAATCATGATAGGTGGAGTCCCGTGTGTAATCTCTACACTCTGAGCTACTACTCGACCTTCATACGACATGTTAATTGGAAACAACTTTCAAAGCCTTCATGTCCTAGTCACTAACACTTAGACATGATGGTCTTTAGTATCAATGGAGAAGATGCTTGGGTTAAAAAGATCAAACAAGCATATACACACCAAGCAATAGAGTTCACGCGCACTAAGCGTGGTGAGGAATATATTCTTCCTACTCAAAGAGAATTTGCACTCTCCATATGTGAAATAACTTTAAAAGAAAAAATTCTCAAACAGCAAGAAAAAATGTGCAAAGAGTTGTATTCTGAAAATCCTTTAAAATTTTGGAAAAAGGATAAATAATTTGCTACCATAGAGTTAATAGATCCAAAAGTTGTCATTAGAGTAAAACAAATGGTTTATACTTACAAAGATCAACAAGAGTTTAAAGAACAAACTGATGAGCTATTAAAGAAATGATTAATCAAAGAAAGCAAAAGCCCTCATTCTAGCCCTACCTTTATGGTCAGGAATCATGCTGAAGAAAAAAGAGGAAAGGCTAGAATGGTTATTAACTATAAAAAGCTTAATGATAATACTGTTTTTTATGGATACTATATCCCTAATAAAACAGTTTTATTTAATAGAATATAGGGAGCCACTTGCTTCTCTAAAATGAACTGCAAAAGTGGTTATTGGCAGGTAAATATGAATGAAGGCAGCATTCCACTTACTGCATTCAGTGCTCCACAAAGACACTATGAGTGGATAATCATGTCATTTGGGTTAAAGAACGCATCACAAATATTTCAGAGAAGAATGGATAATGTTTGTTGTCTTGTTTATATTGATGATATCTTAATCTTCTCTAAAACCTTGGAACAACGTAAACATGATTTAAAAGCTGCCTTGGTCTGATGAGGTTGTTATGGATACTCCATCAAACACAATTCCAAACACAATACCAAACACAATTCCAAACACAACTCCAAACACAATTCCACCTCCTGCTCAGCCTCCAGTGGTGAGAAGATCTGGAAGGCAATCTCATCCTCCTACTTGGTTGACAGATTATGTGACTGCTACTGCTCGAGCCACCTCCCCAAAGGTAACTGAGTTTCCTATTTGCCTCAAATTTGATTCACTCTCAATAAATTTCATTCATTCCCTCCTCAAATTTCATTACCTTTCAATAAATTTTCATTTCCTCATAGTTTATGAAATTTCTTTTGTAATGAATAATCTAATTAACAAAATTAAAATTCAAAGAGACAAAAATAAAATTTTACTTGTGTAATAATCTATTTAACAAAAATAAAGTAATCGATCAAATCATTTGTAATGAATAAATAACCCAAAAGTGCATTGGTCATGGAATCATTCTAGGACAGAAGAAATGCATTTATGCTGAACCAGAAATAGAGTTCCTAGGACTAAAGATTAATGCAGGCCAAATTGTATTGCAGGAACATATTTTAGAAAATGTAGAAAAAATTCCTCGTGAAATCAAAGACAGAAAACAGCTAGAAAGGTTTCTAGGCTATCTTACTTATGCTTCTTATTTAATTAAAGATTTAGCCAAACTAAGAAAACCTTTACAGATAAAATGGAAGAAAGAACAAGTTTGGAATTGGACTCCGTTAGACACGAAAATAGTCAAGGAACTAAAAAGAAGATGTGAAAAGCTTCCAATATTGACTCTACCTAATGAAGATGATGAGGTAGTTCTTGAAACAGATGCTAGTGATTATCATTGGGGAGCTGTTTTAAAATTAAAGAAAGATAACAAGCTTTGTAGGTACAGCAGTGGCAGTTTCAACGAATCCGAATATAATTACACTGTCATGGAAAAAGAGATTCTTGCGATTTATCGTGGAATCCAGAAGTTTATAATCTTTTTAGCCCCAAAACCTTTTAGGGTCAGAATAGATTGTAAAGGAATATTGGGTTTTTAAAATAATAATCTTGATAATATGAAAGCGGATGGGAGACTCCTGAGTTGGCAATTAGCCCTTAACCAATTCAACTTTACTGTCGAACATTTGCAGGGTTCAAAAAATTCTCTACCAGACACCCTAACTAGAGAACTAGTTGATGGATCAAAGAAATCAGACTCGATGGGAAGACCCTCGCTGGGTAACCAGCGAGATAGATCTTGATTTCTTAAGTGGCATAAGGGAATATCAAGGATGGATTTTCCCTCCAAGTTTTTACATTTTTGTTGATTTTGGAAGGTTTACTCATAACAGATTCCGTCGTGGACTCCTTGAAACGAGACACAGAACGGTTGAAAGATTTTTAACTTTAGAAATCATTATAAAAGTTCTTCAACTACCTAAAGAACTTCACAAAGAAATCTGTAGAAGATGAAGGATGAGAGATTTCAGACACTTCTACTGGATGATAACCGGAATATCGTTGCCCACTAGAAGAAGAGCGATAGACGGATGGTTAACCCACTTTATAGTAGACAACGGGGCAGGATTGGGAGGAATATCGTTGCCCATCATGCCAGGTGAAGACGCAGATTACTTTAAGTCATGGAAATATGGAATGTGTAGCGGACTTTATAAACTCAATCGATTGTGGCCAAATGAAGAAGAACAGAGCATCATGCTCAAATACTTCACCAAGTTCCAGAAGGAGGTCTTCCTCATAGCAGCAAAGTCTAAACACATGGAAAGGGTAAATGGTTGTAGAGTTATCAGCGCTTGCATGAATGTTAGCCCGGGAAAAATCCATTTACCACATTACTTGATCTTCATATTATTTACATAGGGATATCCAGTAATAGGAAACATTGGTAATACTATAAGACATCCATGGGTAGCTAGGGCTATGCATCGGTCTAAAACCTAACCGAACCGAGTCAAACCGAACCGAAACCGAAAATCTCAAATTTTCAAACCGAAAGCCGAACCGAAAGTATTAGGTTTGGTTCGGTTATTTGCCGATTTGGTTTGTGTTCGGTTCGATTTTAACACAATTGAACCGAATTTCCATAAAAAATTTAAAGTATACAAATACAAATATATATACAATGTATTTATGTGTATATATACACATATATATACATATTCCAATATAAATTATACAAATATAAAGTATGCAAATACGGATTCAAATATATATAAATAGATACATGCAAGTATATATACACTGTATTTGTACTTTAAAAACTATACGGAGCACAAAATTACAAATATATATATATATGACTAATTAATGTAAATACAGTGTATGTGTATATATGTAATATATACACTATATATGTGTATACACAATAAGTATGTGTATATATATAAAGTATACAAATATATTTATGTAGTGTATATAAAAAATCGGTTTAACACAAACCGAACCGAACACAAACCGAACTGAAACCGAAAAATGAAAATTCTCGAACCGAAAGCCGAACCGAAAAACTTCGGTTATGTTCGGTTTGTTTTGGTTCGGCCCAAAAATTCGGTTTGGACTGAATCATGCACACCCCTATGGGTAGCAAGAGCGAAAGGGTTCTTCTACATCTATTTTTACATCAACAAGTATAGACACACTGATTGTGAAATATTCAAAGTGGGAAATACCACCTTCATCATAACCCCACAGCTCAAGCCATTGAGACAGCACGCTATAGACAGGTCCGAGTCCATTGAATTATATCTAGTACAGATAGAAGCTCGACGCTTCCTAGACAGAGAAGGCCATGAGAAGCTGATTGATATGTTAATTGCATGGGATCGAGAATACCCGTCTAATGCTTGATCTCGATTTGGATAATGAGCATGATTTAGAGATTGATAATCTCCAAGATCTGATAATGAATGATGATGATGACTTAAAGGTCAATATGGGAGAAGAAGGGGTTTATAACCTCAATGATTAAACATCACCATCGTGCACCTTCACAATTATTGTACATTTCTGTTTGCTTTTTCATCATGTGAGTTGTATTATTGAGTCAGCACTGTGTGCTTTTATTGTTTTCTGAGTGCGTAGGGGCCCATATGCTGGCCATTAGCTTTTAGACGTTGTAAAGGCATCCAATGCCTTTCAACCAGCTCTATATAAATAGAGCTTTCCTCATACTTCTAAGGCATCGAAATCCAGAGAGAGAAAAACATATATGAGAAGAGAGAGAAGTCTTGTAATACAGAAAGAGAAAGAGAAGCATTGTTGAGTTCTGAGTAGGTTAGTTTCCCATCACTCAAAGACTCAAGAATCCTTCGATGGATCTTTCTGGTGTGAGAATTTAGTATGTTTGTATGTTTGTAAATCTTAAGTAAGGAGTGCTTATGTGTTGTAATATTTTCCAGATTCAATAAAAGTTTGTTTTTAAGAAAGGAAAAGCTACTTAATCGAACTCTATGTTCTGAATAATTAGTTTTTTTGATTCCAATCCTTTCACCCTCTAAAAACAAAAACTGAGAGTTAAAGACTACAGTATGAGGTAGGAAACGAAACAGTTGTGCTTGGAATAAGGGAGGCCTGGTTGAAGGTTAGCCACCTCTAGAAAACCGGAAGCTAAAGGAACGTCGGTGGTCTAGTGTAACTAAGTTCAGGTATCGGTCAAACCTCTCTATCTTTAAGTTTTTAATTGCAAAGCGTGGTGGGCTTAAAACCATAGAAAATTCATTATTCATAATATAGTCAGTAGATTATGGTAGTTAATACCACCAAAAGTCATTTATAAATCCTTGTTATTTCATTTCGAAAACATTAAGAAGAATTTGCAATTACTATAAAGTTTGGGTACCTTTGCAATTTGCTATAAAAATATAGTGTCAACCAATCAAAACACTCCTCACGGTTTTTACCATAATATTGGTTTTCACCGGAGCGCAACCCTATATATATATATATAAATGTCTATAAAGTGAGACAGCGGGTACCTGTTCTCCATAAGCACGGAGCTTCTCTCTACATGCAGCTCCAACAGAGCACGATGCTTGAACTTGACACCCTTGGAACTGGAAATTTATTCCATTTTCCATCCGCGTATGATTCAATCCGTTATCAGCGCATTTAAAGTTCAACACCAGATCAATGTGAGCCATTTGGTCAAGGATCTCCTGCAACATATTATTTGAAAGCACAAGTAAGAGATATGGAGCGAAACCAACTTTTGTTGTAATCTGTAATCTAAGAGCCATGGGATCAATGTCATTTTATCATCTGTCCATATAACTTTCTAATGCGTCTAGTTTGTTAATGAGAGGCACATGTCAATCCATATCACAGTATACTGTTAGCATAATTTGACTAAAGCGTCTAGTTTGTTAATGAGAGGCAGCATAGACAAGAGCATTGGCCATATTCCTAAATACTCATAACACAAATCCTGTCTGTATATACAACACATTTCCATCCATATCACAGTATACTGTAATACAATTTGATTGTTGTCAATGCCATGTAACAAATGCTAAGTGCCTAAGTAAATCAAAAATAGAAATAGAAGCTCACAGCTTGAATTCTTGTCCGAGGAATTCCCTCGAGGATGAATCCATTTTCTCCTCTGGAACATCCCTCCTCCAGCCTCTTTTTCAACAGCCCAAATATAATATCCTCTGGGACAACTTTTCCTTGGTTTACAGAATTCTCAATCTGAATACAGATGCAAAGTATAAAAAGATGTTGGCTTTCATATGCCAAACAAATATGACAAGTAAAAAAGAGAGAAAGCAAACAGATACGAGAAGTTCCATGCTCCTCGTTAAAGTACTGCAGCCAACAAATACATTCTAGCCAGAAAGAAAGTGGGTTCAAAGAGCTCATAACAAACTGAAACAAGAAATTTCCAAATACACACAATTAAGGGGTATCAAACGTTGCATCTCACGGGAACAAATGCACGGTACAAACTAGGGTAAATTACACAAAACCACCTCTAAGCCAGCAATTCAATATCCACACAAATCAATATACACAGAGTGTGTTTAAAAAGGGCTATTTGAACATTTCATGCTCTATCTTGACATTCTCTAAACGACAAAACGAGTGCAGGTTATGAATTTCCCTATGCTGACAGCTGGCTAAGCACTTCAGCACTATCATACTTATAAAGGATGGATAGGTTAAATTAAAGGTAATTATGCGTGGTTCAGCACTTCACCCCACAAATTATATAGGTTCTGTTTTGTTATTGTACTTGTTGCTCCGAAGGCAAATCAAAAGGATATGTAACTGAACATAACGTGTTGGTATTGAATTCATTCATACAAGACAGAAGGCTTTGCAAAACAAACTCTATACTTGACTATCTGCCCAGCTCACATCAAACATAGAACAAAGAAAGTGGAAAGCACTTCCCCGGAAGGTTTAAGTTTACAACCGTATTAAGCAAAACAGGACGCAGCTAGAAATCTAGACTATCATTTCTTTCTAAAGAACCTGAATTTAAGGTAGCAAAGTAATCAATCATAAACCAGAAATTCCATCTACATCTTCTTCAAAATATTCGAGAATCAACTGCCATTCACAAACAGATATTTGATTTCGCACAAACACAAACTAAAATCATCCAAGGAGAACTCTGTATATTGAAGACAAGATGAGATCGGAACCTGCTTATAAAGTGAGGAGTGAAGGCTAAGCTCCTGGCGGACGAGACTCCCAAGAGAAATGTGAGGCACGTCGAGAAGCTTCGAGAGCGACTCAGCGTAAACGTGCTTTTTGGCTCCAGGCTCTCCGATCACAACCCACTGGACTCCCCTTCCAAGCCTGGATCCCTCAGTTTCCGCCATAGCCGGAAACCTGCCTCTACCTGTCGGCTCCAATTCCTCATCTTCCCAATCGGAGTAGTCGTAATCGTATGCCACGGCCGCCGCTCCGTATCCCCGGCTCCTGGCCGGCGCCGATCTGAGGCTACGGGAGAGAGAGCAATGTCGCGATAGAGCTCCGAGTTGGTGGATGAGTCCTGCCATGGCGGCCAGCGGCGGAGAAATGGGGTTTGTGGTGAGGAGGAGGGAGGATGCGGAAGGGAAAAGAGGGTTTTTAAAATGGGAGCTGAGCTTATTTGGAGGATTTTAGGGGTTAGAGTATCTCTAACAGTTTCCATTTTGATGATTTTGGAGAATTTTTTATGTATTTTTTGGTCCAACGGATTCGCTATCACATTCTCTCTAAACTGGAGAAGTAACAGAAAAAAAATAGATAGAATTCCCTAAATTTGTAACATTCTTCAAACTAAATGATTTTCCGAATCTTAGAAATGGAGAAGTTGTTGGAGTTAAAGCAAAAATAATTTAAAAAATATGTATTTTGTTTCCCCATTTTGGAAAAATTTTAGGGAAGCTGAGGAAATAGTCTTACACCGTTGCAGAGAGAAACAGCCAACGTCCCAACTCCCAACAATGTTTCTGGTTTTTTTTTCCCAAAGGAGTTTGGTACAATATCTATCTATACAATCTATCTATATCTATATAAAATACTAAAGGGGCCTACGTAGAATTTTGTGGATTGAAATGAGATTATTTTTACTTATGTGTCATATTCTGAATTAAATTGGTATTATATTTTTTGGTCACATTAATTAATAAGTCAATATAGTTAGGTAAAAAACTTATCTTTTTAGATCAATAATCTATCCAATATAACCATATATCTTAATTAGATAAATTTATCTAATATTATAAACCTAATCTAAAGCTGACTCTAAATGATATATATTTATATTTGAATTTGGTAATATAAATAAATCTATAGCAATGGATAGTAAGAATTGAAGTAGTTGATAGCAAGGGATCGATGGACTTACACAACATGCGCCTGAATTTCTCCTTGAGGTCAGTCATGTGTTGATAGGTTTTGAATTTCATTTAAAAAAAATTAATCGGTTTTTATTTTAAATTTAGATTTGTTCAATTTATTCACACATTTTATAACAAAATTTAAAATTTATTTTTTCATTTATTTATTTATTAATCATTATTTAACTTTTATATCTAAAAAATACAATGTTTAATTTTTCTTTTATCATCTCAAAACTATTTAAAAAATGTATTTATTTGCAAATCATTATTTTAATTTGTAATCCAAAAAAATATTTCATTATTTTTATATAATATCAATATTTTATTTTAAGCACTTTAACCAAATTTAACAATTGATATTTAAAATCTATTAAATTTTCATTAAATTGTTTAAAGATTCAATAACTACTATCAATATCTATAAGGGATTGACTCGGGTGAGGACCACTTCTTTCGATGAAAACTAAAAGGAGCATTCCCATTGGTTACTTTATAAAAGTGAACCCCTCCACTTTCCAACTAAAATCCAAACAAAAACTTAAAATTACATAGAATAGCCACTATTTTATAAACTCTAGTTTGTGTGTTATATTTTTTCTTTATAATTTCGCATTTATCTTGTTTTAGTTTATGATCCTGAAATTTGGTATCAGAGCCTAGTTAATAAAAAATAATCTATATTTATCTATAAGCCAATTTGGAGGTATCTACTAATTATCCTCATAAGACTTATCATCATGCTTTACATTTAGATACAAATGATAAGCACTTTGGAGCAAATTTAAATGTTATTTCAGACCAACTTATAGATCTAAAAGTTGAAGTTAAAAAATTAGAACAGTTATATCTTGAGATTAGCAATAAGATTTTTAAGATTGTAAAAGAAATAGGTGAAGTGCATCACTCAACTAATCTAAAAGCCATCAACGAAATTAGTCATCAAATAAGCTTAAAATCAAGTGGTGAAATTAAGAAAGGATATCCTTTTAAATATAGTTATCCATTTAAAAAATCCAAAAAGAAGTTCTCTACTAAGTTAGATAATATAAAGAAGAAAGGTGTTATTGAAGAAGAAAATCAAGACGAAAATCAAATCCTTAAAAATGAATCAACATCCATTTCTACAAATAAGGAGATTTAGCACTAAGTTGGATGACTCGGAATGGAAATTGAAATCACAGAAACTCAAAACCATTGAATTCAACTTCACGAACCAAGAAGTTATGAGTGATGATGAGTCTGACAGAAATTCTAATGAAGAAGCCGTATATCAGCAAATGGGATTAATTAATCTAAAAGACATGGAAAACATTCCCATATCCAAAGTCCAACAGAGGCTAGATGAAATACCAAGACAAAGAAGGCTGAGGAAAAATGAACCAGTAGAACATAATGAAGCTAGAAGAAACTACATGCGCTATGAACGTGGTTCAATCAGTAATTATAGACCTAGGCTAAAGCCAAAGGAGTTTCTAGAAAAGAAAGAAAGATTTGGAGTAAGTATTATGTCAAACCGTAGGCCAAATCAAAGAGAAATTAATCTAGAACCCATAAGGGAAACAGGTTACAAATTAAAACTGAATGGTGTAAGGAACAGGCGTGAGATCATAGAATTCTGGAAGAAAAGTATGATGAGTATATTAAACATGAATGTAGGATGGAATTCCTCTCAATTCCTTAATTATATGGAACACGGTTTCTATGGTTGTATTGTCAATTGGTATGGAGCCATTGGTGATGAAGCTAAACAAGAACTTAGGAATTTGGCAAGTCTAGCGAATATGTTCACATTAATGTGAATTAATTGAAGATGAATTCATTGGAGAAAAGGAAGATGAAGATAAGGAAGCTTTAAAATGGCAAAGAATTTTGAACAATCTTGAAATCTGTAACATGAAATATGTTGATCACTATATAATAGAATTCGAGAGGTGTTACTATAAGATAAGAGAAAATGGCACTAATCTACAAATGTTCTTTGATAAACTTCCTGCCCCAATTAATAAACAAATAAGTGACGAATATCAAGAGTTGATAAAAAAAATGGAAGCAAAGATTCTCTTGGTAATAGAATTTCCTATATTAGGAAATGGGTTGAGAAAAAATGTCAAGATGTAAGAAGCACCCAAAGAATGAAGAAACAATTCTTAACTTGTTGGGAGACGCCAACAGAATGGGGATGCAACAATAGAGTTTATCAATGAAGAAGGAACTATAAGATAAAAAGTTTCAACAAACAAAGAGGTGAGAAATATTATAAGAAGTATTATAAAAAACCCTTTTTAAAAAATAGAAGATTTTTCCAGAAAGCCTCATTTTGTCATGAGAAAAAGAAAATCTGCAAGTGTTGGGCATACGGAGAATCCGATCATTATGCTAATGAATGCAAAAACAAGAAGAACAATAGATTAGCATAAGCCCTAGGTAGTTTGGATTACATAGAACTATCAGAAGATGAAGCGGTAGATTTAGCTCAAAGGAATAACAAAGGAATAGTAGAAATAATAGAAGAAAGGTTTGATGAAAACGAAGAGTCTGAAAATTAGTCAATTGAAGGTGAAGAAATTAATGAGATGATGGAATGAGAGGCTCCTAGTGAGTTCTTTGATGAATATGAAATGACCACCTTAGCTCAACTTCAGCAAGCTGAAACTTCTATTGATAAAGAACAAGTAGAAGAAATGACCAGATCGGGGGTTGATTTCCCGATCATTGCCAAAGAACAGTTTGTTAAAAAATCATTGTTCTCTAAATATGTTAAATATGTGTGTGAAGAGATGTCTGGAGACGTAACAGTTAAAAACAATGAAAATCAAGCAACTGAAGTGACTTAATTAATTGGGCAAATATTCAAAAACATAACAAAGACAAAAAATTTAAATATATCTTTATATGTGGCATCCAATTTATTATAACTCCGTTACAAGACTATGGTAAGGATGTGCAATGCATTAATTTTGTTTGTGATATCAGGCATAAAAGGTTTAGTGACCAATGCATTAGTGGAATAGTTTGTAATCTCAGTCAAGGAGCAGTCTCTTGGATCTGTAGGCCAAACTATTATGTTAGTTTAGAAGACCATTATGCGTCCAAATTCTTAGCTATAAAATTGTTAACAGAAGGTATCAGTATGCACAAGGGAACTTGTCCATTACAGCTAAAGTGGAAGGTAGTTTATAAACTAGAAAATACTATAAATCCTCCACGTAAGTGTCACATAGTAGAAGCCGAGAAACACGAGATAGTAGGACCTAGCAAAGAGGTTGTGCCAGTAAAGCTAAGACCAAATCAGATAAAACTAAAGACCATTTGGGTAAATGCATTCGAAAATTCTGCAGCCACTAGCAGTGATAAAGTTTTAACTATAGATGAAGAAGGTAGAATCCATACGAATGCTAAACTACAAGTAAACCTATCTAGGTGTCCGAGTCTAGCAAGAAATCCCAGTTTTAGGTTTAATCCTAATCTCAGTATTACCCCAAGGAACCAGGAAGTTACTGCAAGCAAGAAAGACAAGTCATTTGTAGTAGATGAGGATATAGCTAGCATGATAGTAGCCTTAAACAAGAGGTTAGAAAATAAAATTATAAGGGAACCATCTAGACATAGTATTGATCTAGGTTCTTGTCCTTTTAGAGAATCTGGTACAATTCCATTGCATCCTCCAACAGTTTTAAGACTTGCAGAAAGACAGGGAGAAGCATCTAGTTCTGAGCCTAAAGGAGAGATAGTGGGATATCAAACTAGAACCATTAGTGAACCTATCTTTGAAAATGATGTAAGAGCAAAGAATTTCAGTAAACCTCCTCAACAACCATTTTGTGAAGAGGAAATGGAAATAGAATGGAAGTGATGGATCTTAGGTATCTCTACGAAGAAAATGTGAGGATAGAAGAGAGCCTTGAACATGTCAGTAGAGGATCCTTGAAGAAAAATCATAGAATCACAAACCCCAATAGTATTTATATCCCAATAAGTATTTGTTTAGAAGGATTTAACAATTATGAATTATGTGCCTTTGTGGATAACAGTTGTTCTGTATGCTTTGGTAAGAAGGCATTATTTCTTGAGTTCATATGGCAGAAATCTCGTAGAACAATCCAAGTCAGAATAGTTGACGATAGTATCATGGTTCATGCAGAATTAGCTTCTGATGTGCCAATCATGATAGGTGGAGTCCCATGTGTAATCCCTACACTCTGGGCTACTACTCAACCTTCACACGATATGTTAATTGGAAACAAATTCCAAAGACTTCATGTCCCAGTCACTCAACACTTAGATATGATGGTCTTTAATATCAATGGCGAGGATGGTTGGGTTAAAAAGATCAAACAAGCATATACACACCAAGCAATAGAGTTCATGCGCACTAAGCGTTATGAGGAATATATTCGTCCTACTCAAAGAGAATTTGCACTCTCCATATGTGAAATAACTTTAAAAGAAAAAATTCTTATACAACAAGAAAAAATGTGCAAAGAGTTATATTTTGAAAATCCTTTAAAATTTTGGGAAAAAAATAAATCATTTGCTATCATAAAGTTAATAGATCCAAAAGCTGTCATTAGAGTAAAACAAATGGTTTACACTTACAAAGATCAACAAGAGTTTAAAGAACAAATTGATGAACTATTAAAGAAAGGATTAATCAGAGAAAGCAAAAGCCCTCATTCTAGCCCTGCCTTTATGGTTAGGAATCGTGCTGAAGAAAAAAGAGGAAAAGCTAGAATGGTTATCAACTATAAAAAGATTAATTATAATACTGTTTTTTATGGATACTATATCCCTAATAAAACAGTTTTATTTAATAGAATATAGGGAGCCACTTGGTTCTCTAAAATGGATTGTAAAAGTGGTTATTGGCAGGTAAAGATGAATGAAGACAACATTCCACTTACTGCTTTTAGTGCTCCACAAGGACACTATGAGTGGATAGTCATGCCATTTGGTTTAAAAAACACACCACAAATATTTCAGAGAAGAATGGACAATGTTTTCAAAGAGTTTAAAAATTGTTGTCTTGTTTACATTGATGATATCTTAATCTTCTCTAAAACCTTGGAGCAACAAAAACATGATTTAAAAGCTATAACCCAAAAGTGCATTGATCATGGAATCATTCTAGGACAGAAAAAATGCATTTATGCTGAACCAGAAATAGAGTTCCTAGGACTAAAGATTAAAGCAGGTCAAATTGTGGTGCAGGAACATTTTTTAGAAAAGGTAGAAAAATTTCCCGATGAAATCAAAGATAGGAAACAACTAGAAAGGTTTCTAGGTTATCTTACTTATGCTTCTTATTTCATTAAAGATTTAGCCAAACTAAGAAAACCTTTACAGATAAAATTGAAGAAAGAACAAGTTTGGAATTGGACTCAGCTAGACACTAAGATAGTCAAGGACTAAAAAGAAGATGTGAAAAGCTTCCAATATTGACTTTATCTAAAGAAGATGATGAGTTAGTTCTTGAAACAGATGCTAGTGATTATCATTGGGGAGCTGTTTTGAAACTAAAGAAAGATAACAAGCTTTGCAGGTACAAAAGTGGCAGTTTCAACAAATCCCAATATAATTACACTGTCATGGAAAAGGAGATTCTTGCGATTTATTGTGGAATCCAGAAGTTTATAATCTTCTTAGCCCCTAAGCCTTTTATAGTCAGAACAGATTGTAAAGGAATATTGGGTTTTATAAATAATAATCTTGATAATATGAAAGCGCATGAGGGACTCATGCGTTGGAAATTAGCCCTTAACCAATTCACCTTTATTGTCGAACATGTGCAGGGTTCAAAAAATTCTCTAGCAGACAGCCTAACTAGAGAACTAGCTGATGGACCAAAGAAATCAAACTCGATGGGAAGACCCTCGCTGGGCAACCAGTGACATAGATCGTGATTTCTTAAGTGACATAAAGGAATATCAAGGATGGGTTTCCCCTCCAAGTTTTTACATTTCTGTTGATTTTGGAAGATTTACTCATAACAGATTCCGTCGTGGACTCCTAAAATGAGACACAGAACAGTTGAAAGATTTTTAACTTTGGAAATTATTATAAAAGTTCTTTAGCTACCTGTAGAACTTCAAGAAGAAATCTGTAGAAGATGGAGGATGAGAGATTTCAAACGCTTCTACTGGAGGGTAACCAGAAGGATCAGAAGACCGCCGGACGGAGTGATGGACGAATGGTTTACTTACTTTGTAACAGACAACCAAGCATTATTGGGAGGAACATCGTTGCCCGTCATGCCAGGTGAAGACGTAGATTACTTGAAGTCATGGAAGTATGGAATGTGTAGAGGACTTTATAAAATCAATCGGTCATGGCCAAAGGAAGAAGAACAGAGCATCATGCTCAAATACTTAACCAAGTTCCAAAAGGAGGTCTTCCTCAGAGCAACAATGTTCAAACACATCGAAAAGATAAATGGTTGTCGAGTTAGAAGTGCTTGCATGGATGTTAGCCCGAGAAAAATCCGATTACCACATTACTTGATCTTCATATTATTTACAGAGGGATACTGGTACATACGGGATCTAGTAGTGGGAAGCCATAATAATACAATAAGACATCCATGGACAACAAGAGCGAAAGGGTTCTTCTACATCTATTTTTACATCACCAAGTATAGACACACTGATTGTGGAATATTCAAAGTTGGGAATACCACCTTCATCATAACCCCACTCCTCAAGCCATTGATGCAACAGGCTATAGACAAATCCGAGTCCATTGAGCTCTATATAGCACAAATAGAAGCTGGTCACTTTTTAGACAAGGAAGGCCATGAAAGGATGATTGATATGCTAATCGCATAGGATCGAGAATACATTGAAGGTCTAATACTTGATCTCGATTTGGATAATGAGCAAGATCTAGAGATTGATAATCTCCAAGATTTGATAATGGATGATAATGATGACTTAGAAGCCAATATCGGAGAAGAAGGGGTCCAGAACCTAAATGATTAAACACCACCATTGTGCACCTGCACAATTATTGTACCTTTTGGTTTGCTTTTCATCATGTGAGTCAGCACTGTGTGCTTTTATTGTTTTCTGAGTGCGCAGGGGCCCATATGCCGACCATTATTTTTTAGACGTTGTAAAGGCATCCAATGCCTTTCAACCAGCTCTATATATAGAGCTCTCCTCAGACGTCTAGATCATCGAATTCTAGAGAGAGGAAAACCCATATGAAAAGAGAGAGAACTCTTGTAATACAAAAAGAGAAAGAGAAGCATTGTTGAGTTCTGAGTAGGTTGGTTTCCCATCACTAAAAAACTCAACAATCCTTCGATGGATCTTTCTGGTGTGAGAATCTAGTATGTTTGTATGTTTGTAAGCTTTAAGTAAGGAGTGCTTGTGTGTTGTAATATTTTCCAGATTCAATAAAAGTTTGTTTTTAAGAAAGAGAAAGCTACTTAATCGAAATCTATTGTAACGGCCCAAATATAAGTATTCGGGTTACGTTTTGAAGGATTGGATACATTCGTTCGGATCTTGCAATTTGAGTACGGGTTGAGTTTGAAAACCAAGTTTTTAATGCTCAAAGAAGGGATTTCGCACCCTAAATTCGCGATAGGGCCCGTTTGGTACCCCGAACCTGTCGTACATGCCTAAGTCGCTCAAAATGTTTTAAGTTCGAAAAGCATAAAGAAGGAAATTTCATAATACAACTTGCCACGGCATGGCCGGGTCAAAACCAAATACGAGGAAATAAGTGGCAAAAGGGTGGAGTTCAAGTCGGTCTTTCTCTCCCTCTCACTGCGCCGTAAGATATCCCCCGCCACAATAGCACATGATCAAGCAAGGGTACGGGTACCTGAAACTAACCACGAAGTCAAGGTCGAGCCACTCATGCGGGCCCTGAAGACCTCGCCGAGGACATATAATATGCCTATACCTAAATGAAGGATGCTATAATGTAGTGCAGAAATATTAAACACCCAAGCATGCTAGTAGTTTATATATATATATATATATATATATATATATATATATATATATATATATACACACACACATATATACACACACACACACACACATATATATATATACATATATACATATATATATATATATATATATATATATATATATATATATATATATATGCAGAAAGCGATTAAATGGGATCCCGCATAGAATGCCAAATGGCATGTCCCTCTCCTACTCCCGCACCCATGCTCGTTAGTGCAGGAACCGGCCGCGTTCAATGCTATATAGAAACATCTCATCATGTCATATATCATGTCTCATGTTTCATGTGTCGTTATTTTCTTTCTTTCTTTCTCATGGTAAAATATCAGACTCGATTAGGAACAAACCCGATGGAACTGAGTCGCCCTATAACCCTAGCAAATGACTCTAAGACTCACAATTTAACGGTCGTTCTACCATACACAAAGAGAATACGAATGCTTGGTCAATTGTGTAACCTAAGCATGCTACTACATGAATATGAGGGATGCAACACCTACACACTATATGACACATCAGGCATGAGGTTCTAACTTGAGTAAGCCCCGGAGGACTTACCTGGAAGTGCAGAGCAGTAAAATAAGGCAGCGGGAGTATGAAGTCCAACATATCAGAAATCACCTAGAAATTTCATAAATAATACAATAAGTCTAAGTCTAATTTACACAAGGCACACAAGTCACATATGAAACATATAAGATACACATAATAATATAACCCATCCATTCCGTCATTATCAACATTATCATCTCATCTCCATTTCTCATTTAGTTTCATTATCTCTCATAATCCGATATCTTTCTCAATGTGATCATAATATCATCATCATCATCATCCTTAGTCAACTCATCACATTCTTATTCCTATGAATTATTCCAATAACTCAAATTACCCATTTTAAATATCAAAACTTAGGAATTAGTTTATTCATATAAATCATTCTCAACAAATTAGTTTAAATAACTAAATAAATAAATCAAAGGAAAATGATCAATTAATTAACCATATAAAGGATCACAATCCATAAAATATTCAAATAACCTTTACACATTAAAATAATATATTCAAGCAACTAAATAACATTTTAAAAATCAGATTTTAAATATGTATTAAAATGGATAATTAAATACTCCAATTAATTCCATATCATATTCGAATAAAATTCAGAAAAAATATAAGTAAATAATCTTAGTAACTATCAAAGGGTTCACAAGTTGTTGAACTATAACCTTAAAATAATATAATTAACTAATTATTCAAATAATCAAGATTTTTAATAATTTATAATAAATAAGTCAATAATGAATTAATTAGATAAATAAATCAGAAAAAATAAATTTAATAATAATTGGAATAACATTTATATAACCAATATATTAATTTTATAACTCAAAATAACCACCAGATCAGCCCAAACCAAAGCCCAATCCATTTCCCCTTCCCGGCCAAAACCCGAACCCATTACCCGGCCCAAACCTGGGTCCAACACATCAACCCAGCAGAAGAAAAAAAAGAAGAGCTAGAAGAAAAAGGAGGTGAACCGGACCGAACCAAGAAGAAAAAAAAAGGAGTGAACCGGGGGCCTGAACCCGTCCTCTTCCACCTTCGTTCATCTGCTCAGCGCGGAACAAGGGAGAGAGGTGAGGCCCATGCCAGCGATTGGCTCACCCCGCCCCACTCTCGAGCTCACACTCCTCGAACCAAACGAACCCAGAACGGACCAAAGGAGAGGAGAGAAGGTTGGGCTCACCGAGAGATTCCGAGGTGGTCAGGCGCGCCAAAGCTTCATCGGAGGCTCGATTCGGCTCCGTCGAAGAGGGAGGAGTCTTGGGCCAGGCCTAGGAGGAGTGAAGAAAGGTTAGAAGTGGAGCTTTAAAATGATTTTGATCGGAAAAAGGGGTAACGAAGCTCACCGGAGAATCAAACGGAAACAGAGGAAGGAGAGGCGAGGCGGCTCGATGGCGGTGCTCCCGGGCTCCGACGACGAAGGAGGAGACTCCTCCGTGCTTGTGGTGCAGCTGCTGCTCATCGAGGACAGAAGGAGGTGAACCGTGGTGGTGCTCGGTGGTGTCAATGGGGGCACAAAAGAACAGGGGGAGGGCTTAGAATTTGATGAACAGAGGTGCGAGGGGGGGGGGGGAATGGAAGTTGGAGTGGGGTTGCGGGCTCCTGCTGTTATCTGAAGGAGAGGTGGTGGTGTGGTGAAATGAAAAAAGGAGATGGAGGTGGGGTGAAATGTAAAAGGGAGTTGGAGGTGAGTGGTGACGGGTGGGATGGCTTAGGCCTCCTAGCAGCCGAAGGGTAGGGGATGGCCATAGGAGAAAGGCGAGGGAGGGATGGTGAGATTGAGTGTGTATTTGGTTAAAGAAAAGCCAAACTTATTACCCAAAAATAAATCCCGAAACCCGCTTTCCGACCTTAACCCGACACGATTTAAAATAATTAATCGAATCCGAATTAAATAACGAAATCCGAAAATATTTTCAAGTCTCGAAAAAATAAAGCGGAATTATCTCATTTTTAAATTTTGAGTAACAAGTTCATGTCGGAACTGTTCGAAAGAATTTTAATAAGTCGTTGGCTCGAGAACGGAAATTTTTAAAATTTTTCGGAGTCTCAGAAATTGAATAAATTTTTATCGAAATGAAATTTATAATTATGAAAATATTATTTAAAAATCTCGGTCTTTACATCATCCACCTCTAAAAACAAGTCTCGTCCTCGAGACTAAAATCCTTTTTAAAGCAAGGGGATGAAGTTCGAAATTGGTGAGTCCGAGGATCACACCATTGATCCCGTAAGTACCTCATAAGTGCCCCTATGAGGTCCTTGCAGCATCTTCGTCATGATCATAATATTCCCAATTGGCCGTAGCAAGAATGTGATATGGGCCCCTATCACAACCTTACTCCGACTTCTCGGTTACATTATAACTCAAAAGAATCATAGCGTCTCCACTAAGTCTTAGCAAGCAATCTACAAGTGCCCCTATAAATGCTTGTATCCACTTCGTGGGACGTTATAATGTAAACTCGGGTCGAAAAACTTTCAAAAGGGTTCTCAATTCAAGTTAGTCAAGCAAATTCTCGATCATGCTCGGTCTTTCAAAATCCAAGTCATTTCTCTTATTTAAGTCTATCAGATTTCAAGAATTTCAAGAGGTGGCAACATCCACCTCTAAGAGCTAATCCCATATTCCACTTCCTAGGTTCATTCTCAAAGTCAATCTCATCATTCTTAGTTCAAGGTATAACACATCAAGATATCAACATATCATATACTCATAGAAATTGTACATAACCATCAATCAAATAGGCACAAACACATAATTAAACAATGATAAGGCACATCTCATAGCAAGGACCGGACAATACTCACCAACTAGCTCATGAGGTCAAAGAAATGTCCACGCTAGGCTCCACGTAAGATGCAAGCAACTCGTCTAACACTCCCCTATAACTGGCCCGAATACTCTCCTCGGTCTCCCAGGTAGCCTCCTCAGGACCCCGCCTAGACCACTGAACCAAAAGTAAAGGAACCTCCATGTTCCTGAGTTTCTTGACACAACGGTCAAGGATCCTAATAGGGTGCTCTATAAAGGTATGGTCGGGCTCAACATGGAGGTCAGAATGATCGAGGATATGGCTAGGATCGAGCACATATCTACGAAGCTAAGACACGTGGAACACATTATAAACTCCAGCTAAGGACGGGGGTATAGCTAATCTATAGGCCACCTCACCTACACGCTCTAGGATCTCAAAGGGTCCAATATACCTAGGGCTTAGCTTGCCCTTGATGCCAAATCGCCGGACTCCCCTGGTGGGTGACACTCTCAGCCAAACATGAGCTCCCACATCGAAGACGATCTCTGTCCTCCGTCGATCAGCATACTTCTTTTGGTGGTCTTGAGCGATCCTCATGTGCTCTCTAATGCAGCCAACCTGATCCACGGTCTCTCGGACTAGCTCTAGCAAGGATGTGATTGTATCTGTGGGCTCATCCCAACAAACTGGTGACTTGCAGTGCCTCCCGTACAACGCCTCATAAGGAGCCATCTCGATCGAAGAATGATAGCTGTAGTTGTACGAGAACTCAACCAGCGGTAGATATTTCACCCATCTGTCTCCCCACTCTAGCACACAAGACCTCAGAATGTCCTCTAGTGTCTGTATAGTCCTCTCTTTCTACCCATCTGTCTGCGGATGGAAGGAAGTACTGAACTGTAATCTGGTCCCTAGAGCCTCGTGCACATGCTGCCAAAATCATGAAGTAAAGTGGCCGTTTTTGTCAGAAACAATCCTCTCTTGCACTCCATGTAGACGGACAATCTGTCGGATGCACTCCTCAGCTAATCTCGATACTGGCCATGTCTCTTGTATGGCAATAAAATGTGTGGACTTGGTCAACCTATCGACCACAAACTAGATGGCGTCGAATCCTCCATCATCTCGCTTCAGTCCAGTGACAAAGTCCATAGAAATGTCAGTCCACTTCCACTTAGGGACTAGAAGTGACCTGACAAGTCCTCCTGGCCGCTGGTGCTCAATACAAACCTGCTGACAGACCTGGCATCTAGCTACGAAGTCAGTGATGTCTGCTCTCATCCTCTGCCACCAGTAAGACCTCCTCAAATCCTGGTACATCTTATTCATCCCAGGATGGACGGAATAAGGAGTGGTGTGCGCCTCTCGCATGATCCTCTGTCTAAGATCCTGAGTAGATTGTACCACAATGCGATCTTGAAATGTCAGCATCCCGTCCTCTCTCTCTGACAACTCCCCGGCTCATCCCTGAGCCATCCGCTCTCTAAGAGCTACTATCTCTGGGCAATCTATCTAGGCTCTGTGGATCTCCTCTAACAGATCTGGCTGCACCTCTAAGAAGGCCAGTTGTCCACTCTCCCGCTGAATCTAAACCTCGATACCACTCGATCTCAAATATGACTATAGTCGCTCCTGAGCGGTGAGCCTAGCTACAGTCACCTCCTGATGAGTCTTCCTGCTGAGCGCATTTGCGACCACGTTGGCTTTCTTGGGGTGATACACAATCTCCGGATCATAGTCCTTGATCAACTCCAGCCAGCGTCTCTGTTTCATGTTCAGCTCCTTCTACGTGAAGATGTACTTCAGGCTCTTGTGATCCGTCATCACCTTGCACGACGTGCCATACAAATAGTGCCTCCAGATCTTCAGAGCATGAACTATACCTGCTAGCTCTAGATCGTGGGTGGGGTAAGACCACTCCCCAGGCTTCAGCTCACGTGAAGCATAGGCAATAACTCGAAATCCTCCATCCCAATCCGGCTCTAGATGCATCGGTGTGGACAACGAAATCCTCCATCCCATCTGGCAAGGCTAGAACTAGTGCAGTGGTCAGCTTCTCCTTTAGAAGCTCAAAACTGGCCTAACACTCCACGCTCCACTCAAAGGGAACGTCCTTCCGCAACAACTGTGTCATCGGCCGTGCGATACTCGAGAATCCCTGAACGAGTCTCTTGTAGTAACTCGTCAAGCCAAGGAAGGAGCGGATATCCCTGACATTCTTGGGCACCTCCCAAGCTACTATAGCCTCTATCTTCACCGGATCCACGGCGACACCCTCTGCTGAAATCACATGACCTAAGAAGGTCACCTCAGAGATCTAAAAAACACACTTGCTGTACTTGCCATACAACTGATGCTTCCTCAGCGTCTCCAGCACAATCCTCAAGTGCTCCTCCGTACTCCTCGAATACACCAAAATGTCGTCGATGAAGACAATGACGAATCGATCCAAGTAATCGATGAACACTCGGTTCATGAGCTCCATGAAGGATGCAGGTGCATTGGTGAGCCCAAATGGCATGGCGACAAACTCATAATGCCCATAACGAGTCCGAAAGGCGGTCTTCGGGACATCCTCAGGACTTCACTCGAAGTTGATGGGGTAAACGGATCTCAAATCAATTTTCGAGAACATAACTGCTCCCTGAAGCTGATCCAACAAGTCATCAATCCGAGGAAGAGGATAATGGTTCTTCATCGTCGCCCGGTTCAACTCTCGGTAGTCAATGCACAATCTCAACGATCCGTCCTTCTTCTTAACAAAGAGGATCGGTGCTCCCCACGGCGATGCACTAGGTCTTATGTAGCCCTTCTCGGCCAACTCCTCCAACTGAGCCTTCAGCCTTGCCATCTCGGTCAGCGCCATCCGGTATGGTACTCGTGAAATCAGCCTCGTGCCCGGCTCTAACTCTATGGCGAAGTCGATCTCTCTCTGTGGAGGAAGTCCTGACAGCTCATCGGGAAACACGTCAGTAAAATCCCGCACTATATTTACATTGGTCATGCTGGGCTGCTCACGATCCACCTCTAAGAAATAGCACCAGTACCCCATGCATCCCTTATCCAAAAGTCTTACTGCTCGGACTGCACTGATAAGCGTCCCGTTTCGTTTGGGGTCACTTCCCCAAACTTGGTGCTCAGTCCCGTTATCAACTAAGAGTGTCACAGTCCTCGTCCGAAGGTTGACGATCGCTCCCTATCGTCCCATGAAGTCCATGCCAAGAATGAGGTCGTCCGTCTTCAGAGGCATCACAATCAGGTCTGCTGGCCACTCACGCTCTCCTATGCGGACAAGGTATCCTAGGATATCTCGGCTAGTTCTAACTAGAGCTGGCAAAATCTGACCCGACCCGACTCACCCGAACGCGACCGACACCCGAAAATCTAGAGTCATTTGTAACCTGAACTCGAGACCGAACCCGACCCGAACCTAACCCGACTCGAAATAGACCCGAACACAGATAAACTCGACCCGACCCAAACCCGACCCGACTTTGAACCCGACCCGACTCTGAACCCGACCCACTCTAAACCTGACTCGACTCTCAACCCAACCCGACCCGACCCGACCCGACCCGACTTGAAATGGTTATTAACATCAACATTTTAATGCTTGAATGTTAAATGTTTTTATATTTTAACACAAGTTTATGATTATACTTTTAAATGTTTAAATGTTTAAAAAAGGACGATGTTACCGAATATCGAATTTTCGATTATGACTTTTTTGAAAATCGGTCGACAACCGATGAATCAATGACAATGAGTGTATTCAACCGAGTCAAAATTACTTATTCAAGTATTCAACCGTCGAAATCATTTAGTTTAAGTAAATTAATATTTAAGTATTCAACCGAGTCAAAATAATTTATTTTAAGTAAATTATATATTTAAGTATTCAACCGAGTCAAAATCAACGTAATTATCCAAACGGGTCGAATACGATTTGAACAAAAACTCAAACCAACTATACGGCTATACCCACTTTGATTCGAAACTCAAATGAGACCGACCCGCCTCTTGACCCGAAACCCGAACGAGCCCGACCCGCTTTGACCCAAACCCAAATGGGAATGACCCGATTTAACTCGAAACCCGACCAATCTAAAATTCATTATGACCGAATCCGACCCGAACCCGACCCGACCAGTACCCGACCATAAATTTTACCCGAACTGACCCGACCCATCAGTGACCCAACCCGAGCAAGCGTGACCCAAACCCGATCCGAAGGACCAAATTGCCAGCTCTAGTCCTAACCCTAGATCCATCCGGCATGCCTACTAAGAGGGATGGACCACTCGTGCAGCTAAGGATCAGCCTAGCAACGCATGTCTCGGCTATAAAGCAGTGTGTAGCACCAGTATCAAACAGCATACGCAGACACATATCATAGAGAGAGATGGTACTTGTTGCAGTCAGAGCGGAATGATCATCAACCCGCATCTGAAAAACGCGGGGCGGTGGGGGCAACGTGGAACCACAACCTCCTGAAGTCTGTCCTCTACCATAACTCGACCCAAATGGCCCAGCAGAAGTTGATCCTCTACCTCCGCGGCCAGAACCTCTACCGCCTCTGGATCCTCCGCTGCCCCTACTAGGAGCAGAACCTCTCCCCTGACCCTGGGGTAAGTCAGCTGTGGGGGTCTGGGAGCCTCTGGAAGTCGGAGAGCGGGTGTAGATGGAGTCCCTCTTCTCTGAGGGCAGTAGCGAGATCTATGCCCTAAAAGTCCACATGAATAGCCCCTAGTATCTCTCATCGGACATGCAGCAACATAATGACCCTCCTCGTAGCAGCCGTGACAAGTAATGCTCCTAACCCAAACCTCTCTAATCGGAGCAGACGGTGCTGATGGAATCCTTGATACTCCTCCTCCGAATCCTCCTCGGAACCCTCCTCTAGCTAGGTCTCATCTCCCATCTGGTCTCAGCGGGTCTAGGTCTCTTCCCTCAGAGCGAGAGGAAGCATATGCGGTCGCGGAGAGGATACGTTGCTGATCGTATAGAAGGACCACCTCCTGAAAACGATCGAATGAGACTGCGCCCAGACTAGAAGCATGTAGTAGTATTACTGGTGACAACCTCGTCGACAATAACCGAATGCGACTCTCGTCAGTTTGGACATAGGTGTGCGCAGTAGACTAACTCCTTCTTGAACTGACGGACAACATCAACAACAGAGAGAGACGGGTTGTAGGTCCCACGATAAAATGCCACCTCGCAAGCAGTCTGAGTCCCCGGGGGACTATACTCCCTCAACATCAAGGTTCGGAAGGCATCATAACTCCACACGGACCAACGATCAAAGGCGTCCTTCCGCAGAAGTCCTACTGCTAGCCTCTGTTGCTCTGTAGCTGATGCATCGATATGGTCGAAGATCCCGTCTAGCTGACAGAATCATATCTCTACATCCTCTCCGGTGTCTCCTGAGAACTGCGGTGGCCTACACTGCCCCATGGCCTTCACCCAGTCGATGCGCTTCTCGGGTCATGCAACAGCCATAGGAACAGCTCGAGCGAGCTAAGGTGTTATTGGCGGCTCGATCGAAATCTGGGCCCCGAGTGCTGCAGATTGTGACTCCCCAAGAAACTCTCGCAAGACCTCCAAGATCACAGCTCGATCCATCTGCCCCAGTGTGGTCTGCTGAATGGGGACCTAAGTCTCGCCGCCCTCAAGTGTCGGAGTGTCAGCGTCGGTCATAACAGTAGCTGCCCTACGACGGGGTCGTCCTCTACCTCTACGCACTAGGTCCCCACGCCCGATCCTTCCACCTCGTGTATCAACCATAGTGGCTGCAATAGAAGGGTGGGGCTTAACACACAGCACAGAAGAAATCAGTGGAAATTAATCAGATCCCCTTCGAGGGCGACCGCCCTCAGGCCCAATTTATATAAAATCATAGAACCTATCTAGAAGCTGTCCTTCGAGGGGCAACTGATCGGAGGGGCAACTATCCTCTCGGCCTCTACATTCTAATCCCGCTACTCCAACCACCACGGTGCAAATTCCTTGGAGTCTTCCAGGCCCTCTCTAAAGTACAAAGCTAAGTTTTGCCTACCCTTTCCCAAGTCTACATCCAATAGGATGGTCTATCGCCTTTCTACCCACTCGATTTTCCTTAAGTCAAGTTTATTAAGCTTTGTTCATTAATTTAGCCATATTAAATTCATTTTTCCCTTTAAAACTCTTCAAAAATCCTTTAAAACATTGGGCGATTTTCAAAATCATACTTCAACCCATTTGTACTCAAATCACACAACCCAAGCTCTGATACCACCTTTGTAACAGCCCAAATATAAGAATTCGGGTTACGTTTTGAAGGATCGGATACCTTCGTTCGGATCTTTCAATTCGAGTACGGGTTGAGTTTTAAAACCAAGTTTTTAATGCTTAAAGAAGGGATTTCATACCCTAAATTCGCGATAGGGCCCGTTGGGTACCCCGAACCTGTTCTACTTGCCTAAGTCGCTCTAAACGTTTTAAGTTCAAAAAGCATAAAGAAGGAAATTTCATAATACAACTTGCCACGGCATGGCCGGGTCAAAACCAAATACGAGGAAATAAGTAGCAAAAGGGTGGAGTTCAAGTCGATCTTTCTCTCCCTCTCACTGCGCCATAAGACATCCCCCGCCACAACAACACATGATCAAGCAAGGGTACGGGTACCTGAAACTAACCACGAAGTCAAGGTCGAGCCACTCATGCGGGCCCTAAAGACCTCGTTGAGGACATATAATATGCCTATACCTAAATAAAGGATGCTCTAAAGTAGTGCAGAAATATTAAACACCCAAGCATGCTAGCAGTTTATATATATATATATGCAGAAAGCGATTAAATGAGATCCCGCATAGAATGCCAAGTGGCATGTCCCTCTCCTACTCTCGCACCCATGCTCGTTAGTGCAGGAACCGGCTACGTTCAATGCTATATAGCAACATCTCATCATGTCATATATCATGTGTAACGGCCCAAATATAAATATTTGGGTTACGTTTCGAAGGATTGGATACCTTTGTTCAGATCTTGCAATTCAAGTACGGGTTGAGTTTCAAAACAAGGTGTAAGTGCTAAAAGAAGGGATTTCATACCCTAAATTCGCGAACGATCCATTAAGGATCATAACCTGTCCTACTTGACTAAGTCGCTCAAAACCATTTATAGTTCAAAACATAAAGAAAGGAAATTGACAATACAACTTGCCTCGGTGAAGCCGGGTCAAAACCAAATACGAGGAAATAAGTAGCAAAAGGGTGGAGTTTAAGTCGGTCTTTCTCTCCCTCTCACTGCGCCATAAGATATTCCCCGCCACAACAGCACATGATCAAGCAAGGGTACGGGTACCTGAAACTAACCACGAAGTCAAGGTCGAGCCACTCATGTGGGCCTTGAATGTAACGGCCCGGATATAGATACCCGGGTTACGTTTCGAAGGTTGGGTACCTTCGTTCGGATCTTGCAATTCGAGTACAGGTCGAGGTTTTAAAACTCAAGGTTAGTATTTTAAAGTGGGGATTTCGGACCCCAAAATAGCTTGAGGGCCACGCGTAATCTTCGAGTTGTCCTAAGTCTAAATCGCGGAAATTCGTTTGCAAAGAAAAGCGGAAGTAGAGTACAACTTGCCACGGCAAGGCCGGGTCAAAACCAAAACACATAATTCTGAAATTTTAAGGCTGAGTTAGCGGGGTTAGACAGATTCTTTGCAAGCGCCCGGGGTTTCCTACGCCATGGAGACAAAGAGCAATTATACCTAAAAAAAATGTGGTGCGAGCGGGATCAGATTGAGACCCCAACGCACCCTGTACCGCAAGCAAACATACACATACGCTAATATAAAGATGATGCAGATACGGAAATGAAATCACACTAACATGATCCTAATTTACAGTATACGGACGAAAAACTGTAAAGGCGCCCAAAGAATGCCAAATGGCATATCCCTCTCCTACCTCTGCACCCCTTTCCGTTAGTGTAGAGACTGGCCAGTTCGATGCTATAGCATATCATATCTCATCATCATATCATGTCTCATCATCATTTCATATATCATCATATCATATATCATGCTCATGCCCGATGGTGATGGGTCATCATATCATAAGTCATACTCATGCCCGATGGTACTGGGCTATCTCATCATCATATCATATCGACTCAATAGACTTAGGGCACCCGATGGGGCTGGGCTACCCTATGACCCTAGCAAAGACTCTAGGACTATCACAAATAATGGTCGTTTTGTTTCAATCACACAAAGTAACCGAATGCTCATTCATAAGTGCAATCCTAGCATGATACTACATGGCATGCTTTAATGCTTATGCAACACCTAGTATGTCATATATTCACAAGCAGGTATACTCATTCGAGTCTGAGTAAGCCCATAAAGGAACTTACCTGAGTAAGCCGAACAGCAAAGATACGGTAGAAGCAGAATCCAAGAAATTAACAATCACCTAGTATATAAGCGAATAAAGCGCCATAAGATACTATTCTATATTTTAACACATAGAAATCTTTCCACAAGCTAATCACAAAAGGAAAATAACTAGATTCCGAGGATTTATCCGAATACCCACATCTAGGTCAAACCCGGTCAAAGTTGCTATGATAGAATTCTAACACTTCGCTTTCCAACTAAAATCTCAAAAGAATATTTCCAAAACATAGAAACTTCTTTTAAAACAATTACTTATAATATAATGTTATTTAAAGTAATACATCCCATTTATAATTAAATCCTTTTAAGGTTCTCAACTAAAATATATTAAATTCATTTTATAATACAATACTTCCCAACTTTATTTTCTTAAAACTCAGATTTATAATAATAATAATGATAATATATATAATAATAATAATAATAATAATAATAACAATAATTAATAAAAGAATAAATATGTAACTATAGACATATACATATATACACTCTATATAAGTTAAACAAAACCAAAGGAACCCAAATCTTAGTCGGCCCAACTGAAGGATCTGAAAGCATCAACCCACCCACAGGAGCCCAGACCCAGAGTAAGGCAAGGGAAAAAAAAGAAAAAAAAAAGAAAAGGGGATCCGGATGATAAACGGGTAAGAGGGCAAAGGGGGATCCAGGGGCAAATGGTATACCCGTATGAGCCAACCCGGCACGCGAAAACAGGCCCAAGAAGGCCTCCTCCTTCGTCTTCAACCTCTGGCCAACAGAGGAGGAAACGGGGTGTGTCGGGGAAGAGAGGGAGGGGAATGCCCTGACCTCCGGCGGCCCATTGGCCTCCACCCTTCCACCACGGAGGTCGGAATCACCATCGATCCAAAAGGGGTGAAGCGACGACAAGAAGAAAGGGAGAAGGAGAGGATTACCGAGCTTCGAGGGAGATCTCTGGCGAGGCTGTTCTGGCTGCACCGAGCTTCGATGACGGGGAGAGGGGGCTTGTTCCGGGTCTAGGAAGACGGAGAGAGGGTTAAAAGAGGGTTTAATTCGCTGATTGAAGTCAAAGGACGAGAATCAAAGGTTTACCTTCTTGATCTCAAACAGGGGCGGGAATGGGTGGCGGCTCCGACGTTAGCTCCTTCGGGTCCGCAAGGGGCTCCTCTTGGCCTAGGGAGGAAGAGGAATGAGTAAGGAATCCACTTTTAGGTTCAAGAGAAGAGAAGAGAAGAGAGCTCGAGTGTGTTACCGCTTGCAAAACGAAACAGGGGAAGGAGCTCTCCTTCGGTGGCGTTGGTGGCTCCGGCGTATCTGGACGACGAGGAGGAGAGGGGAGGGAGGCTGGAATGGAGGAGATGTGGAGGTGGCTAGGTGCAGCGAAACCGAATGGAGGTGGAGCTTGGTGAAACTTTGGAAATGGGGGTGGTGTTGCCAAGTTGAAAACTTTGGGTTTTGTGGAATCTGAAATGGGAGAGGAAAGTTTGAGGGCACTCGGATGAATTAAAACGTGAAGGAGAGAGGAGTGGAGATGTGAGGATGAGGGCGGTGGGTTTATATAGAAGGTGAGAGTGTGGGTGCAAGGCAAAGTGAGAAGGGGAGTGCAGAGGATAGAGGTGGTGGGTGCAGGCGAGGAGGGAGCTGGTGCAGCAAGGTGTGAAGCAGGGGGAGGGGACCATGAATGTAACAGAACGGGTGGGAGGGGAGAGAGAGAGACAAAATTAAACAAAATAATATAAAATATATATATAAGACGGAAGGGTCCCACTCGCCTTACAATTCGAATTTCCGACGCTCGATTCCCAATTTCCGCTCGTAAAGCGGAATCCCGACGCTAAGAATTTAAATTGAATTAAAATTATCACGGATAATAGAATAAATTTTAAAATTTCGAATACTGAAGAACGGAGTTCAATTCCTTAAAAAATCCAATTTAAAATGAAGTCGGAAGGATTTATACAATGGACTTTGCTCGGGGACAAGTTTTTATTCCAATCATATGAATAAAATAGTCATTTTTCAATAATTTTAACTAAAATAATAATTATATAATATAGAAAATATTTGGTCTTTACATTTATCCACCTCTAAAAACAAGTGTTGTCCCTGAGACTAAAATCATTCCAAAGAAATGGGAAGAATTTGAAAGAGGTGAGTCCGAGAATCATGCCATCGATCCCGTAAGTATCTCATAAGGGCCCATATGAGAGCCTCGCAATATCTTTGACGTGATCATGCTACTCCCAATTGGTTGGAGCAAGTATGGGATATGGGCCCTTATACCATCCCTGCCCCGACTTCTCGGTCGTATCATAACTCAAAAACATCTAAGGATGGCTTGGGAGGGTTCAAAGGCGTTTTAAATGGAAAGTTTGACCTCAAAATCATGGAATTCTAGATAGCGTTTACTCTTTAATAAAACCCAAAATGGTCCTTTTTAAAACTGCTCAAAGTTTTCAAATCCGATGCCAAAGCAAGAAATTTCAAATTGCGAGAGGTGGAATCATCCACCTCTAAGGGCTCATCCCAAATTCTCTTCCTATGTTCCAAGTCATTCAATCACCAATTCCAACTCATCAAGGTTCATAAAGTCATAATTTCATCAACTCATGCATATATAGCTACCATAATCTCAACCACCTCTCACGTGGTAAGTCTCAAACATCAAGGAGATAGTCTCAACAAGTCAAACCGCTCAACGCATAAACGGTCTAAAACACAACATGAAGAATACTAGTGTCTCAAAACGTGCCAAAATGGCGACAAGGTCTCATCATACTACGAGTCATAAAGTATCTCGACATCCTACAAAAGCATCATAAGTCCCGACGGACGTCATATCAAGCACATCAGCACGCAAGCCATGAGAACCGATCTCTAGCCACATCATCTCAGCATAGAATCTGCACAAAGAAAGCAATCATAAGCACACAAAATCACAGAAATGCTCATTCCCGAAATAAAAGGCTACTAAGACTCACCACTAGCTCACGAGGTCAAGGATAGGTCAACACTCGGCTCAACATAAGATGCTAAGAGCTCGTCTACGACACTCCCATAACTCGACCAAAGGCTATCCTCGGTCTCCCAAGTCGCCTCCTCGGGACTCCTCCTAGACCACTGGACCAGAAGAAGAGGAACCTCCTTGGTCCTCAACTTCTTGACTCGACGGTCAAGTACCCTAACTGGGCTCTCTACATAGGTGTGGTCGGGCTCTATCCGAAGATCGGAATGGTCAAGGATATGACTCGGATCGGGGACATATCGCCGAAGCTGGGACACATGAAACACATCGTGCACTCCGGCTAATGATGGGGGCAGGGCTAAACGGTATGCGACCTCGCCGACCCTCTCGAGAATCTCAAACAGTCCCACAAATCTAGGGCTCAACTTGCCCTTGATGCCAAAGTGGCGAACTCCTCTGGTCGGCGACACTCTAAGCCATACATGCGATCCAACCTCAAACTCGATCTCTGTCCGTTTGCGATCCGCATACTTCTGCCGGTCCTGCGCGACCCTCAAATGCTCCCGTATGCATCCGACCTGGTCGACTGTCTCTCGAACCATCTCTGGCAATGAAGTTGTGGTGTCAGTGGGCTCGTCCCAACATACTGGCGACTTGCAGCGCCTCCCATATAGTGCCTCATAGGGTGCCATCTCGATCGAAGAATGGTAGCTGTTGTTGTATGAGAACTCGACCAACGGTAAGAATCTGACCCAACGGTCGCCCTACTACAACACGCAGGATCTCAGAATATCCTCCAGAGTCTGGATCGTCCGCTCGCTCTGTCCGTCCGTCTGCGGATGATAAGCAGTGCTGAAACACAAACGAGTCCCCAAAGCATCATGAATCTGCTGCTAGAACCTCGATGTGAAACGGCCATCTCTGTCAGAAACTATCCTCTCGGGAACCCCGTGGAGTCTCATAATCTGTCGGATGAACTCGTCTGCTAGTCTCGCAACTGGCCATGTCTCCTGAATGGCAATGAAATGGGCCGAATTGGTTAGTTTGTCGACCACGACCCAAATAGCATCGAACCCTCTGACATCTCTCCTCAACCCAGTGACGAAATCCATGGAGATATATGTCCACTTCCACTTGGGAACTGGAAGCGATCTAACCAAGCCACACGGCCTCTGATGCTCAATCCTGACCTGTTGACAGATCTGACATATGGAGACGAAATCTGTAATATCTGCTCGCATCCTCTGCCACCAGTAGGATCTCCTCAAGTCCTGGTACATCTTATTCGTCCCTGGATGGACCGAATAAGGGGTGGTATGGGCCTCCTCCATAATCCTCTACCTCAGATCTAGCGTAGAGGGTACTACCACTCTGCTCTGAAAAGTCAGCAACCCATCGGCTCTCTCCATAAGCTCTCCAGCTCGTCCCTGTGCCATCCGCTCTCTCAGGGCTGCCACCTCAGGGCAATCTGCTTGACCTCTGCGAATCTCATCTGTCAGCTCTGAGTGAATCTCGAGGAAGGATAGCTGACCCCTCTCTTGCTGAATCCATACCTCTATGCCACATGACATCAACTCTGCCTGCAATCTACGCTGCGCTGTCAATCTAGCCACAGCTATCTCCTAATGAGTCTTCCGGCTGAGCGCATCGGCCACCACATTGGCCTTCCCGGGATGATAGATGATCTCCAAATCATAATCCTTCAGGAGCTCTAACCAGCGTCTCTGTCTCATGTTGAGCTCCTTCTGGGTGAAGATGTACTTCAAGCTCTTGTGATCTATCATCACCTTGCATGAAGTACCATACAGATAGTGTCTCTAGATCTTCAGAGCATGCACTACAACTGCTAGCTCAAAATCATGTGTGGGGTAGGTCTCCTCTCTAGGCTTCAACTGACGTGAATCATAAGCAATAACTCGATCCCTCTGGTGCAGAACGCATCCCAAACTAGCTCGCGAAGCATCAGTATAGATCACGAAGTCCTCGGTCCCATCAGGTAGAGCCAAAACTGGTGCGGTCGTTAGCTTCTCCTTGAGAAGCTCAAAACTGGCCTGACACTCCTCACTCTAAACGAAAGGAACGTCCTTCCGTGTCAGTTGTGTCATCGGTCGAGCGATCCTCGAGAAGTCCTGAACAAAGCGACGGTAGTAGCTGGGCAATCCTAGGAAGGAACGGATGTCTCGAACGTTCTTGGGAACCTCCCAAGCAACGATAGCATCAATCTTCGCTGGATCCACGGCGACTCCAGCGGCTGAGATCACATGACCTAAAAAGGTCACCTCGGGAATCCAAAACTCGCACTTGCTGTACTTGCCGAACAGCTGGTGTCTCCTCAATGTCTCCAGAACAATCCTTAGATGCTGCTCATGCTCCTTGTGGCTCCGTGAGTATACTAGGATGTCGTCGATGAATACCATGACAAATCTTTCCAGATAGTCTATGAACACCCTGTTCATAAGCTCCATGAAGGCTGCTGGTGCATTGGTCGGCCCGAAAGGCATGGCCACAAACTCATAGTGCCCATACCGCGTCCTAAAGGCGGTCTTCTGGATGTCCTCTGATCGCACTCTGAGCTGATGATATCCCGATCTCAAGTCGATCTTCGAAAAGATCACTGCACCCTGAAGCTGGTCCATCAGGTCGTCAATCCTCGGAAGCGGGTAACGGTTCTTCACCGTCGCCTGGTTCAACTCGCGGTAATCGATGCACAACCTCAACGAATCATCCTTCTTCTTGACGAACAGCACTAGAGCTCCCCATGGTGATGCGCTCGGACGAATATAGCCCTTCTCGGCTAACTCCTCAAGCTGAGCCTTAAGCTCAGCCATCTCTGTGGGTGCCATCCTGTAGGGTACTCGGGAAATGGGCCTGGTGCCCGGCTCCAACTCGATAGCGAAGTCGACCTCTCTCTGCGGGGGTAGTTCGGGTAACTCATCGGGGAAGACGTCGGTGAAATCTCGAACAACGGGTACCTCAGACATGGCGGGTCGACCTCGATCCACCTCCAAAGCATAACACCAATATCCCATACAACCCTGGTCAAGAAGTCTCGCTGCTCGAACTGCGCTAATCATCGCCCCATTCCTCTTGGGGTCACTACCCCAAACCTGATGCTCGGTGCCATCCTCTGCTAGAATCGACACGGTCCTCGTCCGCAAGTCGATGATCGCCCCATAGTGGTCCATGAAATCCATCCCAAGAATCAAGTCGTGGGTCCTCAAGGCCATCACGATCAGATCGGTGGGCCACTCTCGCTCTCCTATACGGATGGGGCAACCTAGGATCTCACGACTCGTCCTAATCCTAGCCCCATTTGGCATACCCACAGTCAGGGGCGGACCCCTCGTGCAGCTCAGGCTCAGCCTAGAGACGCACGACTCTGCTATGAAGCAGTGTGTGGCACCCGTGTCAAAAAGAATACTCAAACAGTCATCTCGGAGAAATATAGTACCTGAGGCACTTGGAGTGGATCGATCCTCAACTCTCATCTGGAAAACGGGGGGCGGTGGGGGCAATGTAGAACCAGAAGCTCCCGATGTCTGTCCTCTTCCATAACCTGACCTAGACGGTCCTGCGGAAGATGATCATCTGCCTGTCCCGGGCCCAGATGGCCCATGGCCCCCTCTAGCTGAACCTCTGCCATGTCCTCCGAACCGACCTCTAACAGTTGTGCTGCCTCTCCCCCGCCCCAGGGAGTAAGTCAGAAGTGGGGGCTGGGGAGCAGCGGGAACTCTCGGTGCGGGTGTAGCTGGCGGGGTCCTACCACCCTGGGGGCAACGTGCAGCTCTGTGCCCCATACCTCCACAAGTGTAACATCTGGTCGATCTATCAGGGCAATCACTCTGGTAATGACCGGGCTCAGAACAACCATAGAAGGTGATGCTCCGGACGCTAGCACCTCGACGAGCCACCGGTGGTGCTGGGGGTGGCATAACTCTCGGCATCCCTCCTCTGAATCCTCTGTGGAAGGCTCCTCGGGAACTCACATCCCACCTCGTGTCAACGGGCCTCGGCCTCTTCGCCTCGGGGCGAGAGGGGGCATACACAGTAGTAGTTAGGATCCTCTGCTGCTCATACATCATCACGACCTCTAGAAAGTGGTCAAACGGAACAGCTCCTAGACTAGATGCGTGTAGAAGGATCATTGGCGGCAGCCTCATAGACAACAAGCGGATACGACTCTCATAAGTGGGGCAGAGGTGAGCGCAGTAGATCAGCTCCCTCTTGAACTGGTGAATGACCTCCGATACAGAGTGGGATGGGTCGTAGGTAGCACACATGAAGGTGACCTCCCTAGCTGTCTGTGTCCCTGGCGGACAATACTCCCGGAGCATCAATGCTCGAAACTCCTCGTAGCTCCACTCTGTTTGGCCCGTCTTATAGACGGTCCAGCGAAGAAATGCGTCATCTCGCAGAAGTCCTGCGGCTAACCTCTACCGCTCGGAAGTAGGAGCGCCGATAAAGTCAAAGATGCTGTCGATCTGTAGAAGCCATGACTCGATGTCTGCCCCGTCCTCTCCCAAAAAGTGTGGTGGGCCACAATGCGCTAAAGATCGAACCCAGTCGATGCGCTTCTCGGGGCGCACATCGACGGGGGCTGGGGCGACTGGCTATACAACGGGGGTCTCTCTAACCGGCTCAGCTGGCAGCTCAACAGGGATTTGTAAATCAGGTGTATTTGGTGGAGGGTCTCCGACCAGCTCTCGCAGCATCTCAATCAGGGTCGCCCTATCCATCTGTCGCAGGATCTCCTCGGGCTGGGGGGCGGGGACCTCCTCACCCCCGAGATCCTGAACGTCATCGTCTGTCCTGTCAGCTACAACTCGGCGAGGTCGTCCTCTGCCTCTGTGCGCTGGGCCCCCACGCCCGACGGTCCCACGTCGTGTATCGGCCATGCTGCATACCCAGAGCCATCATTCAGCACAGAAGCATTCAAGAATGTTTGCAATGATCTCCTTCGAGGGAGATCGCCCTCAGGCCCAATTAGTATAAATACACAGGTCAAGCTACCTAAGGTCGCTCTTCGAGGAGCGACCGACCGGAGGGACAAATACTTCGCGGCCTCTACCTAACTCGCCACTCCAACCACCGCGGTGTAATTCCTTGGAGCCTTCTAAGCCCATCTGTAAAGAGTAAGCTATGTTTTGCCTACCCGTTCCCGATCTACATCCAATAGGGATGGTCTATTGCCATTCTACCCACTCGATCCCCATTGTTTGATTTTTTACTCCATTTTAAGGCCAAGTTCATATTAGGTTCATTTGTGTTAGACATATTAAGTTCATTTTGCCCCTTGAAACTCTTTCAAAGCTTTTGAAATTCGTGGGCGGTTTTCAAAACATACACTCGACACTTTGGTACCCAAATTGCAAAACCTGGCTCTGATACCAACTTTGTAACGACCCGGATATAGATACCCGGGTTACGTTTCGAAGGTTGGGTACCTTCGTTCGGATCTTGCAATTCGAGTACAGGTCGAGGTTTTAAAACTCAAGGTTAGTATTTGAAAGTGGGGATTTGGGACCCCAAAATAGCCTGAGGGCCACGCGGAATCTTCGAGTTGTCCTAAGTCTAAATCGTGGAAATTCGTTTGCAAAGAAAAGCGGAAGTAAAGTACAACTTGCCACGGCAAGGCCAGGTCAAAACCAAAACACATAATTCTGAAATTTTAAGGCTGAGTTAGCGGGGTTAGACAGATTCTTTGCAAGCGCCCGAGGTTTCCCACGCCATAGAGACAAAGAGCAATTATACCTAAAAAAAATGTGGTGCGAGCGGGATCAGATCGAGACCCCAACGCACCCTATCCCGCAAGCAAACATACACATACGCTAATATAAAGATGATGCAGATACGGAAATAAAATCCCACTAACATGATCCTAATTTACAGTATTCGAAGGAAAAACTGTAAAGGCGCCCAAAGAATGCCAAATGGCATATCCATCTCCTACCTCTACACCCCTTTCCGTTAGCGCAGAGACTGGCCAGTTCGATGCTATAGCATATCATATCTCATCATCATATCATATCTCATCATCATATCATGTCTCATCATCATTTCATATATCATCATATCATATATAATGCTCATGCCCGATGGTGCTGGGTCATCATATCATAAGTCATACTCATGCCCGATGGTACTGGGCTATCTCATCATCATATCATATCGACTCGATAGACTCAGGGCACCCGATGGGGTTGGGCTACCCTATGACCCTAGCAAAGACTCTAGGACTATCACAGATAACGACCGTTTTGTTTCAATCACACAAAGTAACCGAATGCTCATTCATAAGTGCAATCCTAGCATGATACTACATGGCATGCTTTAATGCTTATGCAACACCTAGTATGTCATATATTCACAAGCAGGTATACTCTTTCGAGTCTGAGTAAGCCCATAAAGGAACTTACCTGAGTAAGCCGAACAGCAAAGATACAGTAGAAGCAGAATCCAAGAAATTAACAATCACCTAGTATATAAGCGAATAAAGCGCCATAAGATACTATTCTACATTTTAACACATAGAAATCTTTCCACAAGCTAATCACAAAAGGAAAATAACTAGACTCCGAGGATTTATCCGAATACCCACATCTAGGTCAAACCCGGTCAAAGTTACTATGATAGAATTCTAACACTTCGCTTTCCAACTAAAATCTCAAAAGAATATTTCCAAAACATAGAAACTTCTTTTAAAACAATTACTTATAATATAATGTTATTTAAAGTAATACATCCCATTTATAATTAAATCCTTTTAAGGTTCTCAACTAAAACATATTAAATTCATTTTATAATATAATACTTCCCAAATTTATTTTCTTAAAACTCAGATTTATAATAATAATAATGATAATATATATAATAATAATAATAACAATAATTAATAAAAGAATAAATATGTAACTATAGACATATACATATATACACTCTATATAAGTTAAACAAAACCAAAGGAACCCAAATCTTATTCGGCCCATCTGAAGGATCCAAAAGCATCAACCCACCCACAGGAGCCCAGACCCAGAGTAAGGCAAGGGAAAAAAAAGAAAAAAAAAAGAAAAGGGGATCCGGATGATAAACAGGTAAGAGGGCAAAGGGGGATCCGGGGGCAAATGGTATACCCGTATGAGCCAACCCGGCCCACGAAAACAGGCCCAAGAAGGCCTCCTCCTTCGTCTTCAACCTCTGGCCAACAGAGGAGGAAACGGGGTGTGTCGGGGAAGAGAGGGAGGGGAATGCCCTGACCTCCAGCGGCCCATTGGCCTCCGCCCTTCCACCACGGAGGTCGGAATGGAATTTCGACCAACATCGATCCCAAAGGGGTGAAGCGACGACAAGAAGAAAGGGAGAAGGAGAGAGGATTACCGAGCTTCGAGGGAGATCTCCGGCGAGGCTGTTCGGGCTGCACCGAGCTTCGACGACGGGGAGAGGGGGCTTGTTCTGGGTCTAGGAAGACGGAGAGAGGGTTAAAAGAGGGTTTAATTCGCTGATTGAAGTCAAAGGACGAGAATCGAAGGTTTACCTTCTTGAACTCAAACAGGGGCGGGAATGGGTGGCGGCTCCGACGTTAGCTCCTCCGGGTCCGCAAGGGGCTCCTCTTGGCCTAGGGAGGAAGAGGAATGAGTAAGGAATCCAGTTTTAGGTTCAAGAGAAGAGAAGAGAAGAGAGCTCGAGTGTGTTACCGCTTGCAAAACGAAACAGGGGAAGGAGCTCTCCTTCGGTGGCGTTGGTGGCTCCGGCGTATCTGGACGACGAGGAGGAGAGGGGAGGGAGGCTGGAATGGAGGAGATGTGGAGGTGGCTAGGTGCAGCGAAACCGAATGGAGGTGGAGCTTGGTGAAACTTCGGAAATGGGGGTGGTGTTGCCAAGTTGAAAACTTTGGGTTTTGTGGAATCTGAAATGGGAGAGGAAAGTTTGAGGGCACTCGGATGAATTAAAACGTGAAGGAGAGAGGAGTGGAGATGTGAGGATGAGGGCTGTGGGTTTATATAGAAGGTGAGGGTGTGGGTGCAAGGCAAAGTGAGAAGGGGAGTGCAGAGGACAGAGGTGGTGGGTGCAGGCGAGGAGGGAGCTGGTGCAGCAAGGTGTGAAGCAGGGGGAGGGGACCATGAATGTAACAGAACGGGTGGGAGGGGGGAGAGAGAGAGAGAGACAAAATTAAACAAAATAATATAAAATATATATATAAGACGGAAGGGTACCACTCGCCTTACAATTCGAATTTCCGACGCTCGATTCCCAATTTCCGCTCGTAAAGCGGAATCCCGACGCTAAGAATTTAAATTGAATTAAAATTATCACGGATAATAGAATAAATTTTAAAATTTCGAATACTCAAGAACAGAGTTCAATTCCTTAAAAAATCCAATTTAAAATGAAGTCGGAAGGATTTATAAAATGGACTTTGCTCGGGGACAAGTTTTTCTTCCAATCATACGAATAAAATAGTCATTTTTCAATAATTTTAACTAAAATGATAATTATATAATATAGAATATATTTGGTCTTTACACTGAAGACCTCGCTGTGGACATATAATATGCCTATACCTAAATAAAGGATGCTCTAATGCAGTGCCAAAATATTAAACACTCAAGCATGCTAGCAGTTTATATATATATATATATATATATATGGATGCGCTCCGGTGAAAACCAAAATTGCGGTAGAAACCCATGAGGACCGGCTTTTTAGCCCGGTTCACTTGCTTTATAGCCCGATTATGAATAGAAACCGATCTATAAAGTCATAAATTTTAGCCCGGTTTTGAATAAAACTGAGCTATAAAGTCACTATGTAATTTTAAAACATAAGCTTTTTAGCACCATTTTTCGGTTTGACCGAACTATAAAGTCATGTGTTATTTTAAAGCTGGAGTTTTTAGCACGGTTTTTAGGTTGAACCGAGTTGTAAAGTCACCGTGTGATTGAGGTTTTTAGCACGGGTTTCAAAAAAACCAAGATATAAAGTAGTCATCACGGGTTTTTACCACAATTTGAGGTTTTTACCGGAGTCAATCCCTATATATATATATATATATATATATATATATATATATATATATATATATATATATATAGGAGAGGGTTCGGGTGAGAAGTACCCGGTCCGATAAGAAGGAAAGAAGCGATCTCATTGGTTGAAACAGATCTGATTTTTACTTAAAAAAAATACCCTCACGCACTTTCCTTTCCTCTCCCACACCCGCTATTTTCCCTCGTGCTCAAGCTCTCAAGACCGGATCCCAAACTCAACCTTCTCTTCCATGGCATAGCCCTGCATTCTCACAGGTGTTTGCATATATTACTGCCTCTAATGGCAGATCAAGTTCTCACCATGTAAAGAGGTATGTCCTCGTCCCTGTCATCCTCCGTTGAGAAGCTCACCCCGGCCTTCGGCGGCGCTCCGGCCATCGATTGGAACATCGGTGTCGAAGTTGAAGCCGTGTATATCTCATCGAATCACATCGCCGATGCGATACGGCGTCGTCAGTGACCGATCTGCTGCTTTGACGTCGTTCTGGATGTGGACGACTTTTCATCAGAGCGAAAATCATCGTCGAGGAGGATGAGAGAGGCAGAGGAGTCGATGTTCTTTATGAGATGAAGCAAATGCTGTTGCGACTTAAATGTATCTAAATCTTCGAATCGTTAAAATCAGCTAGAAGCGAAACAAACCTAATTCGGTATGAAAGTTACCTAATATATTCTTCACCGGAGATGGTGGTTGCAGATTGAAGAAAGGAGTGAGCTTTCACTTGCAATCAGCAAAAGTTAAAATGATAAGCATTTTGAGAAGGGGCAATATTTTTCATTTTAAGAACAAGTTTTGGGAAAACAGAGAGTCAAAGGTTCAAAAGAGAGGGAAAGGAGTTTAGAAATCTTCACATATTAAATTAAGCAAGTCATTCATGTTTCAAAGACATAAACAGATCATTGTATATGTCTTTTTTTTAAACAAAAGAAAAAGATGCATTTTATACTGATTGGTTCAATTCATATGTGATAAAAAAAATTATCACATTTTCACATGTTTAATTCGTATGTGTTTTTATACTAAGTCGATCATGTTTTTAATACTAAGTGTTTCAGAGTTTTTATACCAAGTGGTTCAGGATTTTAATATAAAGTGGTTCAGGGGTTTATACCAAGTGGTTCGGGATTTTATACCAAGTGGTTCAGGGTTTTTATACCAAATGGTTCAGAGTTTTAAACCAAGTGGTTCAGCACATATAAATAGAAGTGGTTCACGAAGTAAATAGTATTGGTTCATCACATATAAATTTGTAAATTTATAAATAATAAATACACAAAATTATAAATTATAATAAATAAAATTTATAAATTATAAAATTATAAATTATAATAAATAAAATTATAAATTATGTTAAAGAGGAGAAAAAATTTATAAATTATAAATTATAATAAATAAAATTATAAATTATAATAAATAAAATTATAAAAAAATTATAAATTATAAAAAATTATAGAATTTGTAAATTTTACCTAATTGGTTCAGTGACTAAATAAAGATTGGTTCAGTGACTAAATAGAGAGTGATTCAGTGACTAAATAGAGATTGGTTCAGTACTAAAATAAAGAGTGGTTCGGTGACTAAATAGAGATTGGTTCAGTGACTAAATAGAGATTGATTCAGTGACTAAATAGAGAGTGGTTCAATGACTAAATAGAGAGTGGTTGAGTGACTAAATAGAGATTGGTTCAGTGACTAAATAGAGATTGGTTCAGTGACTAAATAGAGAGTGGTTCAGTGACTAAATAGAGATTGGTTCGGTGACTAAATAGAGAGTGGTTCAGTGACTAAATAGAGATTGGTTCAGTGACTAAATAGAGATTGGTTCAGTGACTAAATAGAGAGTGGTTCATTAAATAGATAGTAGTGGTTCATCAAATAAATATTATTGATTTATAAACCATTTTATTTTAAAAATAAATAATTAAAAAATAAACATTAAAAGAAAATAAAGAAGAATAAAAATTTTATAATTATTAAATAGTAGTGGTTCATAAAATAAAGTGTAAAATAAATAATAAATAATAAAATTGAAGACAAGAGTAAATATAAAATATTGGGATCAAGTCCAAGTTACAACAACCTACTCCTCATTTTGCACATTCCAACAGTGGGAGGGAGCACCAGCGCAACGTGGATAGGAGGCTAGGAGCAACCAGTGCGTGTGCCACACGTGCAAGCTGCGAGTGGGGAAGCTTCTGTTCAATGCTTGGGGCCTTCGTTTGGGTAGATGATGAGCGCATCTTTCCGTATTTTTTTTAAATTATTTTAATAACATGTGGACCAATCAAATCACTTCTTTCCTTCTCACCGGTAGCATGCTTCTCACCTGAACCTGACCATATATATATATATAGGGGTGCGCTCCGGTGAAAACCAAAATTACGGTAGAAACCCGTGAGGACCGGCTTTTTAGCCCGGTTCACTTGCTTTATATCCCGGTTATGAATAGAACCGATCTATAAAGTCATAAATTTTAACCCGGTTTTGAATAAAACCGAGCTATAAAGTCACTATGTAATTTTAAAACATTAGCTTTTTAGCACGGTTTTTAGGTTGAACTGAGTTGTAAAGTCACCGTGTGATTGAGGTTTTTAGCACGGGTTTCAAAAAAACCAAGATATAAAGTAGTCCTCAGGGGTTTTTACCACAATTTGAGGTTTTCACCGGAGTCAATCCCTATATATATAGCTCGGTTTATTATATATATATATATATATATATATATATATATATATATATATATATATATATATATATATATATATATATATATATATATAATTTGTGAGCGATTTATAACCAATAGATGAAGACAAATGAATGGATGAGATTGAATGATAATTTAATTAAAAGATTTTGAAAATCGGATGGGGCCTACCAATATGACCATCTACTCTCTCGTTTAGAGCATGTGAGATGCACTCTCCACTCAAATAATTATAACCATGACCCTAAAAAAATACAGTATGTGCTACACTGATTTCATGAGATTTGATAAAAGCCAAAAAGGAAAGGAAATATTTTGTTGTTTTATTTAAAAAATCAATATGTCCTACACAGTCTACACTGATTCACCTCCTTGGCGGGGTCTTTGAGGTTAGAGTGGATATGTATTTTTGCAAACAAGTTCCTTTAAGAGGGTAATTAGTTTGTAATATACTAATATCAACACAGGAATTCATATTCCACTAATTTAATTGAATGAGTAATTCGATCAATTCGTCAATTTATTCATAAATGTTCGTATATATATATACACGTTATAATTTATTCGCTTATATATACACGTTATAATTATTCGTCAATTTATTCGCTTATATAGATTATAAAACATTCAAGTACATACGAATAATTATACCATATATACGAACATTTATGAATAAATTGACGAATTGATCGAATGAGTAATTCGTATATTATTCAATTTATTCATAAATGTTCGTATATATGATATAATTATTCGTATGTACTTGAATGTTTTGTAATCCATATAAGCGAATAAATTGATAATTAACGTATATGAACATTTATTAATAAATGAGGAATTGAATAAGTAATTAGCCTATTAGTCAATTTATTCATAAATGTTCGTATATATCGTATAATTATTCGTTTGTACTTGAATGTTTTGTAATCTATAAGTGAATAAATTCAGAATACACACAAAAGAAATTATGCATGACACTATATATAAGAAATTAGAATGAATAAATACTTATTAAACACGTAATTCTTTACAAATACCCATAAAATTGAGAGTATCACATAGTAAATAAATAGACAACTTGGTACTTCAAAAACCAATTCATCAACTTTGCCAACAACCCATTTTGACGATGGTCCATATGAATGCTAAATTTGCCGACCCAGCTGAAACAATTACCTCTTGCCGAAATCGATCTCAACAAATTGCCAAATATTTCAAACTCCATTGCAAACCACAACACAATAACTTATCAATAATCTAACGTCGTGCAATTGTAACTTTGAAGAACACCAATAAACTAATTTCCTAATTATGATAGAAGCAGTACACCCTTTTATAAATTAAACTTTCTTAAACATACCCATAGCTGTGTAATCTATCCCTATCTCGATTCGGCTGATTCATCTCCTCGGCTGTTGCCGATTGAACACAGGAGTCGACAATTTCAATTGAGGGTTTTAAAGAACAATCAATTCACCTTAAACAAATAGGATATCAAGAACTTAGCCGGCTCGATCGACCGCACTGCATAGAGAATGGATAAAATTTAAGTTTCAATGGAAGATTTTGCCCTAGGTCAAGGGATTTCAGACCTTGTCGCCAAAGCTTCCTTCCAATTTTGGGGAGATTATGATCCTTTTGATTTTCACCCACTTTCATCGTGTGGAGGGTGAATCAAATGAAGCGATGACAATGTTTTTTTTTACCCTATTGCGTTGTACACGCGCTTCTCCCTCCCCTTTATTCCCTACTCCCCTATTTTTTTTATTTTTCCATATTATAATATTCAACGAATTAGGGCCATCCATTGTATCGAAAAGAAGGGATAAGATTTGCTCACAAAATACATGATAAGACATGCTTACACAGGAGCCGACCTCTATATATATATATATATATATATATATATATATATATATGTATGTATGTATATATAGGGTTGCGCTCCGGTGAAAACCAAAATTGCGGTAAAAATCTGTGATGACCGGCTTTTTAGCTCGGTTCACTAGCTTTATAGCCCGGTTTTGAATAGAATCGATCTATAAAGTCATATATTTTAACCCGGTTCTGAATAAAACCGAGCTATAAAGTCACTAATGTAATTTTAAAACATGAGTTTTCAGCACGGTTTTTAGGTTTAACCGAGATATAAAGTCATGTGTTATTTTAAAACTGGAGTTTTTAGCACGGTGTTTAGGTTGAACTGAGTTGTAAAGTCACTATGTAATTGAGGTTTTTAGCACGGTTTTCAAATAAACCAAGCTATAAAGTAGTCCTCACGGTTTTTACCACAATTTGAGGTTTTCACCGTAGTCAATCCCTATATATATATATATGAATCCGCAAAATATATATATATATATGAATCCGCGTGTGCAAACAATTCCCATTCGCAATACCGCGCTTCCCAACACGCGCCCACCACCTGCATTTAATTAAAAGGCATGAAAACAGGAAGCTATCTTCCAGGAATCGAACTCAAGGTCTGGCTTTCATCCCAAACGGCACCAACCACTAGACTAAATGAACTTCTTTGTCATTATCTACATCTATCAATATTTATTACTTAATTTATTCAAAACTGATTTAAATATATTCTAATTCCAATTAAAATATTTTCATATAAATTAATTAATTAAACATGATGAGACATTCTTCTTTTATTTTCTATTAATGTTTATTTTTTAATTATTTAATTATTTATTTTTGAAATAAAATGGTTCATTAACCAATACTATATATTTCATGAACCAATACTATATATTTTATGAGCTACTACCCTTTATTTCATAAACCACTACTATTTAATAATTGTAAAATTTTCACTCTTCTTTTATTTTATTTTAATGTTTATTTTTAATTATTTATTTATTTTAATATAAAATGGTTCATGAATCAATACTATTCATTTCATGAACCAATACTATTTATTTGATGAACCACTACTCTTTATTTCATGAACAACTAATCTTTATTTCATGAAACCCTACTATTTAATAATTGTAAAATTTTCATTCGTCTTTTATTTTATTTTAATGTTGATTTTTTAATTATTTATTAGTTTGTTTTTAAAATAAAACGGTTCATGAACCAATACTATTTATTTCATGAACAACTACTATTTAATAATTATAAAATTTTCATTCATCTTTTATTTTAGTTTAATGTTTATTTTTTATTTATTTTAAAATAAAATGGTTCATGAACCAATACTATTTATTTGATGAACCACTTGCTATAAAACACCTAAACCGCTTTGTATTAAAAATTTATTTGATGAAGCAATACTCTTTATTTGATGAAGCAATACTCTCTATTTAGTCACTGAACCAATCTCTATTTATTCACTGAACCAATCTCTATTTAGTCACTGAACTACTCTCTATTTAGTCACTGAACCAATCTCTATTTAGTCACTGAACCACTCTTTATTTAGTATCGAACCAATCTCTATTTAGTCACCGAACCACTCTTTAATTAGTACTGAACTAGTCTCTATTTAGTCACTGAGCCAATCTCTATTTAGTCACCGAACCACTCTTTATTTAGTACTGAACCAATCTCTATTTAGTCACTGAACCACTCTTTATTTAGTATTGAACCAATCTTTATTTAGTCACTGAACCAATCTCTATTTAGTCACTAAACCACACTCTATTTAGTCACTGAACCACTCTCTATTTAGTCACTGAACCACTCTCTATTTAGTCACTGAACCAATCTCTATTTAGTCACCGAACCACTCTTTATTTAGTACTGAACCAATCTCTATTTAGTCACTCAACCAATCTCTATTTAGTTACTGAACCACACTCTATTTAGTCAGTGAACCAATATCTATTTAGACACTGAACCACTCTCTATTTAGTCACTGAACCAATCTCTATTTAGTCACCGAACCACTCTTTATTTAGTACTGAACCAATCTCTATTTAGTAACTAAACCAATCTCTATTTAGTCACTGAACCACACTCTATTTAGTCACTAAATCAATCTCTATTTTGTCACAGAACCAATCTCTATTTAGTCACTGAACCACTCTTTATTTAGTCACTGAACCACTCTCTATTTAGTCACTGAACCAATCTCTATTTAGTCACTGAACCAATTTCTATTTAGTCACTAAACCAATCTCTATTTAGTCACCGAACCACTCTTTATTTAGTACCGAACCAATCTCTATTTAGTCACTGAACCAGTCTCTATTTAGTAACTAAACCAATCTTTATTTAGTCACCGAACCACTCTTTATTTAGTACTGAACCAATCTCTATTTAGTCACTAAACCAATCTCTATTTAGTCACTGAACCACACTCTATTTAGTCACTAAATCAATCTCTATTATTTGTTACAGAACCAATCTCTATTTAGTCATTGAACCACTCTTTATTTAGTCACTGAACCATTCTCTATTTAGTCATTGAACCAATCTCTATTTAGTCACTGAACCAATTTCTATTTAGTCACTGAACCAATCTCTATTTAGTCACCGAACCACTCTTTATTTAGTACTAAACCAATCTCTATTTAGTCACTGAACCAGTCTCTATTTAGTCACTGAACTAATCTCTATTTAGTCACCGAACCACTCTTTATTTAGTACTGAACCAATCTCTATTTAGTCACCGAACCACTCTTTTATTTTAATGCTTATTTTTAATTATTTATTTGTTTTATTTATTTATTTAATGAGCTAATACTATTTATCTGATGAATCACTACTCTTTATTTGATGAACCACTACTATTTAATATTTGTAAAATTTTCACTCTTCTTTTATTTTCTTTTAATACTACTATTTAATAATTGTAAAAATTTTATTCTTCTTTATTTTCTTTTAATGTTTATTTTTTAATTAATTAATTATTTATTTTTATTTATTTATTTAATAAACTAATAATATTTATTTGATGAATCACTACTCTTTATTTGTTGAACCAATACTATTTAATAATTGTAAAATTTTCACTCTTCTTTTATTTTCTTTTATTATTTATTTTTATTATTATTTATTTATTGATTTTTAAAATAAAGTGATTCATGAACTAATACTTAAAAAAGCCCTAAACCACTTGGTATTAAACGTCTGAACCACTTCGTATGAAACCCCTGAACCACTTAGTATTAAAGCCCTGAACCAATTGGTATAAAACCCATCTTAATTCATTCTCCCTCGTTGCCAATCAATTAATCCAATACACTCTGATTTGTACAAGTTCTATAATTCACCTCTTAATTCAACTTCTCTTTCACCCAATTTTATTTACAGTCATTTGAATGTACAATTGTAACGGCCCGGATATAAATATCCGGGATACGTTTCGAAGGTCGGATACCTTCGTTCGGATGTTGCAATTCAGGTACGGGTCGAGGTTTCAAACCTCTAATCAGTCGAAGTTGTACAAATTCAGTTTAACGAAAGTAAAGCGGAAATATGATTTAGATACACAAGCCACGGCAGAGCCGGGTCAAAACCAAAACAAAGTGGGAGATTGCCATTTGTCAAGTTAGAATATATTAGCCGGATTCTTCGACTCGCCAAAAGATTTCCCCGTCACAGAAGCATGGAGCAACAAGAGCGGTACCTAACACTATCCACGAAGTCAGGCCTGGTGATCGCCTGCGGGTCCTCTGACCGCGCTGAGGCCACATAACATGCCTATGCCTAAATAAAAGATGACTAATACAGTACAAGATTTAAATCACACTATCATGCCCCTAGTATATATATAATATGCAGAAAAGAACTGTAAAGGGCCCAAGACAATGCCAAGTGGCATATCCCTCTCCTACCTCTGCACCCCTTCCCGTTAGTGCAGAGACTGGCCAGTTCGGGCTATAGCATAGCACTCTCTTCGTGGTGGTGCACTCACCACGGTATCATCATATCATATCATATCTCATCATCATATCATATCTCATCATCATATCATGTCTCATCATCATATCATAAAATAAATAAAACATGCCCGATGGTACTGGGCTAGTCGTATCATATCGAATCATCTCATCTCTTGCTCGATAGTGCTGGGCGATCATATCATGCTCATATCGACTCGATAGACTCAGGGCACCCGATGGGGCTGGGCTACCCTATGAACCTAGCAAAGACTCTAGGACTATCACAGATAACGGCCGTTCTGTATTCAAACACACAAAGTAAACACATGCTCAGTTCAATGCAATCCTAACATGATACTACATGGCATGCTTTAATATGCAACAAAACTACACATTACATGACACATCAGGCAGGAGGTCCAGGTTACTGAGTAAGTCCCGTAGGATACTTACCTGTTGATGCAGAACAGCAAGATAACACAAGCAAGGGCCCAAATGCAAGTCCAAAGCAATCCAAAAGCAATACACACCTATCATCAAGTCATTTCCATAAGCTACCAGACCAACATTCATACTCACGAACCCAAGTTCTCAACATCCTCAAAACCGACCGATAGTAAAACCGTTTTCCAAAATCTTTCCGATACGATCAAATCGACCAAAATCATTCTTTCAATTCAACTCATTGATAAAATCATATCAACCATATCTTCCAAACTCTTAAATCCAAAATTAAGTCAACTCATATTCAAATTAATTCCTCAATTCATACTTGGCCAAATTCCGACATTAAACATTTAAATCCTTAAAGTGAATTTCTCAAAATCATAGTATAGAAATAGTTCCGGCATGTTTGTCTTCAAAATCCTCATCTTAATCATCTTACAAATCATTATATAATAACACTTCTCAGGGAATATTTAAATATAATAGAATTGCCAAAATCACTCCATTTTAACAACCCACCTTTATAAAACACAAAACTCACTTACTTTATCATTTCTAAAACATTTAATTAAACACCACATAAGACCATAATAATATAAATATATATATATATATATATATCAATTAATACCAATTTTTAGTCCCTTTATAATATCTACCATCAAACCAGAATACCATATCATATAAGGTAGAACACATATATATATAACCCAATATTAATTATTATTACTTTTTAAACCTTTTAAATATATTAAAATATTTCAGAATATTTATATATATATATAATTTCCCAAGTCCGAAAATATAACACATAATATATATATACATATAAACATAACATTTAACAATATATATAAATTAATACCGAAAATAAATAAAGAAACACAACTCATAAATATAACCCAATCAAGAAAACCCAAACCGGATCCACACCCACAGCCCATACAAGGGAGAAGGGAAGGCCAGCCCAGCCCATGAAGCCCAACCCGGATGTCAAAATAAAAGAATGGCCCACGTGACCCCAACCCGGAAGAAGATAAAGAATGAAGGGGGGGGGGGATCCGGAAATTGAGATGTGATATAACCCGTGAGGGAGATCCGGGTTAGGCCCAAAAATTAGGCCCAAACCAAACGGCAAGCTGCAACGTCTTCTTCCCCAGGCAGAGGCAGGGCAACGACACCGGATGCAAGCGAAGGGAAAGGAAGGAGAGAGCTCAGGCCACCGGCGGCCGTTCTGGCTCCGACATTCCCATCCCGACCGACCATGAATTCCGACCCCAACGGACTCAAAAGGACAGAAACGAGGGTAAAGAGGAAGGAGGAAGAGGAAGCTCACCGGAGGGGGTTTGAAGCTTCGACGGAGGCGCTGGAGGCTCGTCGGGGTTGCATCGGAGCTGCCTCCTTGTTGGGATCCACCTAGGAGGGTTAAGGGGAGGTCAAAAGAGCATCTTTGCAAGCTTCTCGTTCGAAAGGGAAGGGATGAGCCTTACCCGGGTTTGAATCGAAGAACAGGGGCGACGACGAAGAAGAGCTCGCTGCTCGGGATGCTGGGTTGCTCCCTGGGCTGGCGGCTGCGGTCGTTGGGGAGGCGGAGATGCTTCTGCTGCGGCTCGAGCTCGGAGGAGAAAGGGATGGGCTTGGTTGCTCGGGGAAACAGGGGAGGGTGGAGGTGCTATGGTGGTTTGTGGAGGTGGCTGGCTGGTGCCCGGGAGGTGACTGATTGAAGTGAAAGAGAGGAGAAGGTGGAGAGAGAGTGAGGGCTGCAGATTGCAGAGAGGAAAGGAGGAGGAGAAGAGGGTTGTTTGCTGCACAATGAGGCAGAGGTGGGTGTTGGCTCCAATTGAAGGGAATGAAGACAAAGAGAGGGAGGGGACCGCAGGGAGGGAGAGAGAGAGAAAAAAAGGAAAGAATTTAAAATATACTAGTTTTATTACTCGCCCGTTGTGCGATTTTTTAATAAATTTTATTATATAAAATATTTTTGAATTAATATAAATTATTACTCCATATAAAATAAATATATAGTTTTTTTTTAGATCCTTTTCCAGTTCAAGTGGGCATAGCCCACTCTACATCTGGATCGGGTTACTGTAGGCCCATTAAGGGGTTGACCCTCCCACTCACAAGTGTCTCCATGTTTCCACGGGGATTCGAACTTCGAACCTCGAGGCATGGGATGTAGCCCCATAACCACTACACCAACTTGTGATTGGTTAAAATAAATATATAAATTATTACTCCATATAAAATAAATATATAGTTTTGATAATCAATTGTAATGCTTTTTTAAATGTAAAGTAATTTCTCCTAATTTTGTAAATTAAGCACTTTTATTTATACCCAAAACAAACGATTGCAAATTGTAATTTTTTAACTCAAGAAAACTATTGTAATTTTACAATATTTTGTTTTAAATATAAGAAGTGATTTTAGGTTATTTATCTTTTGTTAAATAAAAGTGTTAAATATTTATATAGCATGGCATTCCAACTATTCTATAAATAAAAGTGCTATATGAATAAAAGTGCTATATAAACATGTCACTAAAAAAGTCATGCGTATTATATCTATTCGTTCCATTTCCGTCTTGAATAATATTAGATAGATTTATCTAAAACGATAAGTTTTCTACCTAATTAAGATATAAGGTTGAATATTTATAAAAAAACCTAATTAAGATATAATTATAAGGTTATATTGGATAGATTATTTGATCTAAAAAGATAATTTTTTTACCTAACTATATTAGCTTATTAATTGATGTACCCAAAAGATATATAATACCATATATTTTAATTCAGAATATGATATGTATACAAAAATAACCTCGTTTTAATCCAAAAAATTCCACGTATGTGAATCGCACCAGAAGTCGTTAACAATGTAAAAGTAAAAATAATTTGAAAGAGAAAAATATCATGATTTGGTGAAATAAAACCACCATATCTTCCTTTTATTTCATCAAAAGGTTTTTTAAATTAAAAAAGGTAATTGATTTTTATTTACTAATTAAATGGTGTATAAGGTCATATATTAAAAAATAATGCATGAAATATATTTGATCGAAATAAGATTTAGATAATTAAATATAATTAAATCTTCGAAAGTTCTTAATAATAATAATAATAATAATAATAATAAAGCATAGCAAATTTGATCTATATCTATTAGCGTAATATATGAAAAAGATAAATATTTTTATATGTATGTAATGTTATCACATACTCCGTATTAGTCATCAATATCATCGGTTAGGCATATACCCAGTAACATTTCTTTATTTTGTATTAGTTATTTTAAATTTTATTATTTTAATTAGATATAGTTTTTTAATTAAAAAATAAAACTAATCATTATCTGTGGGAAATATAGCATGTGGGTAAAATTTGTTAAACAAAATCTTATCATTTGATATAATGAATTAATATAAATTTAATCTTAATGGTTAAAAATAAAATAATTTAAGGTAAAATATTTATGAATTAATAAATCATGATAAGATGATTTACTTTCAAGATTGAGTCATGTATATCATTGAATTTTAAGATCAATCACAATGTCGTACACTTGCATGCAATGTTGTTAACATTCCAATTCGATTTTACTATCCAAAAATGGAAAAATGATCTCAATCTTTTTTAACAATTCTAGCGATCCTATAAAAATATCTATTATAGGAAATTTATGATATTTATACTTTAAATATAATAAATTTTCAATATATTTAGTTGGTTTGTATTATATTTTTTAAATTTTACAATATTTATGGTTATTTTTTATATTTAACATAATATTTTTAAAATCGGACATAACATATATTGAGGTACATATTTCTGTTTTTGTTATTAGGAACATATATATTTATGTATAATGACATACGGTACATATTTCAATATAAATATATTATGGTCATGATCCAAATTCCACAAGTACCACAATAACTATACTCGGTATCTTTCTAAATAATGGACTTGTAAGTTGTATGTGATGGTTTAACATCGTTTGATTAAAAAAAATGAAGATATAGAAATGCAAAATAATGATATTTTTACAATAGGTGAACATATTAAAAAATTAATTAAAAATGTAAAATAGCGATAATTTTATAATAGGTGAACATATAAAAAATTAATGAAAGTGCATAATATAGATTTATCTAATTAAGATATAAGGTTATATTGGATAGATTATTTGATTTTAAAAAGATAAATTTTTTTTGCCTATATTGGCTTATTAATTAATTATGTGCCTCAAAAAGATAATATCATTTTAATGCAGAATATGACACCTATGCATGGATCGGTATTATTATAATAATTTTTGATCCAATATATATTATTATATTTCATTCGTTAGATTTTTTGGTCCAATATATATTATTATATTTGATTAGTTAGAATGGATATGTTTTCAACAATAAGTGTATTACGTGTATAATATATATTAATTGATGTGGGCCAAAAATATAATGCAATTTTAATCCAGAAAATGACACATAGGCAAAAATAATCCCGCTTTAATCCAGAAAATTCCGTGGACGCGAGATCGCACCAGAAGCCGTTTCTGGCCTCTGTTTTAGTATTTTATATAGATGTGGTCCCAACAATACCCAATTCAAATTAGCGGAAAAGACCCAAAACCCGCTCGCCCGATCGAATCCCGACAAAATCAAATTTAATCGAATTTTAATTTAATTTCAAAATAATCAAAAATTAAATAAATTTCAATCAATACTCGTAGCTCAAATTAATTTTATAATGCTCGATCTCCGAAAATCAAAATCCATTCCTAAACCCAATTCAAAACTATATAGAAGTTCGTTTCCGATGGATTAATAAAATTCATTTGTTTGAGGACGGAAATTTCAAAATTTTCGAGAATCTTAATTTTAAAGCCGAATCATAATTTAATATTTTAAGAAAATAATATTTTAAATTTTTCCGGTCTTTACAACAATCATTTGAGAGTCTCCGCCCATAAGAACAACCCACTTTCCAGCTTAAGGAAACAACTCTGACAAGCTCGAAATGTGTGCACCTCAATGACCACCTTCCTTTAACCAAAACATCTCTGCTCCTTGCAACACCGATAACCTAGAGCAAGCCCTCTTTGCTTTCCAGGTAAATTAGATCGAAGATATCCCCTGAGAATCACCTCAACCAACACATTTAAAATATACACCAATAAAGAAAAATCCGGGGGGAAGATACTCATTACAACTAATTTAAGGGACTCATTACAACTTCCAAATCAATGAGGGAGTTAATCGACAACAATACAAATCTGGTCTGTTAATTACCGATCAGATCGATGATTCTATTATTCGTAGGAATTGGAATCAGAATACGACGAATCGAAATTGCAACGAAAACAGAAAGATCTAGAAAGCATCGATGGAGAAAAGGCCAAATAAGAAACACACAGTTTGAATTCCCTATCGTACATAATCCATTAATTCAACACAGAACAACAAATTAAGATAATGAAAAAGAACCCCCCCCCCCCCAAAAAAAAAGTCGAATGCAATTAAGAAACGAGAAAGGACAAACAAGTACAATCCAATTAAATTCGCGCGGATAAAACAAAAATGAAAAACACCAAAGAGAGAGTATTAATTGAAGAAAACGAACGACATTTCTGAAATTTGAAGCTGAAACAGCTGTGAGAAATAGCCATTCGCGGCTCAAACGAAAAGAAATTGAAGAAACGAATCGTAGGAGGGAGGTGCCTGAGGGTGAAGGAAGAGATGAGGCAGCAATGGAGGATTTGGCGAGTGTCTGCCGACTCTCCTCCTCCTCCCACTCCAAGTCCGGGGTGCAAGGGAGATTTCATCGAAGGAAGGAAAAAATCAAAGAAATGGAAACCGCCGAGCCAATGGAGAAGTTCGTAGGGCGGAGGAAGAAGAAAGAGAGGGGGGGGGGGTGGGCGGAGGCAACAAGGCGCGTGAAGTTGTTTTATTAAAAAAAAAATTTGAACAATTTCCACCAATCAGAGTGCTTCTTTTCTTCTTACCGGATCGAGGGCTTTTCACCTAAACCCTCCCCTATATATATATAGGGTGTGGTTAAAATGAAAATGGTGCTTCAAGTGAAAATTACGCTTAAAGTGAAAATGGGCTCATTAAAGAATAAGCTGGCACGGGTTTTAAAAAACACATGAACCGGACTGGACCGGGCCCGACCCAAAAAACCCATTCTTCGATCAGTTCTTCCTCTCCCTCCTCTCGCCTGCCCCTAGCACGCTCTCCTGCCAGGCCATCTCTCATCCGCGCCGGCGACCTAGACTCCGGCTCCACTCTCTCCAGCCAGGACGTCTTCTCCCGCACACTGGGACTGTAGAGCAGATGAAGAAGCAAAGGACTGAACAACATCGATGAAGAGATTCTTCCTCCTCTCGCCTTTGATTCGGCCTTCTTGAAGGTTCAATTGAGTTGGCGAACTCTTCCATGGCCATTCATCCAACTCGGTAAGGTTGAAATTATGATCAATTAATCAAAATTTCTCCCAATTCACAAGTTTTAGTGATTGAATTAAAATTTAGCTCCTCAACTTAGTACAAAATTGAGTGTTAGGGTTTTTTTGGTGTTCTAGTTGCCCCTAATTCGTACACAATGGGGAATCAATGAAGTTTTAACTTATTCGTTTGATGGCTTATTGATTTATGTTTCTTTACATATTGCTATGTAAGGGTCTGATTTTGAATGTTGGTGATTTTGCAGTAGTTTGTGCTAATGGTTGAGGACAATTTTTAATTTTGATCTCCTTTGTTTGATAATTCCATAAGATACTCACTGATATGCTATATTTTCCGAGTTTATAGCAGATTTATAATTTAATTCTGTGATGAGGAGATCGTTATCCGTTAACTTTCATCTTAATTCTTTTCATTTTTGTTGTCTTGGATCCGGACTCTCCGTACAACAAGCTGAACATGTTATGCAGGTCATATGGATTCGATCAGTGCAGTTCATATAGGTCATCTATAATGGATTCATGTTTCCATTCTGTTTAGCATTTTATAGTTATCTAATTTGCATCCATCATTTATTTGGTTGAACCTAGTAAGGTGATCAAATATGAGAGTGCAGGATATATCATTGCTTTTTAAAGTAATTATATTTTGTGTTGGTCTTCTAATTTTTTTCTAGTTCAATGATCTTTTTAAAGTCTGTGGTGCTCATTGAGTAAGACCAATTCCTACTTGCCTTGATGGTGGATACATGTTATGCAGGTCCCTCAAGCATTGTCATTAGTTTTTTCAAAAGATCAAGATGTCCTTGGATCTTCTGGGTCAAAGTCTTTCAGAGCATTTTCTCTCCTTGGATCAGGTGTTGCAGGGCTGGTTGGTTTTGCAACTGCTGCTTCTGCAGATGAGATTTAACACGGATTGGCTGTGGCTGATTACCCTTGGCCTCACCGTGGCATTCTAAGTTCATATAATCATGCCTCGTGAGTTCCTCATTCTAAGTGCAAGACTTATATTCTAAGGTGTTGTGATGTTTTACTGCTGCTGCTGGTAATTTTTATGGGCTGTTTTTGGGTGCTATCAAGAGGGAGCTTAGTATTCCCTTTTTTGGAATTTTGAGCTGGCCTCTTTGCACCTAATTGAAGAGAGATTGGCGCTTCTGCCGGGAGGTTTCTTTTGCTGTCTATGTAGTCTTTATGGCTGAATTTTGGTGCTTCTTCTTCTTCCTCTTGTTTCTGCTCTGACTTGTCGCTTATGATCCGTCCATGTTGAATACTTGTGTTGGAGCACAAATCAAGTCGAATCCGTAAATGAATCAAGCAATGAAGAAGAAGATGGAAGCAGAAAAAAGGGATGGTGCACACCTTGCTGGAGGACCTCTGTAAAAGATTAGGTGCATTTGAATATTGGCTCTCCCTTTGCAAATTCATCCTCTTATTCCAATCAAATGCTATTTGTTCACCTACGGATTATACCCATATATATATATATATGTCAGTGTGTGTGGTGCAGATGAAAGTATGTTGCTCATCTTTTCAAAGCCTATCACTGTTGTTGTATATATATTGATCACTTCCTCAGTTTTGGCCTGCTAGGCTGCTACGTACCCAGTTCAATGACGAGAGTTTATCGAATATAGATGCATTGCAGATTTTGTAGGATTTCAGCATGATCCAGTAAGTTTTTTTTTCAGTCTATGAATGAAAAGTTTTTTTAAGGCCAAAGGCTTATAACATGGCATTAACTTTTTGAAAAATATATTAATATTATATATGCACTTTACAATATTTTTTGCGCACTTTATAATCTTATTTTTGCACTTTATAATCATATACTAGCACTAAGATCTATAAGCTCAAATTGGAAAGAGCGTCTGGACAAATTGTTGTTCAGGAGGTTGGTGGTTCGACTCCACCTAGATCTATTCATGCAATTCGGAGTGTTATTCATGCAATTTATAGTTTTATTTATACATTTTATAATCTTATTTATTCACTTTATATTTGATCAAAAGTAGAAGTAAACACTTATTGATATTAGTTATGCACTTTATAATATCATTCTTGCACTTTTATAATATTAATTGTGCACTTTAAATTATTAAGTGTGCACTTTATAATATTATTTGTGCATTATTAATGCATTTTATCATTTTATTTATACACTTTAAGATCTTAATTGTGCACTTCATATTCTTATTCATGCAATTCATATTATTATTCATACACTTCATCATTTTATTCTTGCACTTTATCATCTTATTTATGCATTTATAAACTTAATTGTGCACTTCATAGTCTTATCCATGCACTTCATATCATTATTCATACACTTCATCATTTTATTCTTGCACTTTATCACCTTATTTATGCACTTTATCAAACTAAAATTGCACATTATATTAGATAAGAATTTTGCTTTGCCTAGGTTCCAAGGACGAACCACAGGTTCTCGAAAGCACCTATGATTTCGCACCTTGCAATGCAATAGGATAAACAATGGTAAATTATATGTAAGCTTCCTCTAATCCAGCCCTTGAAATCATGCCATTGAAGTGGAAAATTCAGCATAAATACCTGAAACAGCAGTGACAAGCACAGTTACAGGCTCTTTCTCGATCTTCAAGTAACTGCATATATGTTAAACTTTCATGTATGATAACCCAAAACATATTGCTACTTCTACTTTCTCTAGCATTGCCATGTTCATGCTCTCTATTTCTTCCTATATTCTTCCAACTTTTTTTTTTAGATTGCACGTACTAATTGATCGAACATCAACCACCTTGACAACGTTTTCCATGAACTTTACCATCTCATCATACGTTTCAGCCTACTCAACCAATTTGGATAGATACACATTCTCCAACCTGGATCTCGACATGTTTCTCACAGAACCTTGATGCTGATCCTATTCAAATCGAAATTCAGTCAGCCAATGAAACTAATGAGCACTTTTAAAACATCGATATAAGTTTCTCTGATTCAGATCTAACTTTCAGCCATTCAAAGATGAGAAAAAACATGATAGGTGTCAAGATTTGATCCATATTTCAGGTAAGAGGTAGAAATTAAAAGATTTCTCAGCAACCTCCCCAAATGACATCAATTCGACATCCCAATCAACAGTAACCAATTTTAATGCTCAATAAGTACTAGAAGAAAGATAGAAATCTAATTCATGTACTCTATCCTATAACATTAAACAAGTGCAAAAATAAGATATATCAGTGCCATTTTATGAGTCAAGACTGCAAAAATAACATAAAGAAATGCAAGAAAAGAAAATTCAGTGGTGCACCTGAAAAATGAGATCTAAAAACAAATTCGGCAAAAATATAACATAAAAGAATACTAACAGAAGACCAATTTCTTCCAAATAGAAACTTTATCATTCTGCAGGTACATTTCAAGTAAAATCTTGATATGAAAAAATGATCAACATTGAACCAAACATACAGGATTCATGTTGTTTGCATAGCCTAAATGAAAACTTTCTTCTTTCTTATGCTTTTGTTACTTTGTGATGAGGTGTGTTATATAACAGTCACTGAAGTGAACTTTCAGATGTGTTACATATGTATGTGAAACCTAAGATGCACTTTATCTTAATTGGCTCTTGTATAGTTAACTGGTCATGTTCATTGCTCAAATTTAGGCATTTTAATATGGTTAAACCTCAAGCCAAATAGCGCTTTATCACACACTAAGAATCTTAAAACAACACTGTATCACACACTAAGAATTCTTATAATAAAGGGCATTTTATTTCATTCTTCATAGCCGACATCTTAGTTGTAAAGGTCATATACACAATCACATGAATCTCAATCCATAAACCTCTCACCATATTGTGTAGTTGAAATTCCATTAGTATATAAACCCAATCACATGAATCTCACCCCACAGACCACTCACCATATTCTTCACAACCAGGGAGTGCAGCCACCTGCAGTAACAAAATTTCATGGTGGATGATCAATTGGGAAATTTACGAGAGGCAAATTCAGAAGCAACTGATTCGAACATCAACAGAGCACTCGAAAACACTCAAAAAAATTCAAAAGCGACTGAAGACAGCAAGAACTAACTGATTCCATCTCAACGGAAGACAGCAACTGATTCGAACAACAACTGCATTCAGCAAGAACTAACCTATAACAACTGATTCAAACAGCAACAGAGCACTCGAAAAAAATTCAGAAGCAACTGATTCGAACAACAAGAAGAAACATTCAGAAGCAAGAAACAACAACAAGAAATTTAGAAGCAACAAGAGCACTTGACAACAATTGAAAACAAGAAAGTCAAAACCAACAAAAGCACTCGAAACTCAGAAGCAACAACACGACAAAAACACTATTTTGTGAAAAATATAGAGAAACCACAAAATAGAACGACAATAGCCTTCTGATCGTTCAAGCCAAATTTCTATAAATTTAGAAGCGGGCTGATCGTTCAGGCCAAATATAGAGAAATCACAAATAGATTACCTTAAAACAGGACGACGAGCGAAGGAGGGAGCCAGAGGACGATGAGGGCGGCAGAAATCGGCTAGATTGGATTTGAAAAGTAGAGGTGGTGAGTGAGGGCGAGAGAGGAAGTGAACGAGGGTGAGCCAGACGAGGACGGCGAGGAACGACGAGGAGCAGCGAGGGGTGAGAGGAGGATGCCGATGAGGAAGGAGGAGAGAGATGAGAGATTGGGAGAGACGGACTACCATGGGGGCAACGAGCAAGCACAAATGTTGAATTGGAAAGAGAAACGGGTCGGAGCAGCCGTTAATTGAGCAGAACCGCGGCCCAAGTCCGAGAATTGGACCCATTTTCATTATAAGAGCATTTTCATTTTAAGATCCTTTTTCATTTGAACCATTACCTATATATATATATATATATATATAGAAAGCGATTAAATGGGATCCCGCATAGAATGCCAAGTGGCATGTCCCTCTCCTACTCCCGCACCCATGCTCGTTAGTGCAGGAACCGACCGCGTTCAATGCTATATAACAACATCTCATCATGTCGTATATCATGTATCATGTCTCATTTCATATGTCATTTTTTTTTCTTTCTTTCTTTCTCATGGAATGATATCAGACTCGATTAGGAACAAACCCGATGAGACTGGGTCGTCCTATGACCCTAGCAAATGACTCTAGGACTCACAATTTAACGGCCGTTCTACCATACACAAAGAGAATACGGATGCTCGTTCAGTTGTGCAACCTAAGCATGCTACTACATGAATATGCAAGATGCAACACCTACACACTATATGACACATCAGGCATGAGGTTCTAACTTGAGTAAGCCCCGGAGGACTTACTTGGAGTAGCAAATCAGCAAGAGGATCAACAGGTAAGTCACAGATCACCTAGCATTTATTAATGAACATGCATAAGTATACTGCACACAGAATGGGATCCATTTTCCACTACACGGAATCATAATTAGTCATAACATCATCATCATCATTATATCAACCATCATTTCTCATCATATAGCATCATATATTATCTCATCATATATCATCTCATTCTCGTTAACATCAGCTCATATCTCATATCGTAAATCATATTCATACTTTAATCATCATGTAACACTTCATGCTCTCATACTCATGTCCATATCATATTCACATAAATTCACAAGTGAAACTCTTCAAACAATTTACCAAGTTAAGTCAAATAAGTCGGTTTCAAAGTTAGTAAAAGCCATTTAAATCCAAAGGAAGTCACCTCGATAATCAATCAATTCTTTTAAAATCATACTTAGCCAAAGTCCAATATTAAAGCATTTAAACCTTTAATCCGACCTCACAATGTTATACTATTAAGATAATCCGGCATAAGTTAGTTTATTTCCAAAATCTTTGTTCTCATATTTTTAGGTAAATTCCGACACTTGATAAATATTTCTAACAACTTAAATAATCCAACTAACCATTTAAACGCCAAGACTAAACAAATGATTTGTTCACATAAATAAATCTCAACAAAGCAAATTAGATAAATGAATAATTAATTCAGGAATTATAATTTAGTAATTTACAAATAAATAAAGAATTTATAAGTCATGAGACTAACAACTTTAAAACAATATATATCACCAATTAAATAAACACCCAAGTAAATCCATTTTAAATAATCCGATAAATAAATAAATTACAGAAATCATTATTTAAATAAATAAATCAGAATAAATTTAATAATAACTAAAGAAATAATTTTATCTCATTTAAATAATAATATAAGTAATGAATTAAAAACAATTCTTTACCCATAATAGAACAAGATTGAAAGGCCCAACCAACAACCCATCCCGGATCCAAGACCCGACCCAATACCCATTATCAGCCCATCTCTGCTGAACCGGACCAAGGGAAAAAAAAGGACCGAACCGGCCAAAACCAAAGAAAAAAAATAGAAGGAAGGGACCGGGTTCAGTGGCTTCTTCTTCCCCCAGCCACGCAGCTGCTCGACACGGAAGAGAAAGGAGAAGCGAGGCTCGCCGGGACTGCCTCGCCTTCACCTGATCACCCTCACTGACCTCGACACTCATCATACACGGGAAGGAACCAAACCCAACTCAAAGAAAAGGGAAGGAAGGCTCACCAGAGGTCTCGAGATTTCACCGGAAATCTTTGTCGGAGGCGCGGATTGGCTTGCCGGAGTCGGGATCGAAGATTTCTTGGTCTAGGATGACAGAAGAGAGTTCAAAGGCGGAGCTATATGATGTGCGCGCAAATTAGTGGGAAAACATGTAGTTTATGCTTAAATATCAAATATATGAGTCTGCACGAGTTTCTATGTGATTTCGCAAAAAACAGGATAAAAATGGACAGATTTGGAAGAGCGAAAAAAGAACTCGAAGTCTTCTGAAGAGGTCGATATCGACGTCTAAAGGTCGATATCGATGTTTCCAGATCGAGCTAAATGATAGAAGTCGAGTGCTAATCCGAGTAGGAGAAGGAGATCTCGAGATAAAGTTTCACAGAGGTCGATATCGACGTTCAAGGTCGATATCAACCATGCCAGCAGAGGAATCCGACTCAGATTTTGATAGAATTCTATCCGAAGCTTGCACGTCTATCCTAAAGTCGAGATTTCTTATCTTCAACACCAGAGCTATCATATGAGCTGATTTACCATAGGAGTTTTAGTTTTTACTTTATTTTAAGTTTTATCTTAGAGAATAAAGATAAAGTTTTGAGTCTTTAGATAGCAAAGTTCGATATCTATATATAGAGGCCATTAGGGTTGAGTTTAGGCATCCAATGACATTTCAGTTATTCAAACACACATACACGCAGAGAATTAGTGGAGAGAGAGAGGAGGCCGAGTGAGTTGAAGAGAAGCGAGAGCGGAGTTTTGGCTTGTTCGGTTGTACTTTCTTTCAAAGTTTAATTCAAAGTAGTTTTCTTTCAATGATGATGATGATGTGTATGATGAGGAGCGAGTAGTCAACCCACTTCTAGGGTCGGGGTGAGCCTGATGATAACGATGTAGGGTAAGTGCATCAAAGGTATGACTTTTATGCGATTCCGTCTTCTATCCTATGCATGATCCTTTGCGAAAGTTAGGGAGATTCATTATTTGCATTATTAAAGCGAAAGCCACTCATATTGTGAATTTTGATTGCTCATGAATTGGATAGTAACTCTTAGGAACTATGCGAGGGCCTCTAATCACCTAAGTGTTGATAACGAAAGTTATTTGACAGAAAGGCATTAAATTTCATAACTTTAGCATAAAACTTGCATTGTTATCGTTGTGGCATGAAACCCCGACTTTGGAAGCTTTTAATTAATTGAAATCAATATAAAAGTTTTAGTTTTGTTTCTGATCATCTTTCTTTACCATTCTATTTTCTTCGGACTCTTTTCCGACAATTGGTTACGAATATTAGTTTCTGTGACAAACATCGGAATCGACTGTAAAGGTCGATATCGAGGTCTAACGTCGATATCGAGGTCTCTGCTCAACGTCGACTTTGCTGCTTTTGTCTTTTGTAGGAACTGGACTGGAAATCGACCAGAACTGAGGTCGATATCGACCAGACACATCGATATCGAGTGTCTTCTGAGGTCGAAAGCTTTGATCGTGATTGCAACAAGGGAAGCGCTGACATACCCCCTCGTGGATTCGATCCTGAATTACCCTACTACTATAAGGTAGGAGATTCTTGTATTATTTGTTTGAGATAGTTGTGAATTGTTAAATTTGAATTATTTGAATCCCTACACTCATCCCTCCAACGAACAAATTGGCGCCGTTGCCGGGGAGGCAATCAATCGCCACCTATGTTTTCTCACGATGTTTTTGAAGCTTATTTTGCAGGTTTATGCGATGTTTTGATCGCGGACCTATCCTGGAACCAATCAACGAGCCTGAACGTTTCTACCATCTTCGCAACAAGGCAATACGCATCATGGCTGACAATGAGACGCAGGCCAAAACCATAGAGCGGTTGAGGAAGGAAATCGAGGACCACAATGCTACAATCGCTGCTGAGAGGGCCGCCGCTGCTGCAGAGCGAGCCCGTGCTGATAGGGAGGAGGATGCGTACAGACAAGCCCAAGAGCGGCTAAATCAGTATCCACTAACGGCGATGCAATACATGCGTCCGCCGCTTCATGTTCCTGAATCCGCTATTTTAATTCCTCACTCCAACTATGCAATAAAAATTAACTTCCTATATGAGATAAAAAGAAATACTTTTGAAGGAAGGCCTAATGAATGCCCCCTGCAACACATCTCTACTTTTATGGACTTATGTGAAAAAGTTGCAGATGAAGTAAATTTAGAGTATGTGCGATTAAAATCTTTTCGACGGTCTTTGGCAGGGAAGGTATTACAATGGCTGGAGAGTTTGGCTCCACGCTCGCTGAGGACATGGGCGGAGGTGAATGATGCATTCCTGAATAAGTTCTTTCCACCTTCTAAAATGGCGATGCTGCGAAAAAGGATCACGACTTTCAAACAAAAGCCAGGTGAAACACTAGCACAGGCGTGAGAGCGATTTAAGGACTTGTTGAGATCATGCCCAACGCATGGGCAACTTCTATATATCATCCAAGAGATCTTCTACAATGCCCTTGATGCGCCGAATAAGGAGAGGATAAATTCATATACCTCCTATCGGTACATTGAGCTTACACCAATGGAGGCATGGGAGACCATTGAGAGGCTTGTGAACTTTGACAACACTTATGGGGCTGCTGCGGCCTATGATACAAGGCCTGCCCCATCAATGCCACTATATGAGCCTCCAAGGGAGATAGATCCTGATGTGCGACAACAATTCCACAACGATCAAACACGCTGCCTTCAAAAGCAAGTCAGGTTCCTGAGCAACAATCAAACTTGTCAAGAGTGTGGCTCAACAAGGCATAACACTAGTGCCTATCCACATACTGAGCAAGTATCCATGGCGGAACAACATGAGGAGGTCAAGTGGATGAGAGGCTCCTATGGAGGGGGCAATCAATAATATTGGGGTGATCAAAGGTTCTATCAACAAAGGGATCCCCCACCATATAGAGCACCAGGGCACCCTGAGCGGGAGACAAGGAAAGATGACCTGCAAATCATTCTTGATGAGATGCGGAGGAATCATGCTGAGTTCAAACAAGCCAACAACTCCGTCCATACTCAGCTGAAGGGCATCAATTCTAGGCTTGGGTAGATCGACTTTTGGAAGCGCAACATGGAGACTCAAATGAGTCAATTGGCGGAGGCAATACCCAAAGCGTCAGTGTTATTCCCGGATCCACTGTGCCCAACCAAAAGGGCAAAACCACTGGACACATTGCGGCGGTGAACCTAAGGAGTAGGCGTCAATTACAAACGCCCGAGCAAAAAGTGGAGGAAAAGGAGCCAGAACAGATGTCGATATCGACCCCCCTGTCGATATCGACCAAGGTGACGTCGATGTCGACCTTCCTGTCGATGTCGACCCCAAAGCCGAGTCACCACAAAAATCGACTCCTCCAGTCAATGTCGACCCTACTGATGTCGATGTCGACCTCACTACAACCACGGGAAGGAAGAAGGTGTTGCCATTCCCAACTAGAAAGATGATTAAGGACCCAGCGGAAAAGAAGTTCCAGCGGTTCGTGAAGATGCTTCAGGGACTCAATGTCTCTATACCATTCACAGAGGCACTTCACGAGATGCCATCTTATGTAAGGTTCCTTAAAGACATCTTAGGTAAGAAGCGATCGCTCTCTGAGATCGCAGAGGAGTGCAACAGGTTGGAGCTACCACAAAAGCGGGCGAACCCAGGTAAGTTTTCTATCACTATAGGTCTAGGTCAATTCAAATTTAATGCTTTAGTAGACATGGGCGCTAGCGTTAGCATGATGCCACTAACCATTTGGCACAAGATAAAGATAGGTCCTCTGGAGCCCGTGGATGCAAGGTTTTACATGTCCAACAATACGGTAGTTATTCCAACTGGGATAGTGACAGATGTGCCAGTACAAGTAGGTAAATTCTTTGTCCCTGCTGATTTCTTAGTTATTGATATAGCGGAGGACCCTGCTTGTCCAATTATTTTAGGTAGGCAATTCCTAGCAACCGTCGACGCCAACATTAGCGTGAAGAAAGGATTGCTCTCATTCACAATTAGTGACGAGGTGATAGAGTATGCCTTCAATAAGAAGGTGAACAATCAAGGGCCAATGGAGATAAAAGCCATCAATGGTGTCTACATTGCATGTGGAGAAGCCAAGGTAAGAAGTATGACACCGGAGGAGCTTGAGAAGAGGGCCATAGAAGCCCAAGTGGAGGAAGTTGTGGCAATCTTGAACGAAGGGGCCCAACAAAACATCGAAATCGACCCAGGTAAGTCGATATCGACTAATAATGTTCAAGATTCTGTGCCAGGTCATAAGTATGGGGTCGACGGAGGAGGAAAAGAAACATCGAAATCGGGGTCTAAGGTCGATATCGACCATACCCAGCCGAAATCGACCACCATCAGCGCTGAGAAGGGAGGAACGGACACCTCGATATCGATCTCTGAGGGTCGAAATCGACCTGATCATATCGAGCAGAAACTCTCCAAATCGACTGATCCTCCAGGAGTACAACAGAGGTCGATATCGACCTCTGAACATCGACATCGACCTGAGCCACAAACAGATGAGAAGGTAAGTCAAGGTACGGATTCCGCCTGCTCTATCACAATTAAAGATTTATCATTATTTGGAAGAGGTGTGCCTTGGCATGTGCGCTTATGTAGGGTATCCGATGATGATTCGAGCCAATATGAGATAGGAGACAAAGTTTATGTTGCCAAATCTAAAGACCATTGGTTCCCTACAAGATTCAAGGATAAAAATCTGGGACCATTCATGGTGAATCAAATCCATCCCGGCGGAATGCAGATGTGTGACAAGAAAGGAGTCATATTTGAGGCCCAAGCCACATGGGCTCTGCAGATGCCGCCTTGAGAAGCGCAAAGGAAGAAGTCGGCCTAGCGACTTAAAAATCTTGAGCTTGTAACAAAGACTTAGTTTTGGTTTTAGACAGCTTTTACTTTGGTTTGAGACACTTTATTGTTTTGCATATTTTGTTTTGGTTTTAACAAGTTGCAGGAAAGAGAAAGGCACACAGAAAAGACATCGAAATCGATGTCTAAGATCGACATCAACCTTAAGGTCAACTTAGATGGGCTTGTGGTCGAGGCCGGATCACCCTGAAGCCTGAGCCATAAATCGATGAGAAACATCGATATCGTTGTTAAAGGTCGATATCGACCATGACTGCTGTCTTCTTCGACTCCTGAAATTTGTGACGGTTTAGTAAGTTTTCTTCTTAACCCTAGTTCTAATACAGTGAGGACACTATAAATTTTAAGTATGGGGTGGGGGAAAGGTTTACTTGCATATTCATACTTAGTTTAGATTTGCATATTTATCTTAATGCATATTTAGTTTTATTTTCGAAAAAAAAAATGAAATGACCCCCATCAAAAATTTGAAAAAAAAGAAAGAGTCATGGAAGTATAAAAAAGAGCTCTATAATGATAAATTCGATTCATTAGAGATATAGCATGAAATTGCCTAGTTAAGGGAAGTCCCAATGAAGTGCAAAAAGAAAAAAAAAGGAGATGAAAAATTTGAAGTTGCTTTTGACATGTGCATGATAAGATGATGGAGGACTTTTTATGAAATTTCCATACAAGTGCTTACATATACAAGTTCATATCCTAGCCTTACCTATGCATATTTGCAAAAGTCACAAGCCATATATGAGCCTTATCATACATCATTATTGCTCCACATATATACATATTGCCCATTTTATACCTTATCCCCTATCCGGGGACATGTTTGAGAATGGATGTCATTTTTGGAGTTGTTATATGGAGTTGTGCATTATTTATGAAGTTATTGGCAGGAATGAAAAACATTTATGAAATATGGAAAATTTAATGAGCCAGAAAAAATCCGATCACCTCAGGAGATAAAGGTAGGTCGACCTTGCTCGTTGAGATGTTAGTTCAGCGAGATGGGACACAAGGTGAGGAGTCCGAAGTACTAAGTATCTGGGGCCATTCATGACACCCATGTTTGCGATTCGCGAGAAGGCAGTGCTAAGGTTAGAGAGGTAAAAGCATTATATTGAATAAAAGTATTGAGCGATGAGTGAAAGGTGAGACATTATGAAGAAGGAATGTGGAATGTTTTGGAAAGAAAGAATGTTTCCCCGGATTTCACACCACATGGCCAAATATTAGCCCACCTTTAGCCTTTTACCAATCTACTTCTCACATGCTTGCAAAAGTCCTCTTGATTATTCATGCTATGTCGCTAAAATTATTTTTGCATATTACCTCCTTTTAAGAGTATGAAATTGCTCTATGCACGGGCATGGACTTGGTTGACATAAGTACCTTATCGAGGATGGTAATTGATTGTAGGGAGATATGAAAAATGAATCTATGATGTTGAGGGTTTACTTTCTTCCCCTGAATGACCATTAAAAGTATTTCTTGGGGACAAGCAAGCTTAAGTATGGGGTGTTTGATGTGCGCGCAAATTGCCATATTTTCTATGCACATAAAAGTCCATTTTATCGTCATTTGCATGCATATTAGTGGGAAAACATGTAGTTTATGCTTAAATATCAAATATATGGGTCTGCACGAGTTTCTATGTGATTTCGCAGAAAACAGGATAAAAATGGACAGATTTGGAAGAGCGGAAAAAGAACTCGAAGTCTTCTGAAGAGGTCGATATCGACGTTTAAAGGTCGATATCGATGTTGCCAGATCGAGCTAAATGATAGAAGTCGAGTGCTAATCCGAGTAGGAGAAGGAGAGCTCGAGATAAAGTTTCACAGAGGTCGATATCGATGTTCAAGGTCGATATCGACCATGCCAGCAGAGGAATCCGACTCAGATTTTGATAGAATTCTATGCGAAGCTTGCACATCTATCCTAAAGTCGAGATTTCTTATCTTCAACATCAGATCTATCATATGAGCTGATTTACCATATGAGTTTTAGTTTTTACTTTATTTTAAGTTTTATCTTAGAGAATAAAGATAAAGTTTCGAGTCTTTGGATAGCAAAGTTCGATATCTATATATAGAGGTCATTAGGGCTGAGTTTAGGCATCCAATGACATTCAATTTCAGATATTCAAACACACATACACGCAGAGAATTAGTGGAGAGAGAGAGAGAGGAGGCCGAGTGAGTTGGAGAGAAGCGAGAGCGGAGTTTTGGCTTGTTCGGTTGTACTTTCTTTTAAAGTTTAATTTAAAGTAGTTTTCTTTCAATGATGATGATGATGTGCATGATGAGGAGCGAGTAGTCAACCCACTTCTAGGGTCGGGGTGAGCCTGACGATAACGATGTAGGGTAAGTGCATCAAAGGTATGACTTTTATGCGATTCCGTCTTCTATCCTATGCATGATCCTTTGCGAAAGTTAGGGAGATCCATTATTTGCATTATTGAAGCGCAAGACACTCATATTGTGAACTTGGATTGCTCATGAATTGGATAGTAACTCTTAGGAACTATGCGAGAGCCTCTAATCACCTAAGTGTTGATAACGAAAGTTATTTGACGCAAAGGCATTAAATTTCATAACTTCAGCATAAAACTTGCATTGTTATCGTTGTGGCATGAAACCCCGACTTTGGAAGCTTTTAATTAATTGAAATCAATATAAAAGTTTTAGTTTTATTTCTGATCATCTTTCTTTACCATTCTATTTTCTTCGGATTCTTTTCTGACAATTGGTTATGAATTACAGTTTCTGTAACAAACATCGGAATCGACTGTAAAGGTCGATATCGAGGTCTAACGTCGATATCGACGTCTCTGCTCGACGTCGACTTTGCTGCTTTTGTCTTCTACAGGAACTGGACTGGAAATCGACCAGAACTGAGGTCGATATCGACCAGAAACATTGATATCGAGTGTCTTCTGAGATCGAAAGCTTTGATCGTGAGTACAACAAGGGAAGCGCTGACATACCTCCTCGTGGATTCGATCCTGAATTACGCTACCACTACAAGGTAGGGGATTCTTGTATTATTTGTTTGGGACAGGGAGTTAGCCTCGTTGTGAATTGTTAAATTTAAATTATTTGAATCCCTACACTCATCCCTCCAGCGAGCAAATTTATATCGACCAAGGTGACGTCGATATTGACCTTCATGTCGATGTCAACCCTGATGCAGCGTCACCACAGAAATCAACTCCTCCTGTCGATGTCGACCCTACTGATGTCGATGTCGACCTCACTGCAGCCGCGGGAAGGAAGAAGGTGTTGCCATTCCCAACTAGAAAGATGATTAAGGACCCAACGGAAAAGAAGATCCAACGGTTCGTGAAGATGCTCCAAGGACTTATTGTCTCTATACCATTCACAGAGGCACTTCACGAGATGCCATCTTATGTAAGGTTCCTTAAAGACATCTTAGGTAAGAAGCAATCGCTCTCTGATATCGCAGAGGAGTGCAACAGGTTAGAGCTCCCACAAAAGCGGGCGGACCCAGGTAAGTTTTCTATCGCTATAGGTCTAGGTCAATTCAAATTTAATGCTTTAGTAGACTTGGGAGCTAGCGTTAGCATGATGCCACTAACCATTTGGCACAAGGTAAAGATAGGTCCTCTGGAGCCCGTGGATGCAAGACTATACATGGCAAATAATACGGTAGTTATTCCAACTAGGATAGTGACGAATGTGACAGTACAAGTAGGTAAATTCTTTGTCCCTGCTGATTTCTTAGTTGTTGATATAGCGGAGGACCCTGCTTGTCTAATTATTTTAGGTAGGCAATTCCTAGCAAGCGTCGATGCCAACATTAGCGTGAAGAAAAGATTGCTCTCATTCACAATTAGTGATGAGGTGATAGAGTATGCCTTCAACAAGACGGTGAATAATCAAGGGCCAATGGAGATAAAAGCCATCAATGGTGTCTACATTGCATGTGGAGAAGCCAAGGTAAGAAGTATGACACCGAAGGAGCTTGAGAAGAGGGCCATAGAAGCCCAAGTGGAGGAAGTTGTGGCAATCTTGAACGAAGGGGCCCAACAAAACATCGAAATCGACCCAGGTAAGTCGATATCGACTAATAATGTTCAAGATTCTGTGCCAGGTCATAAGTATGGGGTCGACGGAGGAGGAAAAGAAACATCGAAATCGGGGTCTAAGGTCGATATCGACCATACCCAGCCAAAATCGACCACCATCAACACTGAGAAGGGAGGAACGGACACCTCGATATCGATCTCCGAGGGTCGAAATCGACCTGATCATATCGAGAAGAAACTCTCTGAAGGTTTGATAATGTATAACAAAGTAGAATAAAGATACTCTAGAAGGGGGGGTTGAATAGAGTATACCAACTTTTCGCTGACAATCTCAAGACTTTTGAAACGCTTTCCAAACCTCTGGGAGTAAACTCAATTCTTTCAATTGGGATACCTGAAGCTCAATAAAGTTATACAATTCGAAACAAGTGCGGAAATAATGGTAAAGCAATAAGTAAAGAACACGATGAATTGTTAACGAGGTTCGGCTCTTTTAAGGCTTAGTCCCCGCCTAGGGTTCTTCCACAACCCTAGGATTCAATAGGCTTTATTGATTCACAAAACTTAGGATCCTAATAGCTCACCGAGAAGCCTCTCTCCTATACAATTGCAATCTAGTCAACACTTTTTCCCTTGGAGTCCTAGACCAATCTAGACGAGCCCCACCTCTCTCAGCTATCTAGTACAATCCTCTTACACTCGTGAATCAATAACCTAGTGCACACTTCCTGAGTTATAAACTCTCGAGTATAACACTCTCTCAGAATATATCCTATAAGCTCACTGTGTAACTCTCAAATGCTTTGAAACAAAAGATAAAACACTTAACACCTAGCAGAGAGTACACGTAGAAGAAAGATTGACTTGAGGGCTGAGTGTGCGTTGTAGTTCAATGATCGTCAGTGTTCAACTCTCCTTTCTTCTTTCTTCTTCATCTCCTTTTATTCTTGATCAAATCGACGCCAAGAATCTTCACCCAACGGCTACTTGAGATCATGGCTTAGGAAGGATCTTCGCAATCTTCTATTTCGAGAAACTGCGAAGCCACAATCCACCTGATTTGATCTTCATGTCTTTCAGCTTTAAGGAAGGAGATTTCTTCGAAATCTTTGCTGTATGGTTAGTATAACATATGTATAATAATATTTAGAAACCATACATAGATAATATATATAAGATAATAACTAAAATACAGGTTTTGAATTTCATCAATACAACTTTAGCTTCAAGACCTTTGACACAGGCTTTGTGTCAAAGCCTTTGAAACCTTTTCCGATTTTCATCAAGGGCGTGGAGTTATCAATCTCCCCCTTGATGAAAGACAAAACCTGTGCATCCCTGTAACTTAGTCAAGCAAATATATCATATAAAAAATTAGACTAAGTACCTGCAGGGGTTAGACAAATGTTGGATCATATAAGTTCAAAACCAATGATAAACGCATCCAACAAAATAAGGCAAAATAAGGTCTTCCAAGACCCTTTACTTCAAAATGGTTTAAAGTTTAAAGTCACTAAAAGTCTAACGAATCTCCCCCTTTTTGTCTTTCAACAAAGGGAGGAGTATGACAACAGTCACCAAAAGTTTTGAAAACAGGGCCAGCAGTGTTAGAGACTTAGATTAAGGGTTAGGATAGGGGTTCAAGGTTCATCGTCGTGAGCACCATCCTTGATCAACATCTTCAACTCGTTTAACTGGTTGGCCATCTCTCTCATCTCAACCAACAACTCGTGGCGCAACTCCTTGAAGTCCAGGCGAACTTCCTCCAAACCCAGCTCCAGGTTCTTCATGTATTCATCGATGGCAGAGCTAGTGGGGAGAGTTTTTGAAGAAGAAGAGGCAAGACTCCAAGTCCCTTGAGGGGTATGAGTTATGCCGATCTTCTCAAAGCTCTTGGAGTCAAATTTTCCCGTATGATGTTGTTGTTCTTCATTCTCAAAATCAATTTTAGAAGCTTTGAAGACACGGGTCAAGAGGTTTGCGAATGGGAGGGGAGTTCCTTTTCTGGCTTTTCAGGTGTGAGCAATGGATCCTAAAATGGTATTGGCCAGATCAAGATCATGGCCATTCAATATGCGGTACAGGAGGACCATAGCATTGTCAGTGAGGAGGGAGCCAGAGTTGATTCGGGGTAAAAGACATCTCACAATAATGTTAAAGATGATTTTGGCTTCAAGTGTGAGGGACGAGTGGGTGAGTTGTTTGGAGGTGCTGCTTGATGCTTCGGGGAGCAGGTATTTGGCGCGGGCAAGAGTAACACACTGGTCTTTTGTGGGGGTTTGAGGAGAGGGTGGACTTTGTTTGGGAAGACCACGGAGTTCAGCGAAGTTAAGGGAGTTGAACATGATTCTAACCCCTTTGACGACTGACTCCAGAGTCCAGCCTTCATCGGTGTGCTTGGCTTTAAGGTTTATGTAGAAGAGACGGGTGAGTTGGGGGTAGTACTCAGATTTAAATTTCAGCAGGGTCCATGCAGGGGTTTGTTTGAGAAGGGAGATGCAGGGTAGGTTCAAAGCTTCTAAAAAATTAAAATCAATAAAATTAGAACAACAAGATCTTGGTGTCCTTCACTTGACTGGTTCCTTCGTAGGTGTCAACTAACTTGTCCCAAATCTCTTTAGCCGACCTACAAGATGAAATACGATTAAACTCATCAGTACTAAGACCACAATATAGTAAGTTAATGGCTTTATAGTTCTTGGAGACGAGTTCAAGATCTGCTTGGATGTATTCGTCCTCAGTCTTCGCGACTCTGCTTCCATTAGGTCCTTCTTTCTCAGGAATCCTTGGATCATTCTCTATAATGTTCCAAAGTTCCAAATCTTGATCTATAATGAACATTTTCATCAAGGACCTCCAGTGGACAAAGTTGTTTCCCACAAAGAGTGGTGGTCTATTGGTAGACCTCCCTTGTGCAAATCCCCCGCTTGCTTCACCAGACATGATCAAAACTCACAAGATTGTTAGATCAAAAGCAGTGAGTAAGGCTCTGATACCAATTGAAGGTTCGATAATGTATAACAAAGTAGAATAAAGATACTCTAGAAGGGGGGGGGGGTTGAATAGAGTATACCAACTTTTCGCTGATAATCTCAAGACTTTTGAAACGCTTTCCAAACCTCTGAGAGTAAACTCAATTCTTTCAATTGGGATACCTGAAGCACAATAAAGTTATACAATTCGAAACAAGTGCGAAAATAATGGTAAAGCAATAAGTAAAGAACACGATGAATTGTTAACGAGGTTCGGCTCCTTTAAGGCTTAGTCCCCGCCTAGGGTTCTTCCACAACCCTAGGATTCAATAGGCTTTATTGATTCACAAAACTTAGGATCCTAATAGCTCACCGAGAAGCCTCTCTCCTATACAATTGCAATCTAGTCAACACTTTTTCCCTTGGAGTCCTAGACCAATCTAGAAGAGCCCCACCTCTCTCAGCTATCCAATAACCTTTTCCGATTTTCATCAAGGGAGTGGAGTTATCACTCTCCAAATCGACTGATTCTCCAGGAGTACAACAGAGGTCGATATCGACCTCTGAACATCGACATCGACCTGAGCCAAAGACAGATGAGAAGGTAAGTCAAGGTACGGATTCCTCCTGCTCCGTCATAATTAAAGATTTATGATTATTTGGAAGAGGTGTGCCTTGGCATGTGCGCTTATGTAGGGTATCAGATGATGATTCGAGCCAATATGAGATAGGAGACAAAGTTTATGTTGCCAAATCTAAGGACCATTGGTTCCCCACAAGATTCAAAGATAAAAATTTGGGACCATTCATGGTGCATCAAATCCATCCCGGCGGAATGCAGTTGCGTGACAAGAAAGGAGTCATATTTGAGGCCCAGGCCACATGGGCTCTGCAGATGCCACCTTGAGAAGCGCAAATGAAGAAGTCGGCCTAGCGACTTAAAAATCTAGAGCTTGTAACAAAGACTTAGTTTTGGTTTTAGACAGCTTTTACTTTGGTTTGAGACACTTTATTGTTTTGCATATTTTGTTTTGGTTTTAACAAGTTGCAGGAAAGAGAAAGGCACACAGAAAAGACATCGAAATCGATGTCCAAGATCTACATCAACCTTAAGGTCGACTTAGATGGGCTTGTGGTCGAGGCCGGATCACCCTGAAGCCTGAGCCAGAAATCGATGAGAAACATCGATGTCGATGTTAAAGGTCGATATCGACCACGCCTGCTGTCTTCTTCGACTCCTGAAATTTGTGACGGTTTAGTAAGTTTCTTCTTAACCCTAGTTCTAATATAGTGAGGACACAGTAAATTTTAAGTATGAGGTGGGGGAAAAGCTTAATTGCATATTCATACTTGCGTTAGATTTGCATATGCATAATTAGTTTTATTTTCGAAAAAAAAAATGAAATGACCCCCATCAAAAATTTGAAAAAAAAAAGAAAGAGTCATGGAAGTATAAAAAAGAGCTCTATGATGCAAAATTAGATTAATTAGAGATATAACATGAAATTGCCTAGTTAAGGGAAGTCCCAATGAAGTGCAAAAAGAAAAAAAAAGGAGATGAAAAATTTGAAGTTGCTTTTGACATGTGCATGATAAGATGATGGAGGACTTTTTATGAAATTTCCATACAAAGTGCTTACATATACAAGTTCATATCCTAGCCTTACCTATGCATATTTGCAAAAGTCACAAAGCCATATATGAGCCTTATCATGATAATTATTGCTCCACATATATACATATTGCCCATTTTATACCTTATACCCTATTCGGGGACAAGTTTGAGAATGGATGTAATTTTTGGAGTTATATGGAGTTGTGCATTATTTATGAAGTTGTTGGCAAGAATGAAAAAAATTATGAAATATGGAAAATTTAATGCGCGAGAAAAAATCCGATCACCTCAGGAGATAAAGGTAGGTCGACCCTGCTCGTTGAGATGTTAGTTCAGCGAGATGGGACACAAGGTGAGGAGTCCGAAGTACTAAGTATCCGGGGCAATTCATGACACCCATGTTTGCGACTCGCGAGAAGGCAGTGCTAAGGTTAGAGAGGTAAAAGCATTATATTGAATAAAAGCATTGAGCGATGAGTGAAAGGTGAGACATTATGAAGAAGGAATGTGGAATGTTTTGGAAAGAAAGTATGTTTCCCCGGATTTAACACCACATGGCCAAAAATTAGCCCACCTTTTGCCTTTTACCAATCTACTTCTCACATGCTTGCAAAAGTCCTCTTGATTATTAAGGCTATGTCGCTAAAATTGTTTTTGCATATTACCTCCTTTTAAGAGTATGAAATTGCTTTTATGCACATGCATGGACTTGGTTGACATAAGTACCTTATCGAGGATGGCAATTGATTGTAGGGACATATGAAAAATGAATCTATGATGTTGAGGGTTTAGTTTCTTCCCCTGAATGACCATTAAAGGTATTGCTTGGGGACAAGCAAGCTTAAGTATGGGGTGTTTGATGTGCACGCAAATTGCCATATTTTCAATGCACATATAAGTCCATTTTATCATTCATTTGCATGCATATTAGTGGGAAAACTTGGGATTAGTGTAGTTTACACTTAAATATCAAATATATGGGTCTGCACGAGTTTCTATGTGATTTCGCAGAAAACAGGATAAAAATGGACAGATTTGGAAGAGCGGAAAAAGAACTCAAAGTTTTCTGAAGAGGTCGAAATTGACTAGGGACCTTGACATCGAGTGCAGCAGAGACATAAGAATCGAGCATGAAATGAAGCAGAGCATGTCGACATAGAGAGGTCGATATCGACGTCTAAAGGTCGATATCGATGTTGCCAGATCGAGCTAAATGATAGAAGTCGAGTGCTATTCCGAGTAGGAGAAGGAGAGCTCAAGATAAAGTTTCACAGTGGTCGATATCGATGTTCAAGGTCGATATCGATGTTGCCCAGCAGAGGAATCCGACTCAGATTTTGATAGAATTCTATCCGAAGCTTGCACGTCTATCCTAAAGTCGAGATTTCTTATCTTCAACATCAGAGCTATCATATGAGCTGCTTTACCATAGAACTTTTACTTTTTACTTTATTTAAGTTTTATCTTAGAGAATAAAGATAGAGTTTCGAGTCTTTGGATAGCAAAGTTCGATATCTATATCTAGAGGCCATTAGGGCTGAGTTTAGGCATCAACACACATCCAATTATGTAGAGAATTTCAGTTTCAATAGAGAGTAACGAGTTAGAGAGAGAGAGAGAGGGCCGAGTGAGTTGGAGAGAAGCGAGAGCAGAGTTTTGGCTTGTTCGGTTGTACTTTCTTTCAAAGTTTAATTCAAAGTAGTTTTCTTTCAATGATGATGATGATGTGCATAATGAGAAGCGAGTAGTCAACCCACTTATGGGGTCGGGGTGAGCCCGACGATAACGATGTAGGGTAAGTGCATCAAAGGTATGACTTTTATGCGATTCCGTCTTCTATCCTATGCATGATCCTTTGCGAAAGTTAGGGAGATTCATTATTTGCATTATTGAAGCGAAAGCCACTCATATTGTGAACTTGGATTGCTCATGAATTGGATAGTAACTCTTAGGAACTATGCGAGAGCCTCTAATCACCTAAGTGTTGATAACGAAAGTTATTTGATGGAAAGACATTAAATTTCATAACTTTAGCATAAAACTTGCATTGTTATCGTTGTGGCATGAAACCCCGACTTTGGAAGCTTTTAATTAATTGAAATCAATATAAAAGTTTTAGTTTTGTTTCTGATCATCTTTCTTTACCATTCTATTTTCTTCGGACTCTTTTTCGACAATTGGTTACGAATTACAGTTTCTGTGACAAACATCGGAATCGACTGTAAAGGTCGATATCGAGGTCTAACGTCGATATCGAGGTCTCTGCTCGACGTCGACTTTGCTACTTTTGTCTTCTGCAGGAACTGGACTGGAAATCGACAAGAACTGAGGTCGATATCGACCAGACACATCGATATCGAGTGTCTTCTGAGGTCGAAAGCTTTGATCGTGATTGCAACAAGGGAAGCGCTGACATACCTCCTCGTGGATTCGATCCTGAATTACCCTACTACTACAAGGGAGGGGATTCTTGTATTATTTGTTTGGGACAGGGAGTTAGCCTAGTTGTGAATTGTTAAATTTGAATTATTTGAATCACTACACTCATCCCTCCAGCGAACACTATACTACATTTTAGAGGGATGGGAGAGGAAAGAGAGATTTACCGATTGAAATGAAGAAAACAGAGGAAGAGAGGGTGAATAGCAGCGGCGGCGGTTGAGGTTGCTGTTGGCTCGGCGAGGGAGGCTCTCGGAAAAGCTCTTGGGCGTCATGCTCAGCCTTGTAGGACGTCGGAGGAAGGATGGAGACATTCGGACGACTGCTGAGCTTTGATGGAAGGAGGAGGCGAGGAGAGTAGCTCGGCTAGAGGCTTGGCGGCAAGGGAAGAAGGTAGAAAAGAAAGGAGGGAGATGAAGATGGTGTTGGTGTGACAGAGGAAGAGAAGGGAAGGTGGTTGAGATATGGTGGTGGCGGTGATTTCAACGGGAGCTTTTTGGGGGCTTTTGAAGATGGTGAACAGAGAACGAAGGAGAGAGCAATTGGAGGTGGGTTTGTGTGTGAGGATGGGTAATGACAGCTACAAGCCTACAATTATATGAGAGGGGAGGGAGATGGGAGTGTTCAACTGCTATAGGGAGTGGGGAGAAAGAAGAGGTGGAGTGTGTAAGTATATAGAAACAAAAATAAATACCCGGAAATAAACCCCAAAATCCGCTTTCTGACCTTAACTCGACGCGATTAAAATAAATTTAAAGTAAACATCCGAACCTGAATTAAATAACGAAACTCAAAAATATTTTCAAGCCTCGGAATAATAAAGCAAAAATAAAAATAAAAATAAAAATAAATTTACTTTCAAATCCAATAATAAGTTCATGTTGGAGTTCGTTTTGAAAGAATAAAGAAAATCGCTTGCTCGAAGACGGAAATTTTTGAAAATTTTTGGAATCTTAGACATTAAGTCAAATCTTAAATCGAAAATAAAAACTACAATAATATTTAAAATTCTCAATCTTTACATCATGTCTCATGTTTCATATGTCGTTATTTTCTTTCTTTCTTTCTCATGGTAAAATATCCGACTTGATTAGGAACAAGCCCGATGGAACTGGATCGCCCTATGACCCTAGAAAATGACTCTAAGACTCACAATTTAACGGTCGTTCTACCATACACAAAGAGAATACGAATGCTCGGTTAATTGTGCAACCTAAGCATGCTACTACATGAATATGAGGGATGCAACACCTACACACTATATGACACATCAGGCATGAAGTTCTAACTTGAGTAAGCCCTGGAGGACTTACCCGGAAGTGCAGAGTAGTAAAATAAGGCAGCGGGAGTATGCAGTCCAACAGATCAGAAATCACCTAGAAATTTCATAAATAATACAATAAGTCTAAGTCTTATTTACACAAGGCACACAAGTCACATATGAAACATATAAGATACACATAATAATATAAACCATCCATTCCATCATTATCAACATTATCGTCTCATCTCCATTTCTCATTTAGTTTCATTATCTCTCATAATCCAATATCTTTCTCAATGTGATCATAATATCATCATCATCATCCTTAGTCAACTCATCACATTCTTATTCCCATGAATTATTCCAATAACTTAAATTACCCATTTTAAATATCAAAACTTAGGAATTAGTTTATTCATATAAATCATTCTCAACATATTAGTTTAAATAACTAAATAAATAAATCAAAGGAAGATGATCAATTGCATAACCATATAAAGGATCACAATCCATAAAATATTTAAATAACCTTCACACATTAAAATAATATATTCAAGCAACTAAATAACATTTTAAAAATCAGATTTTAAATATGTATTATAATGGATAATTAAATACTCCAATTAATTCCATATCATATTCGAATAAAATTCAGAAAAAATATAAGTAAATAATCTTAGTAAGTATCAAAGGGTTCATAAGTTGTTGAACTATAACCTTAAAATAATATAATTAACTAATTATTCAAATAATCTAGATTTTTAATAATTTATAATAAATAAGTCAATAATGAATTAATTAGATAAATAAATCAGAAAAAATAAATTTAATAATAATTGGAATAACATTTATATAACCAATATATTAATTTTATAAATCAAAATAATCCACCAGATCAGCCCAAACCAAAGCCCAATCCATTTCCCCTTCCCGGCCCAAACCCGAACACATTACCCGGCCCAAACCCGGGTCCAACACAGCAATCCAGCAGAAGAAAAAAAAGAAGAACCGGAAGAAAAAGGAGGTGAACCGGACCGAACCAAGAAGAAAAAAAAGGAGAGAACCGGCGGGCCTGAACCCGTCCTCTTCCACCTTCGTTCATCTGCTTAGCGCGGAACAGGGGAGAGAGGTGAGGCCCCTTCCGGCGGTTGGCTCACCCCGCCTCACTCTCGAGCTCACACTCCTCAACCCAAACGAACCTAGAATGGACCAAAAGAGAGGAGAGAAGGTTGGGCTCACCGAGAGATTCCGAGGTGGTCGGGCCCGCCGAAGCTTCGTCGAAGGCTCGATTCGGCTCCGTCGAAGAGGGAGGAGTCTGGGGGTAGGCCTAGGAGGAGTGAAGGATGGTTAGAGGTGGAGCTTTACAATGATTTTGATCGGGAAAAGGGGAAACGAAGCTCACTGAAGAATCGAACGGAAACAGAGGAAGGAGAGGCAAGGCGGCTCGGCGGCGGTGCTCCTGGGCTCTGACGACGAAGGAGAAGGCTCCTCCATACTTGTGGTGCAGTTGCTGCTCATCGAGGACAAAAGAAGGTGAATCGTGGTGGTGCTCGGTGGTGTCGATGGGGGCACAAAAGAACAGGGGGAGGGCTGAGAATTTGATGAACAGAGGTGCGACGGGGGGGGGGGGGGGGGTGGAAGTTGGAGTGGGTTGGCAGGCTCCTGCTGCTAGCTGAAGGAGAGGTGGTGGTGTGGTGAAATGAAAAAGGATATGGAGGTGAGGTGAAATGTAAAAGGGAGTTGGAGGTGAGTGGTGACGGGTGGGATGGCTTAGGCCTCCTAGCAGCCGAAGGGTAGGGGATGGCCATAGGGGATGGCCATAGGAGAAAGGTGAGGGAGGGATGGTGAGATTGACTGTGGATTTGGTTAAAGAAAAGTCAAAATTATTACCCGAAAATAAATCCCGAAACCCGCTTTCCGACCTTAAGTCGACACGATTTAAAATAATTAATCGAATCCGAATTAGATAACGAAATCCAAAAATATTTTCAAGTCTCGGAAAAATAAAGCGAAATTATCTCGTTTTCAAATTTTGAGTAACAAGTTCATGTCGGAACTGTTCGAAATAATTTTAATAAGTCATTGGCTCGAGAACGAAAATTTTTAAAATTTGTCGGAGTCTCAGAAATTGAATAAATTTTTATCGAAATGAAATCTATAATTATAAAAATATTATTTAAAAATATAGGTCTTTACATATATGTTTTGAATAATTAGTTTTCTTGATTCCAATCCTTTCACCCTCCAAAAACAAAAACTGAGAGTTAGAGATTACGGTCTGAGGTAGGAAACGAAACAAATATGTGCTGTGCCTGAACTAAGGGAGGCCTGGTTGAAGGTTAGCCACCTCTAGAAAACCGAAAGCTAAAGGAACGCCGGTGGTCCAGTGTAACTAAATTCAGTTATTGGTATAACCTCTCTATCTTTAAGTTTTTAATTGTAGAGCGTGGTGGGCTTGAAACCATAGAAAATTCATTATTCATAATATAGTCAGTAGATTATGGTAGTTAGTACCATCAAAAATCATTTATAAATCCTCGTTATTTCGTTTCGAAAATATTAAGAAAAATTTGCAATTACTATAAAGTTTGGGTACTATTGTAATTTGCTACAAAAACACCCCACCTGTGAGCCCCACAGTGTCACCTAATCAAAACACTCCTCACGGTTTTTACCATAATATTGGGTTTCACCGGAGCGCACCCCTATATATATATATGGGTGTGGTTAAAATGAAAAAGGTGCTTAAAATGAATATAAGGCTTAAAATGAAAAATGGGGGAAATAAGGGACACACGCGCCCGGTTCAGAAATAAAATTGTGAAACTGTCCTCCCTTTTTTCTCTCGATCGGGAGAGAAGACCAGAGGCCGGCGACCCTGCACTCCCCATCGGCGTCGCTCTCCTCGTCGGCGCTCTTGGTGGCTGCTCCTTTTCGGCTACCCGAATCCAGTTGCTGCTGTTGCTGTCCATTGAAGCCCCGGCCTCATCCGCTTATTGCTCCTGTTCGGTAATCCGAGGTCGGCGGCCCTGCACTCCCCATCGGCGTTGCTGTTCTCAACGGCGGGGCTCTTCTCTGCGGCGGCGGCGTTCCTCGTCAGCTTTGTTGGTGGCTGCTCCTCTTTGGGTACCGGAATATAGTTGCTGGCTTGCTGCTATTTGTTGTTCGTTGAAGGCCCGACATCATCCTCTTGTTGCTCCTGTCGCTCCTGTTCATAAATCCGAGGCCCTCATCCTCTTGGGCGACACTTATTGCTCTTCGTTGGCAACCCTCACTACAAAAAAAAAAATTAAATTTGCTTTAGAAAAATGCCGTGGCAAAAGGCCTTTGTGTGGTAAGACATCGATATCGACCCCAGCAATCGATATCGACCACTGAGTTCGTCGACAGTTTTTCGAGTCGACGACGAACATCGCTGCGGAGTTTGCTGAGCATCGATATCGACCCCTAGCATCGATATCGACCCTTCTATATCGACTGGCAGTCTTCTGAGCCAGTCGATTTCGTGGACTAACATCAATATCGACCCCCCTAGTCGATATCGACCACTTGTTTTTGTTTCTGCAGGTCTTCTTTTGCAGAGAACATCGACAGCCGAGGTCGACATCGAGGCCCAAGGTCGAAATCGAGGCTTATGGTCGACGCAGACTTGAGATTTCCAACGCTACTAGGATCCCGCTGACACGCCTCCTCGTGGATCGATCCTGACTACCCTTCCACTACAACGGGAGGAAGTCTTGTAATTATTTGCATAGGCTAGGAGTCGGTTTACATTTATTTACATCTTATTATTTGTACTCGACTTACCTTCTTAACAGCTGTATGGCAATAAATTGTCTTTCTAATACGGTAGCTCAAAGAAGATGGTCTTCTTCTTCCAATTATGCTTTTTTTTTGCTGGATCCCTTTCCGGTCTATCTTGTCCCATCTCCTTTCACAATATCATGTCCTCCTTTTTATAACAAGTAAGCACTTTGTTAGCTTCAAGCTGGGAGAGGTGATCAGCCGCAGTCAGCCGAGGAGGTGCAAGATCAAATTCTCGTCCATCATAAAATGACTTTGAGTCTCGTCGATACTTGTGAGGATAGGGCAAGAACCGCCTACTCCTCCCATATGACCACTTGTGGCTAGCTTTTTAGTACGTTGCCCCTGGCTTGATGTTGCAATTTGGACATGCATACTCACCTTTAGTACTCCACCCAGACAAATTCGTGTAGGCTGGAAAGTCGTTGATGGTCCAAAGTATGGCAGCCCGCATTTGAAACATTTCATTCATGGAAGCATCAAATGTTTGTACGCCCACTTCCCATAATTCCTTTAGCTCTTCTATCAAAGGCTCTAAATATACATCTATCTTATCTCCGGGTCCTTTTGGTCCATCAATCAGCACAGAAAGGTATACATACGGTTGCTTCATGATAGACATAGGTGTTAAGTTGTAAGGAACAATGATAACAGGCCATGTTCTGTGATTCACATTTTGATTCCCGAAAGGGTTAAATCCATTAGAAGCAATACCAAGGCGTACATTCCTCATCTCAGATCCAAAACTCGGATGTTTAACATCTAGATGCTTCCAAGCAGGGGAGTCCACAGGATGTCGGTTTCAAGCAATGCCATTTCATTAGGGTGGCAGACTCGGTTGTCGCAAACAGCCTTTGGAGGCGTGGCATCAACGGAAAATACCGAGCTTGTTTTGCAGCTTTTCGAGTGCCTGATTCAAAACCCTCAACGGTTGGCCTCCATCGCGATTCACTGCAGACTGGACATTGATCTAGGTTTTCATTTTCGTTTCGGAAGAGCAAGCAACTATTAGGACATGCGTCCACAGTGGTGAAGGTGAATCCTAAATCGTCCACTAACTTCTGGGCTTGATAATAAGATGTAGGGAGGTTGACCCCTTCAGGCAAAGTCTCAACAAAGATCTCTAGCAGCTCTTTGAATGAGTGATCTGTCCAACCGTGTAAACTCTTTGCTTGTAAGAGACGCACAGCGAAGGACAGAGCAGTGTGCTTCTTAGATCCCGGATACAAAGGCAAGTTAGCAGCTTCCATTAGCTTCAGGAAGTCGTGAGTACACTCTGTTTGCGTAGTAGTAGCACTCTCATAAACGCCGTCATTTTCAGAATTTCCAGTTCAGGAACGTCGGTCCTACCAAGTGCATCTTCCACCAATCGCGTGATATCCACATCCATGAAACCATCTGGCTCAGCTAGCACTTCACCCCTCAGTTGCGGCTCCTAAATCAGATCACGGATCGTCTCCCCATGTTTAGTCCATAACTTATAACTAACCAAAAAACCGTTTTCCCTAAGATGCTTCTGCACAACTCCTCTATCAAACATTCCCCTATTCTTACGTTTCCTACAAGGACAATATATGCGAGTCCTAGCATCCTTGTTGGGATATGCAAAGTCTAGAAATTCATCTAGCTTTGCAAAATATGCATCAGATACTCTAGTACCCCAATCGATCCATGACTTGTCTACATGAATTGCCATGTCCTATTTTACAGAAAATTGGAATGGTATAAGTATGCTTGACAATAGGGTGAAACTATAATTCCAATTTGAAGTTATTATAGAAAAACATTTTTATGTTTTCTATAATTCCAATTTGAAGTTATTATAAAATATTGGAATGTTTTCTATAATTCATTTCTATAATAACTATATTTTAAGTTATTATAGAAAAACATTTTTATGACATTCCAATTACAAAAAAACATCATAAAAATATTTTTCTGTAAATTACATAAACACGAATTATAGAAAATTGGAATGTTTTCTGTAAATTACAGAAAACCACCCTTAAAATAGGTGAGTTGTCACAAAACCACCCTTAAAATAAAAGTTCAAAGAAAACCACCCATAAATTTACTTTTCTTTCAAACAACCACCCATAACCATTTAAATGTGTAAAACCCTATAAAAAAAATTCAAAGTTTTTATATTTTCTTAAATGTTGTGGTTAAGTTATTATATAATTAGGTAACATTGAATACAAAAGGTTAGAATTTAACATGTTTAACACACTTTTTACACTTTCATGTCTATGTTATTTCCATAACTTATTCATGACATGTTTGTTGTTTGAATGTTTCTTTTTTTGAATGTTTGTTTCTATAGTTTTATTTGTAATGTTTTTTTTTATCATGCTACTGCTTTTTTTTCATGTCTTTGTTATTTTTATGTCACCCGTTGCAATCAACATCTTATCACTTGTTACTATTTTCTTCAATGCTACTGTTTTCTTTTTACTCACTTCAATGCTACTGTTTTCTTTTTGCTACTGTTTTTTCACATTTCACTTGTACCGTTTTTTTATACAACTATTTTTGCTCCCTTCAAAGCTACTGCTTGTAGGCAGCAGCAATACACAGAAAAGATGCTAAAAAAACAGCAAAAAAAAAAACAGAAAAAACAGGAAAGATGCTGGAAAAAAAGAAAAAAAACAGAAAATAGTGACAGGAAAAATGGGAAAACAGGAAAAAAAACAGAAAAAATTTCAGAACTGATGCTGACCAAAAAAAGGAAAAAATAGGAAAACAGAAAAAAAAACAGGAAAGATGCTCACCAAAAAAGACAAAAACAGAAAAAAAACAGAAGAAAACTGAAAAAAACAGAAAAAAAAACAGAAAAACAGTGACATACAAAATAGGAAAACAGAAAAAAAACAGGAATGGTGCTCACCAAAAAAGACAAAAACAGAAAAAACCAGAAAAAAACTGAAAAACACAGAAAAAAAAGGAAAAAAACAGAAAAAAACCTACTTTTTCTTGGAAACAATCAATTTGGACATAGAGACAAGCATGGGTACTGTTTTTTTTTTTTGAAACAAAAAACACCATATGGAAACAACAAAAACAAAGAAAAGCATCCAAATAGATGGAAACAACCAACTACAAACGAACACACCAAACAAGCTGATACATAATGGGTACTTTCTCATTCCATATATATATATATATATATATATATATATATATATATATATATATATATATATATATATATGTTATCCCTTTTGGTGAAAAGAGCACCTTATCACTTTCCCATCTTCCTCACAACCCTCTCTCCCACACCCATCTCCCCTTAAAAGAAATGGAATACTCATCATACCACCACGGCTCGTCATCAGGACTCCCTCCCCGCCCTGTGCCCATCAATATTCCATCCGATAGCTCGGACGATGGACTTGAGAGTTCGGGTTAGTCACTTATTTTGGTGGTTTACATTTTAATTTTGCTACGTGTATGAATATAATAGCTTCTTTATGTTTTTTTATGCAGCACCAACGCCGCACCCATACCGACCAAATCAAAAAGTGGAGGTTGTCGGGGGCGAGGGTGGGATGCTAGGGTCGTTCTTCGAGGCGACCCTTGTACGCAAAGTGGATCCAACCCACTGGGAGGTGGAATATGTAACCCTCCTAGATGAAAACAGAACAGATAACCTAAAGGAAATCCTTCCCGTTCTCCGAATTCGTCCCCTCCCACCTCATGCTTCATATGATGCCTACACGATCGATGACCGTGTGGATTGTCGCGCAAGAGAAGGGTACTGGTCAGGTAAGGTGGTTGAAGTGTGTTATTTTAGGAATGACCCAACTTTCAGGGTCGAATTCCCTCTGACCGGGGACATCTAGCTGTATCGTCCCAACAGATTGCGCCCACACTTTGACTGGGATGGATACAAATGGACCACGCGACCGCATTTTCGCTTCATGTTACGAGGAATTTATATGTGAAAGTGTTTTATTGGTCTAATCCTACTGGTTTTTATGGACGTTGTGGTTTGTTGGAGGGTTTGAACTATTTCTGTCATTGTTGTGTAATCCTATCGGATGTTGCTACCGATTGTTATGTATTTTCCTACTCATTGTTATGAATGTGTATCTGCTTCCTTGTTTGTTGTATGGTTTTAAATGTTTGTGTTGTTGTTGTGTAATCCTATGGTATTTTGCTACTGATTGTTGGTTAATATTGAGCTATTAATGTTGGATTATTAAAAATTGATATTTTAGAAAAAAATTTATCTCCAAAAGGAACCGTTTTTATAGCAAGTTTAAATGCGATAATTGTGCTGACCTGTTGTGCTCAAGGGTTGTCCACCATATTAATCGATCATTCATTGCAATTTTATGTTTTGCATCTTATGTTATATTCTGCTATTGTCTTAGGACCTTGGGACTTCTTCTGACATAATTTTTTGTCTCTTACTAGATTCTTATCAGCTTTCTAATGTGATCGTATTTAATTTTTGGGTGCTTTAGGAGCATTGGGCATGTTTAAAATATAACTTCTGATTGATATGCTTTACCCTGTTGTAGCAAAATCCTTATTTCTGATTTCATATAGTCTGATCTATTTTTGAAAGTCTACTTGGAGATCCCATTTGGAAAATGTATGGCAGAGGCAATTCATTCTAAGGTACCATTATATTGCTGATTTGACTTATAGGGACTAAGATATATGCATGTGTTTATGTTTCTTTGTAAAAGATTTTACTAGATCAACGTTTAAATTTTCCATTTTTTTCCTTGCTTTCCACATCTTCTAAACTGTGACATATCCGATATCATCAGGGAAAGGGGAAAGAGCTACTTGCTCCCTGGTGGCCAGAATATGAATAATATGAATAATGTGTCTATGAATGAATCCCACTACATAAAGAAAATGAAATAAAGTGACAGGTCGTTCATTATGATAATAATACTTTTATTACCTTAGCATTTTAATCGTTCTAACCCTTTGTAAGATGTCTTTACTCAAGTTGCTAAGCACATATGCTAAGTAATCAAAGATAAATAAGTTCCTTTTTTGTGTTGTGATTATATTCCCCTGTTTTGGACAACACTGATTATGTGTGAGGAAAAGATATTTCTATCTATATATGCTAATATTGATATTTCTATCTATATATATTAATATGTATTAATTATGTGTTTTAAACCATTACTAGTTTATGTTATAGTATTAGTGTATATTCTGTCCTTAATAGATCAAAGTGTTAGGGCTTCTAGTAGTTTTTAAGCTAATGTGACTTGAAGCCTTGTTCACAATTCATGCTTCAAATGTGAGGAAAAGAGTAACAGGTGAATATAAAATTTGGACATGACAAACATGAGTAAAATGAACTCACCGTGGACAGTCTTGAAAAGCAGACCTTGGGTTTCCCTTTCCTTAGTTTCCTGCTATACTTGATCAACTGAGTACCTATCCTCAAAGCAACAAGGACCTTAAATAAGCATGCCGAATTACACACATGGCATAAATCTAACTGATCATGTTTCAAGGCAGGTAAACTCAACATAAAAAAAGTATTGGACAAGATCAAGAGTAAATATATTTGTACATTTATTCTTTAACAATTATTGACTTCTTAAACTTATCCATCAAAACAGGTTTTCCATCAAAACACATGAATCTAAAGCAGAACCAGAATCTTAGAGAAATAATAACTAAAACAGGTTTTAGAGTCAACCCATTACCTTTGTATAAGCATGCTTCTGCAAATCAACGAAAATCTCCCCACATGGATCTACATCACACACACTGCATAGAATAAAAAATTTCAGAACTAAGGGAGAAAGAAATTACACAAGATCGAAAAAATTCAGAACAAATTCAATCACTCTTTTCAGAAAAACCAAACCCTAAATATTCAAGCAACCCCAACCATTTTCAAGCAACCCCAGCCATTTTCCCCAAATTAAACCCTCACCCTAAACGGGTATCAAAAAAGAAGGGGGGCAAAAGACAAGCCAACAAGAATTGAAAAAAAAAACTGATTCAATAATAGACTATAGATTCCATAAAAATACAGCAACAGATATATTATGATTTACTAAGTCTATATATCACTTCTATAAAATACTGAAAAAGGTAAGTCGGTTTTTTTATAAGTAATTTTTTTTTTCAGATTATGAGTTGAGTTTAGTTATTTTTTCAGATTATGAAACTATTAAGTTAAGTAAACAAAAATGCTATAATTTTTGTATAGAAAAAGACCAATTATATCATTTCTTTTGAGTAAAAACCTGGACAATGAACCTTGATCAAATATACATGGTCGGCATATTGTGTGCTGGACCTACATAAGTAAAGTTTTGAATCCAAAGTGGCCAAATAATGTATGCAATAGATAGAGAATTAAAAAGCTATGGCTAAGTTTAGGCCAGCTCAAATTGTGTGAAGTTTTTAAACTCTCCATAACAACAGTTCAATTAATCCTTAGATAACATGTTCACAAAAGTCACCAATCACTAATTTATATGTCACTTCTGTTGCTGGATGTGAGTCTTCTTGATTTGTTTTTTAATTTTTATTGTTTCTAGTTATCAACAAGAATCTGTTTATAGACAAACAGCATGGCAAAAATAAGATAAGTTATCATCCTAATAAACAACAGATATAAGAATTTTATGGAAGAGGGCAGATAAACAATTTCACATATTGCAACTAGCATCAAAGCAAGAAACAGGATAAATGGTTCAATTAAACTCATCCATAATTCTTGATCTTATTTCATGCTTATTTACAAGTGTAAAGTGTAAGATCTATCAAAATGTTTACCAAACAGAATTTGCATATAACATATCCACTAATGCAATCTCTAAATGAAAAGAATCAAAGAAAAGACTATAAACATAAACTAAATACTGTAAATACTGTCAAAATCCATGTCAATACTGTCAAAATTTACGACGAAAGCCAGTATCCGAGCAGTTTGCCCATATCTTTTAGTTACTAAATACTGTAAAAGCTTAGTTAAGAAAAGCATCAGTGGGGATGTTCAAGGAAATATGCATTCTAGTTCCCACTAACCCCAAATTAAACCCTAACTATACAAAAACGAGAACAAAACATATAAATCCCATTAAGTGGAGTAAAGTTCAAGACATCCAGTGCTCTTGCAGTTGAAATAATAGACCATGGTTAAAATAGAAGGTAGCATTGTTTTTTCAATCATGTATCATAACAGAAAATTGATTAATGCTGGATATGGTCATGATATTGCAGAAACATAACCCATTCATAATAAGATTTACAATTTTCATCAATGAAGTTAACAGTTAATCATAAACATGTAGTACATCAACTACAGTAATCTTTAAGATTCTAAAAATTTTAAGGAAGCAGAACTCTTCAGATACAGAGATGCTAAGCTTTTAAGTTTCCATCAACACAAGCTGAATCAAAATTCAAACACTCTATAACCAGAGCGGAGCTATTTGCAATTAGAGGTCATAATTTAGCATCAGAAGGAGACATTTCAAATGCTTAGTTCCACCATTCCCATCCTATATAGCTAATTCTTATAATAAGAAATCATCTATATGAGTGCGATCCCTCCTAGCCGTTTCAACAACAAACAAGCACGACCTCAAATACAATTACAAAACAAGCACGACTTCAAATACTGTAAAAGCTTAGTTAAGAAAAGCAGCAGTGGGGATGTTAAAGGAAACATGCATTCTAGTTCCCACTAACCCCAAATTAAACCCTAACTATACAAAAACTAGAACCAAACATATAAATCCCCGTTAAATTTGTTGGTATGACTTAAATCAAAGGGGTTTGAAGAGAGATTCTCCTATGTAATTCTTCCAATTTCTGATAAACCCTAATCTTTCTACAATCGAACCATAATAAAAAAAACGATCTAGATAGACAGATCTTTCAAACTGCATAAAATAAAAGCTTTGAGTGAATATGCAATACTTGAATCGGAGAGGGAGCCGGACTAAGCACGAGCGGAGTGCAGCACGTCGGATATATTGAGAGAGCAAGAGGGAGCTGGACTGAGCAGTGAGCACGAGTGGTCCAGTGGATCTCTTCGCGGCAGCGGCAGCGATGAGCGAGACTGATCAGTGAGGTTGGACTTCGGATTGCGGTGAGAGCATGAGAAGTGCAAGAGTTGTTGCTAACTTTTCATACACTTGGTTTGTAAAGTTGTAGGCTTGTAGCTATGTACACGAACCTTGTTTTGTTTGTTGTTGTAATTGTTGCTCCTTGTTTCAGGAGTCAGCTATATTTTAGAAATTGCGGATGATGGTTATTGAAGATATGATATACTTGGTAAATATTGATGAATTTGTAGAGTATATAAGCTGGAGTTTAAATTCTAGAGGAAAACAAGTCTTTGTAGATCTAGAAAATGATCCTTTGAAGGTAAAGCCATATTAAATATGTCAAATTCCAATGTTCTTGCACCACACTCCCAAGTCTTTTTTTCATCTTCAAATCTACATGATAACAGAAATGTAAAGACCGGGTATATTTATATATTATGATTATTTTAATTAAATAAATTATAATAAAATTCGATTTGTAAAAGTGGAATAAAACCCGTCCTCGAGCGTAAGTTTTGGATTTTAAGTTATTCCGGCATCATTTTGAGAATTTAGATCCTAGCGGATTTTAAATTCCGCCTTCGAGTTCCGAGTTTTGATAAAATTAATTCAATTCCGTTAATCTTGAAATTTAATTGAATTAAGATTTAAATTTTGATTTAAATTGTCGAGTGTCGGGAATTCGTTCTAGTGTGCGGAATCGGGATCGAGTGTCGGGATTTTGAATTGGTATTGTTGGGACCACATATATATTCTTTTTCCTTTTTCTTTCCTTCCTTTTTCTTCTCTCTCTCTCTCTCTCGGTTGTCCTGTTGCAATGGTGAGAGATGGTCCCCTCCTTCTCTTTGTCCTCATCCCTTTCAATTGGAGCCCAACACTCACCTTTGTCTCATTGTTTAGCACGCCTCTCCGTCCTCTCTTCTGAAATTGCAGAACTCCCAAGAGCTCACCACACAAACCCACACACAGCACACCTCAAACTCCCTCCTTTCACCTTTGGTTTCCGACACCGCCACCACCCTGCACCACCACCGCTCCTCCTTGCTCAAGCTGAGCACACCACCAGGAGCACCTCCCTGCCCTCTGTTTCGACGTAGCCACCACAGACGCCACCAGCAGCCACCACCTCTACAGCTCCTCGTCGTCGCCCCCGTTGCCACCTCTGTTTTGCCGAGGAAGAAACCAAGCCTCCCCACCTCTCTCCTCCATCCTCTTCCTTCGAGCAGCTCCCCCGGAGTTCCGCGCTTCTCCATCGGCGTCTCCGAGCACCCCAGCAACCCAGAGAGCTCCGAAGCCGCCGCCGCTTCTCTTCTCCTCCCCTGTTTTGAGCTTGGAGCTCGGTAAGGCCGCCTCCTCCCTCCTTTCTCTTTCTGTCCTCACAAATTTGAAACTTTAACACCCTAACGCCCCCCTAGGTTGTCTCCAACAAAACCCCGTCTCCGGCGGAGCTCCCCGAGCGACCTCGAGCATTTTCCGGGCTAAGAATCCGGTGAGTTCCTCTTTTCCCTCCTCCTCTATTGTGCTCGTTCTTCCTTGATGGGTGGGTCGGGATTTGGTGAGCATGGGGTCGGGAAGGAGCCGCCGAAGGCCGGAGGTTCTCCTCCCTCCTATTCCTTCGTCTTTCGTCGGCAGAACTGCATCTGAGGTAGGGGGTGATGAATAGGTTTGGGCCTATTCTGTTGGGCCGGGTCATTCCATTCTTTCGGGTTATATCATTTAAAAAACCGGGTCTTTGCTCAACTCTTTTCTGAAAATCCGGATCTGGGTGTGGTTCTGGGTTGGGAGGCATTTCTTTTGGGCGGGTTTGGGTTATTTTTTTTTGGTTTGGGCTTGGCTTCCGGGTTGGATTTGTTCCTTGGGCCTGCTGGGTTGGGGTTAGAGTGTTAGTGTTATGTATTAAGTTATATGTTGGTGTGATAATATATAGTTAGTATATAATTGTTAAATTATTATTAGTTATTATTATTATTATATTTTTTGAGATCTTGTGAGATATATATATTTCTGAAATTTTATATACTTTAAGAGTGTTTAAAAGAGGTATTATTCGATATATATTATTATGTTTTGATATGGTGTTTGATATATGTTTTAGAAATTATAAAGTAAATTAGTATTATGTTTTATAAATGTGGGTTATTAAAATAAGATTGATTTGCAAATTTTGTATGTTTAAGTATGACGTGGAGTGTGTTATTAAATATTGTATATATTATATATATTTTGTTCTAGAAATGATTTATTGTTTTGATAAGGTCTTGGAATAAAATGCCGGAAATGATTTCTATATTATGATTTTAGGAAGTTGGTTTTAAGGCTTAAGTGTTTAATTTCGGAATTTGGCCAAGTATGATTTGAGAAAGTATTTTGAACATGAGTTGACTTAAATGGGGATTTATGAGTTGAAAATATGGTTGGTATGATTTTATAAAGGGGTTTGATTGGAAGATGATTTTGGTCGATTTGATCGTATCGAAAAGGTTTTAGAAAACGGTTTTACTATCGGTTGGTTTTGAGGATGTGGAGAACTTGGGTTCCGTATGTATGAATGTGAACCGGTAGCTTATGGAAATGACTTGATGATAGGTGTGTATTGCTTTTGGATTGCTTTGGACTTGCATTTGGGCCCTTGCTTGTGTTATCTTGCTGTTCTGCATCAACAGGTAAGTATCCTACGGGACTTACTCAGTAACCTGGACCTCCTGCCTGATGTGTCATGTAATGTGTAGTTTTATTGCATATTAAAGCATGTCATGTAGTATCATGCTAGGATTGCATTGAACCGAGCATGTGTTTACTTTGTGTGTTTGAAACAGAACGACCGTTATCTGTGATAGTCCTAGAGTCTTTGCTAGTGTCATAGGGTAGCCTAGCCCCATTGGGTGCCCTGAGTCTATCGAGTCGATATGAGCATGATATGATAGCCCAACACCATCGGGCAAGATATGATATGATATGATATGATGATACCGTGGGTGAGTGCACCACCACGAGGATATGCTATGCTATAGCAACGAACTGGCTAGTCTCTGCACTGACGGGAAGGGGTGTAGAGGTATGAGAGGGATATGCCACTTGGCATTGTCTTGGGCCCTTTACAGTTCTTTTCCGCATATTATATATACTAGGGGCATGATAGTGTGATTTAAATCTTGTACCACATTAGTCATCTTTTATTTAGGCATAGGCATGTTATGTGGCCTCAGCGCGGTCAGAGGACCCGCAGGCGATCACCAGGCCTGACTTCGTGGATAGTGTTAGGTACCGCTCTTATTGCTCCATGCTTTTGTGACGGGGAATTCTTTTGGCGAATCGAAGAATCCGGCTAATATATTCTAACTTGACAAATGGCAATCACCCACTTTGTTTTGGTTTTGACCCGGCTCTGCCGTGGCTTTTGTATCTAAATCATATTTCCGCTTTACTTTCGTTAAACTGAATTTATGAAAACTTCGACTGATTAGATGTTTGAAACCTCGACCCGTACCTGAATTGCAACATCCGAACGAAGGTATCCGACCTTCGAAACGTATCCCATATATTTATATCTGGGCCGTTAAAAAGTTGGTATCAGAGCCAGGTTGTGCAATTCGGGTACGCACGGGTCGGGTGTATGTTTTGGAAAACCGCCCATGGATTTCGAAGATTTGAAAGAGTTTTAAAGGGGCAAAATGAACTTAATATATCTAACTCAATTGGACTAAATATGAACTTGGCTTATGATAAAAGATGAGAACCAACTAATAGGGATCGAGTGGGTAGAAAAGGCGCTAGATCATCCCTATTGGATGTAGTCGGAAATGGGTAGGCGAAATACTAGCTTGTTCTTTACAGATGGGTCGGGAAGACTCCAAGGAGATCATTGCAATTGTCATTAACTGATTCTATGATTGAGTGCTTGATATGATAAAGATTTGATTGTTATGTTTTAACTATTGAATGAATATTGAACGATCTGTGCGAACGGGATAGCGGGAGTACCATTCTACTTCTTATGTGGTGCTTATGTGCTTTAATGTTCATGATGACTATTGCATGGGTTCGAGCTACATTTATTATGTCCATATCGTCCCGACATGACCTATTTAGTATATTGCATTGTCATACTAGGGCACGAATGTATATGTCATATGCCAAGATGTTGTATAATTGATGTCCTCTCTGTGAATAGGTTCATGATAGTGTGATCGTTCCGTTCTAGTACCATGATAGGGTGAGTTCCTTACTTGATGAATACGAGTTATAATCTGATGTCAACATGCCTTACATGCTATGAAATTCTCAGTGCATATTATGATGATGACCTTCATGTGAACTCATGGTTGTATGACGAATCTGTACCCATGCTTGTTCCATTGCTTGAGTCCCGTGTTATGCCTTTCTATCTCTCATGATTATATGTTGGCATCGCATGTCTACTTGGCCTATTGATCGTTGATTGATTAAAAACATGAACCACATGATATGAGTCTATATGATTGTTGCTTCCCTTGGATTAGGTATATGATAGTGTGAATGAGTCTTGATAAATGCATGTCTTATCCCAGTATACATTAATTTGAACTCATGTCCCCACATTCTAGTCATGTTGCCCCATTACTTAGACTTGCACTATACCTTGCTACACTTCCTCCCATGCTTCTATATTATTGGAATGTGATTGAATTGAAGTGTTGCTTAATGTCGAGTAACCAATCAAGTGTATGTAGGTGTCCTATGTTATGTTAAGCCATTAGTAACGTGTAGGATCCTTGGTTATGACTTATGCATATTTATGTCTTGCCTACATCATTGTTGATTCTCTCTTGAGCTAGGTCCCTGATAGTGTGGCTCTTTCCTCTTTCCGTTCTCTTAACATATTTCACTCGTCCTGATTAGTTTAATGTTGAATTCGATGATTGACTAGACTTCCGTGATGGTCAAACCTAGCATGCTTACATGGTTAAAATGTCTATTACGATATGATGGCTTCTCGTGCTTGCATGAACCTATGACTTGACACCTCGCTTGATCACACACCACTCTATATCATGATTTTGCACCTGCATGACGCATGAATATCGAAATGAATCTAGTTGAATTACTTTAATTGTACACCTGTTCGATATGTGCTATTAGTATTATGTAAGGCTTATGATTTCCAATATGACCCGCTAAATGATCACGTGTTGTACTTGTTCTATGATGCGACAACTATTGTACCATATATGTACTCTATGATGGTTCGTTCTTAGCATGATTATAATCTAGCACCCATGATGTTCTTCTTATTACTTTTGGTGATGCCTCATATTTCGTGAATATTATGTTGAACTCCTCTTAATGACTCTTGACTATGCTTGTATCACCTCATGTATCGCTAGTATCATGTGGGACCCATGCTCTCTAAATGTATCTCGTCATATGATTACGTGCCATGCTTGACCTAATATATGATCATTGTGTTAGATGAGATAGTTACTATGTTGCCCTTATATGATCTCGTGTGATGCTCGTTATCTTCACTAAATTCCGCATGACTTCGAATCATATATGATCATTGCTGGTTCCTTCTATCTTGCTTGAAGTTGCTAGGCATATCTGTTTCCATGGAATACTAGAATGTTAGCTTGTTTCACATACATCAGCGTAGGACTTGATTGTGTCTTTGATATGAATGCGAATGTTGCCCCGAGGTAGGTACATGTTAGTGTGGATTGATGTGATCGATATGCTCCATAATAAATTCGTGCGTGTTTGTCATAATTGTAACCCAATAGACTTTTATAAGGGCATCGTTACTATTCCTGGGTCAGAGTCTTGTCTCTAGTCGTGTCATCATAGCTTTGGTCCACTTTGTCTCCGAGAGAAACGTTGGGTCGTCCGCTCTTGTCACTCCCCTATCTCCGCTAACTTAAACTCCTACGCGTTACCTTGGATGAGCGACCGCATGGAAAAAGGGGATCGGGAAGACGAATAGTGATAGAGCAGCGCAGCGGAAGCGTGGGCCCATAACCCACGTGCCTCAGGATCGATAATGTCGATGGAACAAGCTTGATTCGAGGATTACGATTATTGAGTACGATATGACTTACAAGTGGGAGTGTCCTCCATTCGGATTGCTAATCCTTTCTGAACTTGTTGATGGTGGTATTGCACTGACATGATGTTGAAAATTGCGTGTAGATGTGATGACTTGGTAATGATTATTGCTTGATTATCCGATGTCTATGATGATATATATGATTCGATGCCTTATTGTCCTAATGTGCCTTGATGACTTAATGTGATGTTATTCCGAGTTGCTAAGCATGATCTAAATTCCTTGTCTATAAGCATGAACTGCAAATGCTAAGAATCCGAACTGTTTATTAGCTAAGATTATGATGAAACTTGCTAGTTGATTCGATTAGGTTCATATATGATGGTACAATACTTGTTGAGCATGACGGTAAATTAAGACTTTTGATACATGTTGCAATGTTTAATGATGAACTAATGATGTTGTTGTTATAAATGCTAGTTGATATGATGTGATCATTATGTGTGATAATGTCCATGATTGCTTCTTCTTTGAACTTGTGGGTGAGTCTTCTTGAAAAATGGTCGGAGGCTGGTGAGGGGATTTGAGCGGTTGGAATGATTGAGGGTAGTATGAGGTGAGTGCCGAAGAGGGGTGTTGACTTAGGTTGGACCGAGTGGGTTCGGGGATTATAAGAGGTAATGCTTGGTGGTTTTCGATGAGCTCCTAGGTGAATCTCGAATAAGGGTATGGTTAAGGATAGGCTGGTTAGGTAGCGACCGAGGAAATTTTATTGAAGATGCGTGGTTAGAAGGGTTCTACATTGTGATATCTTGGGAAGAGTGAGAAATGTAAGAAATGACTTGCGGATATCGGGACCATAGTATACATGGGTGCTCGGGTGTGAAAACAGAGTTAGGGGTTGGATTCTTAGAGGTGGATTGTTAGTGAGAGTGTTTGGCGGGAAGAGGTGTGAGATGAAAGGTCGGAATGAATTGGGGTTTCTTCTGTGGGATATTATCCGAGTTGGTGAGTCTAGATGAGGATGGGTCTTGGCATCAGAGTTGGGGACGAGCGAGCAAGGTTTGTGTTTTATTTTAACTTGTATAATGTGCAAATATTCTTGATTATGTGATTTGCTAATATGTGCTGGCATGATGTTAGATAGCGACCATGATAAACCTGATATGACCTGATATTACATGTTGATATGCAATATTGAAATCTAGTTGGCAGTGACAATTATTATCATAAAGTAATGATACATTGCTATCCTACTATGTTCTTCTAGAAACATGTTGTGATGTGTTGTATGAATCATGAAATAATGATATGTTGCTGTGATGAGAGATACTTTTATGACTTCTGGTGTGATGTTGAGACGTTGTTATGATTTTGTTATGTCGTTGAGATGCATATTACGACCTTTAGTATGATATGGAGATGTTGATATGACCTTGTGGCACTACTCTGGTATATGTTGAGACTTGTTGTGTGATGTGTTGATTGGAGATTGGATGGGTATACAGTTATGCATTTCTTATGGCTTATGCATCTGCTTGAATTGAGACTGATAGATTGATTCGATTCTGGAAACTAGGAAGAGAATATGGGATTAGCCCTTAGAGGTGGATGATTCCACCTCCTACCTTCTGAATCTCATTGATTGATATGCGAGAAACTGATGTGGTTGTTGGGAGATTTTGACGAAATCTTGATTTGAAAGAAATTGACTTGTTTTGGTGTAAAGTTGCTTGAATAAACATCGGATTTGAAGATTTTGAGCGGCTTTAAAAATGGCCAACTTGGGGTTTTAAAGGAGTTGAGAGTTTCAATGATTTGGATGACAATCTTTCCATTTACAAAATGCTTTGAGAATTTACGAACTGGATTTACATTATAGACGTCTCACGAAGTGGATACAAGCATTTTATAGGGGCGCTTATAGATTGCTTGCTAAGACCTAGTCGGGATGTTGTAATGCTTTTAGAGTTGTGATACTCCCGAAAGGTTGAAGCGAGAATGTGATAGGGGCGCTTATTACACACTCGACAAGACCAATTGGAGGTGTCACGACCGTGACTAGGATGTTGTGAGAATCCCGGAAGACGCAACTGAGATGATTACAAGATCCTTGGACATGGTCCTCGGACTCACCGATTTCAAACTCCCTCCCATTGTTTTAAAAAAAATGAATTTAGTCTCGGGGACGAGACTTGTTTTTAGAGGTGGATGAATGTAAAGACCGGGTATATTTATATATTATGATTATTTTAATTAAATAAATTATTATAAAATTCGATTTGTAAAAGTGGAATAAAACCCGTCCTCGAGCGTAAGTTTTGGATTTTAAGTTATTCCGGCATCATTTTAAGAATTTAGATCCTAGCGGATTTTAAATTCCGCCTTCGAGCTCCGAGTTTTGATAAAATTAATTCAATTACGTTAATCTTGAAATTTAATTGAATTAGGATTTAAATTTTGATTTAAATTGTCGAGTGTCGGGAATTCGTTCTAGTGAGCGGAATCGGGATCGAGTGTCGGGATTTTGAATTGGTATTGTTGGGACCACATATATATTGTTTTTCCTTTTTCTTTCCTTCCTTTTTCTTCTCTCTCTCTCTCTCTCGGTTGTCCTGTTGCAAAGGTGAGAGATGGTCCCCTCCCTCTCTTTGTCCTCATCCCTTTCAATTGGAGCCCAACACTCACCTCTGTCTCATTGTTCAACACGCCTCTCCCTCCTCTCTTCTGAAATTGCAGAACTCCCAAGAGCTCACCACACAAACCCACACACAACACACCCCAAACTCCCTCCTTTCACCTTTGGTTTCCGACACCGCCACCACCCTACACCACCACCGCTCCTCCTTGCTCAAGCTGAGCACACCACCAGGAGCACCTCCCTGCCCTCTGTTTCGACGTAGCCACCACAGACGCCACCAGCAGCCACCACCTCTGCAGCTCCTTGTCGTCGCCCCCGTTGCCACCTCTGTTTTGACGAGGAAGAAACCAAGCCTCCCCACCTCTCTCCTCCATCCTCTTCCTTCGAGCAGCTCCCCCGGAGTTCCGCATTTCTCCCTCGGCGTCTCCGAGCACCCCAGCAACCCAGAGAGCCCCGAAGCCGCCGCCGCTTCTCTTCTCCTCCCCTGTTTTGAGCTTGGAGCTCGGTAAGGCCGCCTCCTCCCTCCTTTCTCTTTCTGTCCTTACAAATTTGAAACTTTAACACCCTAACGCCCCCCTAGGTTGTCTCCAACAAAACCCCGTCTTCGGCGGAGCTCCCCGAGCGACCTCGAGCATTTTCCGGGCTAAGGATCCGGTGAGTTCCTCTTTTCCCTCCTCCTCTATTGTGCTCGTTCTTCCTTGATGGGTGGGTCCTGGTCGGAATCGCATTAGGTCGGGATTTGGTGAGCATGGGGTCGGGAGGGAGCCGCCGAAGGCCGGAGGTTCTCCTCCCTCCTCTTCTGTCATCTTTCGTCCGCAGAACCGCATCTGAGGTAGGGGGTGATGAATAGGTTTGGGCCTATTCTGTTGGGCCGGGTCATTCCATTCTTTCGGGTTATATCGTTTAAAAAACCGGGTCTCTGCTCAACTCTTTTCTGAAAATCCGGATCAGGGTGTGGTTCTGGGTTGGGAGGCATTTCTTTTGGGCGGGTTTGGGTTATTTTTTTTTTGTTTGGGCTTGGCTTCCGGGTTGGATTTGTTCCTTGGGCCTGCTGGGTTGGGGTTAGAGTGTTAGTGTTATGTATTAAGTTATATGTTGGTGTGATAATATATAGTTAGTGTATAATTGTTAAATTATTATTAGTTATTATTATTATATTTTTTGAGATCTTGTGAGATATATATATTTCTGAAATTTTATATACTTTAAGAGTGTTTAAAAGAGGTATTATTCGATATATATTATTATGTTATGATATGGTGTTTGATATATGTTTTAGAAATTATAAAGTAAATTAGTATTATGTTTTATAATTGTGGGTTATTAAAATAAGATTGATTTGCAAATTTTGTATGTTTAAGTATGACGTGGAGTGTGTTATTAAATATTTTATATATTATATATATTTTTTTCTAGAAATGATTTATTGTTTTGATAAGGTCTTGGAATAAAATGCCGGAAATGATTTCTATATTATGATTTTAGGAAGTTGGTTTTAAGGCTTAAGTGTTTAATGTCGGAATTTGGCCAAGTATGATTTTAGAAAGTATTTTGAACATGAGTTGACTTAAATGGGGATTTATGAGTTGAAAATATGGTTGGTATGATTTTATCAAGGGGTTTGATTGGAAGATGATTTTGGTCGATTTGATCGTATCAAAAAGGTTTTAGAAAACGGTTTTACTATCGGTTGGTTTTGAGGAAGTTGAGAACTTGGGTTCCGTATGTATGAATGTGAACCGGTAGCTTATGGAAATGACTTGATGATAGGTGTGTATTGCTTTTGGATTGCTTTGGACTTGCATTTGGGCCCTTGCTTGTGTTATCTTGCTGTTCTGCATCAAAAGATAAGTATCCTACGAGACTTACTCAGTAACCTGGACCTCCTGCCTGATGTGTCATGTAATGTGTAGTTTTGTTGCATATTAAAGCATGCCATGTAGTATCATGCTAGGATTGCATTGACCTGAGCATGTGTTTACTTTGTGTGTTTGAAACAGAACGGCCGTTATCTGTGATAGTCCTAGAGTCTTTGCTAGGGTCATAGGGTAGCCTAGCCCCATCGGGTGCCCTGAGTCTATCGAGTCGATATGAGCATGATATCGTGGGTGAGTGCACCACCATGAGGATATGCTATGCTATAGCAACGAACTGGCTAGTCTCTGCACTGACGGGAAGGGGTGCAGAGGTATGAGAGGGATATGCCATTTGGCATTGTCTTGGGCCCTTTACAGTTCTTTTCCGCATATTATATATACTAGGGGCATGATAGTGTGATTTAAATCTTGTACCGCATTAGTCATCTTTTATTTAGGCATAGGCATATTATGTGGCATCAGCGCGGTCAGAGGACCCGCATGCGATCACCAGGCCTGACTTCGTGGATAGTGTTAGGTACCGCTCTTATTGCACCATGCTTCTGTGACGGGGGATTCATTTGGTGAATCGAAGAATCCGGCTAATATATTTTAACTTGAAAAATGGCAATAACCCACTTTGTTTTGGTTTTGACCCGGCTCTGCCGTGGCTTTTGTATCTAAATCAAATTTCCGCTTTACTTTTGTTAAACTGAATTTATGAAAACTTCGACTGATTAGATGTTTGAAACCTCGACCCGCACCTGAATTGCAACATCCGAACGAAGGTATCCGACCTTCGAAACGTATCCCAGATATTTATATCCGGGCCGTTACAAGAAACAGCAGAAAATTTAGTAGCTATGCAGCTTCCATTGGTTCAAAAGTTCTTCGCTTCCACATTCAGCGACAGCGGACTGAACTATGATTCACTTGAGCATCAGAGGAGCGATTCGGCAGACAATGCCAGCACCTCTAGTTCTAAGCTCGTGATTTCCAAATTTGCAGAGGATAGTATTCTAAGGAGACTACTTTTGCTTGAGCATATTTGCATTTTAGTTGTAAGGTTGATCTATCTATCAAAATATATAACCCAGATGTGATGTTGGTGCTTCAAATTAAACAATGGATTTGTAGTGGTTGTTGATGTTGTCTGGATGGTATTTATGTATGTCTTTGATGTGATTAACAGGGGGTTTATATTGCTATTCAAAAGCGCTCTTGCAAAATAACGAGTTTAATATATCCCGGAACATTTATGGTCTGTTATATAAGGCCATATATACCGGCCAGAATTTAAAAAAAAATCTTCATGAGTATTTATGCTGGATGTTGTTTCTTCAGGTCTGGCATAAATAACCTTAGCATTTTTTTTAAAAAGGTACAGCTTTATTTATGTCGGGCGTGTGGTTTAAATATCCGGCATAAATAACTGTGTGTATTTGGAATGTATAAAAATATACCTTATTATTTATGCCGGGCGTGTGTTATATATATCCGGCATAAATAAAACGCCCTTTTTTTTATCACACCTACCTGAAGCCCGAAGCTATTTTTTGTTATATCCGGTATAAATGTACCCATACGCCCGGCATAAAAATGAGTATTTGTAGTAGTGCGATCTGATCCAACCCTCCCCTCTCCTGTATTCCATCAAATCTGCAGAAAGCCCGAGACTTGGATTCTAATGTCCTAATTTTGCAAACTGTCCATCAATGGCGCTCGATTAGAACGGTCTCTGCTCGATCTAGTGGAAGCGGAGAACAAGATCCGGCCTTCTTCCCGTCGCACAGAAGGCTCCAACCTTTGCTGTCTTCCTCGCACGCCATCGTCGCCGTCGTTGCCTCATCCTCCCATTCCCAGAGTCGCCTCCTCCCAGTCCCAGTGGACGGCGTCGATCTTCTCTCTTCGTATCAACGCGTCCTGTTCCTAGGTCTCCTCTCTCTCCGTCAACAAGTACACCGTATCAACGCCTCCGGTGCCTAGATCTTCTGTCTTCCTCAGATCTGCCGCTTCCTCATCCTCTTCTCTCTCTATCAGTAAGGACACCATATCAAGGGGAGGTCGGCCTTTAGATAACCTGGAAATTATGTAGTGGGTAATTTGAGCTATGTCGGTGCCAATTTAATGGTTTCCAATCGATTCTCATTTTCTAAAATTCCCATTATTTTTCCCCTAGTGTTAAAAATGTACAACCTTTGCTGTTTGGTGGTTTTTTAGGTTGAAATTCCCATTATTCCGAGGCAATAGGGAGTTAATCTTGCTCTTCAGTCGTGTGCACATTGCTTCAGTCAACCAATGTCTTGTTGCATGAAGATGGTGATTAACTAAGATGATGTTGAACTCTTCTTTGATAATCTGAAAGTGAATAGCTGGTCTCTTCTTTCATAGGTATCAGTGCCTTTTCGCTATCATTCCCTATTTCCCTTGAAAGTTCTGGTAGTGTAAGACTGTAGGGGTTTCCTTGTTAGCCACCTACTTTAGCTATTCTATTGAGCTAGGCTGCTGCTGATATGTAATGAAGACATATTGGTTTGGTTCCTTTTGAAGTTGCAGATGTTTTGGTTCAATATGCAACCAGTTCTTGTGAGTTGGATTGAGGTGCATCGAATTTCAGCTATGTCGGTGCCAATTTGATCTCCAATTTCTCCATTTTTTATTAGCTAGATCACAAATCCCTCTTTACTGCTTAGAATCTTCATGATTTGCATTAAAAAATTTATAGTGAATTATTATAACTTGCAATGGCCTATTAGCTCAATGGTAGAGCAATGTGTTTATGCACATAGACGTGGTTTCGACTCCTACATATGCCAAATTGCTTAATTTTTATAATTTGTATTATTTTCTGTTAAAAGTGAAATTCATAATCTTAATTGTGCACTTTATAATCTTATTCTTGCACTTTATCATTTTATTTATGCACTTTATAATCTTAATTGTGCACTTCATAATCTTATTTATACACTTCATATTATTATTCTTACACTTCATCAATTTATTCTTGCACTTTATCATTTTATTTATGCATTTCATCATTTTATTCTTGCACTTTATAATCTAATTCATACACTTCATCATTTTGTTCTTGCACTTTATCATTTTATTTATGCACTTTATAATCTTAATTGTGCACTTCACAATCTTATTCATGCACTTCATATTTTTATTCATATACCATCATTTTATTCTTGCACTTTATGATTTTATTTATGCACTTTATAATCTTAATTGTGCACTTCACAATCTTATTCATGCACTTCATATTTTTATTCATATACCATCATTTTATTCTTGTACTTATCATTTTATTTGCATAATATAATATTATATTTGCACAACACAATATTATATTTGCACACCATAATGTTTTATATGCACTTTATCATCTTATTTGTGCACGTTATCATTTTATTATTGCACTTTATAATCTTATTCATAAACGGGAACAAAAAGAAGACAACCATAAATAGTTTATGCGGGATTTTTGAACTCGAACCTTTGTGCATGGGCACATCGCTATACCATTTTTAATTGAGCTAATAGGCTTTTAATGACACATGTCACATTAAAGTACAAACCCGCTATAAAAATAGCAGCCCATAAAGAAAAATTTTGGTAGGAAACTTACTTTACATTATGAAAATGAACATTTATTAATAATAACATTTATTGTATTATTTGTTCACTTTATATTTTGTAATCTCATATTTTTCACTTTTTAAAATAAAGACAAAAAATGTGATGTAGCATATTGTTGCATTTTGTAATCTTACAGTTGCACCTTATAATATTATTTCAAATAAAAATCACGGGCTAAAATCTGTAATTTTTATAATTGAAATAAGTGCAATATTGGTAGAAATAGAAAGTATGGGAGATGTGGTGACATTTACCTCATAATTAGGGTCATTTACCCATTTACCTCATAAAATTAGGCCCTTTTACACATAAATTAGGCCCATTTATCTATTACTCATTTAATTAGGCCCATTTACCTTTAAATTAGACCTATTTACCTTCAAATTAGACCATTTTCATTTTAAGAGGGATTTTCATTTTAAGAATCATTTTCATTTGATCCATTTCCTATATATATATATATAATACTAAAAAGAGGCTTGAAACGACATCTGGTGCGATTTGCATATGTGTCATATTTTGGATTAAAATTGTGTTAATATCGCATACGTGTCATATTCTAAATTAATATGGTATTATCTTTTGAAAAGATGATGTTTTGGAATTCGTAACAGCAAGGCCCTAGACTAAAATTACAGTTCAAGGCAGATTTCGCTACAAAATCAGCTGCTCGGTTTGCTTCTCTGTAGCAGTGCTAAAAGGTGATAGACTCGAAGTCTTCACTTAGGGAGTTGATTTCTTGAACAATTTGAGTTATTTCCCATGGTGTTTTGTTTGTCCGGTTGATGGCGTTGATGATTGTTAAATTATCGCTTTCGATAATGATTCCGCGGAGTCTTAAATCGGCTGCCTGCTTGATACCTGCATATATAGCAAACGCTTCTGCTTGGATGATTGAGCTCATCCTGATATTGCATTTATAAATTTTTATAACTTGACCATAATTTTTTATTAGGATATTACTAATTTGAGGTTGACGTCCAATTTTTATTGAGGCATCGACCTTGATTTTGATTGTGTTTGTAGGTGGATGTTTCCAAATCAATTTCTGATGGGATCTGCTGTGCTGGTGTACTTCCTTTTTTATTTTTACTTTGTTCCAGCATGAGATTTTGTCAATTGTTTAGTTTAGAGCACTTATAATATTTGTATTATTATTGTTTCTAAAAATAATTCTATTTCGTAATTCCCAAATGGAGTGCCAAAGGTGACCAATGTCATTGAAGTCTATATTAAGGGCTTTAGTATTGATAATATTTTCTGCAACATTGTCTGTTAGGTTTGGGATTCTATATAATTTATTTAATTTGACCCCTAGGTTTTGGATAAGTGATTTGGTGATTGGACAGTTAAATAATAAGTGATTTGTGCTTTCTGTATTTAAGTTGCAGAGAGAGCAAGTGCTAAGCACTATGTTTATATATTTATTTAAACGGGCAGCGGTGGGTAGGATGTCTATGATGATTTTCTAGATGAAATTTTTAATATTAGGTGGGATGTTGAGTTTCCAGATCCAGTTCGCATCAAATTTTTTTGTGATTTTTGTGTTAAAAAGATAAGAAGTGGATTTGACTGTGAATTCTCCATTATTATTGCAGATCCATATTAATTTATCTGGGATATTGACTATTGGGATATGGATTTTGGTGATCATTTGAACAATATGGGATGGAAAGATGTTGTTTAGTTTGTTGATATCTCAAGAGTGGTTGTTTGTGAAGAGGTTGCATACTTTTAGACTGGGGTCTAGATCATTTCGATATGTTTCTAGATATTGTTCATTTACCCATATGTCTTTCCAAATATTTATTGTTTTACCATTGCCTACTAGCCAGAGTAATCCTTTAGAGAATAGGTCTCTAATGTTAAGAAGTCTTCCAAATTGCCATGATGTTTTTAGTTTTCCTCTTTCCATTAACGATTCTTTCGAGAGGTATTTGTCTGAGATTACTTTCGACCAAATGTTGTTTGGGTTTGCTATGATTCTCCAGAGGAGTTTCATTTGTAGTCCAATGTTAGTTTCTTCAGCTAATTTGAAGCCTAGACCACCATTCCTTTTGGGGGTGCATAGATATTCCCAGCTGATTAAAGGGTGATAATTTTCACTTTGTAGCTTGTTCCAGAAGAAGTTTTTGTTTATTTGACCAATTTTGTGAAGGATTTCTTTTGGTAGTAGGAAGGATTGCATTAAGTAGTTTGTTTTACAGTTTAGGTTGCTTGGATGAGGATAGATCTTCCCGCTTGTGAGAGGGTATTTGATTTCCATTTTGATAATTGTTTTTTGAGGCTTGTGATAGCTTCATCGAAAAGGCTGTTGCACACTCTTCCACTGATGAGTGGTATACCAAGATATTTTTCCATTGTTTTGGTGATTGGGATGTTTAGCTGTTGGGCTAGGGATTGTGCTTTGGATAGAGGAATATTTTTAGAAACTTGTAAGGAGCTTTTATTGTAATTGATAGTTAATCCAGATATGTTTGAGAAGTTGTTTAAGATATTTTTTATTGTGTGTAAACATAATTCGTCAGCACGTCCAAAAATTAGTGTGTCATCTGCAAAGGAGAGAAATGGGATTGGTTCGCTATTGTTTGTATGTTTGATTCCGACCAAAGGGTTATATTAAGTTGATTCTTGTTGTAGCATTCTTGCTAGAAGTTCCATAACTATTATAAAGATATATGGAGCAAGGGGATCTCCTTGTCGTATTCCTCTTTCTGTTTGGAATGTACGTCCAGGTAAGTTGTTAACTAGGACTGAGAAACTTGTTTTAGTAAGGCAAGTCATCACCCAGTTGATCCATTTTGGATCAAAACCAAATTTTTCCAGAATAATCTTTATGAACTTCCAATCTATTTTGTCATAAGCCTTTTCCATGTCTAATTTTAGGGCCATCCATCCAGATTTACCTTTTTTATTGTGAAATGAGTGGAATACTTCATGAACTATTAGTATGTTGTCTTGGATATTTCTACCTTGGATAAAGGCTCCTTGGAATGGATTAATTATTCATGGTAGAATGGGTTTTAGACGTTTAGCTAGCAATTTTGAGATAATCTTATAGATGGTGTTACATAGACTAATTGGTCGATAATGGTTTATATTGTTAGGTGTTTCTCTTTTTGGGATTAGTGCAATGAAAGTATTTTTTATTTCATTTAGGAGAGTCCCGGAATGGAAAAAAGATTTGATAGCTTTACATAATAAACTGCCCACAATATTCCAGTATTTTTTGTAGAATTCCTGTAGAAAGCCATCTGGACCCGGACTTTTGTTGTCCGTCATTGAAAATAGGGTCTTCTTGATTTCTTTGTTTGTAAAGGGGTGTGTTAAGGCTATGTTTTCAGAGTCAGTGATTGAACGAGTTATTAGGTTTAGGAAATAGGGGTTGTTGTTAGTTATTGTATTATTTGAGATGTATCTTTCAGCAAGTTCAGTAGTGATTTCTTCTCTGATTTGGTCTTCATCTCCAATTTATGATCCATATTTAATTGTAAAGTTACGAGTTACATTTTTTGAATTCCTAATTCTTGAAATGGTTTGATAATATTTTGTATTTCTGTCTCCAAAATTAAGAAAGTTAGATTTCGCTCTTTTTTTCCAGAAAGTGTTATTGAAATCCATAAGAGCTTCACGTTTTCTTAGTAGTCTGTTGAGTTTAGTATTGCTGTTGTTAGTTGAAGTTCCGATGGTCTGTTTTGTTTGTAAGAGAAGGAGTTGATCTTCAATATCTCTTATTTGCCGAAAGTTGTTATTAGGGTGTGATTTGCATCAAATTTTCGTATTTTTTAAGTAGTTTTTGTTTTTGTAGTAATGTAAACATGAATGATCCGTGTAGTTAATTTTCCCAGGTTGATTTAACTAACTTGTTATAATTATCATTATTGGTCCAGGACATTTCAAATCTGAAGGGTGATCCAGCTCTTAATTTATTTGTTCTAATAGATATGGATATTAGAGAGTGGTCTGAGGTTGTAAAAGGATGGTTGTGTACTGATAGATTTTAAAATTGGTTTGAGATATCTGTATGGATTATAACTCTATCTAATCGTTCATAGGTATTGTTTATATAGTTTTCTCCTTTTCTCCATGTAATTGGGCTTCCAATATAGGGAATTGTATGGATATCTAGTTCTTCTGAGATCTGTTCTATTCTTTGAAATCTTTTAATATGTGGTGGTGCTCCACCTATTTTTTCTTGGGCAGATTCAATTTCATTGAAGTCACCCATTATCATGCATGGTAAAGATTGTTTTTGAATATTTTTTATTAGTTCTTTCCAGAAGGTATTCTTTTCAGTTTGATTTGAGGGTGCATAAATGAAACAGATTATTAAATTAAAGTTGTTAATGTTGCCATAGTATATAATATAGTTATCTATTCTCGTTAATTCTTTGATAGATTTTGTAAATTTTGAGTTTTTAATTAGGATCCAGATACCACCTTTGGTTCTATTAGAAGGGATATAATGTGCGTTATTGAAACCTGCTCGTTTATAGAGTGATTCATTAGGTTCTTCATTTGTTTTTGTTTCTGTGAGAACTAAGATATCTAGGTTATTTCTTTTTCGAATGTAAGCTAGGTCTTCCCAAAGATTAATTTTTCGAACTCCTCTAATGTTCCAGTATGCTATATTTGTCATTTAAAAACTGTTTTTGAATATTTTAGCTTTGTGAGCCTTTTTATGATATACCGAGATTTTATATATTTGGTAAATCTGAATTTGCCATTAGTGGTAAGTAAAGAGTTGTTTTTTATTCTAGAATTTATGTAGAAATGGAAATTTTAATTTGAGGTAATTATAATTTTTTGGTTTGTGATCTATTTTATGTCCTTTTGTTAACATTATACAGTTATTTTTGCCTTTATTTTTGGAACGAATGTGACTAACTCCAAATTTTTTTATGAGGATAAATTTTTTCTTATTATAATATTTATGGGTGGTAAGGATGTATATTTGATTGTGTTTATACCAAATTGGATTATAGTATTGTAGGTTATACCATGTTTTGTTGAGTAAGGGGGGTGTTAACCCATAATATTTGCTGTTAAGCTCTGGATAGGGGTAATTGGCCCAAACATGTTTATGGGCCGTACTGTTTAAATTTTTAACAGATTTGAGTAACTTTTGTTTGGAAATATTGTAGCTGTAGAAGATTATTGTAAGGGGAATGAATAATGTCGAGGCATTATACCGTGAATAACCCCTTTGAGAATCTGAAAGGAGACAATCAAAACGTACAGATAAAAGGAAATCCCTATGACATACAAAATTTGGGATGTCCTTGAAAGTACTTAAACATACAAACTGTAGCAAAAGCTCCAAAACCCCTGGAGATCTAGGATAGTTTATTTGGTTTGAACCTACTACATTTCTAATATTGTTATAGTGCCAAAATTTATTAATTGTCTTATGGTTTCTATTGTTTAATAAGTAATTGTAGATGTCATATTTGTGTAGGAATTTTATAATTTTCGAGATCCTTTTTTGGTATAATTTTGTATATGTAAAAAAACTGAAAATGGGTGTTAACCCTAAGGACTTGCTGTTAAACAATTTTCTATCAAATTTTTGGTGATTCTCCATTTTAGAAGTAAACTTTGAGAAAAGATAGATAATCAGTAGGTTTATTAAACGATAAAAGGAAGGATTAGGGAAGAAATATACAAAGCCCCTAATATTAATACATAAACAAAACTTGATAGAGACATCCATTTGGACACCAAAACTGTGGATGCTCTGTTGTTCACCTGTACATATAGAAATGAAACATACGAACCTAATATAACTAGGATAGGTCAAGTTATAGAGTACTAATGATTTGTTACATTGCTAAAGTCTGAGGGTAAAGTGGGTGAGATTTATAGAAACATTAAGAATCCTTTGAGTAAGGTTAACTGTCATAGAAAAGCTAGGGTAAAGGCCTATGTTTCTTGTTGATATGATCATGGGAGTCCACCTCATAATCCTCAACTTCTCCTTGCCTTTGGTGTTTTTTCTACCATGATAGGGATTTCAACATCATAAGTGCTAGAATCTCCCTCTGTTGTCGGTTGTGTTTGCTGATTTTTGGCCATGGTAGTTTGAGTGGACTGAGTTGATATATTTGTATTAGGATTGATAGGGTTTATTAAACAAGGGAATCCAAGAGGGGATGGAATAAGCTCCATGTTATTATGGTTTTCAAGGATGACAACATAAAGGTAAGAGGAACACATGGAACTTTTGTTTTCAATCCAGAGGCTGATGTCTTCTATGTTATTCTTGAGAGGATTATAAGGATTATCATTACAGAAGTAAAAGAGAATTGTGAAGTAAGATTGGGTAAACATCAGGATTTGGATAGCTCTGCTGATGACAGATGGAATTATAAGGAGGACGTGGCAATTATGTGAGCAATGGCGGTGAATCACAAGTTTATTGCTTTTGTAATTATCTGTTAGGAAGCTGTATTTTTTAAAGGATATATTGTAATTGAGCCTTCTCTGAAGATAATCATTAATACTAATTATGAAAATTTTTAAACGGAAATAAAAGGAATGACAGTAGTTGTATTCCAATGTTGCTGCGATTTGGTGAGGATTGGTTTTCCAAAAATAAAGATTTGGTTTGTGTGGGAGATCATTCTTATTCAAGAAAGTAATCAGATTGGAGCACTGGATATGGATACAGGAATTATTTGATAGATGAGTAAGCAAGTGTAAGAGAGGGACATAGTTTATGTTTTGAAGAGTGGTATCTGTTCTCATGAGTAAAGATTGAATATCAACATGATTGATGATGTTGAGATATCTCCATTTCTTATGATGCCTTAATCTATTATAATCTTGGTGAAGAGTCTTTGAAATGTTATTTTTAAGCCAAAAAGCTGTGTGATCAGCACTTCTGGATGAAGGTGCTTATTGAATCTGTTAGGATGGAGGATTAAATGCTTCAGATTGATGATGATCAGTTGAAAGTTATGAATATTAAGAATGGATTGAGATAATAATTTTGGTAGAAAGATATGATGTATGGTTATTTTAGTTAAATCATTGTTAAGATGTAAATCCACTGACTGATTTTGTGAGAGATAGGATCTTGTTAATTTAGTTATAGGATAGCTTTTCAGCTTGCAGACTTTCGGATTTCTGATTTCCCTTTCATGGTTGTTAAGCCTTGTTTCAATATTTGTATGATTACATCTGATTTCCTCCAAAGAGGATAAACAGTTAGCAGTTAAGTTCACTGTCAAGGAAGAAGGGATTAGAAGAAGAAGAAGAAGAACTCAGGAAAGGAAGACGGAGGGGAGGCCACATGATATATATTTTGTTAAAGGGAGCATGTATATATTTTTATCCTAATTAATACCAATATTTGACGAAGGTGTAATGTGCATTTATATTTTGCACCATATTTTTTCAAGTTATACGAGAGATAAAAAAAAAATCAATCTCATAAAAATTTTGCAACTTGATATTTTGCGTATGTTATTATTATTATTATAATATAAAATAAAGGTCTGAATCGGCTTCTGGTGTGATTCGTATATGTGCCGTATTCTGGTTTAATATGATTTTATCTCTTTAAGTCACTATAAAGACTGAATATATTCATATTATTATTTATTATATATTATTATTTTTTGGAAAGGTAATCGATTATATTTGAGTAGATTTGAAGATTCGGAAAATTTTGAATATTCCGTCCTCGAGCAAAGTGTGTTATTCTTAATCTTTTCGAAGTAGATTCCGGCATCGTTTTAAAATTTGGGTTGTAGCGGATTTTAATTTCGTTTTTGAGTTGGATTATCGATAAAATTAATTTGATTCCGATAATGATTTAATAATTCGATTTAAATTGTCGAGCATCGGGATTAGCGGGTTTCGAGTTTTGAATTTCGGGAATCTTTGCCTTTTATTTTGGGGACCACTCTTATTTATATTCTTTTCCCTTTTTTTATTTTCTCTCTCTCTCTCTCTCTCTCTCTCTCTCTCTCTCTCCCGTTGCCAGCCCAGCACTATACCCCCCTTTTGTCTTCTTCTCCATTGTGTGCAGCAAACCCACCCAATTCACAGTAGTAGCAGCAGAGGCACGCCTCTTTCCCACCCTTCTGAACCTCGCATGACCGATCTTCTCTCCTCTTCTTTCTGTCTTCAAATGCTCAGCTTCCCCTCCCCCTTTCTGCCTGCAAGAATCACAACTCACAGGCCTCTTTTCACCCTTTTCAATTCTCCCTTTCGTCCGGCGGTTGTCAAGCCAAGCCTGCACTTCCAATTTCAGAACAAATTTCCACGCACACCACCCCTCTTATCTCCGGCCGCCAGTAGCCACCAGGGCGCCGCCGAGTCCGAGCTTCCCTGTTCTCGCCAGGAAACCGTTGAGCAACCCCTCCTTGTCCCCATCGGAGCAGCCAGAATCCGCCCTTCCAAGCAACAGTAGAAGCAGCTGTGAGCTCCCTCGAAGCCCGAGCACACTCATAGGCCACTCTGGAGCCTCGTCGGATCCCTAACGTCCGCCGGAGGCCAGAACGCCGTCGACTTCCTCTGCTCTCCCTCCTCCAGGTCCATTTCGATTTTTTTTTCATTCAATTCGATACCAAACCCATCAGATCGAACTCGTATTCATCTCTCGCCAACCTTAGGACTCGAGCAACGCTCTTCCCCGTCGAGTACGGCCGGAGCTGCCCTCAGAATCGGAATCTCATGACCTCGGTAATCTTTCTCTTCCTCCTTGCTCCTTACTCTCATTCTAGTTCTATTGGGTTAGGTCTGGTCGGAATCCGTTGTCGGTCAGGTGGGGAGGGTCTCGTGTTTAATTGGTCGTCGGCAAGCCTGGGTTCCCCTCTTCTTCTTTCGCTTCCCGTTCGTCGTCAATGGAGCTCTGTTCTGAGGTTGAAGGAGGCGAGTCTTTCCTCTCTTTCCTATTGGGCCGGACCCGAGCTATTCTAACGGGTTATATCATTTTTGTTCAACAGATTTCAGTGAGGAGAGGGATGGATCCGAGTTAGGGTTTCGGGTCGGTTTTTCTGGGTCATTTTGTGAGGGGATGGAGTACCCGGGTTGGGCTTTGAGCTGGGCGGGTCGGATCAGGCTTCCTTTTGGGCTGCTTTCTCTCTTTTGGGTTGTTATTATTATTGCACATATGGGGTGTTATTATGTTACATCATTACACTATATGTATGTATTAATTATTGTTAGTTTCATTATAATAATAATTATTATATTTATTCTGCTTTTAGGAAATATATTTTCTGAAATTTTGATTATCCATTTTAAAGTGTTTTAAAATAATATTATTGAACTATGGATTTTATGAGGATTAAAAAGGCGATTTTATGAATTTTGAAGTGATTGTCGATCTTGGTCTAAATAGGGGGATTTTAAGGATGGATTTAATTGAGGTTATTTTTGATAAATATTGGTTGAATTATTTAAAAGGGCTGTCAAATTCTGAAAATGTTCTTAAAGGGTTTGTGGCTTTGAAACCGAGATGCCGAACTTATCATTATAATATGATTTTTGGAAATTGGTTTTAATGCTTAAGTGTTTAATGTCGGGAATTGGATAAGCGATTTTAAAAGAATTGTTTGATTTTCTAAGTTGAGTTCTTTGAGAGATTGTTTTGGAAATGAGATGATGAGATGAGATGAACATGAAATGATATATGAATTGTGAGGAGATAAGATGGAATAATCTGAAATAAGATATGAGAAGTATGGATGATAGTTAGGGGCGCCTTGTGTGAATTAGATAGACTTATGCTTTTGTATGTTATTAGGTGATTGTGATATGTTGGACATTGCTTACTACTGGTGATTCATTGCTTGGATTCTGCGTTTGCCTTGTTTCTCTGTGGTTCGGCTTATTCAGGTAAGTTCCTTTATGGGCTTACTCAGATTCGAAAGAGAATACCTGCTTGTGAATATATGACATACTAGGTGTTGCATAAGCATTAAAGCATGCCATGTAGTATCATGCTATGATTGCACTTATGAATGAGCATTCGGTTACTTTGTGTGTTTGAATACAAAACGGTCGTTATCTGTGATAGTCCTAGAGTCTTTGTTAGGGTCATAGGGTAGCCCAGCCCCATCGGGTGCCCAGAGTCTATCGAGTTGATATGAGCATGATATGATAGCCCAGCACCATCGGGCAAGAGATGAGACGATATGATATGATAGCCCAGCATCATCGGGCAAGAGATGAGAAGATATGGTATGATATGATGATGTCGTGGTTAGTGCACCACCACAAGGATATTGCTATGCTATAGCACCGAACTGGCCAGTCTCTGCACTAACGGGAAGGGGTGCAGAGGTAGGAGAGGGATATGCCATTTGGCATTGTCTTGGGCCTTTTTACAGTTCTTTTCCGCATATTGTAAATTAGGAGCATGTTAGTGTGATTAAATTTCCGCATTGCATCAAAGCATCTTTATATTAGCGTATGTGTATGTTTGCTTGCGGGACAGGGTGTGTTGGGGTCTCGGTCTGATCCCGCTTGCACCACTTGTTTTTAGGTATGATTGCTCCCTGTCTCTATGGCGTGGGAAAATCCCCCGGCCGATTGCAAAGAATCTGTCTAACCCCGCTAATTTGGCTATACGACTTTAGAATATATGTTTTGGTTTTGACCCGGCTCTGCCGTGGCTCTTGTATTTAAACCTTACTTCCGCTTTACTTTCGTTTAAATTGAATTTCTATGACTTAGATTGATTGGGGTTCGAAATCCCCGCTTTGAATACTAATTGATCTTTAGAGGCTTGAAACCTCGACCCGTACCTGAATTGCAACATCCGAACGAAGGTATCCAACCTTCGAAACGTATCTCGGATATTTATATCCGGGCCGTTACAGTCATGTCGATTAATGATCTAGAAAAGGGCCCATGATTAATTGTCGCCTAAATATTTATTAATAAAAATTACATAATATTTTTACAGATATGTTGACATTATTTTATCATTACGTGTACTTTTTATTTTTACCTTAAAAAAATTCCAAAGTTTTGACTTATATTTTTAATAAAATTTGAAGTATTAATTTCAATCAAACATATATATATATATATATATATATATATATATATTTTGATATATTGATTGTTCAATATAATATGTTTATATTGATCTGAACTAAATATACTCCTAATTTACTTTATTGCTAAAGAAAATATAAATTAAACATCATTTTATTTATTCAAAAACCGTACAACGGGCGGGTACTAAGACTAGTAATATACTAAAACAGAGGCCTGAAATGGGTTCTGGTGTGATTCGCATACGTGACATTTTCTGGATTAAACTGGAGTTAATATCGCATACGTGTCATATTCTGGATTAATTGGTATTATCTTTTTTATCATTTGATCAACCTTATATCTATCCAATATTTGGTTCATTATTAATAACACAATATAATTTTTCCATCTCAATTAATGGTCCTACTTATTTTTATAAATATTCAACATTATATCTTAATTAGGTAGAAAACTTATCTTTTTATATAAAATAATCTATCCAATATTTGGTCAACTATTTTACATTTTAGATCAAATTGAATATAATATTTATTATTATATATAATAAATGAGAAATCACAAGTGTCCAATGATGATTTCTCCTTAATCGTAGTATTTTATAGCAATTAATTTTTTTAAATTAATTAATATAACTTAGTAATATAGTAATATATGTTGATGATAAGATTTTACCAAATAAAATCTCGCTCAAATTTAAAATATATCACAAATCCGATCCATGCACAAATTTGTAATCTTCTTTACAACTGAAAACTCAAAAACCCACCAAAATTATACAAAATCAATAATTATAACTCTTCAGTGGCATAAATTATCCATTTTGAAGATTCACAAATATAATATACCACTAAAATATTATAGATATTTATGAAGATTCGCATAAAAATTGGTTTCGAAGTTGACGAATTTTTTTTACTTTATTTACTTTTAAATGTCAAACTAATACGTATTTTAGATATTTATATCTATATCAATATCAATCAATATATATCTATATCAATCAAAATCAATATCAATCAATATATATATATATATATACATATATATATATACATATATATATATATATTTATATAAATAATACTAAAACAGAGGCGTGAAATCCTATGTGTCATGTCCTGATCAAATTTGTCTAACTGTTGAAACTTTTTTTTAATAAATAATAAAGTAAATAGGGTACTACGACTTTTAAACATATGTATTATATATATATATATATATATATGTATACAAATAGATTTTAAACTTTTTTAAAGAAGACAACATGCATAATTAATTAAGAAACCGACATATATTTACATTAAAACGTAATTGAAAATTATATATTTAACTTATATGGAATGTTTATTTAATGATTTATATAGTAAAATAAAATTTATTAAGAAACCACACAACGGGCGGGTAATAAAACTAGTAAAATACTAAAGCAGAGGGCTGAAACGGGCTCTGGTGCGATTTCGCATTCGTGGAACTTTCGGATTAAAACGGGATTATTTTTGCTTACGTGTCATATTTTGGATTAAAATGGTATTATTTTTTTAGCCACATCAATTAATAAGTCAATATAATTAGTAAAAAGCTTATCTTTTTAGATCAAATTATCTATCCAATATAACCTTATATTTTATTTAGTTTTTTGTAATTAATAAGCCAATATAGTTAGGTAAAAAAATTATATTTTTAGATCAAATAATATATCCAATATAACTTTATATTTAGATTAAAATAGATTCTTATTTTAAATTATATTTATTAGGATATGTACCATATCCAATTTATTTTATATAAAAATAGTGGAAATATATTTAAAAAATTTTATATTTAGATTTGACAAAACTTATCTTCATTTATTTTATTTAAATATGATGCATTTATTAAAAAAAATTGAATATGATCAATATGCATGCCGTTAACTAAAATTCCTATTGATTAATTATTGAATTATTTATTTATTTAAAATAAGGATGAAATTTTGCATACAAACAAACCGATATGGTTAACTAAAATTAATGATAATAATTTAATAATAATTAAGTTACAACCATATTTGGATCTCTATTAACAATGATAATGATTATTATTCACAATAATTTAGTAACAAACGGATTAGGAAATCGTTTTATACTTTAAGTTATTTTGCATGATCTTTTTATATTTTAAGTTGATTTATGATTTCTTGAAAATTTTTATTAAAATTTTTTACATAAACTATTTAATTTTCACATAAAATTTAATATAATATAATTTTAATATAATAAAATCTAATTTGTTAAAAAGAAGCGCAATACGTGTCATATTCTGAATTAATATCGTATTATTTTTTTTTATCTATATCAATTAATAAGTCAATATAATTTTGCCATATCAGCTAACGATCTCACTTATTTTAATAAATATCCAACTTTATATCTGATAAGGCATATTTTTAATAGGAATTATAGGGTAGTTTAGATGCATATACATTGTAGAATATGCATGTTTCGTATTAATTTAGATTAAACTCTTTTTGTGGTAAAGTTCGGAATCTACGCTATTTCGGTTAAATTGTGCAGAATTGTAGATTCGACATGGTGGAAAGCAAGGGAATGCCGCAAAACATGGCCAAGTGAAGTCAAGAAATCAAGCTAAGAAGGGAAAGAAAGAAGGAAAAAAAGAACGGGAAAAGAACGAAGAAAAGCAACGTTTTTGGGTGTATTTCGCTGCTAGCGAGTTCGGCTCGCTGCTAGCGAGTTCGGCTCGCTGCCAGCGAGTCGAGTCAGTGAGGAGCATGTCCAGAAGCCAGCACGACTCGCTGCCAGCAAATGAAGACTCGCTGTCAGCGAGGGGAGTCAGCGAGGAGCATGTCCAGGAGCCAGGACGACTCGCTGCCAGCGAATGCAGACTCGCTGCCAGCGAGTGAAGTCAGCGACACCATGTCTGAGCAAGTGCCTAAGCAAGACTCGCTACCGGCGAGTTCGACTCGCTGCCAGCGAGCCGAGTCAGCCCGAGAGCCAGCGAGTGGATCCCCTCCAGCGGAAATGTGTTTTCGCGGCAGCGGAAATCTTCGCTAGTAGCGGAACTGATGAGGCTTGATAAATTTTCTGAAACATGGACATTCGCTGCTAGTGGGTTGGTAGTGAGTAGCTAGCGAAAATCCAACAATAGGTTGACCAAGGCATCCATGAGAACTCGTTGCCAGCGAAAAAGCCAGTCGCTGCCAGCGAAATCTACCGCCGAATTATATCAGGAAATCTCTATCTTTTATCTAGATTGGTTTAGGAAATTTCTATCTAATTTATCTATCTTTTACCTTGTTTATTCAGAACTTAAGGATTATAAATAGGATGTTTAGGGTTAGTTTTCATATGCATTCAAGTAGAGCAATCACATTTGAAGAGAAGAAAGTTTAGGTAAGCCATATTTGGCTAATTTTCTAGTTTCCGCCTACACTTTCGAGACTTGGTTGGTGGTTTGTGAGTTTCTAATTTAAGTTATTTTTCCTCTATAATTCTTTCAACTTCTTTGTGTGATATTGATTATGTTATTGATGTTATCTTGATTAGCTACCTTGATAATATTGATTTCATGCTAGGATTTAATACTTTCGTATTTCTATTATTTCCATAGTAGCACGCATAAGATTGTGGATTCCGTGTTTGAAGCATGATTATGTAGGGAGTTGACATATATCTTAAACATTGATTTATCGTGTTTAATTGGTGTTATTTATATGCTCAAGTTCTTGGGACTATTTGCTATCTCTTTGTTAAATCTTGACCGTGTTAGGGTTGTATAGAGGTGTAAGGGATTAATTGGACTCGTAGGACTTTTAATCCATTTAAACCAAGACGGGAGGAATTCGTAGGAAACGATAATAACTTCAAAAGGATTTGATGACCAATAAAGCCAACCAAAGTCGAGAACTTGTAGGTGGAAACACTTTTCTTCTATCCTTTATTTTCTTTTGTGAATATTATTTTCTTTTATTTTCATCCATAAAAATGTTTCTTTTTTATATTGATAAATACACAAAATTTAGAAATACTTGATTCTCTAGGGTTCGACCCCTTACTTGCATACTATACTAGTTTGTTTGTTTGGGATTTATTTTTGGCGAGGTAAATCAACGACTTTCCCTCCATCAAAAATTGGCGCCGTTGCCGGGAAATCATGTTTATTTCTTTGTTTTGTATATTTATTAATCTTTGGATATATATCTAACCCATCATGGACCTATCTTACGGTTCACGATACCTCGTTACTAATTGTTTGCAATGGAGTTGGAGTTATGGCAACACCAGAGAGAATACTTTCACCATTACCTCACAAGAGTGTAAGATTTAGTGGGCGACCGTGCTTCACGGGGTATCCAAGATGATTTGATAACACAAATACTTTGCGTTCAAGATGGAATGCTTCCTGAAATACGAGAGTTCGCCCAATCTTTTAAAGAGGAAGGCTTTTACGGTTTGGATTGGCCGAAATTGTGGGATCTTTTCCTTTGCATGGGTGACATGGCGAAGGTGGAAGAAAACTACAATTTGGCATCCATACCCTTACCTTTCAAACCAATAGCGGGCGAGATACATGAGGGAAGCCAAGACACAAGCACAAATGGTTCAATCGAAGATGGAGAAAGGAGCCCGATGCCCCTGGACATGGAATCTCCTGAGTGCACGCATAAGGAACCGTATATTTTGGCACCTATTCCACCCATAGAAATAATCCCCAACTCATCTATTGAGGAACCAAGTCCGGAGCCGATTTCTGTGGCTCTCGAGCAAGTTAATGATATTTCTTACACTTTTGTGGATTTTGGTGAATATGTAGATCCTTGGGAGCATTACTTCAACAAACCACCAGCGGAACTATGTTGGTGGTACTACCTACCCTCGGCGTGGTGTCACACTCGAGCATATGAAGAGTTGGAGACCTTCTACAACATCGCGTATTTTGAATTTGGATTCTTCCTATGTGGTGATCGCCTACCTAGATGGTGTGCACCGGAGTTTGATTTACTAAAGAGGGCGTTGGCAATGTCCGAGTGAGTCTTGAAGCACGGGCAAATAAACCGTCGAGTCTTTGACGATAAACAAGGACGTTTCTCGTGAGGCAACCCGAGGTAAGTTTTCTAAATTAGTTATTTCAATTTCTAGTTAGTTTCTCTTTTAATAAATTAGAATTCCTTTACATGCTAGATAGATGTTTTCGGATATTTTTAAGCTAACCATGCAGGTAAGACAGAAGAAGTACGAAGAATAGTGATTCTGTGCTGAATCCGCTGCCAGCGAATCCAGATTCGCTGCCAGCGAGTCCAGCCACTCAGACGACACAGGAGCTGATTTCATCCGCTATTAGTGAATTCAGTTCGCTTCCAGCGAGTCCAGCAGCCCAGATGACATAGGAACCATGACTCGCTGCCAGCGAACCAATACTCACTGACAGCAAATCCAGCAGTGATGCTCAGTGTTCGAAGCCACCACTAGCCACGCTCGCGGCCTGATCAACCGCACCCGTTGTGCATGCCCAGTCTTTATCCGTTGTCATCGCATCCTATTTTATTCATTCTTCGTCATCTTCATTCATTCGTGCTCATGGTTTGTCAATCTTCGTCGTTGTCGTTCTTCTTCAAAAATTTTCATTGTCGATCTTCATCGTCTTCGCCATTGAAATTTTTCCACATTGTGAGTTATTCTTTACCCTCTTTCTCTCATATTTTTATGATTTGTTGTCTTTGATTTTCATTGAGGACAATGAAGAGTTTAAATGTGGGGAGGGTTGCACGCATAGATTCATGCATTCATAAATATTTTTTTTCCGTTATGCATTCATGTTTATTTTTCGCTATTTTATTCCATTAGAAAGTGAAAAAAAGAAAATTAAGAAAATTAAAAAATCGAAAAAGTTCATGCATTGCATATATGTGTTATTTAAATACCCATCTTGCCTTAGTTTGTCCTCTATTTTATTTTTATGAGTTTTACCTTATATGTTCCATAATATGATTGAATTGTCTAGCCTTGTCACATAATTGAAATGATTTTTATGGGAGCATGACTTGTTAGTTCAATTGAGCAAGTATGATTCTTAAAGACATTATTGAAATCCAACAAAACTTGTCCTAGTGAGAAATTTTGGCCATATAGGGATTTTTATCATATTTATTCCCTTTTGCTTTCTTGTGTGACATTATACTCTCCTTATGCAATTACCTCTTGAGATTGACATTGTTATCTATATTTGAGGCCAGATTTATATGTCTATTGCTTATGAGTTTCAAATGATAGAGGCATGATTTTCTTAGCCATATTATTATCCATATCCACCTTACATATGTGTCCTTTGCTTGTAGCCAAATTTGAGCCTTATCCTTTTCTTTGAAGCCCCACAAAATTTATCCTAGCCAATGATGGGCCTTACCATATCCTGGAATGGAGATTAATTAGATTTGATAAATGATTGATCTAGTCGAGTGGAAAAGAAAATATTTTTAAGAGAGTTATAACTTTTGAATGATTATGTAATTTTGGTTTTATTCCTCACATTGTGCATCATTGTATTTTTTACTCTAGAAAAAAAAACAAAGGAAAAAAAAGTGAAAAGGAAAAGAAAAAAAAGAATGAATAAAGAGCCTTTTATTTTATTATGTATGTGAGAGTTAGAAAAATATGTATGGTTGAGAGAAAATTCTTTTGTTGAGTGTTTTGAGAGTGAATGTTTGAGTTATTTTGGTTTTGGAAGTATTTGGTTTTTAGTGTTTTTCCGGTTGTTCTTAGGAATCCCTTTTTCCCGGATTTTTAGCACCACAAGCCTAAATATTGTCCTACCTTAATTCCTTCCCAAGCCCCATTACAACCTTGATAAAAGACCTCTTGATGTTTCTTATGAGTGATGGCATCCACGGTGGAGAATATGTGATATATGTCTCAATTTCTATGTAGCTTTTTGTATTTTGGATTGAGTTGAGAGATACATTGTTAAGCCTAAACACATGAGAGTGAGAGTAAACACATGATCCCAGTGAGGTTGGACTAGATGTGCCTTTGACTTTGAATCGCTCATATACTTGCTAAGATGTTAGCTTTCATGTTCATGGCTCCTCCACTTTGATGTTGCTTTTGTAACGGCCCGGATATAAATATCCGAGATACGTTTCGAAGGTTGGATACCTTCGTTCGGATGTTGCAATTCAGGTACGGGTCGAGGTTTCAAACCTCTAAAGATCAATCAGTATTCAAGCGGGGATTTCGAACCCCAATCAATCGAAGTCACAAAAATTCAATTTAAACGAAAGTAAAGCAGAAGTACGGTTTAGATACAAAACCCACGGCAGAGCCGGGTCAAAACCTAAACATATATTCTAAAGTCGTATAGCCAAATTAGCGGGGTTAGACAGAGTCTTTGCAATTGCCCGTGGGATTTTCCTATGCCATAGGGACAGGGAGCAATCATACCTAAAAACAAGTGGTGCGAGCGGGATCAGACCGAGACCCCAACACACCCTGTCTCGTAAGCGAACATACACATACGCTAATATAAAGATGCTTTGATGCAATGCGGAAATTTAGTCACACTAACATGCTCCTAATTTACAATATGCGGAAAAGAACTGTAAAAGGCCCAAGACAATGCCAAGTGGCATATCCCTCTCCTACCTCTGCACCCCTTCCCGTTAGTGCAGAGACTGGCCAGTTCGGTGCTATAGCATAACAATTTCCTCGTGGTGGTGCACTAACCACGTCATCATCATATCATATCATATTATCTCATCTCTTGCCCGATGGCGCTGGGCTATCATATCATATCATATCATCTCATCTCTTTCCCGATGGTGCTGGGCTATCATATCATGCTCATATCGACTCGATAGACTCAGGGCACCCGATTGGGCTGGGCTACCCTATGACCCTAGCAAAGACTCTAGGACTATCACAGATAACGACCGTTCTGTATTCAAACACACAAAGTAACCGAATGCTCATTCATAAGTGCAATCCTAGCATGATACTAAATGGCAGGCTTTAATGCTTATGAAACACCTAGTATGTCATATATTCACAGCCAGGTATTCTCTTTCGAATCTGAGTAAGCCCATAAAGGAACTTACTTGAAGATGCAGAACAACAAGATAACACAAGTAAGGGCCCAAATGCAAGTCCAAAGCAATCCAAAAGTAATACACACCTATCATCAAGCCATTTCCGTAAGCTACCGGACCAACATTCATACGCACGAAACCCAAGTTCTCAATACACTCAAAACCAACCGATAGTAAAACCGTTTCCTAAAACCTTTCCGATACGATCAAATTGACCAAAACATTCTTCCAATCAACCCATTGATAAAATCATACCAAGCATATTTTCCAAACTCTTAAATCCAAATTTTAAGTCAACTCATTTTCAAAATAATTCTCAAATCATACTTGGTCAAATTCCGACGTTAAACATTTAAACCTTAAAACCAATCTCTCAAAATCACATTTTAGAAATAATTCCGGCTTTTTATCTATTTAAATCCTCATCTTAAAATCACCTTATAAATCATTATATAACTTCACTCTCAAATATTACTTTAAAACTCCATTGTTAAACAACATCTAATGACACACTCCAACTAATATTTAAATATAATAAAATACCAAAATCAATCCATTTTAATAACCCAAATTTATAAAACAATAACACTAAGTTACTTTATCATTTCTAAAACATTTATTAAGACACCACATAATATCATATATATATATATATATATATATATATATATATATTCAGAGTATATATATACAGGTAAAACTAATTCAAATAACCCAAACTTTGGTTGGGTGTGCATGTAGCACCATAAACTTTATAAAGTAACAAAAATAACCCAAACTCTTACTACTATGTGCTTATATCACCACCAATGTCTTTTTTAAAATAAAAAATAACACCTAACTTTTATAATTTTGAAATAGAACCTGAAACAATATTAAACTAGGGTTTTTAATCAAAATTACACAGGTAAATATTTTTAAATGAAAAATAAAATTTTTGACTTAAGATAGTTGAAAAAAATACCGCTAATTTACGTCATATTTTTAAAACCCATAATTTGGTTTGAACAAATGATATAAGTTGGAATTATATTTGTAAAATATTTCTCAAATGAATTATTTTAATTTATTATTTAATTGAAAAAATAATAAATTAACAAAAATAGAACAAATTAAAAATATACGGAGTATTTTAGTTGAGAATATTTCTAACTGATATAATTTGTTCTAACCAAATTATGGCTTTTTGAAATATGAAATAAATTATCGATTTTTTTCCAATTATCTTAAGCAAAAAATTTTATTTTTTTTTTAAAAAATGTATATTTTGTGTAATTTTGATTAAAAACTTAGTTTAATATTTTTTAGGTCCTATTTGAAAAATATAAAAAGTTATATCGTTTGAGAAATATTTAAAGGTAAGATATATAAAAAGTTATATTTTGCGTAATTTTTATTAAAAAATTCTTTTGAGAAATATTTTTAAAAAATATTTCTAACGAATATCATTTGTTCAAACCAAATTTTGGGTTTTTAAAATATGACATAAATTAGCGATATTTTTTTCAATTATCTTAGTTCGAAAATTTATTTTTTTATTTAAAAAAAATTTACTTTTTGTGTAATTTCGATTAAAAAAACCTAGTTTAAGTATTATTTTAGATTTGATTTCAAAACTATAAAAGTTAGGTGTTATTTTTTGTTTTAAAAAAGATATTGGTGCCTAGTGGTGATATAAGCACATAGTAGTAAAAGTTTGGGTTATTTTTGTTACTTTATAAAGTTCGTGGTGCTACCTGCTCACCCTACCAAAGTTTGGGTTATTTGAATTAGTTTTACCTATATATACATATCCAAAATCGGAAATAACATATAATATGACCTACATATATATATAATAGTATAACCCATAACATATAATATATAACATAAAACACCCCTTAGCCCGAAGTAAAGGCCCACCCGAAGAGAAAAGTAAAAGAAAGGAGCCCAACCCAGCAGCCCAACAGAAGAGGAGAAAGGAAAGGGAGATGGCCCGACCCGCCTAGAGGAAATAAAAGAGAAGGGAGACCCGAAATTAAGCCAAGCCCACGACCCGAATCCAGGAGGAAGGCCCAACCCGGAAGTAATGAAAAAGAATCCAACCCGTTCAAAATTATATAACCCGTCACTGAATCAGATCCGGCCCACAAAATAGGCCTAAAAGCCAACCCAAAACTGAAATCAGAATAAAAGAAGGAGGGGGGCCCGCGCCTGAGGTGTCGGCTTATGTGGAGGTGGGGCCCGTAGGTTCTCCTTCTTCCCCATTGCCCTTGCTGACAGAAGGAAGAGAAAGAGGGCTGCTGCGCTCGGAATGGAGGAGGAGGAGGAGGCTCCCTCCGGCGGCGACCCCTCCCCGTCTGTCCTCACGGAAACTCTCTCTGACACCCACCAATGAAAGAACATCAAAACGGATCTGAAAGGGAAAGAAAGAGAGCTCACCGAATGGCCTTCGAAGCTTGACGGAAACGCTCGTCGGTGGTGCCACAGGCTTCGTCGGAGTTCGATACCAAGAGATCTTGGCCTAGGACGTGAGGAGAGTGAATAAAGGTTCACCTTTGAGTGAATTCGATTTGAAAATGGAAGGCTTGAACTTACCGTTCGGGATTGGAGAAAACAGGGGAATCGAGGGAAGATGTGGGCGACTCCGGGCCCTCATGGCCGCTCTCGGCGCTCGGTGGCTGCTACTGGCTCGATGGAGGAGGCTCGGCTCTTCGTTGGCGAAACAGGGGAGGATGCTACGGACTCGATGGCTGGAACATGACGAGGACGAGAGAGGAGGAGGGAGGCTGGTGGTGGAGCTCAAACAACGACGGCGGCTTGGGTGGTTTTGGAAATCTGAAATGAAAAGGGTGGGCTTCTTGTGGGTTTTCAGAAATGGAAGCAAGGAGGAGAGGAGTAGTGATTGAATCAAATGGGGAAATTTGGGAGCTTGGTTTCAAATCAGAGGGAGTGAGAGGGGGAGAGGGGCACCAAAGGCCAATTGGGTTGGCCATTTTCTTCTCTTCAAGTTGATTGTGCAACAGCCAACAGGGAGGGGGTGTACTGTAGTACAGCGGCAGCAGCGTGGGGGAAGAGAGAGGGAGAGGGAGAGAGAGAGAGAGAAATAAAAGAAAAAGTAATGAAAATAAACGAAATTGGTCCACTAAAGAAATTAAATTAGCGGAATAGACTTGAAACCCGCTCGCCCGATCGAATCCCGACTAAATCAAATTTAAATCAAATTCCGATTCAATTACAAGATAAATGGAATTAAATGAATTTCAATCAAAACTCAGCGTTTAAATTAATTTTTATTAATACTCGATCTCGAAAGCGAAAATCAAATCCCGTCAAAATTCGAAATTTAAATGATGCCGGAAGGATTTTAAAATTGAACTCGTGCTCGAGGACGGTTTTTTTCTCCGCTTTTACAATTTGTAATAATTCATGACATATTTAATTAAAATAATAATATCATATATATAAATTATATTCAGTCTTTACATTTATCCACCTCTAAAAACAAGTCTCGTCCCCGAGACTAAAATCATCTTAAAGCAATGGGAAGGAGTTTGAAATCGGTGAGTCCGAGGACCATGTCCAAGGATCTTGTAATCATCTTGGTTGCGTCTTCCGGGATTCTCACAACATCCTAGTCACGGTCGTGACATCTCCAATTGTTCTTGTCAAGTGTGTAATAAGCACCCTTATCACATCCTCGCTTCGACCTTTCGGAAGTATCACAAATCTAAAAGTATTATAGCGTCCGACTAGGTCTTAGCAAGCAATCTATAAGCGCCCCTATACAATGCTTGTATCCACTTTATGGGACGTCATAATGTAAATCCAGTTCATAAAACCTCAAAGCGTGTTGTAAATGAAAGGATTGTCATCTAAATCATTGAAACCCTCGACTTCTATAAAACCCCAAGTTGGCCATTTTCAAAACCGCTCAAAATCTTCAAATTCAACGTTTACTCAAGCAACTTACACCAAAACAAAGCAAATCCTTTCAAATCAAGATTTCGTCAAAATCTTCCAAAAACCAAATCAGCTTCTCGCATACCAATCAATCAAATTCCGAAGGTAGGAAGTGGAATCATCCATCTCTAAGGGCTAATCCCATATTCTCTTCTTAGTTTCCAGAATCATTTTATCATCATCCACAACTCAATATGCACATCAATAATCAACTCATCGACTCATAACATCATCAGACACCTCTCATATGGCAATCTCAACATCAATCATGATAATCTCAACCAATCGACATCTCAACCGCATAATATGATTACCCATAAAATAAATCATACCATCCCTTCAGAACATGCCAAAAGCAATAACAAAATCTTAACATCATACCATGAGTCATAAAGTATATCTACCTCATACAGAAGGCATCACAAGTGCATCATCGAATTCTCATAACTTATCACGTAAGCACACATGTCAAGAGATCAAAGAGGTTAGGTGGCATGGAGTCAGTACGCTACTACAAGTCGAATATCACGAGCGCATCTCAACACCGCAACACAAGTGGAACCAGTCATAACAGGGGTTTTTCACTTAATGAACACATAACTCACCTAATCATCTTATGAACCTATCCGAATTCTATTCCGCGTTGTCATAACAGATTTAGCACGTCAATTCGAACATTAGCATGGTAAGGTAGCCATAGCAAAATCTTATGACAAGGTCAACAGACTAATATTAATTGTCAACACATTAACACACAAGGTCATGTCACTTAAGCTTCAGCAAAAGGAAAGATCTAACCATATACCAAGCATCGAAATGCTAACATACTCCTAAAACATCATTTCAACTCCTTACACTACCACATAACGATTATTTAGTCATCAGGCACCATCATTTCATATATACACATAAGTCATATTCATGCTCCAAGTCATATTCATCACTTACCTATTCATAATCATGCTTATCGACCATGTAGTATAACATTATGCTTTCACATAAAAACATATCATCATCTCATTATTCCTACAACACATCATAACATGCTTCTAGAACAACATAGTAGGATAGCAATGTATCAATATATCATGATAATACTTGTCACTGCCAACTGGATTTCAATATTGCATATTAACATGTAATATCATGCCCTATCAGGTTCATCATGGTTGCTATCTAACATTATGCTAGTACATATTTAATAAATCACATAATCAAGAAGACCCTCACATCATACCAATCAAAATAAAATGCAAACCCCGCTCGGTCGTCTCCACTCTCAAGCCAAGACCAATCTTCATTTAGACTCACCAACTCGGATAAAAATCCCCAAAGAAACCCCAACTCATTTTGACACTCCAGTCTCACCCCTCATTTCACCAAGCACACTCACTAGCAATCCACCTCTAAGAATCCAACCCTATCTCTGTTTCTCACCCGAGATTCATCTAGGAGCTCATCGGAACCACTAAGCATCGCCTCTTATAGTTCTCAAAACCCACTCTTTCCTACTTAAGCCAAACCCCTCTCCTGCGACTTACCTCATACTACCCTCAATCATTCCAACCGCTCAATTTCCTTAACCGCTCTTTGACCATTCTACCAAGGGACCTCACTCGCAAGTTCAAAGAAGAAGCAATCATGGACATTATTACACAGAAGGAATACATCATATCAACTAGCATGTATATCAATAGCATCATTATTTCATCACTAAGCATTGCAATTGTATCAAAAGTCTCGATTTATCGTCATGCTTAACAAGTATTGCATAACATCGTATATGAATATGGTCAACTCAAGCTAGCAAGTTTCATCATAATCTTAGCTAATAAACAGTTTAGATTCTCGGCATTTGCAGTTCATACTATATAGAAAAGGAATTTAGATCATGCTTAGCAACTCAGAGTAGCATCACATCAAGTCATCATGGCACATTAGGGTTGTCAGGCATCGAATCATATATATTACCATAGACAACGGATAATCAGGCAATAATCATTACCAAGTCATCACATCAACACGCAATTTCCCATATCAAGTCAGTGCAATACACCATCAACAAGTTCAGAAAGGGTTAGCAATTCGAATGGAGGACACTCCCACCTGCAAGTCATATCGTACTCAATAATCGCAACCCTCAAAGCGAGCTTGTTCCGTCGACATTGTCGATCCCGAGGCCCATGGGTTATGGGCCCACGCTTCTGTTGCGCTGCTCTATCGCTATTCGACTTCCCGCCCCCACTTTTATGCGGTCGCTCATCCAATGTATTGCGTAAGAGTCTAAGTTAGTGGAGATAGGGGAGTGACAAGAGCGGGCATTCAATGTTTCTTTCGGAGAAAAAATGGAGCAAAGCTAAAGACAACACGACTAGAGACAGGACTCCGACCCGGAAATAGTAACGATGCCCTCAAGGAAGTCTATTAGGTTACAATGGTGACAACAAGTACGAATTCATCACGGAACATATCAATCACATTAATCCACACTAACATGTACCTATCTCAAGGGACAACGACATAGATATTCATTCCATGGAAGCAGATATACCTAGCAACTTCAAGCAAGCTAGGCGGAACCAATAATGATCATGCAAGATTCAAAGTCATGTGGGATTTAATGAGGATGACAGGTATCATGTATATGAACGAATGTACAAGCATGGTACATGCAGCAACAAGGGAGGTCAATTATAGCATGGCGAGATATAACATAACGATCAGGCTAAGCGTCATACGAGAACATATAAGAGCAGCATAATAATAACTGATAACTCCACTCCCTTGATGAAAATCGGAATAAGTTTCAAAGGCTTTGACAGTCTGTTTGTGTCAAAGGTCTTGAAGCTTTAACAGTATTGATGAAAAGCAAAACCTATTCTATATGATATTATGTTCGAATATTATTTTATGTTATTATATGCTTCCATTATATTATTATATATACACTAACCTTTCAGGAAGTATTTTCGAATATTATTTCCTTCCTTATGTTGTAAATTGAGAAGATCCAAATCGGAAGATCATGGCCTCCAAAAGTTTCCAAAGATAGAAGATCCAACTCAAGCCATGATCCTCTCTAGCCGTTGGTGAAGATCCTTAGGCGCCGATTTGTTTCAATAAAAAGAAAAGGAAGAAGAAGACAGCTATACACCTGTTGAACACAAGCTTTCATACACTCAAGCCTTCAAGCGAGATCTGTCTTCTTCGTGTGCTCTCTGCTAGTCCTTAAGAGTCTGTAATTTCATTTCAAAGCATTTGAGAGTTACATTGTGAGCTTATAGGATATATTTCGAGAGAGTGTTATACTCAAGAGTTTGTAACTCAGGAAGTTGACACTAGGCGATTGATTCACTAAGTGTAAGAGGATTGTACTAGATAGCATAGAGAGGTGGGGATCTTCTAGATTGGTATAGGACTCCAAGGGAACGTGAGTTGACTAGATTGCAATTGTATAGGAGAGAGGCTTCTCGGGGAGCTACTAAGATCCTAAGTCTTGTGAATCAATAAAAGCCGGTTGAATCCTAGGTTTGTGGAAGAACCCTAGGCGGGGACGTAGGCCAAGTTCGTGCCGAACCTCGTAAACAGCTCATCGAGTCCTTTACTTATTGCTTTACCTTATTTCCACACTTGGTTCGACTGTTTAACTTTGTGATTCAGGTTTTCAGAGAAAAGACTAAGTCTAATCTCAAAGGATTTTGCACGAGCTTCAAAAGTCTTGAGAATCTGCGAAAAACCGGCATACTCTATTCAAACCCCCCTTCTAGAGTATTTCTATATTACTGTGTTTTACATTATCGAACCTTCAATTGCAATCAGAGCTTTACTCACTGCTTTTGATCTAACAATCTTGTCAGTTTTCGATCATGTCTGGTGAAGCAATCGGAGGATTTGCACAGGGAAGGTCTACCAGCAGACCACCACTCTTTGTAGGAAACAACTTTGTCCACTGGAGATCATTGATGAAGATGTTCATCATAGACCAAGATCTGAAACTTTGGAACATTATAGAGAATGGGCCAAAAAGACGGACCAAATGTAACCAAAGTCGCAAAGAAGGAGTCTGAATACATCCAAGCGGATCTTGAACTCGTCTCCAAAAACTACAGGGCTATTAACTTACTTTATTGTGGTCTTAGCACTGATGAGTTTAACCGTATTTCATCTTGTAGGTCAGCTAAAGAGATTTGGGACAAGCTCGTCGTCACCTATGAGGGAACCAGCCAAGTAAAGGACACCAAGATCAGCATCTTCCTTCGAAAGTATGAACTTTTCAAGATGAAGCCTGATGAGTCTATCAAGGTCATGTTCACACGATTCACAGAAATCACCAACAACCTTGACTCTCTCGGCAAGAGCTTTACAAACGTTGAGAAAGTAAGGAAGATATTGAGGTGTCTCCCAAAAGAAAAGTGGGGTCCTAAAGTAACATCTATAGAGGAAGCTCAAGACCTCACTACTCTGCCTCTTGACGACCTGCTTGGGAAACTGATCACGCATGAGATGATCCTTAATGAAGACGATGGAGAACTTCCAGCAAGCACTAAGAATTTGGCGCTCAAATCTAAGAAGGATGACAACAAAGATGAATCTGATTCCGAAGATGAGGATGATGATGAGGATGATCATTTTGCTCTTATCACAAGAGGCCTTGCTCGAATCCTCAAAATGAAGAAACAATTCAACAACAAGGATGGATCAGAGTCTTCTAAATTCCGAGGTAAGTCTCAATACAATAAAAATGATAAGAAGACTAAACCGTTGTCTTGTTTTGAATGTGGTGAAACATATCATCTTGTGAAAGACTGCCCTCAAAAGACAAAGAGCCAGTCCAAGAAGGGTGATAGATGGAAAAAGAAAGCCATGGTGGCAACTTGGAGCGATTCTGACTCTGACTCCGACGATGAGAAGGCCAATGTCTGTCTTATGGCATCAGAAGATGAATCTCACGATGAGAAGCTTGAGGTAACCGTAAGAGAACTTATGGCAAGTCCAAAAGAGGTATTATCGGAATTCCTTTCTAATATGATTGCCAATGAAGAGAAACTTATTGCCCAAACTAACATTCTTATTAAGAGAACTGTGGACCAGGAAAGAACCATTGAGGATCTGTCTATGAGGGTCAAAAGTCTTGAAGCTTCTTATTCAGGTCTTGACATTAAAGTCAAGACTCTTGACTCAGAGAAATCTGAACTCAAGCAAGATCTCTCGTCTCTAAGAAGTGAACATCATGACTTAGAGAACGAGAAGATCTCCCTGAATAAAAAGATTCAAGACCAACAGACAGCCCTCATAAGTTTTACCAAATCCAAAGGCACTCTTGATAGGATGTTGGGTGAGCAACAAAGTTCTCTAAACAAAAGTGGTATTGGTTACAATCCAAGGTTTTTAAAGAAGCAACACATTACCACCTTTGTAAAGGCAAAAGGAAGCAAAATCTCTCCTATATGTCACCATTGTGCTCGAAAGTGACATCTAAAAGAGACCTGCCCCTATAGAAGAAAGGATCCATATATCATTCGCAATACATTCCCTGTTCATTTGAGAAAAGAACGGATAACACAAGTTTGGGTCCCAAAAGGCACTATTTTACCAAATATGGTCTATCCCAATAATGGATCCAAATTTGCTTATTGGTCTAGCCACAAAGGTTGATGTTTGTTTTGCAGGAGATCACCAAGGTGAAGGAGCAAAAATGGATTATTGATAGTGGATGCTCGAGGCATATGAGTGGGAAGAGGTCTCTCTTTCATGATCTAATGGAGCAATCCACAGGAACAATCACTCTTGGTGACAAAGGAAAGTGTGACATTGTTGGTATTGGTAGCGTTGGGAGTGATTCCAACCATAGTATTAAAAATGTTTATCTTGTGAATGGTTTAAAGTATAATTTGCTTAGTGTTTCTCAATTATGTGATAGTGGCAATAATGTCAGATTTAACAAGAAAAGATGTCTAGTATGCAGAGAAGATACAAGTGAAGTTATACTAACTGCATATCGTTACAACAATATATACGCTGTGAATGCTGATCAAGTGGCACAAGGAAGCTTAACCTGTTTAAAAGCTTTGACGGACGATCCAAAGCTCTGGCACAGGAGACTCGGTCATGTGAGTCCACATACACTACAGAAGCTTGTGTCCAAAGGGCTTGTAAGAGGACTACCTGAGATGGACTTCAAAGGTATTGATATGTGCAATGCATCCACACGAGGTAAACAAACACGTAGCTCTTTCAAACCCAAAAAGGTTGTAAGTTCTTCTAGACCCATTGAACTTTTACATATGGATTTATGTGGTCCTATGCGAGTGAAATCTCCCAATGGTAAAAAGTACATGCTTGTTGTTGTTGATAATTTTTATAGATATACTTGGGTTGCATTTTTAAAAGAAAAATCAGAGGCCTTATTTGAGTTTTCAAAACTTTGTAAGGAGTTGCAAACTTTAAGAAACGAGCCCATAGTGTCAATTCGAAGTGATCATGGTAGGGAGTTTGATCAACTTCAGTTTGATTTGTTTTGTGCTAAATATGGCATCTTCCATAACTTTTCTGCTCATAGGACACCTCAACAAAATGGGGTTGTGGAACGAAAGAACCGCACCCTAGAGGATATGGCTAGGACTATGCTATTAGAAAATGCATTACCTAAAACCTATTGGGCTGAAGCTGTTAACACAACTAACTATATTTTGAATCGCTGTCTTATTCGTTCCATCTTAAAGAAAACTCCTTATGAACTTTTCAAAGGCCGCAAACCACTTATATCTTATTTCAAACCCTTTGGCTGTACTTGTTTTGTTCATAACAATGGAAAAGATAACCTTGGGAAGTTTGATGCGCGTAGTGATGAAGGTATATTTCTTGGCTACTCCACAAGTAGCAAAGCTTATAAAATCTTCAATAAAAGGACCCAGTTAGTTGAAGAAAGTATACATGTTATATTTGATGAATGCAATGACGGTTCTTTGAGTGAAAGTGTTGCAGATATAGATTTTAACATCCATGAGGAGAACGAGGAAGGTGATGATGTTGCTACCAAGAACACAGAGAAGAGGAACATGCAGGAACATATTCTCAACACTGAAGAATTGGCCCAAGGTGTTGAAGATTCGTCCAAAGCCCTTGGTGTCCAATTCAACAGTGTTGAAATGTCAGAAACTGCTGAAACTGAACCTAACAGGACTATGGAGTCAGATGTACCACAAATCAATCCTGCTGGTGTGACGAATCAAGGAGCTGAGACTAGCAAAAGAAAATTCAAATACTCCTCATCACACTCATTAAAGGATATCATTTCTGACCCTACTTCTAGTGTTCAAACTCGTTCTAAACTTAAAGATCTTTGTGCTTTTCACGCGTTTGTCTCTCTTATAGAACCCAACAAGGTAGATGAGGCCCTTCAAGAGCCAGATTGGATCATTGCTATGCAAAGTGAGCTTAACGAATTTGAAAGGAACAAAGTCTGGACCTTGAAGCCTAGGCCAAAGCATCAATCAGTCATTGGCACACGATGGGTATTTCGAAACAAGCTAGATGAGAATGGTAAGATCGTAAGGAACAAGGCAAGGCTTGTTGCTCAAGGCTACAATCAAGAGGAAGGTATTGACTACGAGGAGACCTTAGCTCCCGTAGCTAGGCTTGAAGCCATTCGCATATTATTAGCATTTGCATCTTTTATGGGCATAAAGCTATATCAAATGGATGTCAAGTGTGCTTTTCTCAATGGTTTCTTAGAAGAAGAAGTTTATGTGGCTCAACCCCCAGGTTTTGAAAGTTTGGAATTTCCTAATCACGTTTATAAACTTGACAAAGCGTTTTATGGTTTGAAACAAGCCCCAAGAGCTTGGTATGAGTGCTTGTCAAAATATCTTTTAGAAAATGATTTTAAAAGGGGGTTGATCGACAAGACTCTTTTTATCAAGACCAAAGGAAAGGACATTTTGGTTATTCAATTTTATGTTGATGATATATTGTTTGGTGCTACTAACACATCTTTGTGCAAGGAATTTTCTGACATCATGTGCAGTGAATTTGAGATGAGCTTGATGGGTGAACTCAATTTCTTTTTGGGATTACAAGTTCATCAATCCAAGAAAGGGATCTCTGTCAACCAAAGTAAGTACACTAAGGATCTCTTGAAGAAGTTCAAGATGGATCAATCCAAAGCAGCCAAGACTCCCATGAGCTCAACATTATCCCTAGATTAAGACAAGACTGGGAAGAGTGTCAATCAAAAGGAGTATCGGGGAATGATTGGATCTTTACTATATCTTATAGCTAGTAGACCTGACATCATGTTTAGTGTTTGCATGTGTGCTAGGTTTCAAGCTGATCCTAAAGAATCTCACCTCGTGGCTGTGAAGAGGATCTTTCGATATCTCAATGGCACTAAGGAGCTTGGACTATGGTACCCAAAGCAAAAGGATTTCACTTTAATCAGGTATTCTGATGCAGATTTTGCAGGCTATAAGGTGGATAGGAAGAGCACATCAGGATGTTGCCAATTCTTAGGAGCATCTTTGATCAGTTGGCATTCTAAGAAACAAAACTCAGTTGCCCTATCCACTACTGAAGCCGAATACATAGCAGCTGGAGCATGCTGCTCCCAAATCCTTTGGATAGCTCAACAAATGCGAGATCTTGGCATCAACCTCAAAGGCATTCCCATTAAATGTGACAATACAAGTGCCATCTCCATTACAAAGAATCCTGTTCAGCATTCAAGGACCAAACATATTGATGTAAGGCATCATTTCATTAGAGACCACGTCGAAAAATGTGATGTGTCCATTTCCTTTATTTCAACTGATTATCAATGGGCTGACATTTTTACTAAGCCTTTGGCAGAGGACAGGTTCACCTTCATTAGACGAGAGATCGGGATGCTTAACAAGGATGCACTTTCGTAGGGGGAGCTTTCCCTTTACGAAAGATAAATTCTGCTCAGTGTCAAGACCCTTGAGTTTTATGTCAAGGTTTGTGAACTGAATGATAGAAAACAGATATCGGATCGTATATATTTGGTTAATATCTTTTTAGATATTTGATCAAGTATTATTTTCATTTGATTTCAAAATAATTTATTTATGTCACATATTTTATCCGTAGAGATATTTTTAGAACAAAATATTTTCGGTTATTTCCCTCCTATTCTAAAATGGTTAAGAGAAGATTTGAATTTTGAATTGAAATAATTTTCAAATTGGCAATGTTATCATTACTTACATTGGAACCCTAAACCCCGTCCCATCACTCAAATCTCTCCTATTTAAAACCCCAACCCCTCTCGATTACCTCATAACCTCAGAACTACCCAAAACTCTTCCAGTTCTCCCTCTCCAATATCTCAAACTATCCTGAAACCCTAGCCCAATACCTCCATGGCTCCCAAATCAAAGAAAGCTTCCACACCCAAAAGACTTGGCGCCACCCCCAAGGGACTCCAGGACACTGCTACTTCTCCTACACCTGAACCCACTCCTCAAGCCATCGTCCATGCTACTGTCTAGAGCACCATCACTGAGAGCACGACTACAGTAACCAAGGGCTCTCAAAAAAGCTCTGCTAAGAAGCCTTTCAGTGCGAAGCAGAAAGGGAAAAAGAAGGTCATCCCTGAGGAGGTGGATGAGGAAGAAGAAGAGGAGGATCTTGATGCTATTCTGGAAAAGGATGCAGCCAAGGAAGCCGAAGAAGAAGCTTTGAGGAAGAAAAAGGCCGAGGAGGAGGCCGAGCTTGCAAGGAAGTTGGTCGAGGAGGAAGTTGAGAGAATCCGGAAGGAAGCTGAGGTGGAGGCTCTCAAGGAGGTTCCTTCTGAAGAGGAGCCTGAGGAAGAGGACGAGGAGCCAGACGAATCCGGAGAGGACGAGGAGGATACCGATGGAGACGACGCTGAGGACTCGAGGTCAGAGGAAGAAGAGGAAGAGGAGCCCGAGCATGCTCCCTCTCCTTCTCATCCTCCTCCTCCCCCGTCTCCAAAGAAGCGGAAAGCCTCTACAGCCAAGTCTCCGCCTCCCAAGCGCACCAGGAAGGGCACCCTCAAAAGCCTTGAGGCGCCTGCCAAGAGGTCTGCTACAACACAGGCTAGAAGGAAGAACGCTGATCCTCCCGCTCTCATTCAGGTAAATCAATCCCTCCCCTCTTCATGGTTTGAAAATGCTGAAATGGCTGGTAAGTGGGTAGATGAGTTTCGAACTCGTAGGATCTGCTGTTCTGATTTTTTAGATATTGCGTTCTTTGAAGCTTTGAACTTACCATGCATTGCTACCCTTAAAAAATCCCCAGCTTGGACCCTTCTCAATCTTGAAACCGTCTATTATCCCCAACTCACCCGCCTGTTCTATATAAATCTCAAAGCCAAACACACTGCGGATGGTTGGTTCTTGGAATCTGTCGTCAAGGGAGTTAGAATCTCTTTCAGCTCCTTTGACTTCGCTGATTTCCTTGGCCTTCCTAGCCCTTGTCAACCCTCTCAAGAAAACCCCTCTAAAGAAGACTGCATTACCCTTGCCCGATCCAAATATCTTCTACCCGAGGCATCTACCAACACCTCAAAGCAGCTAACCCACTCATCCCTTACCCTAGAGGCAAAGATCATATTTAACATCATTGTGCGTTGCCTCTTACCCCGTCTAAACTCCGGCTCTCTCCTAACCGACAATGCCATGATCCTACTTTACCGAATCCTCAATGGCCTTGATCTTGATCTGGCCAACACCATTTTAGGATCCATGGCTCACACTAGAAAAGCCAGGAAAGGAACTCCCCTCCCCTTCGCTACCCTTTTGACCCAAATCTTCGAAGCTTCTGGAATCGATTTTAAAAATGAAGAACAACTGCGTCATACGGGTAAGTTCGACTCCAAGAGCCTTGAAAAGATTGGCATCACTCGGTCCCCCCAAGGGACTTGGAGTCTTGCCTCTCCTTCAAAAGCTCTTCCCATTGCCTCAGCCATTGATGAACGCATGGACAACCTGGAGTTGGGCTTGGAGGAAGTTCGCCTGGATATCAAGGAGCTGCACAAGGAGTTTATGACGGAGATGAGCGGGGTAACCAAGCTGTTGCAAGGTCTGTGGTCGCGGCTTACTGATGATGCTCCGGACGATGAAGCTTAACCCTATCCTACCCTACCCTAACCCCAAATCTGAAACATTGCTGGTTTTTGGAAACTGTTTCAAAACTTTTGGTGACTGTTTTACCTCCTCCCTTTGTTGAAAGACAAAAAGGGGGAGATGATCTGTGGTGGTGTTAGACTTTTTAAAACTGTTGCGTTTTAAAGGTCTTGGAAGACCTTGGTTTTATTTTTCAGTTGGATGGTCTTCTTGCTTTAAAATTTTGATCCAACATTTGTCTAACCCATGCAGGTACTTAGTCCGATTTTACTTATATTATATATGCTTGACTAAGTTGCAGAGATGCACAGGTTTTGTCTTTCATCAAGGGGGAGATTGATAACTCCACTCCCTTGATGAAAATCGGAATAAGTTTCAAAGGCTTTGAGAGTCTGTTTGTGTCAAAGGTCTTGAAGCTTTAACAGTATTGATGAAAAGCAAAACCTGTTCTATATGATATTATGTTCGAATATTATTTTATGTTATTATATGCTTCCATTATATTATTATATATACACTAACCTTTCAGGAAGTATTTTCGAATATTATTTCCTTCCTTATGTTGTAAATTGAGAAGATCCAAATCGGAAGATCATGGCCTCCGAAAGTTTCCAAAGATAGAAGATCCAGCTCAAGCCATGATCCTCTCTAGCCGTTGGTGAAGATCCTTAGGCGCCGATTTGTTTCAATAAAAAGAAAAGGAAGAAGAAGACAGATATACACCTGTTGAACACAAGCTTTCATACACTAAAATAACATAAAAACTCGTGTAGACCTCTATATTTGACAAATAAGCATAAACTACACTAATCTTATGATTTCCCAACCAATATGCATGCGAATATCGACAAAATGGACATAAATGTGCATAGAAAATATGGCACTTTATGCGTTCATCATGTTGCTAGGGTGAGGATGAAGGTTGGTTGTGGTGTGATCGACGACGAAAACGAAGGTGGTGATGGTGTGGTGGTGGCGCTGCTGAAGATCGAAGGAGAGCAGCAGGAGGGATGAATGAAGGAGAGAAGTGGGGGCTTGTGTGATTGATTGGATTTGTGTGTGGAGATGGTTTTAGCCTTTAGGGGCTGCAAATAAGGAGATGAGAGGGGAATGAGTTCTATTGTTGAAATAAGGAGTAGGATGGGGGCTGTAGGGGTAAGGGTGATTGGGATTGACAGTGAGGGGGGTGGGTTTCTATTAACAACTGAAATTAGAGATAGGAGAGGGGCATAGGTTCGGTTCTAGGGGTAAGGCTGGAAGGCATTAGGTGGGATGTTAAGCGTGAGGGAGTATAAAAGTCAAAACAAATACCCGTAAATAAATCTCAAAACCCACTTTTCGACCTTATCCCGTCTCGATTAAAATAAATTTAAATAAACATTTGAACCCGAAATAAATAACGAAAACCAAAAATATTCTCAAGCCTCAAAATTATCAAAGCGGAAAAAATCCATTTTCAACTCCAATAACATGTTCATGCCGGAATCAATCTCAAAAGAATAAAATAAAATCGCTTGCTCGAGGACGGAAAATTCCAAAATTTTCGAAGTCTTAGATAAATGAATTTTAGATCGAAATAAAAATCTATAATTATAAAAATATTGTTTGAAAATTTCGGTCTTTACAAATTGTAATAAGCACCACATAGCCAAATAATTCTATACCCTTTTATTTCTTACTGATCCCCATTACAACCTCGCCGAATGGAGTCTTCTTTGAAGTCTTCCATTAAGCGATAGTCCTCCTGATGTTTCATGTTGCATTTACATAATTGGCTGCGAAGTGGATTATTATAAATTGCAATTTTATGAGTTTGTATATAGAATTGAGTTGAGAGTTGATCTTCATAGCCTAAACACATTGAGAGTTGAGTGAATCACATTATCTCTATGAGGTTGGATTCAAAATTGCCTATGCCTATAGATCACTCATATATGTATGATGACGTTAAATCCATTTGCTTTGCTTTGCCACCACCTATGATGTTGATTTTGACAAGGCGAAGACTTGAAGGGTGTGTTGTAGGTGTTGGTTATTGCTTGGTAATTGCTTGAGGACAAGCAAGTCTAAGTATGGGGTGTTTTGATGTACATATTTAGTGTCTTTTTATTTGCATATTTTGACTTCATATTCCATTCGATTCCTAAAGTAAAGGTTAAAAATAGTGCAATTTTGCGTAGAATGAGCTAACGTTCCAGAAATAGAATCTACACAAGTTTTGCTCTAAATGTATAGGAATTGAAGTAGAATCGGAGTCAAAACGAGAAAGCGAAGTGAAGCAAAGAAGAGGTCGATATCGACCATATATGTCGAGATCGACTGGATGACTCGACGTCCACATTGAGCATTGAGACAGACAACACAAAGCTACACAGAAGTACTCGACACAACATCATGTCGAGTAGAGACCTCGACATCGACTGGCCACCAGAGCTCGAGTAACGTGCGATAGATCGAGCCGAGATGAAGCACTCGATATCGAGTGACCAAGTCGATATCGAGTAGAAGTTGACGCGGATTGGACGATGCTTTGAGACGCGGATTTGGAGATCTATCACAAAGGCTATGGTTTATCTTTCTTTATTAGATAGATTATCTCCTAGGGAACTCTCTTTTTCACTCTAGGATATTTTATATTTACCTTAATAATATTTCATCCTAATTGTTTTGGGATAAAATTTTAAATAGGAGTTTTAGTAGGATTGGAACTACTTTCCATGGCTAGTAAGGATTAGTAGGCTATAAATAAAGCCCTAGGGGCTGGTTTTCAATCATTCAAGCACAGAGACTCATGTCTCACAAATACAAAGTAGTTTAGGGTCTAGGAGAAGCTTTAGGGTTTGGCGTTTGCGAAAGCTAGCGTTGAGTTGTAAAGTTTCAAAGAGTTATTTAATGCAATTTTCCTTATTTCCAATCATGGTGTTTATTGCGATGAAGAGCGAGTAGTTCCCCAAAGCTTTTAGGGTCGGGGTGAGCCCGTCGTTAGCCATGCGTGCCTGAGGTAAGTACTTGATGATGATATTATTGTGTCTGTATCATCTCCTACGCTTCTATGTTTAGTCCTTATCACAAGAAAAGGGATTCATTTTACCAACTTGGGTTATAAACATAAAATTGGTAGAGACAATTAGGTTTATTTGCAAGAGTATTCCTAATCGTTGGTGTACGACGAAAGCTTGTCCCTCGGGTGAGATAGCGCAATTTTCGGTCTTATTTACCTTATGCATGTTTGGTTAAAGTTGTGGTAAAACCTAGCCTTAGGAGTTGCTTTTAATTCATATTTACAACCATAAAAATCTGTTATTTTCTGTCCATACTTCGTTCCATCCTATTGTCTTCGGCCTTCTTTGCCGATAAAAACACTAATGACTGCAGGAACCACTCGATATCGACACATTAGGTCGATATCAAAGCACTTGGTCTATGTCGACGGTCTCCTGTGTTGACGCCACTTCTGTCTGCATCTAAGCTACATATCGAGTGCCCAACTCGACATCGAGTGCGCCTGAGTCGACTGGCAGTCTTCTGAGCCAGGTCGACGTCTGCTACTGAATATCGATATCGACACCCCTGGTCGATATCGACTACTTGTTTTTGTCTATGCAAGTTTTCTGTTGTAGTAGAAATTGACAGCCCTTGTCGACGTCGACTAACCTACTCGAGATGGAGGCTTTTAGTCGACATCAGAACGTGAGATTTCAGACTATCTAGGATCCCGCTGACACGCTTCCTCATGGATCGATCCTGACTCGCTACCACTACAGCGGGAGGAAGTCTTGTAATTTATTTGCGTGGACTAGGATTCGGTTTGACTTATATTTTAAATTAATTAGACTCGATTTCCTCCTTCTAACAACTATCGATTATCTCTACTCTGCGAAGATCTACTTTTATTTACTCTTTTTCCACATCTTTCTATCTGAATTGTTAGCATTAAAAGGCACTAATTATACGCTCACTATGAGATTGACACTTGTACTTAACCACTATACTAGTGTTTGAGTGGGGGTATTTGTTTGGAGAGAATCAACGATCGGTTTCACCGCTCATCACTCGTTGTGTTTTAATCTATTTAAACTAAGATGGGAGGAATCTATTTAAACTAAGATGGGAGGAATATAAATGTTAGCAAAGATAACCAATGTCAAAGATTGCTTAGGTGGAATGTTTTTCTTTATTGAATTTATTCCAAATCTCTACTTTATGATTTATTACTTTCTTTGCATTCTTAATTAGTTACTTTTTCCCACTTTTGGTTACTTGGTATCGATTGAACTACATTGCGAATCTTAGATCTCCTTGTAGGTTCGACCCTACACTTATTTCTATACTAGCATTTATGTGAGAATCTCCTTTGATGAGAAATCAACGATTCTATCCCAGTCTAATTTTGGTGATATTACAAGAGAGATCTATTTCAATTTTCTTGGTGTAGTTTAAACGTTACTTATAAGTTTGGACCCTCGCATGGTCCGCACTAATGCTACTGACTCATCTAGGTTACGAAGAGAACACTCATCCAACCTTGAAATCACATGAGAGATGGGCAACAACACATGTAATGACAGATCGAGCAACAGGAGGGGTCCTAAATCCAACACAAGACCCACCTCTCCATGGAAATGTTCAAGTTCTCAATTGAAATTCTAATGGTGTAGTCGTTAGGAGGACTCTATGAGAGATTCAAGAACCAAACTTAACTACTCTACCATTAGCTATTAGGTTTCCCAATCTCTCGAGCATGAGGCAAGATGGACGAACATATTGTCATATTTACATGGTATGGTCAGAGAAGATCCCAACAAACAACCCGGAGTGTTCCAGGCTATCTTCAATCAAAATCAAGCTTGGCGACCTGAATGAAGATCAGATGGTGTTGAGAGTTTTTCCCTTTACATTTAAATATGCAGCCAAAGATTGGTTTTACTACCTTCCTACTAAAATAATCCACACTTGGATTGAGTTAAAGAGAGCCTCTTAAAGAAATACTATCATGTCACTCGCCACAGCAAGATAAAGAGAGAGATCACCAGCATTGAAAAACAGGCTTCAGAAGCCCTCTATGACTATTTTGAGTGATTTAAAGGGCTAAATGTGACCTACCCCTTTCACGGACTCATAGATGATAATTGGTCCTTGCACTCTATGAAGGGCTACTTGATCAAGATAAACGGGCAGTCAACTCAGCTGGTGGTGAAGATGTCCTTCTCAAAGCACTAGAGGAGGCTATGGAAGTTTTTGATAGGCTTGCTAATTCATCACAACAATACTCCAGGGCTATAGGAGCTAGAGGATTCCTAAGGGTACAAGTCAATACTCCCTGAGATGAGCTCACATATATTAAGAATCAGTTGAGCAAACTTACATGGCAGTTCAAGGAGTCAATCAGGTCCATCAACCTTGCGGAGTATGCAGAGACCCTTCACATCTAAATGACCTATGCCTGTAGATCCAAGAGAGTTTTATGGATGTCAACGCCATGGGTGACTATGGCCCACACCAAAACTTTGGTAATGGTCCTTACAATCCCAATCCTAATTATCAACAAGGTTTTAGTGGAAGGTTTAATCAAGCTCCTTATCAACAAGGGAGGCCCCAATTCCAACAAAGGCCATCTCCTCAAGCTAATCCACCCCAGGATGAAACTCTCATGATGATTTTGGACAAGTTGAATACCACAGAGAAGTTTTTTAAACAAGGGCGCCTCTCAGGAGGCAGACCGAGGTGAGTTTTCTAGTTTACAAGTTTTTCAGTTCTTAGATAGGTAGTTCATTTTTATTTTTCATTAAATTTTAGAGATCTAAACTTTTCGATAGGTGTTTTTGGAAGTATTGTGAGCTAACATAAAAAATAGGTAAGAAGGAATCGGGAAAGGAGAGCAAGCGAACAAGGAGCCATGTCGTCGCGGTGAGATACCCCTATCACGGTGGCGACCATGTATGTTGTAGAAATTTTTTAATACACTATGGGTCTCACTTTGACCCGTAATCCATTACCCAAAGATACCCCATTTCATATATCTATCTCTATCATTTTCCATATAAAACACACAAATCCCTCTCGAACACCCCCCCCCCCCCCCCCCTCACCTTCATTGCCACAATAATTGCCCTTACATCCCAAATCTAAAAACAGACCACACATTCCGATTCCCGATGGAGCGATCCACAAAACCACAGCAAAATCACCCCATTCCATCCACTTTAAAGCCAACCCAAATCACTACATTCACCCAAATCCAATTGTTCCACCTAAAGTTCATAGATCAAATCATTTGTGAAGGATTTCATGTAGAAGTTTTGGAATCCCGGCGTTCGGACAATGACGGCAGGATTATGAAGTTTTTGGATTGCCACTACGAAGGACAGTCACCGCCCATACCCAGTCGTCATCGCGAGTTCTTTGTCGCCTCCACGAATAGGATCTCCTTCAAAATCTCTAGGAGTGTTTACATTCGCCACCACAATACCCCTGTTTCACCAACGTAACTACAATCGCCAAACCCAGAAGTCTTATTTTTCATCATCGTCATGAGACCCCCTTTTCACTTCCGCGAAAGCTCCCCAAAACTGAATTCGGTTTATCCTTCTCGTTTGATTTATCATGGCACACTTTGAGATGGAGGTTCCAAATGGAATTAGAGGATTTTCTATGGGAAAAAAAACAGAGTGGTTGATCTGTTTGATAAGTGTGTGTACACCTATTCTAACTTGGTGCGCGAGTTCTCGGCTACATATTTTATGGGAGAAGATGAGTGCAGTTTCATATTGGGAAGACATCATAAGAGGATGTCTTTTAAGCATATAGGAGATTTGGGCATTTCTAGCAGCCCGACTCCGAATCGGGAGGAGTTGTAGACTTCTAATATGCTAAAAGCAGAATGTTTTATATGCACCGAGCTGATGAACCGCAGAAATGATTTGAACTTCGGCATTGTCCCCATCCAGCGGTGAGACTTTGCCACAAAGTACTTAACAACACCTTCATTGGGCAAGGAGAAGGCAACAAGGTGATGACATTTCCATGGTGCTGGATGATCTGTCTGTTGCCAACAATGCAAGAGATGCCAGATTAGTTGGACCTGTTCTTCAAGTTCTGTAGAGATGTTATGAATCCAACCGATGCCAGTATTCAATGACTATTGGATTCGGTGGCTTTGTTAGAATTTGATGGATAAACGGATTACCTCGAATAGCGGAAGCGGAATCTAGATCGTCTTGCCTTCGAATTTGATCACCGGGTAGATCTCCATAGTCCTAAATCTCGTTAGAGATTCGGGAGCAGGGGAGAACCTACGATTCACAGCCTACACACCATGGGAGAGCGTTGGAGAGGAAGGAGACTCTCTCCACGGAGGAGAGTTCTCTGTGGATTTTCTTTCCTGAGAGAAACGTCTGACGAACAGACTCTCTAGGGTTTCAGTTATGACTAACTCCTTAGGAGAAGCGTCTCTTCTCCTTATCTTATAGGAATAAGAGAACTTATCTCTTATTTTATTAGATAAATATATAACGAATATATATTATCTATCCTTATATTAATTAATTCTTAACGAATAAGAATTAATTCCCTAATTACATAAATTAGGTTATTTATCTTTTGGGCGTATATAAAATAATGTCCGAATTATAAAATAATTCTAACATCTCCCACTCGCACAAAAGATCATGTTCCTCCAAGACTCAATCTCATACTTGTCGTGTATAGGCCGTGCGACCCGGCAATACTACCTGCATAAAAATCCCGTTGGGGACTACGTCACAACGTTAGTTGAAAAGTATTGCTGCATCCCTAGGATTATCTTTCATCGGACTAGTTGACACACAAAACTGGATCCCTCTCAGTTTGGTTCAACTATAATGGCGATTCACAACAGTACGCAACTGTCGGATCCAGCAAATCCCATTTTCGTCAACGATTACTCATAAGACCTTCCTTTCGCATTGGCATCACTTTCATGTAAATGATGAGCACTTTCCCAGAAGTGTCCCACTTAGACCGCATCACTCATGGCCATCGGAACACAACCAAAGTAGCGCATCACCACCACAATCAGTAACTCAAGCCGTTAGTCACTAAGGGCTGCCTTGTTTATACATATCTTAGCTCACACAGTGATAGAGATGGGATCAATCTATCACCTCATTGGGTCGACTAGCACACACTAGTATGACGGTGTGCTACAGGGAGCGCTTCACTAAAGCGTTGTCCACTCAACCTGTAAAGGTGTTCATCTCATAGTCACGTAGACTTGAGAACCATTTTACCCTACAACACCTTGCTTTTCTGAACCTATGGGCGCAGGAGCATAGTTACGAGTCATAAGAATGACTTACTATAAATTACCCATTCAGTCTTTCCCAACCGGAGAGACTTCATCTTGACATCCAAAGACAGTCAAGGCGGTTATCATCTCATTCCGTTCCCATAAGAATTGAGATACCTTACACCTATAGTGTCACACACTTATAGGAACGTTTGTTTGTGTGAGAGAACAAACTATGGTTTAGTGACATGTAACATATTTCACATTTACATCACCAGTTTTCACAACATCAATGGCACATCATATGAGTTAAGACCAAAGTCTCCCACTTGCTAAAAACTCAAATCAGAGAGGTGGCTCGCATGACCATCAAGAGTCAAACATATTACGACAACGGTGTTCTTGAACAACGTCTCTCTGACTAGACAGGGTTTGATCTGAATATCATTTGATCTTCAACATCCTTTGGAAATCCTGGTATTGACAAAACTGGACAACCATAACCTATAGTCATGACATCTGCTCGCCACATTTCGCCACAACCAAATTTTGTGTTTTTAGGAGAATCCTTTTTCATAATCTCCTCGGAAGCTACTGATGATGTAAGAACCTCAGCTTCCGTGGTGGAAGGACAAGCAAGACAGTTTCTTGCTAGACAACGTCTCTTCTCCTTAGAGATAAGACCTACAGACTGATGTTGATACTTACATCAGTGTCTCCTCCCTTAGATCACTAAGATCCATATCTATGTTCCAACATGGACATAGACATCATCCACCATAACACAATACACAGTCTACAAGAGTGCTTTTGCAATCATTTACTGTGTTCAGTGCATAAGACTCGAATCAGTTTGTAAACAAACACATGTTCGCTTGTCTCATCTCAGCATACAACAGAATGCGAGATTGCACTCAGTTTCTCAAGTGTTCCTCACTTAATCCATTTCCTTTTGTAAGTCCATTTGCACATTTCCATATACGAGAATGACATGCTTAAGATTATACGAAATAACCTCATAGACAACTACCCAATTTCTATGTAACAGATTCACCTGACAATTGTATCAAATTTGTCATGCTAGAATCACAACTTAGTTGGCTATCAGTGTGTCATCTGCAACATCAGAAAGTTAAACTTTCCAATATGACATACTTACAATGATTCATATTTTGAACACAAAGTACAAAACATCTTATCATTGTCATCTAGATGCATGTTTCAATGCTTACATAGGTATGAGTACAAGACTAGTGTCTTTCTCAAAACCTTAGCAGAAACTTTTCCAGAAAACGAATTTCCAGAAGTCCTCCCACTGGGAAAAACTTTGCTATCTAGGTCAACTTGTAAACGGATACAAGCTTTTGTAGCCATTCATCAGTCTGATTGAACACAATCTAACCAAGTAGAGAGAAGGTTCCAACCTAACTCTCTTGATGTAGGGTATAACTCTCAATGGATCATTACGCCTATAAAGCTTTAAGAACCCAATTATCTCATTGCTTTATGTCTAGGCAGGATAGAAACCAGTTCAAAACATGGCTTCTTTCATAGACTCATCATCTGTCATCACCATCCGCTGGTTGTGTCTTAGATCTATCAACAGATCATAGACTCTAAGTGGTGATTAGTGCTATCTCATTTGGATACTTTTGGAGCAACCACATCTAATGTGTTTCTGAGATACCTCGTGTTCAAAACAACTCCCACTCTAAAGTGGTTTCGATATGCTCACAATTGTTCTAGATAAAATCCTGAACTCGAAACACATTTGTTCAACAAGTTGTGAGCCAAGAACGAAACTTCTTTAGCTCTGAACATTCTCAGGAACACTAGATCACGATTGATCCGGAATATCCTGAATGTTAATGTGGCAAGACAACTTGTATCACAACTATCATAGGATAATGTAATAACTGAACTACCAGAGGCTATGCTGTGGTTTCATCAATCAAAACTCATCCTAAGTTGTCTTAACAACTGTCTCACAATCATGATTATGAATCCCTGAGCTACGAAAACTCATTTTCCTTATCAGATTGCTCTCATCAATCTTAGAAGTTTGCATTTCCAAGATGATTTAAAAATGTGATCTTGTACCTAGCCTCATGCCTAGTACACACATTCTTCTTGATGCCATTTATCCAAATGGATTTGATGCAATTAAACAGATAAGGCTAAAATATATAAGAACTAGCTTCTTTAAGCTTATTCCATATCTTAAGGTTCATCAAGTGACCCTCAATCATAAGTACATCTCCTAGAGATCCTCTTATGCCTTTAGCCTTTAACATGACACCTTTGCCATTTTCAGGAAGTAACTGACTAAGGTTTGTCCAACAAATGGATCACTCCCCAAATCAGCACAATACGCACTCAGCAGAAACCAATGCTTGGTGCTCTAATTTGACCATTTCGTGCAACTACAGTCAACAAGAGAATTTAAGACAGAAAACTTTTTGAATTTCATCTGATTTCTCAATCACTCAATGTGAGAGAAATCATGGATATATGTTGACCAACAAGCTTAACTTGTATACCAACATCCATTTATACATCCTCAGATCCATATTGATCCTAGGAAATCATGAAATTCAAACAGCACACCGGAATTGGTGCTTTCACCTTCTATATTTTGTAGAACGTAATCTACAAAAATTGTGATCTGTTACAAGTAACAGATTACACTCGAAGCCTCAAGAGAAGTGCTTAACGCAATAAGCATCTAATCTCTTTGGACAATCCCACAATGATCATCCTGGACTTACCACAAGGCGTGTCACATCATTTTCAGATAAGGAAACATCCTCTTCTGACAACTCTGTCTTTTCTCAGGTTCCACTGAACCTATTCTCCCATTCGCTAGTAGAATAATACCTTTTAGAGTATGCATTTCATCTACCCTTTATCACTTTGCAAAGTGGTTAAACTATGCTTCCATAGTGACAATTCTCATGAATTACAAAAATTCAGTGAGGATTAGAAAATACCAAGATCTGAACTTGATATCATCTTATACGATTGGCTTCAGCTTAACTTCGAAGTTCAGCACCAATCTTTGGGTATATCATCTGATCTAATTGCCTAGTGATCAACTTGAACTAAGTAGATCGCAACTTCTTCATATGGACCTAGCAACGACTTGCTTTTTCCCAATGATCAGATTATGCATAAATTACAAATCATATTTGCATCCATTATCACAAAAGTGACAAATTTAACCTCATGTTACTGAAACAAAATCAGCAAACTTATGATCTAAACATTGGAACCGAAATCCAATAAGATCTCAAGGTATGTTTTATTACTAGCATCATGACATCACTTGGTCTTTGTAAGGAAACTTCAGAAGCCCCTGACATTTCAAGAAAGCTAAACTTTTATTACTACGATATAAATCGATGTAACCTCAGTTCTGCTAACTTCTGATTCAGATCAGTGAAATGAGTATATTACTCGTCTATCACCATTGACCAGAAACATGTTACCGTTTATGCACGAAGCACAAACTAACACATATCATCATTTACCATGACCTTCGAAGCAAAAACATACTAGTAGCATGCAATCAACTCCGTTAGAACACAGATTCATGATGACATACTCGTCCGTCTGACGATTTTCAAACAACGTATGTTTAAGGTTATCTTTTGACTGTGCGAGTCAGTCTAAAGATTTGCTCCCACTAGGACCATGTCCCTAAGTGAAACAGAGTATACTGAATGACAATCTTCCTTAGCATGAAAATGCCTTAGAACCATGAAATTCAGTTTTACAACTCTCTTAATCTGAGAAAAATCCAAAGTGAGCTTTACAAATTAGAAAATAATTTTTAAAGCCTAGGACACAAGAGTCGAACTCTCATCAAGTCCATCTGCTCATCTTCTAATTTTCAAGGGAACTGCATTACTGTTGACGTACCCCAAGTACTCAACCTCGGCTCACTTTATTTCTATATCCAACGTATGGATATACACTAGAACAAATCCAGTCTAATCGAGCAAAGTCAGATAACACGTCTTCATTAGGACTATCGACTTTTAGGATCCTAGACATATAGGTCCTTTCCCTTTAAGGGTTTATTCAGAATTTTGGAACTACTTTTAAAAACGCTATTCAAAATTACTGAACATATTTCATCCATTTAACAAATGAATTATTTGCTCGATTACCTTGCACTCACACTCAAACAAGTCAAGTGTCTTTTCATAATCTCAAGTACATCACCACGTTAGTAGTAAAACAAGAAATTATCGCAAGGTTCAGAGATGCATCCCGAATGCCTGTCTCTTACAATCTTTACATAAAAGATTTATTTCTTAGATTTTAATTAACTTTCATAAAGTCAATTTTCCATTTTAAGTTAATAAGTTATACGCAATAACTATCCATTAACTCAAAATAATTTTAAACAATTCACAATTGAATTATTTAAATCCGCTCAATTTTCAAGTAAAACGATATTCAACCAAGGTTAAATATCCTTGAAAAACAAATTCTTGGAAAAAGAATTTTAGAGAGCTCAGTCCGTATGTGAACGTATCAACATAACTAAAGACTCATCATCGCTCGTTATTAGATAAAGGGCCACGTAGGTCGATATATCATGTAACTTTCAAGTTTGTTCGCTTCAATCAAAAATTCAATCAGACACATAGTCCGATCAAAATTTTGAGAGCAAACATAACCGAAAAGCTGGTTCAACGGACCTAGTTCACATAACTTAGTCACAGCTTGGTCACATAAAAGCGATGATCCGCGTTCGAACCGAATCGGGCTAAGCCCAACTCATCAAACACAACCCACCATGTCTCAGTCCGGGTCCGAACCCGACTAAGACAACTCCAATGATCGGTCAAACATGACAAGTCAATATCCGAAACAAATTCGAAACAGTCCGTCATGTTCAAAATATAACAGCAAGTCCAAATATATGCTCAGCCATTTTTGTAAAACAAATTAGGTAGGCCCAAAAGAATTAGGCCCAACTCATCACATAAGGAGCCAAGCCCAGAAGTGACCCGAAAGCCCGACCAGACCCGAGAGCTTAGGTCACCCGCACCCGGCTCGGCCCGAAGGGAAGCCCAAAGAGACCCGATGGAGCCAGGCCGCCATAGCAGTGAGCTCGAAGCTCTTCTCTGCTCCCGCTGTGCAGGAGCTTCAATTGCCGGCGACAGCCACAGGCGGTGGCCCCAGACGCCGCCAACACCACGAAGGGTGAGCAACATCAGCGGCGCCGCCTAGCCCTAGCGTCGTCGGGAGCATCTCCTTTCCCCCGTCTGGTCTCCGCTCAACCTATCATCATGCCCAATTTGAGCCACAAAGGCTCCAATTTCTCAGATCTAGGTAAGAACCCACAAAGAATTCGAACCCCAAATCTCAAAATTCGAATCAGAGAAGAAGAAGAGGCGTTTGCTCCCTCTCCTCGCTCCTCGCCGTCGAAACCCTAGGCGGTGGCGCCGCTGCCTCCAGTTGCTCCGCTAAGAGACGACGGTGGCCAGTCCGACGCCGCCAAGCCCTAAGTCTGGCCAGGAGATCTCGATCGAGAGCACGAAGCCCCAATTTCAAGAATAGCCAGATCTTGCAAACCCTTTGCTGCGAAATCGAAGAAAAACCAAAATTTCCAAGCAATAGATTCAATCTAGCAAGCACACACACAAGGATATCGAAGCGAAATCGAATCCTTAAAAAAAAAAGCATGCACTCTGAGAAAATATCAAGGAAGGCATGGAGAAGAGAAGAGGATCAAAGATGGAGAATAAGGCTTCTGCATTGGGCATATAGGTGCGGCTCCACACAAAAAACAATTAAAAGCATATGATTTGTTCCAAAGGAAAAAACATACAGTGGCACATCGTCAAGAACACGAACACGGCATAGAAAATGACTTTCAAATTGAATTTAGTTCTATGAACCTAATTCATGCTGTAATCAATCCGATTTAACAAATTCAAAGGCAATTTGAGCCTAATGCTCTGATACCAATGTTAGAATTTGAGGGATAAACGGATTACCTCGAATAGCGGAAGCGGAATCTAGATCGTCTTGCCTTCGAATTTGATCACCGGGTAGATCTCCATAGTCCTAAATCTCGTTAGAGATTCGGGAGCAGGGGAGAACCTACGATTCACAGCCTACACACCATGGGAGAGCGTTGGAGAGGAAGGAGACTCTCTCCACGGAGGAGAGTTCTCTGTGGATTTTCATTCCTGAGAGAAACGTCTGACGAACAGACTCTCTAGGGTTTCAGTTATGACTAACTCGTTAGGAGAAGCGTCTCTTCTCCTTATCTTATAGGAATAAGAGAACTTATCTCTTATTTTATTAGATAAATATATAACGAATATATATTATCTATCCTTATATTAATTAATTCTTAACGAATAAGAATTAATTCCCTAATTACATAAATTAGGTTATTTATCTTTTGGGCGTATATAAAATAATGTCCGAATTATAAAATAATTCTAACAGGCTTGATTATACTGATCGTCATCGAGCTCGTTATTGATCTGTCACCATATCCTCCGCTCACCACCATACAACAGATGGACATTGCTCTTTTGAAGCACGGGGGAATTTTGAAGGTTGTGAGGAATGGATATGAGTGGTTCTCTAGAAGGACCAAGAACCACATAATTAGGCTTCCTCGAGAAAATCTACCCACTGGCCATACCACTGGCGACTTGATCCGTCCCAATGATTTATGAGGTCTTCCAACACCACCGATTCAGCAGTAGCAAGAGCAACCTTAGGAGCAGGTGCAGTAGGAGGATTACACGGAGTATGAGCAAGCTGCGCCCGAGGAGATTGCCTATCTAGACGAAGGAGACTATTATGGAGACACCAGTTCCTCCTATGGCTATGGTGGTTATGACAGTGAGATCCCCACTCACAACTACTTTGAGGGCATCTTTTGCCCCATCCATGATGACCAGGCACGAATCCTCTCTAACCGGGCAATATTTGCTCGCCATTTTTTTCGGTTGAAGGAGTCCATTGATCGTAGATTTGAGGCTTGCAATAACCAAATGGCTACCATCCAGGTGCACCAAAAAGCCCAGGATTGTCATCTAGCAAGCATATTGGCCAACCAAGAAGCCTAGAAAAAAGAGTTTTGAAGACTTCTTCTCACAACTCAGCTCGGTGCCCTTCCCAAGCTACCCACCTCCAACACCTCAAGAGTGAATGGGTTAGTTTCCTTTTCCATCACCTCATTTTTATTGTTTTTGTTTGTTGTCCTTAGTGATTCATTGGATAAATGAATAATTTAAGTGTGGGGGTGGGGATTTAGTGTAAATATTGTATCTAGTTAGGTCATATTTCATTTCAGCATGCATATCATGTTTAACTTTCTTTCTATGCCTTTACTTTTATTTATGCATTAGAAAAAGATAGACAAAAATTAAAAATGAAAAAATAAAAACTAATATATAAAAATATAAAAACCCAAAAATCTCATGCATTGCATGCATTTATGTCTTTATCTAAACACCCATCTTGGTTAGTGAAACTCTAAATTTCTTTTCGCATGAACTTGTAAATCCTACGATAAGTTTGAATTGCTTAGCTTTATCACCTTAAAAAATTTCTTATGAAGCATGATTTTGTGATGTAATTGAGCGTGTATGATTAATTGCTTGAGTATGATTGAAATCCAACATAATAGGACCCTTGTGAGAATGTTTTAGCCATATCGAAATTATTTATACTTCCCTTTGCTTAAATGTATGATTTACTCTCCTTATATTTCTACCTCTTGATATTGACTTCGTTATCTATTTTCATAACCTACTCACATGTTTGTTGCTTGTGGGGTTTTTATAATTGCTTATTGATAGCGTCTATTCTAGCATTGTCTTTGGGCACTCTTGTGTAGAGTTTAGGGCGTTTTACTAGGGTATTCTACCTATTTCTTAGCCCTTTGTGTCCCATTTCGAGGAATCGATGTCTACCGCTAGTTTGTTGTGATTTCAGGTACTTTTGAGCGGTTTTGGAGCCGATTCAAGAGCTAAAGGATAAGGAGGTGATTAGAGGCGCTTCCATGTGGAAATAAGTCATCAAAGACGGGCTAAAGGGGTCAAGAGATGATCAAAAATATGAGACAAAGAAGCAACAATATCAAGTGAATCACTCATAGGAGCTCAAGACGATGTAGAATGACTCGCGGAACAACGGAGTTTGTGCAATTTTCAGCTACAGCAAGCTGCCACGACTCGTGGGAGACCTTCACGAGTCGTGACGAGTGAACCCGTGTGTTTTGTGCGCTACTGAGACGTGTCACGACTCATGAAAGACTCTTCACGATTCGTGACAGTGCCAGATCCGGCCAGACTTTTCAGATTTCCGAATTTTCATTAATTTGTTTTGGGATTATTTTAAGGGGAGATAAATACTTAGAATTGAGTTCAATCCTGGGGGTTACAGTTTTTGGAGAAGGGCTAGAAACACTCAGATTTTAGAGGAAAAACTTTGGAGAACCCTAGATTAGTTGAATGATAAAGGATTGCAGTCGAAAGCTTTGAGACAATTTCCGCTATAGAAGATCAAGTATTTCTCTTACTCTTTTTTGCCATGTCTTCTTATCTTGCTTTTGATTTGTTCTCTTTTATCATGATTGGCTAATTCGATCGTTCTAGGGTTGGGCTGATTCCACTATGTTGAGATAGACCATACTTACTATTGCTTGAATGTAGTTTGATTTTTGTTTGATTTAATCCTATTGAGTGTATAGCCTAATTGATAATCGATTAGATCCAATTAGGGGTTGAGACCGAGAGGAGATAGCCCTAATAGGAAAATAGATGATTGCATGAGACCGAGAGGTGATTGTTGTCATTAGAGCTATAGGATTGAACCTGAGACATTGATGTTTGCTTATGAGTGACATAATAGCATGATTCAAGATCTCTTGAGGATCAATAGGTTGTCATAGAAATTCTAGGTTTGTTTGTTCTAATTGAGACCGAGAGGAGACATTTGAATGAACTTGCTTAGATTCTAAGAGCGTAATGGACCTAACTTTAGTTTAACTTTGCACGAGAGTGATCGTTAACCGGTTAGGTACAATTTACTATGAGACCGAGAGGAGATTAGTAATGAACTTAGACAACCTACCTTCAAACAGAATCAAATTCACTCGAGCGAGAAAAATCTCTTAAGTCTATCGACGACACATGGTGGTTAATCCCCAATTCTAGAATGTTTTCTCCATATTTGCTCAAAACTTCCATTGGCTTGTTTTAATTTGTTTTTATTAGTTATATCATAAAACCTCAATTTTGATCTCTACTATTTTGGCTTAGTCAACTAGTTGCAAAGATTCAATTAATACTCCTATAGTCCCTGAGTTCGACACCTTGATATACTACAACCGATCCCATACACTTGTGGGAGTAGGTTTCAAAGCGTATCAAGTTTTTGGCGCCGTTGCCGGGGACTTAAGCTAGTATTAGTTGATTCCTTTCAATTAGTTTTTCTAAGTCGGTTTGTTGTTTTCGATTTGGTTTCTTTTTTGCTTTGGTTTTAGCTATTTTGCTCTCTTGAAGATGAGTCATGTTCCCTTCTGTGATGTTTGTGCGTCCTTCGGTCATGCCACTCGTGAACATCAGTTCTCTATTTATGGGACATATGCTTATTGCGAGTTTTGTGGTGGTTTTGGACACACAATTACTGAATGCCCGGTTTTTCTAGCTCCCACCTCTCGTGATGCGGATTTCATGTACCGCATTTGCAATCCTAATGGACATTACGAGTGGGAGCGCACTTATGAAAGAGATTCGGTTGAGCTTCAGTGCCAACCTTCGCAACCTCCTCCTGGTCCAGAGCCTTATTCACATTTGTCCATTGATGAGATATTCGCTAGGATAACAGAGCTCAAAGCTCAATTAGCACAACACAAATTGAATGCTCTAGCTATTCCGGAAAGTCTCCCAAGCCAAACAGATGTTAGTGACAATGACAATTGCACTGGTGTTTCTTTTGCGATTGAGGAACGTTTGGAAGAGCATGTGCATGAATTGATGGAGCCAGAGATTGATTTTGAGGGGGATGAGCCCAAAGAAGAACCCCGATTGGTTGTTCACCAAGCCTACATGGTGACATCACTGTTTTCTGAAAGGTTGTTTGAAGAGAATGTTGATCGGCAATTTTGGGCATTTGCCGGAATGCTTGCAAAATGGCACAAGGAGGAGATACCAATTAAAATTCATTTCAACATACCGCCTCTCATCAATTCCCAAGAGGTGATCTTATTATTTGAAGACTATGGTGACAATAAAGGCATAAAGGGACGATGGGCTACGAAGAGGAGGAGCACACGCCTATGGAGCTTGAGCCAAAAGCGATCTAAATCATGTCGCTCTAAGAAGACTCTGCTGGATGGATGGGATGAGCTATGGACTGTTCACTCGGGTCGATTTAAGCTTCTCGAAGGTAATAAGGGTCGGCTTCATACGTTAAACTAGCACTTCTTGGGAGGCAACCCGAGGTATTTTTTTTCTTTTAAAAAAATGAATAAATGAGAAAAATGAAAAAAAAAGAGGGAAAAAAACAATTTTTATTTTTAGTTTTTAGTTTAGTTTTTTTTCTCTGAGTTGATTTACAAAAGTGCAAGTATGGGGTAGAGAGTGTGCTTATTGAGGAGATTATTTATGTTTGGAGCTGAATTGAAGGTGTTTTGACACCTATCTACTAACCCATATCTTGTCGAGTTTGCTGCTTGTTTGTGTTGTTTGTCTCTCCTAGGTTTTGACACGGATGGCTTTGGCTTGACTACCTTCTAAACACATGATCTACATGTCAAAATTGTGAGTATTCTCATCTCTTCCTTGATTGTTTTGCACATTGAGGACAATGCTTTGTCTAAGTATGGGGTGGGGGTGAATACTTCACAATTTTGGCGATTTTGTGTCTATTTGGCCCGCGCTTATTGAAATGTTTGATGATTGCTTGAGCATTGAGCCATTGCCTTGTTTGACTAGCTAGATTGTTTACCCTCTTGCTTGATTATGTATGTTTCTCGCCTCATACTTGGATACTCGAGCTTGATTTGATGGTTGAGACTGCATTATTTGGTTTATGTGCACAATTGAAATATGATTGAGGCAATTTTGTTAGCCCATTTTCCTTACCTACCCTTCTATTTGATCATCTGCTTGAAGCCTTCTGAGCCTTAGAAGCCTGTTTCTTTGATAACTCCACAAGAGTGTCATAGCCCGCTATTGTCCTTAACCCAATCCGGGATTTTGGGTCATGGTGGTGTATTTTGTTGTGTGGATGTGCTTTAAGGTTGGGGTGATTTTTCTTGATTGTGAAAAAAAAAAAGGTCTTGGGATAAGAGGAGGATAAAATTCACTCTTTTGCAAAAGTTAAGAAAAAGAAAAAATACGGTTAGTAACCGATCCTACTTGTGGAGAATAAAATTCACACAAGTTGGAAGAAGTGCAAAGCGAGGGGGCCGAGACACTTAGTAACCGGGTGCATTCAGCAAAAATGTTTGTATTCGCGTATAACGGTGTCGAGGCTAGAGAGGTAAGAAAAAGAGTGAAAAAAGGAAAAGAAAAAAAAAAGAAAAATTTTGATGTGGTTGACAAAAGTGAACATAAAAAGTTGTTGTGATGGAGTTTATTCGGTGGATTGGTATGAGTTTGATTCTGTAAAGTGTGTGTTCTTCCGGTTGTTCTCGAATGATATTTTTTCCCGGATTTTAGCACCACATGGCCTCAAATTTTCCATACCTAACTGTTTCCGCCTTAGCTTCATCATAACTCTATAAAGCCCTCATGATTTTGTTGTGTGCATATTTTCAAGCGGTTGAGATTATCGAGATTGTTCAAGCTTTGTGGATGATGAGTATTGAGGTTGAGATTTAAGTGAAGTGCATTAGAGGATTTTGGTGTTTTGATGTGCTAGTCAAGCTTGATTGTTGGCAATGATATGCTAGGACGGCATTCGTCAGATAATTCTAATTAGCAGACGCTATGGTTTATTATCTTAGTCTTGCTTGGGGACAAGCAAGGGTAAGTATGGGGTATTTTGATAGCGTCTATTCTAGCATTGTCTTTGGGCACTCTTGTGTAGAGTTTAGGGCGTTTTACTAGGGTATTCTACCTATTTCTTAGCCCTTTGTGTACCATTTCGAAGAATCGGTGTCTACCGCTAGTTTATTGTGATTTTAGGTACTTTTGAGCGGTATTGGAGCCGATTCAAGAGCTAAAGGATAAGGAGGTGATTAGAGGCGCTTCCATGTGGAAATAAGTCATCAAAGACGGGCTAAAGGGGTCAAGAGATGATCAAAAATATGAGACAAAGAAGCAAGCATATCAAGTGAATCACTCATAGGAGCTCAAGACGATGTATCATGACTCGCGGAACAAGGGAGTTTGTGCAATTTTCAGCTACAGCAAGCTACCACGACTCGTGGGAGACCTTCACGAGTCGTGTCGAGTGAACCCGTGTGTTTTGTGCGCTACTGAGACGTGTCACGACTCGTGACAGACTCTTCACGAGTCGTGACAGTGCCAGATCCGGCCAGACTTTTCAGATTTCCGAATTTTCATTATTTTTTTTTTTGGATTACTTTAAGGGGAGATAAATACTTAGAATTGAGTTCAATCTTGGGGGTTACGGTTTTTGGAGAAGGGCTGGAAACACTCAGATTTCGGAGGAAAAACTTTGGAGAACCCTAGATTAGTTGAAGGATAAAGGATTTCAGTCGAAAGCTTTGAGACAATTTCCGCTATAGAAGATCAAGTATTTCTCTTACTCTTCTTTGCCATGTCTTCTTATCTTGCTTTTGATTTGTTCTCTTTTATCATGATTGGCTAATTCGATCGTTCTAGGGTTGGGCTGATTCCACTATGTTGAGATAGACCATACTTACTATTGCTTGAATGTAGTTTGATTTTTGTTTGATTTAATCCTATTGAGTGTATAGCCTAATTGATAATCGATTAGATCCAATTAGGGGTTGAGACCGAGTAGAGATAGCCCTAATAGGAAAATAGATGATTGCATGAGACCGAGAGGTGATTGTTGTCATTAGAGCTATAGGATTGAACCTGAGACATTGATGTTTGCTTATGAGTGACATAATAGCATGATTCAAGATCTCTTGAGGATCAATAGGTTTTCATAGAAATTCTAGGTTTGTTTGTTCTAATTGAGACCGAGAGGAGACATTTGAATGAACTTGCTTAGATTCTAAGAGCGTAATGGACCTAACTTTAGTTTAACTTTGCACGAGAGTGATCATTAACCGGGTAGGTACAATTTACTATGAGACCGAGAGGAGATTAGTAATGAACTTAGACAACCTACCTTCAAACAGAATCAAATTCACTCGAGCGAGAAAAATCTCTTAAGTCTAACGACGACACATGGTGGTTAATCCCCAATTCTAGAATGTTTTCTCCATATTTGCTCAAAACATCCATTGGCTTGTTTTAATTTGTTTTTATTAGTTATATCATAAAACCTCAATTTTGATCTCTACTATTTTGGCTTAGTCAACTAGTTGCAAAGATTCGATTAATACTCCTATAGTCCCTGAGTTCGACACCTTGATATACTACGACCGATCTCATACACTTGTGGGAGTAGGTTTCAAAGCCTATCACTTATAAAGGTATTTAGCTTTAATTTATTTGGAAAAAAATAGAATAAGGTGAAATAAAGTGGCAACGGTCAAGATGCTTAGTAACCAGGTCTATGCATGACACTCATGGGAATGATTCAAGCAAAAAGGTGTCAAAACTAACCGCTATGAAAGGAATTTTGGAAAGTGAGTAATCGGAGCCATTCATGACACCGATGTTTTTTACTCATATCAAAAAGTATCCGAGTGGACATGCCAAGTAAGTTGAGGTATTGAGTAATCGGGGTAAGTCATGACACCCATGTTTGCGAATCGCATCAAAAGGTACCAAAGCCGAAAGGAAAAAAGATTTTAAAAAAGAAGAAGAAAAAATAGAAAGAAAATAAAAAGAAGAATTGGAGCGAAATTGCCTACCGTTTTTAATGTTTTTCCACAAGTAATGACATTTTAGTGGAGATTTGGTGATATCACTTTCAATTTCTATGAGCTTAGTACATTATGAGAAGAGAGTTAAACTTAAATGTCTAAACATATGAGAGAGAGAAACACAAATTCCTGGTGAGGTTGGATGAATGTATACTTATATGCTTTGATCGATAAATACATGCTATGACGTTTATTCACTTTGTCTTGTGTTCATTTAAAATTGATGTTGCTTTTGATGGAGGCTAAGGCATGAAGGACAAAGTCATAAGTATATGTTTTTTTATTGATTCACTCGAGGACTAGCGACGCTTAAGTGTGGGGGAGTTTGATAATGCATATTTTAATAGGCATTATATATAGGATTGTTTTATATGCATTTTATTGTCATATTAATCATGTTTTATAGTTAATTTTGCATTATGATCTTTAGTGGTGAAGTTCAGAAACTACGCTATTTTATTAGATTTATGCAGATTCGTAGTTCCGACATGGTGGAGAGCTTGGAAAGAAATAAAAAAGGATGTCAAGAAGCTTAGAAGAATCAAGGAGAAAGAAAGAGGAGTGAGAGAAGGCATGGTCGAGGAAAGTAAGGAGCTGGAGATACAACTGTCATGGTTGCGAGTCCCAAGAGTCTCCACGATGAGCTAGAACAAGACCATATGAAGCCCAATTCATTGTTGTGGGCGCGAGAGACATGAGTCGCCACTGTGAGTTGCCCAGATCGATGTGGGGAGAATCCGCGAGCACATAGTGAGTTCCACATTCATTCGACGCGGCAAGATACCCAAGTCGCCACAGTGAGAAGCTCTTGTCACCATGGAGAAGTACCCGTAAGAGCTCTCGAAGCATACAATCTGTCGCAGCCACGACTGGCCTTGTCACTGCAGAGACAGTGTCGAAAGATCTTATCTTCATGAAGGAAAATCTTATCTTTTTTTGTTTAGAAACTCTATCAAGTTAGGACGTCAATCCACTCCTACTGGCTTGAGATTATCATATTTAGGGTTTTTATTCTTCAAATTAGGTTTTAATATTTGTAGGATTTTAATCTATCAATTAAGGATATTTTACATTATCTTTTTAGGGTAGAATCTAGGGTTTTCAAGCCAATTTCTCCCTATAAATACATGAGGCACGAAAATCCCTAGCATTCATTTAGACTTTCTACAACCATATTTCTAGGCCTTTACTTTTTAAAACAAGTTAAAAATCATTTTTAGAACATTCATTAATTAACCTTAATAATCAAGTTATTTACTAACCTACCCCTCCTCATTTCTCAAGGTAAGACGTATGTTCACCCGCCTCCTTCAACCCCTCTCTTCCACACCATTGTACACCCCACGTACTACACAAATGCACACACCATTGTTATTGTATTTGGTCACAATTGATGTATGAGTGGTTGTATTGTTCCATTATTTTCTGTTTAGTTGAAATTTCTGATTTGGCCAAATTTATTAAATTGGGAATTAGGGCTCTTTTTGGGCCCAAATCTAGATTCAAAATTTAGGCTATTGTGGTTTGATCAAATTAGGCATTATGTGATGAATTAACTAGTGAATATCCTGGTAATGCTTTGATTGAGATCGAAATCGTACTTCAATTGGCTATTGTGGTTAAAAGAAGGATACATATGTAAATTGTTTGATTACCGAACGAAGAGAGAGATGGACTTTTTTATCACGGTTCTACTTGAAATCGAGACAAAAAGTGCAACCCCTAAAAAGTGAAAAAAAATGTGTGCACCAAAACCTACTAAGGTCATTGCGACCACCACTCGTTTGGTCGGTGCGACCACCACTGTTTTGGTCGTGGCGACCACGTGTGATTTTGTAAAAAAAAATTGGTCGCAACGACCAATAGATATTTGGTCGTTGCGATCGGTTGGTCATGTGCTAAATGGAAATTCAACCCTACGCTAAACAAAAATGATGTATTTCTACATAAACTTAGTAACTTTGTCGAGAGTTTTTAGATTTTTATTTTCAATCCATTCGAAGGGGATTTAGGTAAGCCATGAGTGGCTAATTTAGCTATTTGTTTTTCCTATGTTTTTAGAGACTTGGTTGGTGATTTGTGAGACTTGAATTTAGTTGCTTTTCTATAATTTTGTTGAATTTCCTTGTTCATATTCCATTATTATTGTGCTTGATCATCATGATAGTATCTTGGTAGGTTTTCATTCAATCGAATTTGAATAAATGTCGCAGTAGCATGCTTAGATTGACATATGTTTTAAACATTGATTGACCTTGCTTAAATGATGTTATTTATGTGCCTAGATTCTTAGAAATTTATGTTATCTTTATGTTGAATCTTAGTCATGCTTTGATTGCATAAAGGTGTAATGGATTAATTTTACTCTTTCTGTTTTAATCCATTTAAACTAAGATGGGAGGAATATAAATGTTACGAAAGATAAAAATTTGAGTTTGGTTCGAGGACCAATAAGCCAACCAATGTCAAATATTGCATAGGACGTGGAACATTTTTCTCTATTGAATTGATTTCAAATCTCTACTCTATGCTTTGTTACTTTCATTGCATTCTTAATTAGTTACTTTTTCCCCACTTTTGGTTACTTCGTAGCGATTGAACTACATTGTGAATCTTAGATCTCCCTGTGGGTTCGACCCTGCACTTATTGCTATACTAGTTTTTATGTGGGAATCTATTTTGATAGGAAATCAATGATTTTATCCTAGTGAATGGTACAACGTAAGAATAGACATGGTGGCATGTCCTTAAGAACACGACACCATCTTTGAAGGCACGTGGCTCACGTTCAAAGGGATGTGAGCATGTCCTTTCAAATGATGCAACTGTCCACCTTTAACGTTCTTTAGAATGTGATTCCACGTACTTTTCGATGAGTTGTTATTGGGCCTCCCCTTGGCCTGACCTTATCACATCGTTTCAAATGTGTGTTGACCACTTAAAAATGTATGTACCCCACGTGATCTCGTATTCTCTCCTCTTGTGTGGTGTGTACGTTTTTACATTAATAAGAATGTGGGTCACATCCATATAAATGTGTCACCATGTATGAAACGATGTCGTACCACGTCCACACAGATGTTGGATTTGCGTTTTATTTAGTTTCTGGAAGTCATAATTGCTATACAGGGTGATTTTAGAAACGCGAACCCTATATACACCGCAAATACTTCGTCAGATCCAACGTTGTAGCAACGTCAGAATTAACGTTGCCACAACGTCCAATCCGACGTTGTTAGTGGTGGTATATTTGCCCAACGGAAAAGGAATCCGACGTTGTAGGTTGGAACCCATCGGGCTCGGTCGGGCTTAGCAACGTCCATTTGGATGTTGTAACAACGTATGATCTGACGTTGTTACAACGTCAATTTGGACATTGTACTCCCAGTAGTATTAGCAACTTCTATAAAAAGGGTGAGGACTGCATTTGAAAATGCAACACAACAATTCCACATTTTCTTTCCTTCCTTCCATGGAGCCGGTTAGAACTGAACATCGTGGATCAACCCCCAGCATTGATATCGTAATCAAAAGGGTTCGGTACCCAATTCCCCCGGAGGTGTCCGATTGTGCTTTCCGCAATCCAGAATACAGTGGCTGTCATCCTTGCGCCCTGTTTCGGGTCGAGTATGAAAATGAGACTCACATTTCCGCACCCTTGCAGTTCGGGTGTAGGTACTGCAACCGTTTTCATCAGGGCATTTCTGGAGTGTATGAGTGGAGGGTTGGGGACCTTCTCCTTCAACATATTCGGTCATTGTTCCCCCAATGTATGCAGAGATGACCACGTTTACGTAGCTCAACAGGCAGGGATACTTGTGAGGGAAGCAAATATGGAGGTCCGAAACATTGCATTCAACGAGTTAAACATTGAACTCATTTCGAAGATGAATTAAGTAGAGCCTGGTCGATTGTGTTGTTATCCATAGTGTATTTGTTTGTTTTAGTAATCTTGATGTGTTACCTAATTGTTATCTATGAAGTAAACCGTTTGTATGTGATTGTTTGTTATTGTCAATAAGTAGAAACCATCAAAAACACTAATGCAAGCAACAAGAACTACACAAATAAAGTTTATCCACCAAATACGAATAGTATGTCATAAACAAACAACATATAATGTATCTACTGAAAAGATCTAATGTAGCTCATAATATGCTAGTACATCTGGTCCAGCTGGGGATGTCCGACCAATGCCTGAATATCTTGGGTCATCTTGTCGACCCGGGCCGGGCGCACAGCAGACTCAGCTGGTCCGATGACGTCGTCTGGGTGTGTAGGCGCAGTCGTCCATTGGAATTTGGCGAAGTAACAAATTCTCGATCGGAGGGAGGAACAAGTTGACGAACAAGTTAAATAAAAAATAAAACCTTACACCGCGACGAGCTTTGTTACAAACATAAGTTGGTGTCATTTTAATAATGAAGAAAGGGTTTGGACTTTTATAGGCCTTGACTATTTGAAAAACTTTGTCCGCTGCACTCGTGGAACGACATGTGATTCTACGTACTTGAAATTTTTCGGCAAGTAGATTCACTCGTTGTTCGACGATTGCAGCGGACAAAGTTTTTCAAAGAGCCAATGCCTATAAAAGCCCAACCCTTCCTTCATTATCAAAGTTGAAATGACAATAAATACATTGCCTACAATGATACTAAATTATTCACAAATACAATACCGACATACATCATGGTAGAACTCATCCATCATTTCCGTAATCCTGTTGCCAATGTCGGATTGGTAGGCCTCTCTGACGGAAAACGGTGTTTGGTCCCTCTAACTTGATAACCGGTCCCGTTGGACATTTCTCCGTCTTTTAGGAAGGTAATTGGGGGTCTATTGGGGACCAATATTAGGTGGTATATGTAGGAGAAGGACTGTTGTTGTGTGTCCGGGTTGTTGTGGTGGGTTGTTGCTTTTATAGGCCCTTCAAAATGCAATGTCGGATCGGACGTTGCATTGTGAAGGGCTTAGGGTTCCTACCCTAGCAACCCTATGCATAGGGTATGCAACGTTGGATCGAACGTTGCAAAACCCTATGCAACATCAGCTCCGACGTTGCATTGTGAAGGGCTTAGGGTTCCTACCCTAGCAACCCTATGCATAGGGTATGCTACGTCGGATCGGACGTTGCAAAACCCTATGCAACGTCAGATCCAACGTTGCATTGTGAATGGCTTAGGGTTCCTACCCTAGCAACCCTATGCATAGGGTTTGCAACGTCGGATTCGACGTTGTATAGGGTATAGCAACTTTTGAACCGACGTTGTATGCCCTATGTTGCATATTGGCTCGACATCGACCGATCTTCAATCGATATATTTGTTCTTCTAATTAGATTTGATTCAAGTGAATATTAAAATGATTCATATTCAATGTATTTGTTCTTCTAAGTAGATTCGATTCAAGTGAATATTGAAATGATTCATATTCAATGTATTTGTTCTTCTAATTAGATTCGATTCAAGCGAATATTAAAATGATTCATATTCAATGTATTTGTTATTCTAAGTATATTCGATTCAAGTGAATATTAAAATGATTCATATTCAATATAATTGTTCTTCTAATTAGATTCGCTTCAAGTGAATATTAAAATGATTCATATTCAATGTATTTGTTCTTGTAAGTGGATTCGATTCAAGTGACTATTGAAATGATTCATATTCAATGTATTTGTTCTTCTAATTAGATTCGATTCAAGTGAATGATGTGCGCGCAAATTGCCATATTTTCTATGCACATAAAAGTCCATTTTATCATTCATTTGCATGCATATTAGTGGTAAAATATGGGATTAGTGTAGTTTATGCTTAAATATCAAATATATGGATCTGCACGAGTTTCTATGTGATTTCGCCGAAAATAGGATAAAAATGGACAGATTTGGAAGAGCGGAAAAAGAAC